>JAHDVF020000853.1:0-632811 GCA_022606425.2 Lepidostoma basale | reverse complement strand
AACACAATGAGATGCCAGGCAACATTTAATCTACTTTGTATTTACTTCTGTGGTTTATATTATATTATTTCAGCAGTCTTAACCGTCATGCCATCTCCCCGAAGTGGTAGACAGAAAGAATGGACCGCCTTTCTGCTTTATCCTGACATACCTCTTGAGTTTCCTCTACATTCAAACATCATAACATGCACACTCGTCCTCCTCCAGTTTTCCTCGGTCTTCCTATATTTATAGTTCCATTTACATCGTTAACAAATACTTTTTTACTACCCTGTCGTATTAATTATATCCATGTGTCCAAACCGTTTTAATGATCCTTACATTATTTTGTTCACCATATAACCCAATTGGTTTTTTTTTTAAATAAATAAAAAAAAAAAAATTAAAATAACACTTTCATTCGCATCCGATTAACTTCTTATATTTTCTTTCAACACTATCATACACAGGTTTTCCACACATTCGTTTAAATGTGTTATTTCTACTTTTTTTTATTCCATTTTCATCTTATTTTTGCCAGTTTTATGCTTCGCTTCCATACAATGCTTTAGAGCAGCGGTCGGGGAACCCGGGTAAATTACCCCAAAGGGGTTAAAATGAATTATTTTGGGGTAATAAGGAAATTTTTCTAGTTTTTATTTCATAAACGTGTTAGTATTTTTACAAACTTAAACAATTCAGGTGTGTGCGTAAGAAGTAAGTTTTTTATTTTCCATGTAAATTAATTCAATAAATAATGTTTATTTAAAATATACATTGATTGTCTTTTTTTAAAAATGGGGGGAGGGGGTTATATCGACTTACGCAAAAATATTTTGGGGTAATGGTTAAAAAAGTTCCCCGACCGCTGCTTTAGAGTAATTTATTAAATCACTTCCATGTCGCTTCAACACATTTTATATGTATTTTCTGATGCGTATGTTTTTCTATAACAATCGCTCTTTGTATAGATAAATGACGGAGATTTTTTTTTAAATCGGCGTTATTTTTATCGACCAGGAAGAGAGATAAAATTGCTATAATGTGATATTAATACGTAGGCCGTGATCAGAGTGGTTTTTATACAGACTGTTATTACGCTGTGTAAAAAATACACGCGACGTATGTTGGTGGTCAATAATTGACCAAATAATAACTTCTTCAACATGGACATTGCGCTATTATGTAACGTCGGCTTTTATTCTATACTATTTGGTGTTTTTTTGTCCTAATACAAGTGTGTTCTGGTCTCAAACTGATATAAGGCGAAGGACTTACCAACTAAAGTTGCCAAGATACCACCTGGTGATATTCTATATCTATTTCATAAGTCGTTGGTTCCATATAGATTTTTATGTATAAGATTTTGAAAAACCTAATGATTTCTGAAATCTCTTGATAAATAATAATTAAATAAAAAAATGTTTTTTTATTAACTACTTCCACTTATTGTCATTAATTCGACAGCGACCGGTTTCGCTGGACTAGCTGAAATCGACAGACTCTACCAGCCTGCCGATGCCATCTAGCCTGGCGAAACTGGTCGTTGTCGAAATAAAGTCAATAAGTGAAAGCAGGTAATAAAAAAAATTATTTAAATTTTTTATTTATTTAAGATTTAACAGAAAATGTAATAGAATATTATTTTGAAATAGAATTATTATAATAGCACTGTTAAATTCATAGATTTCCGAGGGGGGCGCTGAGGGGGTAATTCTGGCCCTGGGGGAGTTGGGAAGCCCCAGGAAGCAAAAAATGGATGATGTGCTAAAATGTAAAACCTTATAGGATATATTACACGATGTATCATACATATGTACGTATATAATTTGTTACATACTAAAAGTTTTTGATAAAATCAATACGTACACGTGTATTAGTTTTACGTTTTCTCTGATATTATTCACTAATAATAATTACCTTTATAATGTATATTTTCGAATTGTTTTATTTCCAAAATGCCTTTGTGAAATTAAAAAAATACTCTTGTAGTTGAATATAGGTATTTTTTTTTATTTTTTTTTAATGTATACAAATACTTGTAGACAAATACTGGATATTATACATATTTTATAAATACATATTCTGTCTCCAAGAAAACAATATACATTGAGATACAATTAATCCTTAAGAATATATTTCTTGATGATTTCACACCAGGTTCGTTATTGACAGTACATGAGGTCCGTCTTTCTTATTAGGATAACTTAATAAATATTAATTACTCAACAGTTTAAGTATCAGCGTATCTTATTTATAACACTATAAATAAGTACATAAAAAATAGGTTCACAAAATTTTTCTGTTTTGTTTAATTTTAAAAAGTAAATTTCCAGATAGGGGCTTGTGTAATTTAGTGTCCGAAAGGGGGGGCCACGGGTCAAAAAAGTTAAGGAACCTATGGTTTAATCCTTTTAGTATTAATAATTCTATTCCAAATTATAATGGAATTCCACTCCTCTCCTGGTCCTTGCCTATTTATTTGTGCGCCAGGCTTCTCGGTCTTGGGCCATCCCGCTATTGATCTTCAGCAATTCCATCTCGTTTTTAACGGCTGACAGCTAAGTTGTCGGTGGTCGACTAGTGGTAATTTTGGACGATGCGATCCTCACCTCTTCGTAGAACGAAGGTTTGCATCGTAGATGATCATCCACAGACTTTCCGACACTTATGATAATTTGTTTAAAAATATCCAATAACTATGGAATTCCACATTCAATAAAGATAAACAGAAGTAATCGAATAATTTGATTTAATAATAATTTATAATAATAATTGGTAATTTAAGCGGTAGTAAGAAATAAAGTAATATGAACAAAATAATGAAAGCATCGTTAAGATGGCTTGGACACGTGGAAAGAATGAATTAAAAAAGATTGGTAAGAAAAGTATATATTAACGATGTAAATTGAACTAAAAATTGAGGAAAACGAATTGAATATCGGCTACGCGAGGAGTCGGAGAAATCGGCGTCCGTGCATGGCACGATGTATGAATGTTAAGGAAGCCAGAGAGTCAGGAAAGAAAAGTGTGGCAGTCCAATATTTCTGCCTACCCCTTCAGAGATACGACGTGATGGTAAGTTAGTCATTTAGTTAGTTTCGGAAGTAATTTATATATATAAAAAAAAAAACATTCAACATATTTTGTCGGTGAATAATGACACAATTAGATACATATTTCTGTTTCGGATATTTTCGGTAGTGACCATTCAATGGGTGTAAGTACCTTTTTATTTGTGATAAAAAAAAACGTTAATACGTTACATAAATGAGTTTTTAATGAACGCCATTTGCAAAACATGACCTTCTCCACGTCATCTACTTGCGAAATAATTTAAATTTAATTACGGTGATTATTATTATTACAAGCAATGTTCGCGAATCTGTTATTGTATAATTGTAGTACCTTCTTAATAAATACAAACTAAAAACACAAAAAAACCAGCACCAAAATTACATCATTACTATATGTACAATATTTTAATTAACATGATTGAAAACGTCTGTTTTCTAGTAGTTTTATTATATTTTATGTGAATATCATGTTTCGCATGTCTAAGGCATCTTCAAATTGATAAAGCCTTAGACAGACGAAAATACAATATTGGTAAAAATGTATTATTCATAGTGTTTGATTGGTTTCGTATAGGATGAGCTTTTGAAATAGCATTGATGCAGCAAGAAAATGTATATTGGTCCGACTATGAAAATGGCAACCTCGAATATCTAATTGTTCTGACCATGTGAATATTTCTCGGCCTGGGCGTTTATATAAGAATAATACGCTTGCCTATAATAACACATATGTCTTATTTCCAAACATTGAACGAACGATAAAATTAGAATCTATATTTTAGTTCATTGTTAATATTTTTTCTACTCGAATACAGAATGAAACGCTGGAATGCTGGAATGGAGCGCAGAAGATACTGGAATGCGCACGTGCAGAGGATGGATCCCTCTAGAATCCCACACGTTATGGCGCAACAGATTCCTGTTTGAATACCGTCCTCTCGAAAGATCGCCAAAGAGATGGAGGGATAGCTAGGAGTCAACCACCCAAGAGAACAGGAACAGACCTTAGATCTAAAAGAAGAAGAAGGAGAATAATTTTTCTACTACTTAAAAACTCAAATTTTATAAAACATTTTGAATGTATACAAATACTGGATTTTACCCATTGCGGGTTAATTATTTTTAAGGATTTATATCGCTTAATCCAACCAATGACAGGTCATAAGTCCTGTAAGCGCCTCGACCACCACATTCTGTTTCCAGAAAACAATTTACATCTTCTTCTCTATTGAGATACAATTAATCCTTAAAAACATATTTTATTTATTTATGTGTTTAAATTACAGCTAACTCAATTTTTCACGTAAGAAGTCATACTAAATATGTAAGTTTAATATAAATATGTAAGTCGGAGGAATCGATGTGCGTGTATGACTCGTTGTATGAATGTGGAGGAAGCTAGAGAGGTTTGCCAGGATAGAGTAGTGTGGCGGTCCATTCTCTCTGCCTACCCCTGCGGGGAAACGGCGTGATGGTTTGTTTTTATTTTGTTTGAGTTATACCTACTTCTTTTGGCGCGTTTCGTAGAGGGTAAAATTGAAACACAACACAATGTCGTTTTGAACTCAGATTCCAGAACCTTAGACTTGATTTTGAGTAACATCAAATTGCAAGTTTCAAGATCAGTGTCCCCATTAGTTTCTGTCTGATAATGACGAACTGACCTAGTTATGAGCTATGACTCAAAATTCATATAAACACTACAAGACATGAGCCAAGTATTTATTAAATAATAATTAAATAAAACGATATTTTTTTAACTATAAAGCGATGCCAACCTAATGGACCAAGAACTATAACATATTATATTTAAATTCAGTAATAATAAAAACGTAAATATCAATTAAAAAGTTATAAATAAATATGTCAGCTATATTAAAATGTTTAATCCATTGTATTGAATTATAAGTTACAAGTTATGGATTACGTGCGGTTACGTTACGATTAATTACGGACTAATTACAAGTCTTGGTGTCGAGAACGTATGAGGTATGCAAGTCAAACGATTTAATGATGAATGTCGGAAAGTCAAAGGTGTTAGTTTTTGAAATGCAAGAGCAAATGACAGCTTGTATTATAATATAAGTGTGAACGAAGAGAACTTGGAACGGGTGAGAGAATTTGTGTATTTAGGTAGCATGTTCACAGCGGATGGCCGAACGGACGTTGAAATAAGGGTTAGTGCGGGTAACAAAGTGAACGAAGCTTTAAAAACAGTTATTGGAAACAAGAATTATCAATGAAAGCGAAAATGGCCGTTCACAGTGGTGTTCTAGTCCCAACCTTTATGTATGGAAGCGAAGCATGAAACTGGCATAAGAAGGATGAGAGCAGAATAAGTGCGGTAGAGATGAGGTCACTAAGATGTATGTGTGTTAGAACGATGTACGACAGAATCCTAAATGAGAGGCGGTAAGAGACCTAAGACGGGGTCCTTGTCTCCAAGGGACGCTATGCTGCTGCCAGCATACTAGCACCATAGTTTAGGTAGGGGGAATAGGATTAATCCACCCACTCCCACAAACTTATTACCATTGACTACCATTCATCATCGCTGCTGAAACACACGAATTTAAAATACAAATTTACAAAAATATAATTAAATTAAAAATTAGATTGTTTTAAATGCATATTTAAAGCGTTATATCCACTTATGTTTGTGTCCCCGACCGGTTTCGACAGCTCGCTGCCATCTTCTGGTACCAAATGTGAATCTACAACACAAAGTGATGGCGAATAATGAAAAAAATAAAAATGATTAAATTCCCAGAAAAATAAAAATAAAAATGTAACACTATTGAATTAAAAAGAATCGTTAAACTTCAATTCACCATCATTTTTATTTCAGATATAACCCTAGCAAAATTTTATATAGGTAATAATATAGGTAACAAGATTTTAACTAAATACCTATGTATAATATTTAGAATTTTTTTGATTTTCATTTTTTACAATGAACTCCTACCATGAAATTTCAAATAACAAAATTATTTTTTTACAATTATATGGTTATTGAGTTAATAAAGTTTATTGACTATTTGTGCAAAATATATGTATTTAATTGAACCCTATTCAAGTTCAAGCACCTATTCACAAAACTAGATAACATCTTTTGATTACTGAACAAATTTGTGTTAAATTTTAATATTTGAAACTGATAAAATCTTCAATGGTGGTATACGATAAAGCCAGTGATAAAATATTCAAATACTCGTATAATATCACGTTAAGGAATTACATATATGTTTTATTGTTATTTTTACAAATAACATTATTTCAATAAATAGTTCAGTAAAGATAAGAATGCCGACTTTTGACAAAGGTTTTTTACCTTCATCATTGAAAGAATGACACAAACAAGTTAGATAATCCATTGTTTTGGCGGAAAGACTTTGATTTTTCAACATTTATTAACTGTTTAAATAAAACACTGTTATAAAATATCACAAATGATTATATTTCTTTCGAACTTATATTATTTCTTTAGACTCATTAAGTTGATTGTAACACCTGACGATGCTAAAATAGGTTAGGAAAACAGCTGTCGCGACAATTTCGAAAGAAATATTATAATCAATTGTGATATTTTATAACAGTGTTTTTTATTTAAACAGTTAATAAACAAATTAATTAAATCTTTAAACAAAATACAATGATGCAATATGCGCAAATCGAAATAAATCAGAATAAACCCAAAAGTGGAAACACAGTGTTTTAGTTTATTTTACAATCATTATTATAGAATTCCAAGGCATTAACGCCTTAAGTTTATTATAAAGTATTATTTCAATTTACCTTAACCATTTTTAAAGATTTTATTCATTTAATAAAACTAGAGTAACGTCAATATTTACAGATTTTATATGTAGGTAAATGGATAAAGTTAAAAGAAAAAAAAATTAAACAATTTGTGGTTTGGTTTTCTCAGCCCAATCGAATATTGTGTCCCAGGTATATTCCTGGCATTCTCGATTCCGCTGCCATCCACGTTGATTTGAAGCCTTTCCTTACCTATCAAGCCTACAGATTTAGGAGTAGGAACTAGCCGGAACTAGTATGAAGAGCTGAAAGGGTTGGATGCAGGTGCCAAAATGAGCGGAGTGTCAGTAAGCTGTCTCTTGTATGCGGATGACACTGTCCTACTTGCAGACGACGAGCATGAACTACAAGTCCTGGTGAATTGTATGTATGAGGTATGCATGCGAAATGATCTGATGATGAATGTGAAAATGGTAATGGTAATGATTTTGAAAAAGAAGAAATCATGAGAGTCTGCAACATTAGCGTGAATGGTGAAAATTTGGAGCAAGTAGTTGAGTTCGTGTATTTAGGTAGTATGTTTACAAGAGATGGGCGAGTGGAGAGGGATATTGAAAGAAGGGTTGGGGCAGGCAACAAAGTGAATGGTGCACTTAAAGCTGTCATCGCAAACAAAAACCTATCCAAAAAAGCTAGAATGGCAGTGCACAATGGTGTTCTTCTACCGACCCTTATGTATGGAAGCGAAGCATGGAACTGGCAAAAGAAGGATGAAAGTAGAATAAATGCAGTAGAAATGAGATCTCTTAGACGAATGTGTCGATACTCTGTGTATGATAGTGTCGAATGAAAATATAAGAAGTGAATGCGGTGGGAATGATGGTTTTATGAACAAAATAATGAAAGGATCATTAAGATGGTTTGGACATATGGAAAGAATGAATGAAGAAAGAATGGTAAAAAAAATATATGTTACCGATGTAAATGGAACTAGAAATAGAGTAAGCCCGAGGAAAACGTGTCACGATCAAATAAATCAAATATTGAATGTCGGCCACGTGAGGAGTCAGAGAACTCGACGCGCGTGCATGACACGATGTATGAATGTTTAGGAAGCAAGAGAAATATGTCCATTCTTTCTGCCTACCCCTTCGGCATGATGGTTAGTTAGTAAGTTAACTAGTTCCTCCGGATTGTTCTTGAGGATTGGTCGACAGATAAGATACAGATTAAAAGGGGAATCCGAAACTATCGAAACTGTTTGTTATTTGTGAATTATTTATATAAATTACAATGATTTTCAATAATTTTCGGATTCAAATGAAATGTTAATTCGCGAATGTGCCGAGCGCTCAACGTTTGAAAAGCTCTCAGGCTCGACAGTACTGGGTGAACCTTGGCCGCCTAATAAAATTTCACCAGCCGACCCAATTCTTCGACTTCCATTCCTCTACTACTAGCTTTAAGGAAACCCTGCAGCATAAAGCAGTCGTCTAAAATTTGACGTACAGGAAAAGTTTTCACTCTGAAAAAAGGATAACCAAGCGCATTCCGCAATCACGGCAAATCTTTAATAATTACATTTCTCACAATCAATACTTTTTAATTACTTCTATAGCACGTGCCCTTCTCAAAGACTTCAAGGTCTCCGTGATCCTTTCATTTTTTAAGATGTCACGTTTTTTTATTAAAACTAACTAACTAACAATCACGTCGTCTCCCCGGAGGGGTAGACAGGAAGAATGGAACGCCACACTGTTCTGTCCTGACATACTTCTCTCGATTCCTCTACATTCATACATCTTGTTATGAACGCACGTCGATTTCTCCGACTCCTCACGTGACCGATATTTAATATTTGATTGATTTGATCGCCTTCCTCTATTTCTTTCATTCGCACCACATTCACTTATACTTGCATTTGACACTCTATCGTATACAGATTTGTTACACACTCGTCTAAGAGATCTCATTTCTACTGCATTTATTTTACTTTCATCCTTCTTTTGCCAGTTCCATGCTTCACCTTCATACATAAGGGTTGGCACAAGAACACTATTATGCACTGCCATCTTAGCTTTTTTGGATAGGATTTTGTTTGCGATGACAACTTTAAGTGCACCATTTACTATGTTGCCTGCCCCAACCCTTCTTTCAATATCCTTCTCCACCCTCCCATCCTTTGTAAACATACTTCCTAAATAAACGAATTCATCCACTTGTTCCAGATTTTCACCGTTTACACTAATGTTGCAGACTGTCGTGCTAATACAAAAATATGATAAAAGAGTTATTTTCCTGACAAATTATTTATTGAAATTTATAACATTCAATTTGTGTAGACTATAACTTTAAATTGAAAATTTTATTCTAATCTATAGTAGTTCTGTGGAGAAAATCAAGAGTATTAACATGGGTTATATAAATACATGATTACAATTATAAATATATTTTCTAGCAATTTGCGGGCAGTATGATTTAGTTTATTTTATTCTTGAATATTGTTAATACATTAAATTAATACGAAATTAATACGTCAATAAAAAACGTTTGTTTTCTAAAAATTTTATTATATTTTATGGGACTTACATGTTTCGCCTTGCTAAGACACTATCGAATGTTTAGATCTGCGAGTGAAAATAGATAGCTCTCAAAATTCATAATTATCTATTTATAAGGATTAATTGTATTTCAATAGAGACAAAGATGTGAATTGTTTTTCTGGGAACAAAATGTGGTGGCCGAGGCGCTTACAGGACTTATAACCTGTCATTGGTTGGGTTGAGCGATCGCTTTATGTTTAACAACATTCTCCATTCCGCCCTTCTTATGACCACCACATCTGACATTTTTTTGGAACTTGTATATATGCTAGCATCCTGCGCTTATCTTTACATATTTTAGTTCACTCTACACTAGCGTCATGTATTAAGATTGGGAAGCATTTAGCACTGTGAAAGTCTCTGCAAATCATACAGTACTAGATTACGCCTGGAGATGTCTCTCCAATTTTTATGCCTACTTGGACCATTTTTATACAACATTTTGATGTGAAAAATGTTGTATTATAATTATCTAATAAAGATTAAGAACTACGTTTTATATGGTAAGGAGCATTTATATAAGAGAGTGTGCAATCTTTTGTCGCATCGTATTTTCTAAATCTGAGAGGGTATTTAGGTTATTTTGAAATGCATTCATCATACGTCTTATTAACGGTGAACATAGCCCAAGCTGATTTTTTTTGCTTGCCTATAAACCTGCTACAATATTTTGAGTCCATCAGTCTGAATAAATTCATATAGTTGTTTTAAGACGATGCAGTTTACCGTATTTCACTTCCTATTAGAATAGGATTATATATACAAATGCGTTCTGGCAAACAAATATTTAATTAAAAAAAGCATATAAACTACAAAAGATACAATATTTACTGTTTCTTGAATAATTATGTTAAACTCCATATCAAATAATTAATTCGAATGAAAACGTCGTTCGTGAAGGTTTATTACATTTTAAGGGAATGACATGTTTCTCTTTGCTAAGGCTCTAATAAATGTAGCGAGAATTAAGGAGCAGAACAACCCTTTAACTCGGATATAAAAACACCTACACGCTTGATTATCCCTACTTTTCGTAATGCCTTAGCAAGGTAAAACATGTCATTATTTTTAACATAATAAAACTTTTAAAAAACAGATGTTTTCATTCGTATTAATCCTCCATACTTATGCTTTCATTTTACCATATATTTTCTTAACAAGTATTGATAAATGTTTTTGTGTTACCTTCGAGAGTTTTTTTATGGGAACTGTTGATTACAGAAACTTTTAGTATTTATTTAGTAAACAGTATTAAATTATTAATTAACAATATAAACTGAATTATGATGTAGAATTAAAAATAAATTGTTCGATCCTCTAGTTTGTATTAATATAATAGTCTATTAGATATTACATATAATATAGATATGGTTAATCAATTTTATTTTTGTCGTCGTGTCGTGCTTTATGGTACAAATGGCCTCGAGAATCATCTGTAATTATTTTGCTCTTACCGCTGCCACTATATAATATAACTATGTTATCACAATCCGAAAGGCCTGTGAGATTCAAGATGTGGTCAGATGGAAGCGACAGCGTCGATGGTAGGTACTAATACCAACATGTACAGATAATGAATCCCATACGAATACCACACGTAACTCTGCATGGAATTCTAGACAGACAGCGCCCACCAGCGAGATCCCCAAAACAATGGTTAGATAGCATCACACGAGGAAAATACTGTAGCAACAGATTCTCGAGTCTACAGCAAGTTGAAGAAGAAAAAGAAGCGTTTTAAGCCTAAATGGAGATCATGCAGCTTGGTTTTATATGAACAAAGGTGTCAAACAGGTTTGAGTTGCGTACCCGTGGTTGTTGAATCTAAGTATGGACAATGTATGAAAGACATGAAAGAGTTGGATACAGGCGCTAAAATGAGCTAAGTGTTAGTAAGCTGTCTACAATTCCTAGTCTAGAGTCTTTTGAAAGAATAGACGAGTCGAGATGAATATTAAAAGAAAGGTTGAGCAGAAACGCAAACCCTCACCAAGTCGACAATAAGAAGACTCCGTGTAGCACAGATAATAAGGAATACTGAAATACGTAGAAGGTCGGGAGTAATATATGTCGTTGAAAGGGTAGCTAAGCTTAAATGGTCATTTGTGGGACATGTTGCCAGATTCGTGAACGATAGATGGACCAGAAGGGTGGTGGAGTGGAGATCCCGCAAAGATAAAAGAAACAGAGGGAGACCCACACGATGGTCCGATGATATTCGAAGAATTGCCGGTGATTGGATGCGAAAGGCACAAGACCAAGACACATAAATACACGAACTCATCTACTTCCTCCAATTTTTCACCATTCACGCTAAAGTTGCAGACTGTCATGATTTCTTCTTTTTCAAAAATCATTATCTTGGACTTATTAACATTCATCATCAGATCATTTCGCATGCATACCTCATACATACAATTCACAAGGACTTGTAGTTCATGCTCGTTGTCTACAAGTAGGACAGCGTCATCCGCATACAAGAGACAGCTTACTGACACTCTGCTCATTCTGGCACCTATATCCAACCCTTTCAGCTCATTCATACACTTTTCCATAAATATATCAAATAACCACGGGAACATTACGCAACCCTGTTGATCTATATGTTTATTAATTTTTTAAATAAGTTTTCCTAGTTTCGGAAAAGTGCCGCTGAACAATTTGTACCTGTTTAAAATATCTGAAAAGTTAGAATACGGTTCACATTAAAATTTATGCAAGGCCATACCTAATACCTAAAGGCTATATTTATAAGAAGAAAAATAAGACTTTATAACATATTATAATGTCTTTATATAACTTAGTCTCAATTTTTTCAAATTAAAATAATGAAATTTCGACAGATTATTTAATGTGTGATAGATGCACATACAAGTCACAAATAAGTTAGTCGAACCTTCGTACTTCTTCTATTTAAATTAGAATAATAATGACTTGTCATTTTAAAAAGTCTTATCGTATCCACATATTTCAAGAACTGATTTTTTAAGAATTATTTACCATCACGATTTCATATGTTGTGTAACGTGCGATTCGTGCATAAAATAGCATTATTCATAGGCCATGCGCTGGACATTGCGGGATCGACGCAGTTAATATTCAATTGGGTTAAACTTAAGTGTGCTTAAATGTTATAATAAATAATAATAATAATATGCTAATAAATAATAATAGTAATCACCTCAGGGGCGCATTAAGACGTGTTTTAAATCTAAATGTGAACGCTGCATCTGATTGATATTCGCGATCGATTAGAAAGTAACAAAATATGCAAGTTTTAAATTGGGTATGAAATATGAAAATGTGGGTTTTCAGCTTAGATCTGAAGTCTGTCGGATCATTTTTTATGCATCTGAGGTGTAAAGGAAGATTGTTCCAAGCTGATGGACCGGCTACCGCAAACGCTCGATCCCCAAAATTTGTACTAGGGCAACGCTTTGGCTCAACTAATCTTCCTATTGCCAAGGAGCTCACCGAGCGAAGTGTGGATTTAGGCTGTCCGTTATACAGAGTTTGGATATATAATTTAGAGCCATTCCATGTAGCACTTTGAAGGTTGTCCAGCAGGGTTTATACTAGATTCTTTCTAGACTCTTAAGCCAGTGAAGTTCTTTGAGATGTTGTGTTATATGGGACTTTGTTGGAATGCCTTTAACGAGTCTTGCTGCTGCTTTGAACGCATATTGTAGTTTGTTTAATTGTTGTTTTGGAATGTTTGCATAAATTCCATTACAATAGTCAAGTCGTGACACACCGAAGGAATTTACAGGAGTTATGAAAGTGTCATGGGGAAGAAACTTGCGCTGACCGTGTTATTAATTAGGGATTATAGAGACAGATTTGCGTCAAGATAAACATCAAGAAGCTTTGTGGAGTTTTTGGGAAAGATATCATTATCAGGTGTCGAAATTGAAGAATGACCGATAAGATGTTGACACTTTGCGGAAGCAGTCCAGAGAAATTCCGCTTTGGATGGATTTAGTTAAAGTTTGTTTGATGCCATCCATTTAGATATGGCATCAATTCAGTTGACAGTTATTGACGTAAGATGTTTGGTGTCATCAGGGTTGCAGAAAAAACAAAGTTGTTGGTCATCAGCATAGCAACGTGAGAGGAGGCCAAAGGATTATATTATTTTGGCAACGTCATTCGTAAACATGATAAATAAAATTGGTCCTAGTACAGAGCCTTGTGGCACATCAGGTTGGATATTAATAAATGAGGATTTTTTACCTGCTAGCTGCACAACTTGTGAACGATCAGACAGATATGAATTTAGCCGGTCTATGGCATTGACTCTTAAACCATACGTGATCGCTAATCGTTTGATAAGATATGAGTGATCAATTGTGTCAAACGCAGCGCTCATGTCCAGAAGGGAAAGCAGTGCCAACTTGCCTGACTCGTTTGCCAGTACTTAATCCGACATGACTCTAAGCAACCTCGTCTCCGTTGAGTGGAAACGTCTGTAGGCGGATTATAATTTATACAAAATGTTATTTGTCGAAAAATAGTGTTTTTTCGGCATGGAACGCAATATCGCACTCTATACTGATTCATATGGGAAAACTATTTTGCTTAACGAGTGTTTCACATAACGATCAAGATTCTGAAACGAATTACTCTCGTTATGGGAGGTTATTGGATAAGCCGTTAATATATAGGAAACGTCTGCATGAAATATTGGTGTTATGTGGATGAGAATTTATGTGTGTATTGATAAGGTTCTTTTTTGTTTTTTTAGAAGAGTGGAATCAATAAGATGAGGGCTATATACGATTTTTATGATGTTAATTATATAGAATCATTTCAAAAATTAGCCACCCTAGTAATGGCTAATATATATAATAGTAAACAAACTAAACCAAAACATAATGAATTGACATTATATAGAATCAGGGGGAAAATGTTTAACCCCCACCACTATCATTTATTATATAAACTATAAATTTTAGTGTAGGTACCAGAAGATGGCAGCAAGCTCCCGAAACCAGTCGAACACAAACACAAGTGGAAGCATACTAAATACATAATAATAAAGATATTTTGTATAAAAAAAAATTGTTTTCATTATTTACAAATTTTAAATATCAACTCTTTTGGACTTCAGAATATAACAGTTTGATCGTTCGTTACTTCTGCTTATCTTTATTAAATTAAATAAAAAACGAAACTGCAAAAGACTCTCGAGAAAATTCGGCTAAAGACTGCAGGTTAACGTCGCTCACCAAAAAGGATAGATCTGCATCCCTTATATATTTTACATTCACTAAGATTGTCTAGGCCCAAATGGCGTAGCAATTTTGGTGGTATTAGTCTTGTGCGGAAAATCCCATTTGAGCGTGTTCTAGAGGAAGCGCGCTCGTATATCGTTTAGTAACGGATTTCATATTATTTAAATATAATGAATACTGTTTTATTTTGGGGGGTAAACATTACAAAATGCTAAAAAAACACTATAATTTTAGATTGAATAAGAGTTTCCACCTATTAGAAGGAGCTTTGATTTACAATTAATTTTCCTATTGATATAGTTTATTTCCTCCCTTTCATAGATGGCAGTATTGCATGGCACCCGTTAAAACCACCATATGAAATGAGAAAAATAAAGTATATATACTTCCCGACGCCCGCGTTCGCGTAAGACTGGTGTACACACTTGTGGTTATCTCAATGAAATAATTTACCAAAATTATAACATATTACGGTTTATCCGTACTAATTTTTGAAGGGGTCTCTGGTCACTAACTGGGTGGCTGAAGCGACCCCACTAATCGCTCCACACATTCCTTACCTCCGTTAGGGTGGCTAGGTAGATAATGTACTGTTGTCTTTGATTTATACTTGTACAATTATAATTCATATTACTAATAAACTTATATTTCTATCTGTGGTCACATACTGAACGTGATAGTTTGAAGGTAAAAAAATATACAGTGGAATCTCTCATAACGAAAGTAATTCGTTTGAAAATCTTATTCGTTATGTGAAACACTCGTTAAGCGAAACAACTCTCGCATATAAATCAATATAAAATACGATATTGCGTTCCATGCCGAAAAAACACTATTTTTATCTAATTTTAACATTTATTTAAATAAAATAAAATACTTATAAATTAATATTAATATTCTTACTGAAAAACAAAAAATATATAGGTATGAGGCTGACCCAACAAAATATTTTGTCTGGACTGCGCTAAAATCGTCTATACGCCTTGTCAAACCATTGAGTATGGACTCACGGAAACCTTTGTACATTGAGCCATGGACTCACGGAAACCTTTCCAACTTCTCTGTCTAGGTCGATTTTGACTACTTTATTAATGCTCTGGAATTGTATTTACCCACTTCAGCAACATTTCCATGTCTCGGGTAAGCACTTTAAAAAATATTGCTTTATTTCTTCATCCGTATACCAGACCTCGCGAGGGACCTAGATAATATTGTAATACACCTACATGTTTCGCTGAGTCAACACGCTGTCAAATAAGTGTGTAGTTATTTACACTTCAATATTTTATCCTTTTAAGACCCAGTATATTGAGTTTTTTTCTAAACGTGATTCGAATGATGATGATAATGATGATTTAAATAGCATGTAACTCTAACAAAATGAAATTTAAATGTATTATTTCTTCTATTAAAATAAAGATAATCCGGTTGAAATTTTGAACGTAAATAATAGAAATATTCCTCGAACAATCTCGAAATTTTTTTAATTAAAAAAACTATTAAAAATAAAAAAAATCCAAGTCCAATCTTTGATTTATTTCCTTTGTTTTAAGTTAATACCTGAACCCCAATATTTAATTATTATTTGAAATTTATTCGTATTATTTGTTATACCAATAGCATAAACGTTCCAAAATAAATGATTTTAACATCTGTCAAAACAATCGATGTCGAATGTCCCATTTGAAAAAAAAATTGTAATATTTTATATATTTATATTCATATAATATCACTGATGAAGTTCGTGTCAGTCCAAAACATTTTTGGTATTTAATTTTAAAAAAATTAATAAATTGAGTTTTGTATAATTCTTCTTCTTTCCGTGCCCTGTCAGGTCTCCGCAAAGTTGACTATCACCCTTGAGTAGGCCTCCCTGTCCTGGGCAGCTCGGAACAGCTCCCCCACGGTCATCAGCCCTGTCCACTCTCGGATGTTCGTCAGCCAGTTTTGTATACTAAGTATATAAAAAAAGAAACATTTAAATGTATAGTCTGATGGTTAAACCAAAGAATCTGGCTCGTGTCTGAGTTGCCAGTAAATAATAATTTCGGTAGCTATGTCAGACACCTTAAACTTTTTAACACTTGCGTAAAAATTCATACTAAATAGTAAGTATTAATTCTGGATGCCTAGTCTAGTAATCTAGTGAGCCAAAACTTGTCACTCCTATAAATATTTTAAAACTTCTTGAAAATAAACATTTCATGTTATTTTTGTATTATATTGTATATATGTTACATGTAATTGTTCAAGAAACAAGATACATTTACGTTGGGCTTGTAATGACTAAAAATGGTTTTAACTTCTGAGTGAAGAGATTAAATTGGATTGTTAATACAGTTTACATTTTTAATAAATAATATTGCAAGGAAACGCGGGTGGGGTTGGGTTGGTTGGGGCTGATAGAATAATAGAATAAGTGAGTAGCGAGAAAAGCGATCATTTTTGCAGACATGCGATATCTATGAGGGAAATGCTTAAAATATAGAACCGGTCTGGAGCTGATCAGCTGCTAAATTATTAATATAAGGCACAATCCAAATTGGAGCAGGAGTCCGACATATAGCTGTATTACAAGTATAAGACTCCAACTCCATTGGCCAACTCCCAGCGCTCCTCTCCAGAAACGTGCCCTTCTGAGCCCAACCAGGACCAGCCATCGGAGACCCTGGAATCCACGGAAACGGCCTCGACACCTACGACTGTGGCGGAAGATTGGAAAGTGGCGAAGGGAACCCGCAGAGGTCATGTGGTGCGCGGTAAACTTCGCAGAGATGACGTTTCAGTAAACAAAAAAATTACATTTTATCACCTCTACCCCCTGCACAAGGATACCACAGCAGATGACCTTATCAAATACCTTACCTCGATTGTCAGTACGGCCGCATTCAAGGTCTTCAAAATCAAGTCGAGGGGAGATTATGCCTCGTTCAAATTGGGTATTCCTTCAGAAATTGTTGGTGAAGTTTTAAAGCCCTGTCATTGGCCACGTCATTCATATGTTAAGGAATGGGATAATAGGGTGGTAACTCCGCACTTGCCTAAAGTCAAATGACTAGACACAAGCGAGGCCAGTATTGTTCCCCCTGTCTCTTGTTCCTCTTCATTAAAATGTTTTTATCAAAACGCACGAGGGTTAAATATCAAATTCACCGGAGGACGCACAATAAATACAATGAGGTAGCAGGATGTGATTTTGATATAATATGTTTGACCGAGACGTGGCTTAGTGATAGCGTTTTGAGCTCGGAACTATTCACGTCGGATTTTATTGTGTTTAGGAGAGATCGCGCGTCCTCTTGTAGTGCTCACAGGCAGGGTGGGGGGTGTTTGTTGGCCGTGAGACACGGACAATCTATGGATATCCAGACATTTTCTATGTTGGAAACGGTCAATGAAGATCTTTGGCTTAAGCTCACATATAGAGGCAGGATAGTTTACATATGCGTAATATATTTTCCTCCTCAGAGTTCTTTAGAGTCTTATAGATTATTTTTTAATAAGATTCTTTGTAATCTGCTAATAATTGGGGATAAGCGTGTCATTTTACTGGGCGATTTTAATTTGTACTCGGCACAGAGCAGGGATGTCGATGAGGAGATCTCTTTTATGTGTTCGGTGCTGGGACTCGTCCAGTGCAATGGCATTCTGAATACCAAACAAAGAATACTTGATTTAATATTTTCGACAGATCCGGTATCCGTTTCTCGAGGCGAATCTCCCCTCACGAAAAAGGACTCTTACCATCCTGCATTAAATTTTGACTTGATTATAGAGACTTCAAGACCACATTCTAGGGTCCCTACTGCGGACACGGTATCATGAAGGGGCTGGAATTTTTCCAATGGTGATTTCAGTTTCCTCTATGATGCACTTTTTCAGGCAAACTGGGATCAACTTCGCTCTATAACAGACGTGAATGAGGCCGTACAAGTTTTTTATGACATTGTATATTCTTGTTTTGATGATTGCTTCACTAGGAAACCCCCGGCTACCACTAATAGACGATATCCGAGGTGGTTCACTCGAGATATTATCAGTGACATCAGAATGAAACATAGTTACCACAAAAAGTGGAAGTCTTCTGGTAATTCACATTACTACACTCTCTTTAGTAGTCTTCGAGCTACGGTAAAATGTAAAATGAGATCTTCTTTCAAATCATATATATCCAACATTGGAGCCGATATCTTGAGAAATCCCAATGATTTTTGGAAATATATAGACTCCAAACGCCATGATGGTGGTGTTATTGATACAATGACGTGGCAAGGTCAAGAGGTTCACAATAGAGAAGTTGTGAATGCGTTCGCTGAACATTTTAAATCTGTGTTCAGTACTCCATCAAATGAGGCAGTCCATGCTGATTCGCAGAATACGACTCAGGGCGCTCAAGATATTTCCATAGATTTTTTCAGTCAATGTGAAGTCTTCAAGGCTATTAATCAACTCAAAAACACGAATTCATTAGGTCCAGATTTTGTTCCAACCTTTATATTAAAAGGTTGCAACCACATTTTCAAAAAACCACTGTCCATTATATTTAATCGATCGCTACAAACGGGTGTCTTTCCGGAACTTTGGAAGATTTCTAAAATCTCTCCAGTTTTCAAGAAAGGCACAAAATCATGTGTTGAAAATTATCGACCTGTAGCAATTTTATCTACACCTGCGAATGTATTTGAGGCGTTAATACATCATTTTATTAACCCAAAGATAGAACCATTCATAATTAATGAACAGCATGGATTCAGATCAGGGCGTTCAACCATTACAAATTTGATGGTATTTACGAACTTTGTCACTAAGTGCCTTGATAAAGGTGCACAAGTCGACTGCTCGTATAGCGATTTTTCAAAAGCGTTTGATAAGGTGGACCACCAACTTTTGCTTCGAAAGCTTCAAAGGATTGGCTTTAGTGACAATCTGCTCAAGCTTTTCTCTAGCTATCTAACATCTCGAAAACAATATGTGTCATATGGACTTTTTCAGTCTTCAGCCTTTCACACCTCATCAGGGGTGCCACAAGGGTCTAATTTAGGACCATTGCTTTTCACGATATTCATAAATGATATTTCTAACGAAATAAAGTTTTCAAATTTTTTATTATTTGCTGATGACATAAAAGTTTTCTCTGAAATAGAGAATCCCTCAGATTGCTTGAAGCTTCAGTGTGACATTCAGAGCATAACCCAATGGAGTAAACGTAACAAATTATTCTTCAACGTCTCCAAGTGCTTTGTTATGTCATACACACGGGCATCGAAAACATTATACTTTCGCTATCTTATGGATGGGGTACAGCTTGAAAGAGCTTCTACATCCAGAGATCTCGGTGTTCTGTTCGATGCTCAATTATCGTTCAATCTTCACATAGTTGCTCTATGTAATAGTTCCATTAAAATGCTTGGATTTGTTTTCAGGAATGCCAAGATATTTTCGAACACACAGGTACTTCGGGTGTTGTATAATTCCCTGGTAAGAAGTCGGCTGGAATATAGTTCCGTTATTTGGTCACCGCCTGGGATCCGATATTCTCTGATGGTGGAGCGAGTGCAGAAAAAATTTCTGCGCTTTCTTTACCTCAGGGAGCGCGGTTATTACCCGTGGCTCTTTCCGACTGAATTCTTGCTAGGTATGCTAAGCTACCAATCATTGGAGAGAAGGAGGAACATTCACTTGGGAGTTCACTTCTTTCAGCTGATTGGCGGCCGTATACAGAACTTGGATGTCCTGAGTGATGTAGGTCTATTTGTCCCTGATAATTACCTTCGTCAAAGACAGCACAGATTGTTTTATTTGCCACGCTGCAGAACCAACCTGCCAATGGTAATGCCTGTGGGTAGGGCAATCTTATTGCTTAATCGGATCGCCTCGGAGGTCGACATATTTCGTGATAGTGTGAGTTGCCTCAGGGATGCAATATCAATGTTATGATTTTTTCTTACTCTTAAGCTTAATTTTTATTTTTTTTAATGCTTCTCTGTTTATAATGTAATTGCAAACGATTTGGAATTGTATGTCTGTAATGTTTGTGATTATTAGCAAAATAAATGAAATGAAATGAAAAGTGTATAGGTGAAAACAAAAACTGTCTCGCGAGTAATGTATTCTAAAGAATCCCTCTATTCGTCTTTTTAATACATTTATAAAAATTACCTTACTTTGTGTATTTTTCTTGGAAATCAATAAATAATTAGTTGGCATAATTATTTGTGTTGTCGATAAGAAATCCGGCCTCGAAGAATGATGACTTATTCAGTTTAAACGCGTGTTGAAATCTAGGGTGACCCGATTTCTTTTTTTTTAATGCAACATGCTCACAAAGTAAATAATAGCTTAATATTTAGAAACACTTACGTTTCCTAGATGTTTTGATAAATATATTTTATATGAATCATTTTTTTATAGACATATAGTGGTTAAAATGTATTCCCATGAGTACACTACTCAATCTGGGATATAATAAATAAATACTTAATAATCACATAAACTCTCGCGGGGGCGAAAAGAGAAGGATGGAGTGCCGCATCGGTTAAAGTGTGGCATCCCATTCTTTCTGCCTACGCTTTCGGGGAGACGGCGTGATGGTTAGTTAGTTAATAATCACTTTTTTTTAATTCATAAAATTCATGTTTACATACATCATTTTATGTTTAAAAATATCCAAAATTTTAAACTCTTCTGATTGGTTAGCGGTGTATAACATCACAATTCAGACATTTAATAGCAAAACAAAAACGTTGCGCTATTAAGAAATGCAATTAAAAAACAATAACAAAAAGTCTATATCGAAGAACTGAAATCGGAGTTCTTCGAATATAATTGTAACAGTTTAAATTGTACACAGGAAAACCGAAATCACCCTGTATAAGACTCCGAACAGTGGTGACTTATAGGTGTGAGACGTGGACAATGACAGCCGCAGAGCGACTGGATACTTTTGAGAGAAGGGTGCTAATTCTAGGACCTGTGAATGACGGTGAAGGCTGGAGAATGAGGCATAATGACGAGCTGTACCATATTTACAAAGTTCCCAGTCTCTCCACACAGGTCAGACTGAATAGACTGAGATGCGCCGGTCACGTGCAGATAATGCCGTCATCGCGAACCCCAAAAAGATTGCTGGAGTGACACCCAGGTGGTAGAAGACCAATTGAACGACCAAGGCTGCGATGGGAGGATGAAGTTGGGAGAGATGGGGCGAAGTTGTTACAAGTGTCAGATTGGGGGGTCGAAGCGGAGGATAGGAGGAGTTGGAGGCGAAGAATACTGGAGGCTAAAGCTCGATATGGGCTGTTACAAATGTGCTACAAATTATTAAAACATGGGACCGTGTAGCTTGACCAGTTACACGTATAGCGGTTCGTGGACGATATTTATTGTGTTCTTGAAAACTAAATCACGAATATTATAACTATTTGTGAAATGTATACTTATATCTGTATACATTTCACAAATATTTGTAAATATTCTGGTCAATTATTTGGCGTATAAAATAGGAGTGGATACTCCAGGCGACTTCTAACAGTGCGATAGGAGGCGGTAGCCTCTTCGCATTGTGTTAATAAAGTAGTTTGCTAAATGCTAAACAATCATTCTTCATAGATGGCGTTAGTGGATGGATTGTATAGATTAATCTTAAAAAATTAATTAGTACAATCAAATCTACATAGATGGCTAACTGGAACTGCCACGTGAAGATAAGTATGAATTTGGAGTATATATACAACTTCCAAAAAATGTATCATACATGATCATAATAACAATGGTGGAATGGGGAATGTTGTAATTACATAAAGCGTGCCCTTAACCCAACCAATGACAGGTCATAAGTCCTGTAAACACCTTGATCATCCATATTCAGTTTCCAGTTTGTTTCTTCGTCTCTATTGAGATACAATTAAAAATTTAATATTATAACTATTTGTAGTTGTATTTGTTTCTGATTTCGATCAAATGATGTTAGATTAGTAAAACTTAGATAAGATTAATGAATACTTAATGATGTATCGGGTTCATTCACTTGTTATAAATTGTTAACAGTTAATTTGTTTTTAAAAATATATACGAGTATGTGATGTATTTTACAATTTTATTTTTACTTTAATGTGATTTTTCTAGACAAGTTTCTGCAAAAGCAATATGTTCTAGAGAAATTATTATTTTTATGAAACGAAATCATTTACTTAATTATTATAACGCTTAACTCCTGATCGAGCGGACTTGGATTCAAGCCTGGACACGGGCCGATTATTATTTTTATACTAAATTTTAACTTTAATAAGCTATTTTTTGCTCGTGTTGAAGATTGTATAATAAATTATAATACCATTGATTGAAATCCTCGATTTAAAATAAATTAAAGTCGATCTAGATTAAACAACAAACCACCTTAGTGACCCTTTCTTGAGTTTATTTTTCACGCATTCATCCGCCTTACATTCCTTTCTTAGTTCATCTTTAGATATTCTATCAAACATTGTTTTTCACAGATTCTTCTTAGAGACCTCATTTCTACAGCATTTATCCTACTTTCATCCTTCTTCTGCCAACTCCAAGCTTCTCTTCCATACATAAGGGTCGGCGCTAGAACTCCATTGTGCACTGCCATCTTTGCTTCAGTCGATATATTTCTATTTGCGGTAATGAATTTGAGTGCATCATTTTTTTTTTGTTTCCAGCTCCAACACTTCTTCCGATATCTTTCTCCATTTTTCCATTTCTTGTAAACATGCTTCCCATGTAGACAAATTCGGTAACTTTCTCTAATTTCTCACCGTTCGCACTTATGTCACAATCCGTCATACATTCTTCCTTTTCAAATACCATAACTTTAGACTTTGACACGTTCATAACAAGGTCATACTTATTGCATACTTCGTACATTTTTGACACTAGGACTTGTAGGTCGTCCATGCTTTCAGCGATTAAAACAGCGTCGTCTGCATACAGCAAACAGCTGATGGACGTTTCGTTCATTTCCGCATCAGCGTTGCAATATTCTTCTTTCTGTGTTCTGTCAGGTCTCCCTAACGTTGACTATCACCCTTGAGTAGGCCTCCCTGTCCTGAGCAGCTCGGAACAGCTCCTCAACGGTCCACAGCCCTTTCCACTCTCGGATGTTCTTCAGCCAGGAAACCTGCCTTCTCCCAACACCTCGTCGACCCTCAATCTTACCCTTAAAGATCAGATGTAACAGTGCGCATTTTTCGCCTCTCAGAACATGGCCCAAGTAGGACACCTTCGGGACTTTGATGTTGGTCAGCAACTCTCTGTCAACTCTGGCTCTATGAAGAACGTTTGTGTTGCTGACTAAGTCAGTCCAGGAGATGCATTAATTAATCACTTCTTCACACAAATTAATCACTTCTTCTTCTGCTGCTTTATTTAGGACTGTGTCATGTTATTTCTCGGAGCCTGTTCTTGGGATGCAGATGTCCAACTATGTCGCCATTTTTTAGGTGGTATTACTGCAGGTTGATTTCCTGTTGGTACTTTATTTGCGGCTATATTTTTCATTCTTTCCACATGATCTCTCCAGTAGCGTCTTCTCAGTCTTCCTCATCGCACGACATCTTCTACATTGCAGATCTTTCTTATTTCAGAATTTCTTATTCTGTCTCAGAGTGTCGTTTCCGCAACGGATCGGAGAGTCTTCATTTCTGTGGTTAGGAGACTTTTTGTTCTGATGGTGTCAGCTCTCGTTTCTATTCCATATGTCATTATAGAACGTACGCATGTCTTGTAGATTCGAATTTTGCTCTCCTTTAGCATATTTTTATTTTTCCAAACAGCATTCGTCAAGCAACCAGCCACAATGGTCCCCCTTAATCACAATTTATATAAATTAAATCCTAGTAAAACCACTAAACAATCGTGTTTAATATTATAAATTAATAATTGAGTTTTACAAAACTAATTCCGCAACCATCAATAAAACTTGTGTTTAAAAACATCAAATGTTTTTTTTTGTTTTGTTACGCCAAAGAAGTATGAGTTCTCACGTGCGTACATAAGTCAACACCCTTTTTTTTAATATATATATTTTTTTCAATAATAATTAAATAAAGTGATATTTTTAACTACTTCCAATTTTGCTTTTATTTTAACTGCGCCCGGTTTCGCCAGGCTCGCTGGCATCGACAGACATGATTTGTAATAGTTGCCATTTAAAAAATGTGTATAGAGCATGTCGCCTTAAAAGCTGCACATGCGCCGACGGGCACCTCGTAACACGGCCGTAATGAAAGCAGGTCCACTGCAGAAGCAACCTGCGGTGCCCCGCTCCGAGTCCAGCTCTGCGAGTCTCGGCTGTCCGCGAGACGCGGTGGTCCGCCAGTTCCCGCTTGTCTGAGGCGCCGCATGGTCGTGGAGGCTGCAGCCGTTGAGCTAACACGACTTACCTCAATGTATTCCGATTCGCGCAAAACCAATCGTTTCGAATTAGGTTAACTTTTTGTGTGAAGTGTATTTTATTTATACGATAGTTCAAGGATGAGCGGCAAGAAGGGTATTCGGAAGCTCTCTTTTCTGGGATTCGGTACTGGGGTAAGTCATTTTATAAAAAAATTCACATTAAAACAATAATAAAACAGAAATATTTTTTTATATACCTATATATAATTTTTTTAATATAAAAATATTATTTTATTCCAATACAAATATTTTTATTTTTATTTATTTAAATATCGTTATATTGTATCAACCGTATAGTGATTACAATAAAATATTTATTTAATAAATTGAATGCTAAAGAAAAAATGAAGTATTTTTGTTTATATTATTCGTGCATCTCTGTTTTAAAAAAATATATAATAATCAAAGTTAGCCACTCTAGTATTATTATTTTTGTATTTATTTCAGCTTATCTAAATTTATTAAAGAAATAATATATGAATAAACAGAACTGTTTACTTTTTCGTGTGATAACAGTACCTAAAAAACGATAACCATTGTGACAATGTGTGTGTATTTTATGTTAGAATAAAAATATGTATTTATTCATTTTATGACACATTTTAAATAGCACGTGATCTATTATTAAAAAATATTTTAAAAACACTTAATTTTTATTCAATATTATCATCTAAATTCTTTGAAAAATAATGATAGTTCAAAATGCTATTTTTTTTTGTTAAACATTCCAAACACTTTCTTTCCGCAGACAAAATTACACAATTTTAAAAGGACAAGTGTTATAGGTTACCTCTTATTTTGCATATATCGAACATCCTCAAATTTATAATATAATACAACGGTACTTCAGAATGGGGTCGAATTTAACAACAAAGCAACCCTACTTTGCTCTATAACCAGAAAAAATCTCAGGTACAAAAGACCCGTCTTAGGCAGGGACACAAAAACGCGGGCTAGAATTGGACACTTGTTTAGACAAACTATTTTATCAAGAAAGTACAAAAGTGCCTTTTTTAAATACACGGGTCGTTAAAATGTTTCTCATCATACAAATAAAATTATATAAACTAACATGGTCGGCAAAAGATCGCCTGTTTTAGCCTGAATCCATATGTGCGCATTTATTTTGTTCTAAGTGTTCTGTAGATCGGCCGCTTTTTTCTAAAAGACTAAATATAATAGAATTAGATTCCAAAATGAAATTATTCTTGTTGACTATTTATTTTACAATTATTTAGTTTATATATTTCTTCAACAGCAAAAAAGTCGATAGTGACTATTATTATATAGTTTGTTGAAATACAATATAACGATTAAAATAAGTGTGTTTGTAAATTATTAAACCCATTGGGACCAGGAGATTTTAAAATTATTTTTTTATGAAAATTATATATAAAAAAATATTATGTTGTCATTTGAAATTTCATGGTTCATTATGTTGTTATTTGAAATTTCATGGTTCAAAAGTTCATTGTAAATAATGAAAAAAAAAAATTTAATGTATATTTAGTTTATTGTTCGGTTATAATGATATACAAATACCAAATGCTTCTCTTTGTTAATGTTGTTGATATAAATTATTTTGTAGAAGTTTATCAAAAATAATATTAAATAATAAAAATAAAATAAAAAGGTAAAAAATCTTTAAAAAAATGATATTTTGTTAAAATCCACTGATGTATGTGTCTTCGACCTGTTGGTCAGGGCCAGAAGATGGCAGCGAGCTGCCGTAACCGGTCAAAGACACAAACATCAGTGTTTTTTAACTAAATATACATTATAAAAGGTTTTTTACCTTTTTATTTTATTTTCATTATTTAATATCATTTTCGATGAACAAAGAAATTTCGATGGAAGCATTTTAATATTTTTATATCATTATAACCGAACAATAAACATAACAAATTATTAAGGATATTTCGTTCATTCCATTAGTAAAAAGAATGAAATTGTGTCATGAAATGCAAAACTGAAGGACCCCTACTATACATGCGTTACTTCATCCAGGCGATCATTTTTTTTAAACAGCGTGTAGTTGTAAAGTGCAATCAAAAATGTTATGCCGATAAAAATATATATGTTTTCTGTAAAACAAATTTCAGACATTTTTATGAAAATATTTTTAGAGCGGAATCAACTGATATAATGCGATTAAAGAATTATATGGTATTTATTTACGCTCATGGCGACCTACTCGCAAAATTGCATTATCTGTTCAATTTAAACTTAACTATTTTAATTTATCTGTTTTTATGCAAACTCATGTATAAAGATTACCCTTAATCTCCCTTTCATCACGTGTTATGTTGTGAAATATTTCATCAGTCTGTATATTTTTTATTGAAACGGAATTTGGGATTTTCTGAAGCACTTGCAATTGAATATTAAAATAATGTAAAGTAACAATAATAAGAATCTACAAAGAAAATATTGATGAAGTCTTTTTCAAAATAACACGTATGCATATGGTCTTAAGGGGTGCCAGTCGAAAGAACAATTAAACTCCTAAAAAGTAGATTAAAATTATTCTTTGATTAAATCATGTCTAAAAACAAATACTTGAAGTATTTGATAGAATATCTCATCTTTAACTTCGACTATGCTCGCGTGTTCCGGGCTCGATATATTGTTCCGAACTGTGGAATATTTTTATAATTTCTACTAACTAACTAACTAATCACGCCGTCTCGCCGAAGGGTTAGGCGTAATGAACGCACTGTCAATATAGTTTTCTCGTTTCCTTAAAAACAAAAAATTGTAGAAATAATGCTATACTAGTTTTACTGTAATAGTTATGTAATACTATATAATAATTACTGAAATACGTCGAAGGTCGGGAGTAACAGATGTCGTCGCAAGGGTAGCGAAGCTTAAATGGTCATTTGCGGGACATGTTGCCAGATTGGTAGACGATAGATGGACCAGAAGGGTGGTAAAGTGAAGACCCCGCGAAGACAAACAAAGATGGTCCGATGACATTACAAGAATTGCTGGCGATTGGATACTAAAGGCAAAAGATAGGGATACGTGGAGAAGTATGGGGGGCCCTATGTCCAGCAGTGGATGACAAGGGCTGTCTAAGTAAGTAAGTCATTTTACTGTTTTAGTTTACCTACGAGTATTAATTATTACTATTAGTTTTTAGTCTCAACCCAGAAAAACACCCTAGTATCTAAATGATCTTCAAATCCATGGATCTGAACATCAAAAATAAATAGATTAGTCTAGGTTTTTATAAAAAAATTGCTTCCTGAGTTTTCAAGATGCCTAACGCGATAGAAATGAATCCATTTCAAAAACATTATTCTTGCGTACACAACATCATCACCATATTTTGGACACATACGAAATAAATATAACACAACCAAATGGCGGTAAAATTACCGCTGTAGGGTGATTACAATAGTCTTCCAGAAACGATATATTCAAATAACGCTGTATTTTATTACTCTTTCTTGAATAATGATGTAAAACTAACTATCAAATAATTAATACGAACGTCTGTTTCACTGTCAGAACCAAACATCTCTTAAGAGTAACAGAAATGAGAACATTGCGACCAATTGTGGAAAGAACCTTTAGAGATAGGATACGCAATAAAGAAATTCGAAAATCCTGCAAAATTGAAGACATCGTGAGATGGAGTAGGCAGAGAAGACGATTCTGGAGGGACCACATCGAGAGAATGGATCCAGCAAGAATTCCTAAGATCGTGATGCATGAGGCTCCAGAGGGCCGTCGACCACCAGGACGACCACCAAAGAGATGGAGAGAAAGCTGGTCTTCTTCATCACAGGAAGAAAGTTGATATCCTGCATAAACAGATCCCAAAACCTACAATCAGAAGAAGAAGGAGTCGGTTTCAAACAAGTTTTATTATAAAATTGACATTTGATAATGCCTTAGACAGGCGAAACATATCATTCCCATAAATTATAATACAACTTCTAGAAAAAATACGTTTTTATTCGATTCGCCCTTCTAAGGCATTATCAAATATTTGATAATGCATGTATATTATACATGCATTATCAAATATTTAATAATGCCCTAGAAGAGCGAAACGTGTCATTCGAAACGTGTTATTACGTATACATTTTTTAACTATTGATTCTCGTGACATATTTATATATTATTATTTATATATTTACATAGCTAATCTATCGCCATTTTATATTCACATGAATTGTAAAAAATTTAAAAATAAATATTTAATTTTATTATACTCGATCTTATTCAATATTCGACCGGTTTTGTCAGCTCGCTATCATCTTCATTTTTTAATTTGATCAACAATTTTACGACGCGTATTGTTTTTATAATTCAAATACCGTTTTCAAATATACATAACAAATGACTAACAAATCTGGGAAACATAACTCTGTGAAACAGGTAAATAAACGAAAGACATGAATCCAAGAATTGTAACTACAGGCCATGACAGTTCTGCAAACTCGAAAATATAAAGCGAATGACTGATGCAAAACGTGATCTTACATTTGGTCTCTATATACCATTCATTATATTCTGCTTCGAAGGATATTAAAGTAACTTCCTTATGCAATCTAATTTTTATTTTCTATTGAGAGTACGATTTGTGGTAACAGTAAAAAAAAATAATTAATATATATTAAAACGTCTGTATTCTAGAAGTTTTATTATATTTTATGGGAATGACACGTTTCAACAAAAAAATATTTCTAATTTTAGATCCTTTCTTACTTCGTCTCATTTTTAATTTTATTGTGACAAAATCAAGAAAGCTAAAATAAATTGTAATTTATTGTATATTTATGTCTTCCTAGTTTACAAACATTGTTATTTAGCATTTAACAATAAAATAAATGTTTTGTTGGCCAAATGAAACTGGTGAAACATTTTTTTACTCAAAATTAAAAAAGAATCTTTAGCAAAGAAATTTAAGTTGTTATTATATAGTTATAGGATGTATGTACATAATATTATTATGCATATACCATTCTTGAATATACAGGTATATTAACAAAAATAAAATTAAAAAAGGATCCCTAAGATGATTTTGACATATGGAACGAATGGACGAGAGTATAATGGTTAAAATGTTGTATACAAGCAATGTGAGTGGAAATAAAAGCCGTGGAAGACCAAGAAAATCACGGCATGACCAAATTAATCAAATTGTGAGAGGCGGCCACATTCGAAGTGGAAAAACCGACGAGCGTGCATGTAACGATGTATGAATGTGGAGGAAGCTAGATAGGTATTTCAGGACAGAACGGTATGGCAGTCCATCCTCTCTGCCTTTCCCTCCGGAGAAACAGCGTGATGGTTAGTTAGTTAGTTAGCTGTTAACAAAAATTATAATAATGTACCGAAAATATTACCTAAAAAATAGTAAGCTGGCATGTATTTATTGTATATTCACTGTGGGCAATAATCCAGTCACTTAAATTTTATTGTCCTCAATACGAATGAAAACGTCAGTTTTCTAGAAGTTTTATTATATTTTATGTGGATGACATGTTTCGCCCATTTAAGGCATTATCAAATGTCATTCCCATAAAATATAATAAAACTTCTAGAAAACTGACGTTTACATTCGTATTAATTATTTAATATTGAGTTTTACATCATTGTTCAAGAAACAATAAAAAATTATTTTCCTTATAAGATCTGCGTTATTGATGAATTTTAACAATTATAAAAACGTACGACGTATTTATTTTTCGATAAGTTACATCCCTATTGATTGAAGCAGCTGGTAGAACACAAAGTCGAACGTATGTAAGACAGCTGAGCTGAAATCAGTTTGCTAGCTAACGGTATTCGCATCTAGAATGAGATAATATCAAACTAATGTATAGTTTCATTTTCATTACTCTTGTCGCTCCACCCTATCATATTGGTCGACTATAACCAAGTTTTACTTACTTTATTCTATTGGCAAAAACACTAGACTTGACCTGCATGCACACCTCAGAATTTGATCTGATTCCGGAAACAAACAAAAAAACATGTGTATTTAACAAAGTAATGATTTTGGAATATTGATAGATACTATAATAATATATAATCAATATCTAATGGACTTATCTTATAAGATATGTTCCATCAGTAACGAGTCTTTAGGTGGATGGCAAAGTTCCATTTTCTTCTGATTTTTAAAAAATTTTAAACCGTTCTACCAATGGTTACTTCTTTAAACGCAATTAAAAAAGTAACCATTGGTAGAACGTTAGAATTTAAACGCAATTGAAATTTCTTTATTTTATTAACTTAACTTGTTCCGATTACCGTTAACGAATCGTAATGTAGATAAAATACAATAAAAGAATTCGTAAAAAAATGATCCGCTGATACTGTGAATTACGTCTATGCTTTGTCCAACTCTGTAATTCTTGTTTGAACACATGATTCTTCATTGCTCATATCAGCCATCAATTACGATCGGCAGACAGCTGACTCATATTTAAATTTCCAAATTCCTCACAAAAGCGTACGCGATGCGTAGATCCATAATTACTATCAAATATAACGAAAACAATTATATTCCCACAACAAGGTATATATTTTATCGATTCTAGATTATTTTCTAATAAGATTCTTTTTATCTTCTCTTCTTTCCATGTCCTGTCAGGTCTCCCCAACGTTGACTATCACCCTTGAGTAGGCCTCCCCATCCTGGGCAGTTCGGAACAGCTGTTTTTATAATTTTATTATATTATTTTTATAATTATATAACACTATTTTTATAATTATATTATATTTCTCTAATAATTAATGAATTATCTAAAATGAATAATTAAACAATCAGTAATTTTAGTCTTTCAAATGGACCACTAATCGGCTCAAAAATACTTGGCAATTAGAAATTGACTTTATTCTCGTGTACTAACAATTCTAAATTGTATTCAATTTAATTGAAGATATAAAAAATACTTATAAAGAGAGAGCACGACATAGAAAATTTACTTTGGGATAGGATTTCGCTGGATTGTAGAACCCCCTGAGAGTCGTTTCAATTCCTAGAACCGGCCAAGAGAAGGCAAGCCAACCGCAGCAGCCATCTAGCTATTGACAATCTTTCTTTCACCTAGATATTTCCCGTTATTTGGGGTTCGCTCTCCTAATACGGTTTCGCCAAGTCTCTCGATCCAGTGTCATCTGACTGTCCAGTCCCAGCGCCTTCAGGTCGTCCCTAACTGTGGACATCCACGTTGCAGGATGCCGACCTGGCCCCCTCCTTCCATCTTCCAGTTTCAGGGCCTTGTGAACGATGTATTCATTGTCCCTCCTGCTCACATGACCGTACCACCGCAGACGGATTCCCTAGCCTTTTACGCTATGGGAGCAACTTTTAGGCTACCTCTGATGTGCTCATTTCTAGCTTTATCTGCTATTTGTGATACTGGTGGCAAAATTTCCTAAATATATGCAACGGTAGTCTTCTGATATGAATTGGCACACTATTGCGCTTTCATACTTTGACTATAGACGACTCTTAGGGGTACTCCAATCCTCTTAAATCACATCACAAAGTCAATTTCCTATATCATGCCCTCTCATTTGTAAATCTGAACCTCCCTATAAAAATTGGAACACCGCTCCACTTAAAAATCTAGTAACAATCGAATTACTTTCCACTCTAGCTCAGCGGGAGCGTATATTTTTTATGTTTATTTTGCATATTCCGTCAATATACATTTTTTGTAAAAATTCAACTGGATAGAATAGAGCGAAGTTTTCATTTTCATTTATTTAATTTATTTTCATTTATTTTAATAAAAATTACAAACATTACAGAAATATTTCCAGATCGTTTGTAATTACATTATAAGGATTTAAAAGAGAAGCATAAAAACATTTAAATAAATAAAAAAGTTTAAGAATTATAAATAATCATAACATTGATATTGCATCCCTGAGGCAACTCACACTATCACGAAATATGTCGACCTCCAAGGTGATCCGATTAAGCAATAAGATTGCCCTACCCACAGGCATAACCATTGGCAGGTTGGTTCTGCAGCGTGGCAAATAAAACAATCTGTGCTGTCGTATATAGTAAGGTCGATGATTTTTTGTCATAACAATTAAAGTATTACTATTTAACCTTGCTAATAAAATATTCATTTATCCCTTAAGGACTCCACGTAATTATAAATAGACGTTCAGTTCTTTAGGGCTAATATAAATAATGAAGCTTCAATAGGGTTGTTCGAGTCTCCGTTAAAAATTGTGGAAAATTCATATGTCTCGATCATCTTGACTGACTTGAATTTCAATTTCAATTTATTAAAACAAATTATTATAATAACATTACAGACATTATATTTTACAATTCGTTTATAATTAAAGAGTAAGATAAGATAAAAGGAAATACAAATGACGATTAAAAAAATTAAAAACAATTAAAAAAATTCAGTAAAAAAAAAACATTATAGTACTATTCGAAAAACAAGAAAAGAAATAGCAATTTAATATGTAAGAAAACAAATAGAAAATCTTTTTTGAGGGTAGCCTCACTATTGTGAAAAATGTTCACTCGGATGCGATTTAGAGGGGGCGCTGCGCTGATGCCCACGGACATTACCTTAGGTTGTTCCACACAGTCGCAGGAGAAATAATCTATGTTGCCGTTGTCACAAATAATTGTCAGGGACAAACAAAGTCAAGTCATCCAAAATATCTGGGTTATGTATTCGAAAAGAATGAACACTTAAATGGAGAGTTCGTCTAATTTCCAATGATTGGTAGTCCAGCATTCCCAGCATGAAATCAGTTGGGTACATCCAGGGGTAATAACCGTTTTTTAGGTACAAAAAACGTAGAAATGACCTCATATTGAACCACAAGTTTAATGTGACTATAAATTATGTTTTTTTTAATAATAACTAATTGCATTCAATTGGTCATTTAAGGGTAGGTATGAAATGAAAAATTATTAAAAATAATAATAATAATTGATTTTTATGGCGTTGCATTATATTAATATGTGGGGATATTATTTGTTATCCAATAAAGAAGGTTTCCTTTCTCACGACCCATATACTCGTATCGACATCAAAGGACGACAAAGAAATATAACTACAAGAAGATATTGAGATTGGATTTTCCTAAGTATTGAATATAATCTAAGCGCGGTTTTATTTGATTCCTTGCAGAGAGGAATCTTATATTTCTTATTTTCTGAAGTATTCTTTGACTGCACAATAATATTCCATAATTCCTTAAGCTGGTTTAGACAACGATTGGAAAATAAAAATAGACATTAAAAATGTTTTTCAATAAAAAGTAAAGAAGAATGTGTCATACTTTTGAATGTGACAATATGGTACCATAGTTTTAAAAATGGATTATTTTGTGATAAATTTTATCCAAATTAAAACTGGTTTTAGTTTTCTTGTTTTATTAAATTTTATTAAATTTTGTTATATTTAAAAAATTTCTACTCGTATTTTTATTGTTAGTTGAAAGTAATTCAATTAAAAGTTAAGCCGGGAATGGATTGTTCTTGTTATTATACTTATTAAATTAAGTTATTCTCTTGATTTACTGTTTCATTCACAAAGATGATAAACTTCATATTAGATAGTGAATACTGAATGGAAATGTCTGTTCTATTGAAAAGTGTTTTTAAAACATATCATTTCCATAAATAACATGAAACCTCCAAAAAAACAGACGTTTTAATTCGTATTAATATTTTTAATGTCGACTTGACTTGACTTGAATTTTTTAAAGTAAGAGCAACCTAAAGACGCTACATTCCGGGAACAGCACACTCATTTCATATTTTGTAAACAAATTCTATTATTAACGCCAGAATAGACGTCTGTTCACCTTTGTTCATTAACATACATCAACATCCATACCTACATACCACGTGAAAGGAATGAATGAATCGACTTAATTACCTATCGAATAAAAATATTAATTTAGACTTATACCGTCATTAAACGGAAACATATCATTAACCACCCTACGTATTTGAACGTACGTGATACGTTCACTTTGACTGTACCATTCTGCGCTATCCCGTATCACGTACGCGCTTGAGAAAAAGTAATGTAGCTAAAATGTACAAACTCTCAGGGATACGCGCGTGTGCCAACAACACTTGAGTACTAGTCTTCATAAATATGATAGTTTTACAAGGGGAAGGTGAAGTGTGCGGCCGAGTATTTGACGTATCCTAATTTAAAAAAATAAAATTAATAAATAATTAAATTTTATTAATAAAAAACCTGTTTTTTTTTCAAATCAAATCAGTTTATTTTCTCAAAAGATATTACAAACAGCAATTATATTTTAAGGCATCTATTGAGAACAGGTAAAACATAATAAATATATAATACCAGGAACGCATGAGAGATTATTCGACATTAGGAATACAAGATACTCTCCAAAATCAAGAGTATTTGTCTTCTGAACGTACTTTCACGAATATGAAAGACATCGATCTCCGAAGCGATCATGTTCAGCAGTTTGATTGCTCTCCCCACCGGCATCACCAGAGGCAGGTTGGTTATGCATGCTGGGAAATAAAACAGTCTGTGCTGACGCTGTCGAAGATAGCCATCCGGAACATATACGAGATGGATAGCCTCCAAGATGACGGAATTCTCAAAGAATCCCTTAATAAGTCTGAAGAAATGGGTAAGTGTGCACCCATCCCTTCTTATCTGTAAACTATTGGTCCCCAGCATACCCAAGAGGAATGCAGAGGAATTTTTGCACGTTTCTCGGAAATTTACCTGAAAGCACCCATCTGTTCAGAAAGACAAAAACACCAATACAAATGTAATAAAGAAATTATGATGATGATAAATGAATAATTGGCAAAAATGATAGAAGTTAACATTCGTAAGAAAGGAGCGTCATAAGAATAAGATAAATATACAATTTTTATAATGATACATTTTTGCGAGTTTCTTTTCAAGAGTGCTTGGCTTCTGGTAACCTATTGAACAGAATCCTTGTAAAGATCAGACTTCGCCATCTTTTCCTTTGTCTTTTTTGATATTGAGTTATTCGAAACGTTTGCGCAAACATTTTTCAATATTCCTTCTTATTTTTTATAAGCTTCCTTCCAGAGTCTTACTCTAAAGCAGAGGTTCCCAAACTTTTTTTGTCCCGTAGACCCCCTGCTTTCAGGCAAAAAAATATCCGAACCAAAAAAGCCGGAAATCGTTGTCGATATTTTTTTAGCTCATTTGGGAAAATCAAATGTCCGATCTTTGCCGAATGAACTAAAAGAAGAAAAAAAAGGGCGCTTACGATTTCGATATTTGTTTTGCGTTTCAATATTCGGCTTCAATTTAGTTGAACCATCTCGTGGACCCCCATTTACCCCTATTTTTTTACAATTGTAGACCCCTTGCAAGTTGTCGTAGACCCCTGGGAGTTTATAAAGACCGCTTTGGGAATCACTGCTCTAAAGCAATTTTTCTTAATGGTAAACAATTAATCAGTATCACTGAAAATTCTACCAATTATTGTATCATAAGATACGTAACCATTCTTAAAAATAATATAATTGATATAGAATATTTTTCTATATACATTTTATATTAAAAGCAAACTTAATTATTCTTGGAATGTTTAATTTTTAATAAAAAGATTCCGTCGTGATGAATTTTAAAATCATTAGATGAATTAAACGCACAGTTTTTAAGAATAACGAATTATTCTTCTTTACTTAATTTCTTCCAGTTTTCAGCAATTAATATGAACGTACTAACACAAAGTACCTACTGTATAATTTTTTTTTATTGTTTTTACTGAAATGACTTGATAATATTAATTTACAAAAAGAAACGTCATAATACGTCATCGGTGCGAATGATGGTGTCATGAACAAAATAATGAAAGGATCATTAAGATGGTTTGGACATATGGAAAGAATGAATGAAGGAAGAATGGTAAAAAATTATATGTTAATGATGTAAATGGAACCAGAAATAGAGGAAAATCGAGGAAAACGTGGCACGATCAAATAAATCAAATATTGAATGTCGGCCATGTGAGGAGTCAGAGAAATCGTCGCGCGTGCATGACCCGATGTATGAATGTTGAGGAAGCGAAAGAAATATGTCAGGAAAGAAAAGTGTGGCAGTCCATTCTTTCTGCCTACCCCTTCGGGGAGACGGCGTGATGGTTAGTTAGTTAGTTAGTTAACGTCATAATATTTTGGGAATTAATTATTTACTTCTCATTAAAATTGAAAAAGAAAATTCGACAATGATTACGTTTACTTTATAATTTCTTTATATTTAACAATTAACTTCTACATGTCAAGAAAAATATATATTCGTCTTGTTGCATTCGATCAAATAGTATCGAACTGATATATAAATAAAATGTCGATTTTTTATCTTATGTATTATTAAATATATGTTATTATTAAAAACATATAGAGTAACGGGAAACTACCACATTACAAAGCCCAAGTGGCATCCCAAGAACCAGCAAAGTTGTTAAGACTGCAAACCAATCCCTAGAATTGAAACATAGAAGAAAAAAACATATATTTTTTTAGGTACAATTTTAGAGTGATTACAATAAAGCCCCTCATTTATTTATATTAGATTTGGTTCAATCCTTTGGTGAATTTGTTTTTTAAAATAAAGAAATTATTACGTAACTAGGTGCTTATATCTTGTGCAGTACCACGCGCTTAGATTTATTAATTCCAATAAATTAATTACCGATCAATCAAAAAAATACAAGATCGCAACAAATGTTATCCATTGAGACTCAATTTGATAATTCTGCATTTAAATTAGATTACACAAAGTCTATAAACTTTATATTTCCTCACATTTTGATATCTAAAGCAGACATAAGTCCTTAAAGTAAAATTGACCGTTTATTTTTAAATCATCCGATTTACGAGGTTTTATATTGGAGATTCCAAAATTATTTATCTATTTGAGACGAGGATTTCTTTTCTCTTTTCTAATCTATTTCTTTTAATCGTGTTGCCATTATCAATAATTGAAACGAGTCATAAATATATTTAAGCCACTACTAGATGCAACCCGTGAAATATTCACGGAAGTAAAGCCTACCTTTAAAAACTTGGTTCACTGTACAAACGTTATCAGTAATGTGTTTTAACTTTAAATGTAAATCATTATTTTACAAACACGTTATTTTTTTTACAATTTACTATACTAAATTGTTCTCCGTTTGTTTTCTACACTTCTGTTATATAACAATTATCAGGAAAAAGTCAAAATTAGATTCAGAATCATAACATAATTCTAAAAAGTATTTCTCTCTTGTTCTCTTGTATTTAACATATTTTCTTACTCTTTATTGATGGCAACCAGTTTTTGTCTATTTATATTATGATTTTTTAATGCGTTATAAAATAACTAACTGAATAACCACCACGCCGTCTCTCCGAAGTGGTAGTCAGTTAAAATAAACTGCCCCTCTCTTATTTTCTAATATGCATCTCTCGATTCTTCAACATTCATACATCATGTCATGCACTTAAAATTATAATATATTAATTCAAATAACATCGTTTCTCAAGTTTCAATTTTGCTTCCTGCAGTAATATATTGAAAATTTTACACGTCTGTTCAGATATCTGTGATTTATAAAAAAGGTTATTTTACTTATTATTTGAAATTTTCTATAATATTAAAGTGGCATATCCGGGTTAACAATGTTTTTTTATTATTGAGGTAACCGGACGACTTTTATGTGATTTTTTTTTTTGAGGATTGAGAAAAAACTATGATTTTTTATGGTAAACCTTAAAGTAATGCAACAAAATATTGTTGTATCGATAAATCAGCAATTGAATTTAATAATTATGCATGTACATGCAGTGCTAGCCGTTGATATGTTTAATCTATATAAGTTGTCCGGACTTATACCTTTAGGAAAGTCCAGACAGCTATTGGGTGATCTGGATATATTGAGAGTGGGATTGTTCAAGAATATGGTTGGATCATATAAGATGAAAGAAAGCCTTTTCTGCAGATATATGACCGTCAGAATTAAGTATGTAATCCAAAAGATATATTATCGTCTCATTTTTTATTTATCATTGTAGACAGATTGAATCCAATAATTTTTATCAACGAAATTTATGGATTTGCTTAATTTAAAAATTCTAGATTTACTCTTTTAATTACAGATAGATTATAATAAAACAGAATTGAAACTTTTGACATTGACAGAAGGCGAATCTCGTTGCTTTTTTTTTATTATAAACATTTTTTGTTAAATACATTGTATACGATCGTGGATGTTCGCGATAGCGTCATTCGAGTGTTTTGAAAGATAAAGTAACGAGTAAAATAAGAGCTTTGTTGTTATTCAAATTAATTGGTTATGATTCAAAAACATGTGATTAAGCTGGAGTTGCAAAAAATCGTAATTGAATTTGAGTATAATATTATAATGATGCTCTCAGATACTACAATTACCGTGTTTAATTATCAATTTAATAATAACATAAGGTGCCTAATTACCGAGAGGAACATTTAAATGGTTGAAGTAAAATTGACTCTAACAAGGGAAAAACACTTCTTCTTCTTCTTCTTCACTTTTGGTAGACTCAGGAGTCTGTTATTTCAGGCGGGTCCTCTTGAGACGCTGAACTCCAGCTTTCTTTCCACTATAGGCTGAAGAAGAAGATGAAGAATAAAACATCTCATTTTCGTGAAAAATTCACTTGAGTTGTGTATAAAAGAAAATTATGAATTCGGTGAAGAACATGGTTGCACCAAAAAAATCCAATTTAAAGATCAGACGTTTTGAATGTTGGAAAACGGACGCACATGCATGATATATTATTACGAAGGAACAGAAGTCTAAAGAAGTATGTCTGGATAGAAGATTGTGATTATTCGTCCACTCTGCCTATCTCTGCAGAGAAATGGTGTAACGCATAGTTATTAATATTATAACCAACTTTTAATGGTGTTTATAGAGAGAAGGGCTGTTGCTATATATATCCATCCATAACGCGACAATCCGAGGCTTGTCGCCCCCATAAAAACCACAACTAGTGGGGCTATCACCAGTCCGCTACACCTAGAGTCTGGCAGTCAGACATAGAAAAAAGTTGCTATCTAGCACCCAAAAAGACTTCGAGTACTTACTTTGAAGCAAAAGAATTTCTTGTCTGATAATAAAATGTTTTTACTTATAAATATTATATTAGAAGGTTCGTCTGCGCATTTTTATGTATATATATATAATAATATAATCTTATAGTATAATCTTATAATATAATCTTATAAAATAAAAATCCTAGTAAAAACTCATTGTAGTCAAAATTCTATCATTTAATGTATTAAAAAGGTCGCTTGAGAATTCGATTGTGTAAGTACAATGTATCATATGGATCAACACTCTCGGAAAATACACACCATGCCACAATCCCCTGTCGGGGGTTGCTAACTTTGATTGAATAAAAATATCCATTTTCCAACGGTTGCTGCCGGTATAGATAAAATTGGTTTTAACCTAATTGCATTTTCATATCGGATTTTAAATAAAGCTTGTATCGAGTAGTGGCAGGAAATGTGAATTGAAGAAGAAATGTCATGGATTTTGATAGCAATTATTAAAACTATCTTCCACAATAACGATACTCAACAAGATTGTTATAAAATAATAATACACTTGTGAAATTTTTATACAAACCGCCTTATTTTTATATATAAACCATCAACCGGTTTCGCTCCCGCCGGAGCTTCGTCAGGGTTACAACAGACACCGAATAATCATAAAGATCTTAATACCGAGACTGAATAATCATATTTTTTTTTTTTTAAATGTATACAAATACTTGTAGACAATTACTGAATTTTGCCCATTACGGGTTAATCATTAAGAATTAATTGTATCTCAATAGAGACGAAGATGTAAATTATTTGGAAACAGAATATGGTGATCGAGACGTTTACAGGAAGGCATTATCAAATATCTTAGAACATTTTATAATGCCTTAGAAGGGCGAAAAACATCATTCCATAAAAATACTTAATTGAACTCCTAGAAGACAGACGTTATCATTTATATAAATGATTTATTATGGATTTTTACATCATTGTTCATGAAACTATAAATAACTTTTAAAACTTACTAAACGAAAATAATTATTAGGAACACTGCTCGTACAAAGAAATATATCAAGGAGAGCAAACCCTTCGGACAACCGAAAATAAGTAATTGTCTTTTTAAAGGTGATAAAAATAAACGCATCATTTTAAAATTTCGAAATTATTTTATGTCAGCTCTGAAGTGTAGGAAAATATTTTATTTTTATTTTTTGTACAGTATCCCTTCAGGCGTCTTTTGCGTGATATCAAAAGCTGCTGCATTTTCTATTGATCTGAAAAAATATCTATATATATTGATCAATTTCAGAGGAAGGACAATGAAGGAAGGACAAACCTGTAAAATGATTACAAACAAACAAACCATCACGCCGTTTCCCCGCAGGGGTAGGCAGAGAGAATGGACCGCCACACTACTCTATCCTGGCAAACCTCTCTACCTTCCTCCACATTCATACAACGAGTCATACACGCACGTCGATTCCTCCGACTTCTAACATGACTAACCTTTAATATTTGATTAATTTGGTCATTCCATGTTTTCCTGGGTCTGCCTCGACTTCGTACCCCATTTACATCATTAACGTATTCTTTCTTAACCATTCTTTCTCCATCCAACCAACGCAGCGATCCTTTCATAATTTTGTTCATAATACCTTCTTCCGCTCTACATTCCTTTATTATGTCAGCATTTGAGATTCTGTCGTATATCGTTTTACCACACATACGTCTTAGGGACCTCATCTCTACCGCATTTATTCTGCTGTCATCCTTCTTCTGCCTTTTTTTTAATGATTGAAAAAACATAAATTAAAAAAATATGGAGGCTCTTTGAAAAATAGTCAAATTTTCGACTTAAACCTGACAATTACTTCCGATAATATCGTAGACAAAAACCTCCCAAAATTGCAGCCTGATCGGTCAATAACTTTTTGTGCTACGGCTGCAGCAGTTTTAAAACACGCAGTTTCGAGATAATCGCGTTTAAAGTTTCAATACGATAAAAATATTAGTTTGAGAGACTTACCTATCAATCAGCGATTCCAAGCGCATATAACAAGCCTTCAGCTTCCTCGAAAAAGCTAGTTATTTTGCACTTGCTGCAGTTTTCGGACTGCACGAGCACTTTTGTCGCAGAAAGGCTCATCTGGTTTGGCCTCGCTACTCGCGCCTCATCAGGTTTTTTCGTCGAAAACTTTGGAGTAGGGGAGAACAATTATATTTTACTTTTTCATAGCGCCTTCACTAAATATTCCAGCAGCAATTTAAGCTGAGATTTTAATTATTCTTAGCCCAGAATGCAGTAGCTATGGACGTCTGTCGCTTTAAGACTTTAATTATTATTTTGGGTATTGCCACCCAAGGATATTTCAAATCATCCCTGGAAAACTCTTTATAAATGAGTTGGACATTATGTTTAATCTCGTTGACAAGTAATGGAGTAATCTTCAAGTTTGAATTTTTTTTTCGAAGTTTTCTGTACTTGACCCAAAATTCTTTCCGCATTTATTTATGATTTAATAATGTTTTTTTTATTTTTTATTTCTTAATCTTATTTATATTATTTATTTATTTACGGCAATAATTGAGCTTTAATACCTTTAACATTTTGTCTTACGTATTGTGCCTGCAATGTTTAACTCTATGCTCTCCTGCAATGTTTGTTATATCGGTATTCAGCAATAATTCATGTTAAATAAATAATAGCATCTGATACGTAAAGATAAAATCATCAGATTATTTATCAAATTATTACAGGAATATGCATGTGTCACAGATAACGACTCGTATTTACTATAATGGAAAACGTTGTGTTCATTTTAGTTGAAAAACATATTATTTTAATTTTGGATTAATTAAAAAGATTTTTTTTTATATTCTATAGGAGTTACATGTTTCGCTTTGTTATAATTAACTATATGTTTAATATTTCTCTAGCAAGACGCACCATTTCACCCCTACAAAATATAATAAAACTTCTAGAAAATTAAGGTTTCACTAAAAAATAAAAAATTATTTTCTTATCGTTACCAAATTTACAATAATATATAATAGGCTTAACTTTTAATAATATAATATTTTTTTTAAATTTCACTATTACCAAACTTGTTTCGGTCCTCAGACCTCCCTCCTCAGTGAATGATTAAACAATTTATAAAATCTTAATCCAGTATTTAACCCATAAGATTAAACAAAACATATATAACATATTTCTTCTATATTCGCCATTACTTTGTATTGTGGATTCATAATTGAAGATTTCTACCCTGGAAAAGGACGTCTGTGTCCCGAAACATGTTCGTGAAAAGTACAAAAAGTGTTGTGAAAATACAAGGTTTGGAAAATTTATTCAAAATTAGATATGTATTTTAAATTAAAGCTTTTTAATTTGCTTTAATACTTAAAACCAACCAAACCGTCTTACCGACTAATAAAATATATCAAATAATCTGCTATCGGCTTTTCCCGGCGTAGATGGATCACGTCCGTAGACGTAATCCACCTGCCAAGGAGCTGTCGAGGAGAGATTATCTCATCAACTTATCAAAATCTGCCTTGTCACTAGATTGAATAATTGCGAAAATATGCATTAACTTTTTTGAAATCCAAATTGATATCTTACGAAATATGTAACAATCTTGTTTGTTTAAAGTAAGTATATTCGAAGAATTTCTGAAAATATTGTATTATCTATACTACTTACTTAAACAGCCGTTGTCGTCCACTGCTGGATATAGGCCTCCCCCATACTTCTCCACCTATCCCTGTCTTGTGTTTTTCTCATCCAATCGCCAGCAATTCTTCAAATGTCATCGGACCATCGTGTGAAGGGTATCCCTCTGTTTCTTTTATGTTCGCAGGGTATCTACTCCACTATCCTTCTGGGACATCTATCTTCTATGTATCTTCGTAATTGGCTTACAAGTTTCAGTTCGCCCAGCGTGCCATTAAAAGAGCCAAGCTTGGAATAAACATGAGGGACAGAATTCGAAACGAATTTATTCGACAACGAACCAAGGTGAATGAGATGGCTCTGAGGATAGGCGGGCTGAAGTGGCGGTGGGCTGGCCATTATTAGTCGGAGAACCGACGACCGATGGGTCAGACGGGTTCTGAAGCGGAGACCGCGAACAAGATTCCTTAGGGTACGGCCACACCGAAATTTCAGAGCAGGAGTATGAACACCGGGCTGACCACTATACGCTCCGCACCACAGGGCGTGATCATTAGCGAACTGTGTCTTGACTCCTACCCAGGTACTCCGGTGTGGCCGTACCCTTAGAGTTGGACATCTCCCTTCCCGGTGGACTGACAATGTAATAAGGATTGCTAGACCTAGATGGATGAGAGTACCAATGGTTAGGGAGCAGTGGCGTGTTTTGAGAAAGGGCTACTTTCAGGAGTGACTGATAAGTAAGTTCTTCTGCCCCCGAGTTCAGATATTATAAAACTGTTTTTTTTTCAAATTTCTCTTATGAATAATAAAAAAAATCAACTGGCTCCACAAGCTGTTAACTTTCGATGCCGTATGACGCAACAACAACAACAATGGACCGCCACACTACTCTATTCTGACGTACCTCTCTAGATTCCTCCACATTCATACAGCGAGTCATAAACGATCGTCGATTCTTCCGGTTTCTGATATGACCAACCTTTAACATTTGATTAATTTGGTCATGCCATGTTTTCCTCGGTCTACCTCGACTCCGTACTCCATTTACATCGTTAACGTACACTTTTTTAACCATTCTTTCTTCACCCATGCGCTCCATATGTCCGAACCAACGCAGCGATCCTTTCATGATTTTGTTCATAATACCTTTATTCGCTCTACATTCCTTTCTAATATCAGCATTTGAGATTCTGTCGTACATCGTTCTACCACACATATGTCTTAGGGACCTCATTTCTACCGCATTTATTCTGTTCTCATTTTTCTTCTGCCAGTTCCATGCTTCGCTTCCATACATAAGGGTTGGGACGTATGACGCAGCTTCTCTAATAAATGATAATGAAATTTTGTGTTCACTTTATGAGAGATTCACTTCTTCGGTTTCATGGAAGTTGTCCTTCAAGATTAAAGTTTTAAGAAGGCTCCTGAAATTTCCTCCATTTTCTAGGGCTTAATCAGGCCCCAGTCCTGCGATGCCAAAAGTCCGTACTGCGAATTTCGAATCCCCAGAGCGTAAGTAATTTACATGGAAATTAAAACAATTGGTATCGGTAATGTAAAAATTACTCATCTCGTGAATGCTAGAAACTAGATGAAAGTTAAATGAAGCAAGTATCTGCCAGGAGGTACAAGAAGTGAATTAGTGCTGACATGAAATTGTCACTGTAAATTCAACAACAGGGTGCATGATGCAATATTTTGCAATTAAAAATAGACACTTATCTTTTCCACTATAGTACTGAGGTAATCCGAGCTTATATATATAACTGTGGATATGTTAAGTGTACACAAGAAATGAAAATGTTACAATATCTTCTTGATTTACAATTCAACGTTATTAATAGTGAATTAAAGCCTAAACACTAACTCACGGAAATGATAAAAAATGTGTAAACACTGATTTTGTACTCATAAACGCCAATTACTACCGCTTGTAAAATAATTTCCTTATCAACTTGGAATTTGATTGTAAAAGTCGTATCTTTATCTATTAGAAATTTATTGACAGCTAGAATGAATCGCACGCACTGATATTAGTGTCACATTATCTCTACGAGAAGTAAATAAAATCGATTTTCCGGATCGCTATTCTCAGATATTTACTATTTTAATCTAATAATTATTTAGCAAATCGCAATAATCATAAATTTTTATCGACGAAATCAAATAAACGACAATCGACAAAAAACTTGATAAAATCTTAGTAATAAAACTTTTCAAACATTAATTTACTTAAGGCCATAAAGAAGCAATTTATCATATATACTTGTAATAATAAAAATATTAATCCTAATTATAATAATAATAATAATAATTTTAACCAGTTAGAAGATATTAACACTATACACTTGGTAAATGATAAATTAAAAAATAATATTATTGTAAGAAATTGGATGATTTAGAAAGCGCCATCATCTCAAAAACGCTGTAGAAAATGATCCATCTTACAAACTGAATGAAAACATATGTGTTTAGTATTATTTTTACGCGCATTTACGATTATATTAAAATTTTATTTTATAGCATTGTTACAACAACATTAATTGCAATAAAATACGTATCTAATATTTGGGGAGTCCTTAATTTTTTTTAAATATTTTATAAGTCTCGACCCCTAATTCTTTTCCTTTAGGAGTAGTTAGTATCTGGTAATTTTTCGTTAATAATAACATGTTCCCCAAATGGGGTGGACATTTAACAAAATACTCGAAAGTTAATTCTTAATTTTTAAGGACGACCACCAAGCCGCTGGTCCGATCAAATCTAGGAGCTGACTGGTCTCTCATTAGCTGCAGCCTGGAGACTGACGGCTGACAGGAGCGCATGGCGTGCCATGGTCAATAGTTTACAGGATGGACACGACCCTCGATCATTAATAATACGACTGAGAAGAAGTAGATGTGATGTGTCTAATCTGATATAGAAGTGATGTATCTAATCTGATATAATGTATATTTGAAATGCTTTGTGTACCAACAAATATAAATAAATAAATACATTTGAATAGTCAGAGAAATCGACGCGCGTGCATGACACGATGTATGAATGTCGAGGAATCGAGAGAAATATGTCAGGAAAAAAAAGTGTGGCAGTCCATTCTGTCTGCCAACCCCTTCGGGGAGATGGCGTGATGGTTAGTTAGTTAGTTAGTATCTTGAATATACCTTTTAAACGTATATATGTATAGTCGGTCGATAAAATATGTGTTAAGAGTTGTATACTGTTATATCAACATCTTTTACGTTACAGTATATGTTATTAGGACGGCCCTTACCTTTATGGCAAAAAATATACTTTATATTTTTATAAGTCTCACCCCCCCCCCCCCCCCAATTATTTTCCTTTAGGGTTAATAAGTAACAAAAGAAAGGGTTTGAACCAGTCTCATATTGGTCTCGTTAAAGATATTTTTGTGTTGCCAAATCTTACTTTAATTAGATGTGACAATTAATATTAATGATAGTTTCATGAAGTACCATTTTAAATAATACTAATGAAGACGTCTGTTTTCTAGAAATTTTATTACATTTTATGTGAATGACACGTTTCACCTGTATAAGTCATTATCATATGTTATTTGACATTCGATAAAATCTTAGACAGGCAAAACATGTCATTTACGTTTACGTTTACGTATTATATTTTAATATAATAAAACTTTTACAAAACAGACGTTTAAATTCGTATGTATTATTTAATATGGAGTTATACAACATTATTTAAGAAACAATAAATAGTACTATTTACGTGAGATATAAACGCTAATCTAATATAAAATTTTAAAGAGCCCTTTATATCCTTCGACATTTTGACTTCGGGTAGTAAATGAGGTACTACCCTTCGTTGCCGGTCCGGCGTCCCGAAGGCATATTTCTAAATTAAGAGTCATCTAAGTACCGTGGAACAAGGAGTTTATTTAAATATTTTTTTTCCTGCCACGTCGACTGATGTGTATATGTCGAAGAAAAATGGCATAACTATGTAAATCAAATACAAAAAGGCGACAATGTCATAGTCGGAACAATTGAAGAGCGTGTATGGCATAAAGCAAAAATGTAAAGAAACTTAGAGTGGCGTGTGTCAATAGATATAAGCATAGAGATATCCACATTGTGACAACGCGTAATATTTAGTTTGTTTGTTTATTTTGCAGACAATGTAATCATAAAAAAAATATGTACATGCATAACACGCAGTGCGAATATGAAAAAACCTGTAGAACCATGTCAGGATAGTAGAGTGCACAATAAAAGAAATGTACAAAGAGTATTTACGGAAGTTTAAAATGTATGACTCGAAATAAAAGTCGCTGTGATATGCAATAGAAATAAGGTTCATTTAATTACTTTAAAATCCTTTATAGAGTTTATCTCAAGAATTATATAATAATAATAATATGCTAACTTTTAAAGCGACGTTTTTGTGATGTAATCACCTCAAGAGCGCATTATGACGGATTTTAAATATAAGACGTATGTGTGGTAGAACGATATACGACAGAATCTCAAATGCTGATATAAGAAAGTAAGTAGAGCGGAAGAAGGTATTATGAACAAAATTATGAAATGATCGCTGCGTTGGTTCGGGCATATGCAGCGCATGGATGGAGAAATAATGGTTAAGAAAGTGTACGTTTATGATGTAAATGGAGTACGGAGTCGAGGCAGACCGAGGAAAACATGACATGACCAAATTAATCCAATTTTAAAGGTTGGTCATATTAGAAGTCGGAAGAATCGACGTGCGGAAGCTAGAGAGATGTGCCAAAACGGCGTGACTGTTTGTTTGTTTAAATGTAAATATGAACACTGATATTCGCGATCGATTAGAAAGTAAAATAAAAGAAGTTGGGTTTTAATTTATGTACGTGATATGAAGAAGATGGGTTTTACTGTTTAGATCTGAAATCTGTCGGATCATTTTGCATTTAAGGTATGAAGGTAGGTTGTTCCGAGCTGATGGGCCGGCTACTGCAAAGGCTCGGTCCCCGAAATTTATACTGAAAATCTTAGTAACTTCCGGCCCGTCTCAAATCTACCGTTCATCTCTAAAATTATTATTACACTAGATTTTCTCAAAAGAAAACACTGTTTTATTCCACCATACTATATTTAGAGACTATACACGGAGTTACCTCCATCTTCAGGTGTAAATATACCACTAAAACTAAAACAAGAAAGACTTATTATATATAATCAAAATATTGTGACTAAAATCTAAATTACCGGTACCAAAATCATAATATTTGTTATAACAAAAGCATTAACGTTCCAAAATAAATCTTTATTACATCTTTAATTTTATAATATTTTAAATCTGTATGTATCTTTATAATATGTATCACTGATGAAGGACTGGTTGTCCGAAACACGTCTATGTAATATTTTTTTTTAATGTAAGTGTTGTATAAACAAAGTGTATAAAAAAAGTAAAGAGAAATAAATCAATTACAACACAAAGTATAGAAGAGTTAGAAGAAAACGAATGTCTCTAGAAAACTTTCTAGTAAAGAAGAAATAATTATTTGTCAAATTCATAAATTATAAACTTGTAACAATATTCCGTTTTTTGATTTTTACAAATCGAAAAAGCATTCCAGGTTGTTACGCTCTTAATTAATTTATAAGTATGTTATTTTATTTAAATAAACGTTAGATAAAAATAGTGTCTTTTCGGCATGGAACTCGTATTTTATATTGATTAATATGGAAAAATTGTTTCGCTTAACGAGTGTTTCACATAACGAATAAGATTCTGAAACGAACTATTATCGTTATGAGAGGTTCCACTGTATATTTTTTTACCTTCAATCAATCACGTTCAGTATATGACCACAGATAGAAATATAAGTTGAATTTAGTAATTTGAATTTTAATTGTATAAGTATAAATCAAAGACAACAATACATTATCTACCTAGCCACCCTAACGGAGGTAAGGAATGTGTGGAGCGATTAGTGGGGTCACTTCAGCCACCCAGTTAGTGACCAGAGACCCCTTCAAAAATTAGTACGGATAAACCGTACAATGTTATAATTTTGGTAAATTATTTCATTGAGATAACCACAAGTGTGTACACCAGTCTTACGCGAACACGGGCGTCGGGAAGTATTTATACTTTATTTTTCTCATTTCATATGGTGGTTTTAACGGGTGCCATGCAATACTGCCATCTATGAAAGGGAGGAAATAAACTATATCAATAGGAAAATTAATTGTAAATCAAAGCTCCTTCTAATAGGTGGAAACTCTTATTCAATCTAAAATTATAGTGTTTTTTTATCATTTTCTAATGTTTACCCCCCAAAATAAAACAGTATTAATTATATTTAAATAATATGAAATCCGTTACTAAACGATATACTCGCGCGCTTCCTCTAGAACACGCTCAAATGGGATTTTCCGCACAAGACTAATACCACCAAAATTGCTACGCCATTTGGGCTACGGCAATCTTAGCGAATGTAAAATATATAAGGGATGCAGATCTATCCTTTTTGGTGAGCGACGTTAACCTGCAGTCTTTAGCCGAATTTTCTCGAGAGTCTTTTGCAGTTTCGTTTTTTATTTTATTTAATAAAGATAAGCAGAAGTAATGAACGATCAAACTGTTATATTCTGAAGTTCAAAAGAGTTGATATTTAAAATTTGTAAATAATGAAAACAATTTTTTTTATTATTATGTATTTAGTGTGCTTTTCCACTTGTGTTTATGTTAGACTGATTTCGGGAGCTTGCTGCCATCTTTTAGTACCTACATTAAAATTTATTTGGTTTATGTAATAAATGATAGTAGTAGGGGTTAAACATTTTTTCCCTGATTCTATGATCCGATGTATTACTGTTATTAAGTTGTAGTTGAAATGATTCTATATAATGTAAATTCATTATGTTTTGGGTTAGTTTTTTTTACTATATAATTAAAAGGCATTTACTAGGGTGGCTAATTTTTGGGATGATTCTATATAATTAACATCATAAAAATCGTATATAGCCCTCATCTTATTGATTCCACTCTTCTAAAAAAAACAAAAAAAAGAACCTCATCAACGCACACATATATTCTCATCCACATAACACCAATATCTCATGGAGACCTTTCCTATACATTAACGGCTTATCCAATACCCTCTCATAACGAGAATAGTTCGTTTCAGAATCTTAATCGTTATGTGAGACACTCGTTAAGCGAAACAATTTTCCCATATAAATCAATATAAAATACGATATTGCATTCCATGCCGAAAAAACACTATTTTTCGACAAATAACATTTTGTCTAAATTACAATCCGCCTACAGACGTTTCCACTCAACGGAGACGGGGTTGCTTAGAGTCATGTCGGATTTAGTACCTACTGGCAAACGAGTCGGGCAAGATGGTACTGCTTTCCCTTCTGGACATGAGCGCTGCGTTTGACACAATTGATCACTCATATCTTATCAAACAATTAGTGATCACGTATGGTTTTAGAGTCAATGCCAAAAAATCCTCACTTATTAATAACTCGGACCTCTTTTATTTATCATGTTTACGAATCACGTTGCCAAAATAATATAATCCTTTGGCCTCCTCTCACGTTGCTATGCTGATGACCAACAACTTTATTTTTTCTGCAACCCTGTTGACACCAAACATCTTACGTCAATAACTGTCAATTGAATTGATGCCATATCTAAATGGATGGCATCAAACAAACATTAACTAAATCCATCCAAAGCGGAATTTCTCGGGACTGCTTCCGCAAAGTGTCAACATCTTATCGATCATTCTTCAATTTCGACACCTGACAATAATATCGTTCCCAAAAACTCCACAAAGCTTTTTGGTGTTTATCTTGACGCAAATCTGTCTCTATAATCCCAAATTAATAACACGGTCAGCGCAAGTTTCTTCCACCTAAGACGATTAAAATCCGTCAAAAGGAGTATTCCCCATGACACTTTCATAAATCCTGAAAATTCCTTCGTTGTGTCACGACTTGACTATTGTAATGGAATTTATGCAAACATTCCAAAACAACAATTAAACAAACTTCAATCTGCGTTCAATGCAGCTACAAGACTCATAAGGCATTCCAAAAAAGTACCATATAACACAACATCTCAAAGAACTTCACTGGCTTAAGAGTCTAGAAAGTCTAGTATAAACTCTACTGGACAGCCTTCAAAGCGCTACATGGAATGGCTCCGTAGCCGGTCCATCAGCTTGGAACAATCTTCCTTTACACCGCAGATGCATAAAAAATGATCCGACAGACTTCTGATCTAAGCTGAAAACCCACCTTTTCATATTTCATACCCAATTTAAAACTTGCATATTTTGTTATATTATACATTCTAATCGATCGAAAATATCAATCAGATGCGGCGTTCACATTTAGATTTAAAACACGTCTTAATGCGCCCTTGAGGTGATTACATCACAAAACGGCGCTTTAATAGTTAGCATATTATTATTATTACTATAGATTAATTTTTAACTTAACTGACTCAGTCAAAGTCTGATCCTTTGGCTATATATAATTATTTTATGACATTTGGCTAACAGCTGAAAATAACTTGGGTAACCTCAGCTGGAACATTTGAGATACATTCTATGGGGGAAAAGACCACTTAAAAAAAAAATTATTGAAAAAGTCTATATTGTAGATTTGAGAACATTTAATTAAATTATATTTATGGTTTTATCTTGGTGTAATAAAAACGCTGGTAGCCATCTCTTTTGTACCCAGATTGCAGACTTTGAACAGACAGTTCAAAAAAATAACTCACCAAACAGGATACAAACATGTGTTTGACTCTGAAGGGTGGTCGGTACTTGCTCTTTAGTGGTTCTCAAACAAACCAAAAAAAGCGAAGGCGTAGAAATAAATGCCGAATAAAACATTATCGAGAACACATACAAATGCAGCAGAAGTGAAGCTACCCTGATGTTTTATGAAACAAAACAGTATGTTAGTAACAATATATAATTACTTACGTGCACGCAATTCATTTAACTCCTTGAGATACTTCATAAACGGATTATAGAACAATAAATGTCTTAATGAAAAATATTAATACTATTCAAATAGGTACATTCAAATATATTACGAGTATATAAGATCATCCAAATTTTAAATTATTGTTTCATGACTAATGATGGAATATTCCATATTAAATTATTAATACAAATATTATAAATACGTCTGCTTTTTAGATTTTTATAGAAGGCAATTCCAAATGTTTATGACATTTGATTAAGCCTTTACAAAACGAAACTTGTCATTTCTAAATATATTAAAACCTTAATAAAATAATATTTACGATTTTTTTTAAAGGTTAAATAAATTAGTTTTTTCTATTGTTAAGTATGTATATTTATTTTATTAAAACACTGTTTTTTTACTTTCGAATGTGAAAAAAAACAACTTATAATTCAACAAATATTTCGTCATTATGGAATTCATTAAAGACAATATGTTATGTTAGTCAACATAATTCGTTGAAAGACAATTTACGTTTTTCACAGAATATTTTTAAGTAATATAAATAAATAACTGAGCTACAAAGTTAAAGAAACTTTGATTTAAAACCCTTGTTCAAGTCAACACATTTGTGTGGTCTGCTATAAGCTATAATAGTTTAAATATTTATTACATCATGCTGATAAAACGTACAATGTACATAAGCCTTCCCATCAATGAAGTATTAAACTGGCTAAATGGATTTCACCTTTTTATGTGGTGTAATGTTACTACTCATTTGAAGAATCGAACGGTTTGTCAAAACCTACTATGTCGTTCCCGCTCCCGGAGAGAACGCATGCAAAAATGGCTCGCGAGTAAAAATGTATAACTGTGTTGTTCATTTAGCAGTTCGGTTTGGTGTGAACGGTTTGATCTTCGAATAAACGTGTCGGTGAGAAACTTGAAGTCGTTTTCGCGGTTGGGTTAGCGGATGTGTGTCCTTGGCCTTGGCTAATTCTAGGGCATTTGGTTTGAAGGTCGAATCTGGTTGCCCTCGCTTCCTTTTCATGCTTCCCTTCGTTTTCCAATGCGGGAAAAGGCAAGGGATATAGATTGCATTGAAATCATGGTGGCAAGTGCATCAATACCGTTGCGTTTTTCTGAATTTCACAAACTCCACAATGATATTACAAATGATCAATGGATTATCAGAGCACACATTATTATCAAACTCCTTTATAATACTGAACTTTGCACTTGTAGTATTATCTAGGTATGTCGTTTAAAAGTTGAATATTGAAAAAAAAATAGAGTGTAATAGTATCAGTTCCCCCTAACGTTGGCGATATCTGCATCAAATGCATCTTTGTCCACTTGGAACAGGTTCGGAACTCAAGTCATTCCTGTCTATTCTTTTATATTCCGCAGCCGGAACCGGAACCCTTTTACCAACTCCTCGATGACCCACCACTTTACCCATTAATATCAGTCAATGGAGGTGGTATTTCTCTCCCCTTAGCACATGAACCAAATATGAGACATTTCTAACTTTCACACTCGACAACACCTCTCTATTGGCTTTGGCTCTCTGTAGTACGTCTGCATTACTGACCCTCACGGTATACCGAGCATTCTGCGGTATATCCACGTCTCAAACGCCTCCAACTGGTTCATTACATTACAGAGTAAGTTTCACAGCCATATAGTAGAACAGATCACATATAAATTTAATCATTATTTGTCCGAGTTTCAGGTTAAGATTTTCAATATTTAAATAATAAAACATTATAAATATTTAAATAATAATTTGGAAATATATTTTTTTGGTAGAAGTTTATTGTAAGTAATGAAAATAAAGCAACGTTAAATTTCTATATTATATTATATGTAATAAGTTTTAATCTTTTTGATTTTTAGCTAAGCTCGGTTTCGAAAGCTCACTGCAATCTTATTTTCCAGTTATGGTTATGTTAATGTTATGGTGTAGTGGGTAGTTAAACCAGAAGATGGCAGCAAGCTAAAAATCAAATGGAATAAAACTAAATACACATTTAAATTTTTTTTTTCACTATTTTTCGATATTTAAAGATCAATAATATAAAATTGGATTACTATTTGGGACGCAGGTTCGATTCTATGCACATTGCACAACTCGTTTGAAGAAATATTTTTTTTCCTATCCGTTATATTATACTTTCTTAAAGAGTAACAAAACTTCTAGATAACACACGTTATCGTAGATATAATGTTAGATACTTAATAATTATAATAAAGAAAATACTATCGTTAAGTTATTTATAGTTATTTAGTATGTTCGACTGAACAGAATAATGAGAGGATCATTAAGATGATTTGAAAAAATGAATGAAGAAAGAATGGTAAAAAAGTATAAGTTAACGATGTAAATGGAACTAGAAATAGAGGAAGTAAGAAATAGAGGAAGGCCGAGGAAAACTTGGCACGATAAAAAAAATCAAATATTGAATGTCGGCCACTTCAGAGAAATCGACCCGCGTGCATGACACGATGTATGAATGTTGAGGAAGCGAGATAAATATGTCAGGAAAGAAATGTGTGGCAGTCCATTCATTCTGCCTACCCCTTCAGGGAGACGAGGCGATTTTTAGTTAGTTAGTTAGTTGGTAAAGTTATAAATATATAATATAGTTGTATAGTAAAAAAAAATTTAAATCTGGGTTACGTTCTACGAGGAGAAATATATCGCTTGCTGCACCTAATTTTGAAGGGAAAAATAGAGGGCCGCAGGGGGGCAGGGAGAAGGCAGATCTCTTGGCTGCGCAATGTGAGGGAATGGACGGGAATCGGAACTGTGGAGGAGCTATTCCGGACAGCGCAGGATAGGGAATAGTTTACCAGAATGATCGCCAACGTCGGGGGGACCTGACAGGGCACTTTAAGAAGAAGTAAATAGCCCATTGTTTTAGCCGAAACCCTATGATACCTTAATATTTTAAAAACCGTTAAATTAATATAACTTTGTTTGAAACAGCTGTCGGGTAAAAAATAATACAATTGTGATACAACAAAACAAAGTTATATTAATTTAACAGTTTTTAGTTATAAAGTATCTAGCAGTAGAATAGATAGTCTAAAGTGGGTGATAGACGGGCGAGCAAGTACGCGTACTTATGGCTCGACGACCTTTTTCGCTCGTGTGTCACCGTAAGTACGCGTACTTTAAAACCGCCGAGTAAGTTCGTCGGCGATCCAACCGGTTTGAAATCTTACTCGTAGCTCGTCTTGGCTCGTACGTGTGGCAGCACTGCGAGCCGCGAGCCGCCGTTTTGTTTCGCCAGTCCGTGGACGCGCACGCTTGTTTTTGAAATGTAATACGATATAATTCCTAAATAACACAAAGCTTCTTCAGTGGACGACATCGCGATACGGTATGAGTAAGTTGGCGCGTGTATCGCCGACGTCGAGTCAAGTAAGTTCGCGATCTTAAAAACCGCAGACTTTAAGTTCGTACGTCTATCACCACAAGTTGGCGCGTGTATCGCCGACGTCGAGTCAAGTAAGTTCGCGATCTTAAAAACCGCAGACTTTAAGTTCGTACGTCTATCACCCCCTTTAAATGTTCACGTTATGATTGGCAAAACGTAGACAAATAGTTGCATGTATTTATAGATAGGGATATTCCAGGGGTAAATTTGAGGGAAGGTCTATATTTAAAAAGGATAACACGTTTATTGGACCAAACTAGAATGGGCAAGGAGGTCATGGTTCATGGATTTTACTCGGAAATATTTATAACGACTTCATTATTCTCTCATCATCTCAGAAGGCATAATTTCAGTGTCACAGATCGTCAGATTTATTAAAAGAGAAAGAAAAAGATTATAAAGTACAAAAAAAAACACATATGTTCGATCGCCATTGCGGCTGATATTGTATTAAGTACTGTTTATATTTTGTCCAAATGATTTTTTTGTGAAACAACTGAGTTTTCTGTTGGCATTGTTTAAACTGCCAGAAGTTGTTACAACACCACAGGAAAGAGATTTCTTTTAAAATGTTGCTTTTTTTATTTCACACCTGACATACTACGAGAAGAATATACGTATTGATTATTAGTAAACAAATATAAGAATGAAAGTTTTATGAACAAAATAATGAAAGGATCATAAAATGGTTTGGAAAAAATGGAAAGAATGAATGAAGAAATAATGTTAAAAACGAATATGATAACATTGTAAATGGAACAAGAAAGAGAGGAAAACCTAGAAAAGCGTGGCACGATCAAATAAATCAAATATTGAATGGCAGCCACGTGAGGAGTCGAAGAAATAGTCATGCTTGCATGACACAATGTATGAATGTTGAGGAAGTGAGAGAAGTCTGTCAGGAAAGAAAAGTTTCGCGGTCAATTTTAATATTTCTGTCTACCTCTTCGGGGAGACGACGTGATGGTTAGTTAAAAACAAAATAGAAGTTAAGAATTAAAAGGTTTTCAAGAAAAATACCGTTTTAAGGTATTTTTCCATTTGGGTTCCTACAATGTCGTGTATATTATATTTGTTGAGAAGAACTTCTCTTAAGTATATCTTTAAGTGTCCGAAAAGGTTTTCCGCAGTTCTTACATTAATCCATTCACAGGCATTTCCAAGCCAAGAAAAGTCTTCATTTCCTCAATCACCGACGGTACGCGACCCTAAGATGCCGCGTTTCAGGCTTTACTTGCAAGCTAATTTCTAGCAGAGACTGTCCTTTGGGAAATTTCTAAGCTTAGTAAAATGGGCTTAGTAGTATTGATAAAATTGGAAGGAGTTAATATATTCTTAACGATTTTTCAATAATATAACTAACTAACTAACCATCACGCCGTCTCCCCGAAGGGGTAGGCAGAAATAATGGACTGCCACACTTTTCTTTCCTGACACATTTCTCTCGCTTCCTCAACATTCATACATCGTGTCATGCACGCGCGTCGATTTCTCTAACTCCTCACATGGCCGACATTAAATATTTGATTTATTTGGTCTTCCTCTATTTCTGGTTCCATTTACATCATTAACATATAATTTTTTTACCATTCTTTCTTCATTCATTCTTTCCATATGTCCAAACCATCTTAATGATCCTTTCATTATTTTGTTCATGACACCATCATTCGCACCGCACTCACTTCTTATATTTTCATTCGACACTCTATCACACATCATATTCAATAATATTGTTATACATTTATGTAGTTATGGGCAAACTGTATGTTTATGTAACTGCCTGTGTTATTTTCAGAATTGTATTTCATTTACGCCCAGAAACAAACAGACTTATACACTTTGATGATCATTAGAAAACAATATTCATTTCGGTTTTAATTACGCGTGTGAAAAATAAGTTCTGTCTACACTTCCCACTGTCTCCAGACGCGATAGCGCATATAATAATCGTTATTAAATTGTGTACTCACCTTTCAATATTGATTCAACACATAAGATTCTGTAGTCTAATTTGAATAACAGATTTTGAATGAATCTATTAGAACGTGACTAACCCACTTTACCGTTAATTTGTCATATTAATCACGCTTTATCGTCTGCAAATGTGTGGAATTATGCCGTTACCGAATTGGCAAGTGATGTGCTGTCTACCAAAATAAATAAGTCACCTGCACCCGAGGAGGACGGCTACCAAGGGAGGGAGTTCTTATTATTACAGTACTCCGACTGTTGTCCACTGATCGTCCACGATGGAACCACTAAGTTATTTTCCTTTTTGCTGCTCTGTAGCATGCATGCGATTCCAGGAAATCATTTAATTACGAAATAAACGCAGTTTACATAAATTGATCTGCTTTTAATCAGAACATGTAGGCCTTTTTTAGCTAGTTTTTGTTTCCGAAGACCGGTCTCGTTCGTTTTGAGCTACGCAGGTGTTTCGTCCTATATTAAGAATAGATATAAAACAGTTGTTTGCAGAATATTAAAATATATGTAATAATATTATATATTGAAACCCTATTTATGGAAGCGAAACATGCTATTGGATATTATGTTCAATAAAAGCAAACGAAGAGGCTAAATCGCTACCTGGCTATCAATAAAGTAATTCGTAACAAAAGTATGCCTATAACCACCGCCGTGTTAACTTAAATCAATTCTGAGAATTTCAGAAAGATCTGTTACAGATTTATCGAATAAAATTTTTTCACAATAACACACTTCCGCTTTTATTTATATATTGAAGAAATGTCAGAATAGAAACATTTAAAAAAATATATTTGAAATTATAAATTACCGATTGAAGATATTGGCAAGATAATGAAAAAAAAAAATTATCTTATCAATAACCGATTTCGGCAGTTCGCTGCCATCTTCTGATTGTATTCAGCGAGCTGCCGAAACCGGTCGAAGACCCAAAAATTTGTGAATTTTAATTTAATACATATTTGATAATGACTTCAACATATAATTAAATCGTGTATCAGATGGGTTATTCAGTTTAAAGATTTTAAGTCGGTTATATATTATTTTTGGTTTTTATTTGAATTCTCTCGGATTTTATATGCACCTCAGTTTGTGTATGACTGGTCCAGACCGAAGGACTTGGAAGAAAGAAGGACGCCACGTCAAAACCACGGTTTTCGAGTTTCATAATTGAACTTTGTATCATTTCTCCTTGTGTTGTCAAATACATAATGGTGTGCAATGTTATCTACTGAAATCATTACGAAACCATCTTGCAGAATTTAAATTGCATTCATGTAGGACATTTTAATTTCGTGAGTATTAAAACGCATAAAATATTAATATGCATAAATAAAAGACAATATTTTAATATACAATATAAAATATGGTATGTATATAATAATAGAATATGTAGTAAGTAAGGTGGTCGCTATTAAAATCAATATGGCGGACTGAAAACATTAAAAACGTAGTGAAAATGCAAAGATCATCTTGTCTTTTATGACGTCAGGTGATTTAAAATTTACGATCATGAACTAAATTTGTTCTTGACAGGTAATTAGCAATTCTAAACGACGGTTCTTGGTATTAAGAATGCATAATATATCTCACGATACGTTTTTTTTGTTATCGTTAAATCCTAAAAGTGTTTCAATGGTAAAAGTAGTTCAGTAAAACTTATTCCCTGAGATGACAATTAATGTTAATTGTTGTACTAGAGGTATTCCTGAAATCGCTTATGCACTCAACAAAAATCGCCTAGGCATTAAAACTGTGAAATTACATTATTCTACATACATTTTTATTTATCATGAACCGAGTACATGGTTTTTATACCTCCCAACTGGGGATGGGATGTATTGGAATGTAATTTTTATTTTTTTTAATTAAATAAAACACTGTACTTTGTTTTTCACCACTATGCTGTTATTTTAATTGCCGACTAGTTTCGCTTGTACCCAAGCTTCCACGGGGCTTCATAATAACATACAAATGTAAACAGTTAAAATCCACTTATGTATTAATAACAAAAAAAAACAAAAATGGAATATAATTTTAAGTATTTTTTAAGTTCTCCAAATTACAAAGTTTTAATGCATTGAAAGCAATAATCATGACTGAGAAATTAACTTACAGATAGAATAATGATGATTTAGATTCATAAACAACAAAAACGAATGATCCGTATAATTAAGAAAAGTGTTTTATTTATTTCTTCAAACAATATTGAAATGAATAGTCATTTACAAATTTGTTAAAATTAATAATTATTAAAATATATTGCAAGAATAGTGAGAGAGGTATAATAAAGGTTTATTTTAATAAAAGTTAGATAAAGTAAATTTTTTTTAAAAACAAAATATTACAATTAATCAAGTATTAATTATATACAAATACTAATAATAAGTTTTACTGTTTCTTCTACTGGACCGAATAAGGGACAAAACATATCTCAATTTAATAAAATAATAAAGCTTTGTGATAATACAAAGTGCTTTTCTATTTATTCAGTTTAACTGTTATCAACAATTGGTGATAAAACCTAAAAAAGGTTTATTGGGATTGCGTAGATACCAATAAGAAAATGTTCATTTAAATGTTTGGATGTACGGGGTAGGGTAAAAAAAGAGTTTATTAGTGGAAATGGCAAAAGTTGGTTATGAAGGACGAGGTAAACATTGCACGATGAAATCAATCAATTACTAAAAGGCGATCTAGAGAGTAAAAGTCACCATGTACGAATATACAACAACAACAACAAACCATCACGCCGTTTTTAGGGATAGGCAGAGAGAATGGACAGCCACAGTACTCTATCCTGGCACACGTATACTTAATGTACGAAAATATGATATTTATAATTGATTGATTTCGGAACAACTGTATGATAATTTGTTAATTAATACGGTTTTTAACACATTTAAAAAGAGAGAAGTGTAAATTGTTTCGCCTTGTTTGGGCTGTAAATGCCACTCTTAAACTATGTATAGTGTATATGATATACCTACTGTATATAAGGAATGATCGATTTTTGATCTGTAGAAGGTTATCTTATGTATTTGTTTTAGCTAAGAAAAAGTATGGGTATGCCACCATTCATAGAAGTTTATAACATCCATTTATGTATTATTATATATATTATTGTTAATTTTCAATCCTAGGGATTGGTTTGCCGCAAGTCTAACATATTTTCAAGTAGTTTCCCACTGCTTTCCACATGTTTGATTACAACAGGTTATTTGAACCCAATTACTGTATACAACTTTTTCGGTTTTTATTCTCATGACATTTGTTAGGTAGCTATTCTACAGCCAATTTTATTGTCACGTTAATTCTACCAGATCAAATCGAGCCCGAAACCTTCAGTGTAGCTGTCATAGCTATTGCTACTCTGCCATGAAGGCGGTCTTATAAAAAAAAATTCCACTGATAGCAATAATAAACCCTAATTTAGGTCTTCCTTTTGATTGAAGTATTATAAACGTTTGCCTTGAGTGTATTTATATAACAAATATACCATTTTAAAATTCTTCATGTTGTTCAAGGGAGTATATCACACCACAATGAACGCTCGTGTTTCTAGTATTGACAAGTATTTGGTATGATTCTTGTTTTTCTCGAAGGTACTCTATTGTCCTATATTTTCCACTGCCTTGGTCTCATAGTAAGATTAATTAAAATTCAGTTCTACGTAATAAGTAACATATGTACATAATCATTTATAGTTATTGAGAATACCTTATCGATATATTTAAGTATGACCGTTTCCGATAGTCAAAGATTAAGAAAAGTTTCAGAGTCCATAACATACGTAACATACGAGTACAATAATGTTTTTAATTGTAGGGGTGTATTATATATCAATATTACCCTTAAAAAAGTACATTAGATATCAAAGAAGAATAATAATCATTTTATATTGGAATATCAAATTGTCTTATAAGAATAGAGTTGTTTAAAAAATTTGTTTAAAAATTGCATTGTTTAAAAGTTTTTTTTCAACTTGTGTGTCAATGACCATTTGTTTTGTCTTAAAATAACTGTCACTTTACCAAATCAATAGTTTTAGAGCAATAAAATGACATCAACTCAAAACTTTCATTCAAAAATCCTTTCAAAATTTAACCCTTTGATATTTATATTGTTATGTCCCTGTTACTCTGTCTTAGTTCACTAACACTTGTTTTATAAGTCTCTAGGTTCTTGCAATCATTTTGTAATAATTTTAGTTAGTTTATATCGTTCTCCTGATGATGAAAGTGTAAGACTTCGAAACATGTCTAGGAAAATAAACTCAAAAGAGGAAAAAATAGTGTTTTAATTCATAAAAAAAACGTGAGAATAGAGTGATTAATAAGAATGAATGGTTCTGTTTTCTAGAAGTTTTAACCATAATCAACATTTTATTATGCCTTAGAAAGGCGAAACACGACATTTACACAAAACATAATAAAACTTCAAGAAAACAGACGTTTAGTATTAATTATTATTTAATATTGAGTTTTAAACCATTCTTCAAGAAACAATAAATAAATAAAAGAGTGCATAACGAATGAAACAATTGTGGTATAAATTATGGTTATTACAATATATTACTTGAAGTTTATGGTTGACTTGTTTTGAATATAGCTGCCGAAGCGTTAATGTATGTTTAATGTTAGTACAGTTGTTTTAGTAATAACTTGCCTATATACTGAGTGCTTAATAGGCAGGATCAAATGTCCATATATAATAATTACTGAATTCAGATTCAGTAAAATCGATGATGGACTTACGTGTAGTTAGTCTAACATTTTGGAACAGCCCCTGTTAACCACTTATTTACTTGGACTTGGATTTCGATCTTCTGGCTTATGAGGGTTCAGCTCTTATTATTCGTTTTACGTTTGATCCGGAGGATTGATCTATGTGATGTTCCTCTGAAAGAGTGTTCGGGTCGTAATTTGAAAAGTCATTTATTGTTGGGTTAGATGTGAAGAGAGTCCTTGCTAATAATGTTCTGTAATTTTCTGAATTATTTTTTCTATTATCAAGATTCCTGATTCTTTGTGCAGTATTTGATAGCGGTGCAAATTTAGCCACATTTTATATTACGTAAATATAAAAATAACTATATAAAGCAATGCTTTTTAAATTATAAAACAGCACAACTAAAATATTAATTGTTTATATACAATACGTCGTTGTCACACATGTATTCCAAACTGTTTCTAGGTCACAAATGATTTCTTTACGCTCTGTGGTCGTTGTGACTTATGAATAGTCATTTAATTAATCATTTGTGTAAACGCCGATGGTGGTTTCATTCGAATGTGACTTGGGAAATTCACAGTTTGTAAACTAACCTTCTTAACCGTACCTATAACATGACCTACCTGATGGTACATATAAGACATTACATATCCTAATTAACCAGCATCTCTTCTATAATATCTAAAAGTGTGTGTGCTCAGAAGATATACAGGTATATTTTTCCTTTCAGCTTCTTCGGTATCGAGATACATTCGCATTGTTCACGGATGTTTTTTTCAATTATCCTCTCAATCTATAATATTATATATTTTCTTCCATTTTATGATCTTCTCAGTATTTAATCAACACACTTCTACTAAATGTAATGAAAAAAAAAATTATATAATATATATTAAGTTAATAAGTTATTAAGCAGCTAGTTACTGAAACCGGTCGAAGACATAAAAATTAGTGCATTTTCACTAAATATACATTTAAAAAGATTTTTTAACACCATTTATTTTATTTTCATAATTTCCAATGAACTTCTACCATGTACTTTAAAAAAAAACATTATTTTTTTACACTTTTACTATGTTTTTTTTATATTTGAATTAAAGCTTTAGTCAGACAACATTAAAAAACATATTTTTTTAAAGAAAACCCATCTCTATAGTAAATGTTGTGTATCGATTATGCAACAATGAAACATTTAAGTTATTGTATAATTCCCACCATTAACATGTGGCGATATGGTGCACCAGTAATGCATTTAACCTTGCTGAATTCAGTCGTAAATATTCTGTAGACTTTGCTCACAATCTGTGACGATTGCTCCGGATAAAACTTTTTTATTTCATCGATCCCAATTATTTCGGATATACGTCAAACTGCACGTCCGCAATTCGTTAATCTGTGAGCTAAGATAATAAATACTGAATGTACAGTAATTGACATAATAAGTTCAATTCTAAGCTTTAATGATTCAACGTCTCTCAATTTTTTATGTTTATTTATTTATTACATACAAAACTAAAAAGAAACCAATAACCAAAGATGAGACAAAAACTCACACTCATACGTCCGTGGTATATTCCATCTACGTATAAATGATTGTCCCCACGAATCAAGCCTACCAATTCAGCGCCCACCATTTTCTCCTTCTTCTTTGAATCAATGGGAAGTAAGCCATGTACGGCTTAAATCCGCTTGGAAACCAAGAGCATTTAGCTTTTCTCGCATATTGCATTCAGACCGCAAACTATGTCACAAATTATCTAAGCTATGCGAGTTAAGCTAAACTAACTTAGCTTAGCTCTTGGTCTGCAGCCGGCATAAAAGTGCTCCTAAAAACGGCCTATCTCTCCCATTTTGATTTTCATTGTAGTGAAGGTTTAACCGACTTTGTATCGCTTCCATGGGCATCGGTGTAATAGTGATATAACGTGGAGTGCCCATGAAATGATTAATTCACAAAAGAACGACACATTTATGTAGCCAATTTAATATTGTCATATAATCAATGCTTGTTATGCGTACTTAAAAATTTGAAAAATTTACTATGCACGATTAAAACATGTTGACGCGTTCATTTAAAAAAATAATAATATTAATTGGGCCGAAGGATAACAATTCATGTATGTTTAATGGTGAACTTGCCCGTTTGCATTAAAGAATATATTTCTTTGATTTGCCTCTGTCCCGAATAGCAGAATAGATATTAAAACATCTAGCAGAATAGATATTAAAACATCGAAAAAAAAAATCGACCCGAGGGCATCCCATCCAACAAATATAATAGTTTAAAAGAAAGAATTGCAACAATTCTACGCGAATCATTTCGATTTATATCAATAAATCAAATCCTTTGCTGCCACGTGAAATACATTCATATAGGTCTAGTAAAAAGAAATCCATTATTTTTGCAATAGATGGCTGTAGTAATCTGTATCTCGCGTTATATAAGTGCGATTGGATTACGCTAGATGGCGTTAGAAAGATGAGATTTTGTACTAAAAAATCTTCTGAAACAGATTTGTGATTGCTTGACTCAGTAGTGTTTGAGCTCGTGTCGAAGATGGACACCAGCAAAGAGAAAATACGCTATATTCTACAATTTCTCTTCGATAAAGGTGAAAACGCAAGTCAGGCAGCTGAAAATGTAAATAGTGTTTATGGTCCTGATACTGTAACAGCCAATCACGCACATTTTTGGTTTCGTCGATTTCGTTCTGGTAATTTTAATGTCAAAGATGCACCACGTTGCGGAAGGCCAATTGTCGAAAATGTCGATAAAATAATGGAAATCGTCGAGTCTGACCGTCATGTAAGCACCGTTTCGATTGCCCAGGAGCTAAACATTGCAAAAAAACCGTTTGGAACCACTTGAAAAAGGCCGGATACACAAAGAAGCCCGATGCATGGGTGCCGCACGAGTTAACGAAAAAAAACCTCATGGACCGAGTTTCCATCTGCGAATCACTGCTGAATCGCAACAAAATCGACCCATTTCTGAAGCGGGTGATAACTGGTGATGAAAAGTGGGTCACTTACGACAACGTCAAGCGAAAACAGTCGTGGTCGAAGGGCAGTGAGCCGGCACAAACGGTGGCCAAGCCAGGATTGACGGCCAGGAAGGTTTTGCTGTGTGTTTGGTGGGATTGGCAGGGAATCATCCACCATGAGCTGCTCCCCTACGGCCAAATTCTTAATTCGGACCTGTACTGTCAGCAATTGGACCGTCTGAAGGAAGCAATCGACCAGAAGCGCCCAGCTTTGGCCAACAGGAGAGGAATTGTGTTTCATCAGGACAACGCCAGGCCTCACACATCGATAGTGACTCGACAGAAGCTCCGAGAGCTTGGTTTGGAGGTTTTTATGCATCCACCATATAGTCCAAGCCTCGCACAAAGTGATTACCACCTGTTCCTGTCTATGGCGAATGATTTGGCTGGTGAAAAATTGACATCAAGAGAAGCTTGTGAAAATCGACTGTCTCAGTTTTTTGCCAATAGGGACAAGAGTTTCTACGAGAGAGGCATAATGAAATTACTTTCAAAATGGCAACAAGTTATCAAACAAAACGGTGCATATTTGACCTAAATTGGATTATTCTAACTATGGTAAATAAAGACTTCAATTTCATACAAAAATAATGGATTTCTTTTTACTAGACCTAATATAAATGTAATTAATATACTTTTCACTTTGATTTATGCACATGTGTTGATCTTAATTCATTTAGATTATTTATTTTAACTTAATAAATAACTAAATTTAATTCAAATAATAAGCTAACACAACATTTATTGATTCTGAAGCGGAACGAAGTTTGCCGGGTCAGCTATAATATATATATTTAAATATACGAACATCGCTGAGAGCTTCAATTGAATTGCATAATTCTCTCACACGAACAATATGCCCTACACGGAATTGGTATCCATTGGTAATATTGAGTCAAGGCCAAAATGCCAATGTCAATAATTCATCAATTTATCGTGATTTTAGGAATCCAAACTAGAGGAAATTTCCTCTAATTTCGCAGAAAATTTAATTAACACCCGAATTTTGACCTGGATAATAAAGTTTGGCAATAATTAAACTTGTTTTGATAATTAATTAGTTTATACACATTGTTATATTGTTAGAATAACATTGGAACTGGCACCGTAAGTATTTATAAAACTACTTTTACCTTATCTTGAGAAATTATCAAATTCTATATCAAATTCGCAAATTTACAGATATTTTTTTAATAAATACATTATTTTTTTCATATGAAGCACTCACCTTGTGGTTAGACATTTTAAACTTATAAATACGAGTATAAAAAAATAAAATAATGAAAGTTTAATAGCTTATTTTTTGTTATTATAGTGCCTTGATGAAGCTTGGGTCCATGCGAAATTAGTTGACCTCGATTAAAATAACCATAGCGTGGTTAAATACAATTATGAATTTATACCTATAAGTTTAACTAAATAAAGATTATTACTAACTAACTAACTAACTAACTTACCACCACGCCGTCTCCCCGGAGGGGTAGGCAGAAAGAATGGAACGCCACACTGTTCTGTCCTGACATACTTCTCTCGATTCCTCTACATTCATACATCTTGTCATGCACGCACGTCGATTTCTCTGACTCCTCACGTGTCCGATATTCAATATTTGATTGTTTTGATCGTGCCACGTTTTCCTCGGCCTTCCTCTATTTCTAGCTCCGTTCACGCCGTTTACATATACCTTCTTTACCATTCTGTCTTCGCTCATTCTTTCCATGTGTCCAAACCATCTTAATGACCCTTTCCTTATTTTGTTCATAACACTTTCATTCGCACCACATTCACTTCTTATACTTGCATTTGTCACTCTATCATATACAGATTTGACACACATTCGTCTTAGAGATCTCATTTCTACTGCATTTATTCTACTTTCATCCTTCTTTTGCCAGTTCCATGCTTCACTTCCATACATAAGGGTCGGCACAAGAACACCATTGTGCACTGCCATCTTAGCTTTTTTGGATAGGCTTTTGTTTGCGATGACAACTTTAAGTGCACCATTTATTCTGTTGCCTGCCCCAACCCTTCTTTCAATATCCTTCTCCACCCTCCCATCCTTTGTAAACATACTTCCTAAATAAACAAATTCATCCACTTGTTCCAGATTTTCACCGTTTACACTAATGTTGCAGACTGTCATGCTTCCTTCTTTTTCGAAAATCATTACCTTGGACTTATTCACATTCATCATCAAATCGTATCGCTTATTAAAAAAAATTATGAAGTCTAAAAAAGGCTTTTTCAAACAAACAAAAGAATCATGTCAGGAAACGAAGTGCAGCTATTAAAAGAATATATCGTCCATATAAGCTTAATTAATATCAAGTTTTAAAAATATTTTGAATAAACTAGATGTTCACCAGGTGGCTACTTAATACCGGATTTTTCTAGTTCATAAATTCACTGATTTTAGCAAATAAATTGCTTTCAAACCACTTAATTTTGGTAGGGTATTTTTATAACGAATTTTACCAATTTGCTACGTTTAACGCGGCAGCGTGGTAGATAAAAGGTGTGCCGAAGAGTTTTCATGTAACGCAACATATTAGGTAACTTAATTGGCTTAGATGTCAAGAAATATTAGTATACAAACTTAGTTGGATGGTCTTTAAGCGCTACAGGGCATTGTCACCAGCTTATGCGGCTATATCTGAACTACGCAACACAGAGAGCCTGAATCCGAGACAGTTCAGCTTCCACGAAGGCTTGGTGACCAACCTTGGTGATAGCCAGCCTATCTGCCTAAAACATTCATCCTGCAGTCGTTCTTAACTCATCCTATTGATATAGATATAGATTGAAACTCCAAATTCACTTTTTCATTTTTATTGTGTCCTAATGTAAATGTTGATCGATTGCGTCAGGCGAAGCCCTCATACTTTATACGTTTATCATATTGTATAACTAGATTAATATTAAATGACGAACATGTAAGGAGTTGGAGAAATCGACATGCGTGCATGATACGGTGTATGAATGTAGAGATAGCGAGAGAAGTGTGCCTGGACAGAAAATTTTTTCTAGGGGGGGGGAGACGGCTTCCTTCTTGTTGATAAAAAAGAATATATCCCACTTTTGAAATAATATAATGAGAAAAACAGTATGAATGAATACGAAATGTGGAATAGGTGATTAGAAAATGAATATAAGTAGTGAATTGTTGTAATTAGTAAAGTTTATCGTAATATTGCGCTTATCTCACAAACGCCAAAATCCATTAAAAATATCGGGAAACACAATTCCACAGATGGCACATTATCTACATACAATACATACTCGTATTCAAAATGCAGTTGTAAGAATTCTTGTATTTTTAGATTATTATACGACATATATTTTTATTTGAAGAATATATTAGTCCTTAATATATAATATTTGTCTAAACCTGGATTCGACACGATTTCAATTTGGTATAATTAATTTAACCTTAATTTTCGTATTTATGAAAAATTGTTTAAATTTTTTTTTGTAATAAATAAACAATGTTTTTAATTAAAATAATTGTATACTGCAACAAGTCATAGTGTTGCGTTCCTGCCTTGAATCATACATATCTCTTACCGTGTTATCGGTAAACCACAGAGAATACAAGTATTTATTTTTCCGGTATCAATGTGTACATACACGTGGTATTATTTGATAAAAAAAGCAAAAAGTCAAAGTTTTATAATACTTATATCAAATCCTACAAATAAATTTAGCCAAAACAAATAAATATTTCTTTTTACTGTCACTACCCCATCAACAATAAATTAGTTCCTGGTATTTTATAGCAAATGTTTCGTATATCTTTACGAACTCCACCTCTCACTAGAGTTTCTATCCTGAAAATACATTCCGAACACTTATTAGCCCGTATCAGTTTTGTGCTCACTCCGTATTCGGACAAGATTGACCACAGTTTATCTCTGTTCACTCGATCATAATCGACAAATGCACAGAAAAGCTTACGGTTTTTGGCCATAAACTTCTCCGCAAGCGTTCGAAGTGCAAAAATCTGATCCATACATCCTTTTCCGGTCATAAAAGCGCCTTGAACATCCAATACTATTTCAGTCGTCGTATTTTTTACTCATTCTATTAAAATTCCACATATGGTCATTTCCATTATTAATTTATAATAGTAAACAAGATGGTTTAGTCAAGTAAGAACGTAAATTTCCACGGTTATCATATACAGAAATATTTTTCGGGGTGAAACCGTGTTCCCTCTCGTCAAGCTCCACCAACGTTTCGGAGGCCCTTGCGGCCTCCATCATCAGGGTGTTAGAAATTCGGCTATTCATAACTTAGAATATATTAAGAAATGGCGAAAAAGAAAAAATATAAGTAGATTATGAAAGATAATAATATATCTATGAAATCAGAAGAAAAACTTAAATCCGAATCTAAATAACTCAGAAGAAAAAATAATACAAGATATAAGTAACAAAGAGAACCTAGACTCAAAAGAAAATACAAGATATAAGTAACAAGGAGAAAAACTAAAACTCAAAAGAAAATACAAGATATAAGTAACAAAGAGAAACTAGACTCAAAAAACAAGACAACAAATAAATACAATAAAGCAAGAGAATAAAACAAAGTTAGGTACAACCGAATACCTGTAACAAGGAGAAAACTAAAACTCAAAAGAAAATACAAGATATAAGTAACAAAGAGAAACTAGACTCAAAAAACAAGACAACAAATAAATACAATAAAGCAAGAGAATAAAACCAAGTTAGGTACAACCGAATACCTGTAACAAGGAGAAAACTAAAACTCAAAAGAAAATACAAGATATAAGTAACAAAGAGAAACTAGACTCAAAAAACAAGACAACAAATAAATACAATAAAGCAAGAGAATAAAACAAAGTTAGGTACAACCGAATACCTTTCTAACACCCTGATGATGGAGGCCGCAAGGGCCTCCGAAACGTTGGTGGAGCTTGACGAGAGGGAACACGGTTTCACCCCGAAAAATATTTCTGAAGATGGTTTAGTGGTTTTACTTGGATTTAATTTACATAGATTTTATCTTCTTCTTCTTTTTCTTCACTCCTGGACAAAGGCCTCCTCCATTCGCTTCCATGTCACTCTGTCTTGTGCAGACTGCATCCAGGTTATCCGACGTGTCTGTTCAGATCATCCTTCCACCGTAGTTGCGGTCGCCCTGGCAATTCGATTGGGCCGAGATAACCAAACCGCAAAGCTAAAAAGAAGAATTGGACTAAGCTGGGCAGCTTTCATGCAAACATGGGTTACATCCTAAAAAACGGAAAATACTGATCAACCTGAAACGAAAAGTCTATGAATCCTGCGTTCTGCCAGTTGGTACTTATGATCTTGAAACTGTAACATTGTCCAAACAAAGTGCCTAGAAACTACGAGTGACCCAAAGAGCCATGGAAAGAGCCATGTTAGGAATAAGCCTAAGAGACAGAGTCAGAAACGATACGGTGAGAGAAATAACAAAGGTCACTGACATCATTCACCGAGACTCTAAAATGGCAATGGGCAGGTCACGTAGCCAGAAGCTCAGATCAAAAATGGACAAGAAGACTGCTAACTGGGAGACATTGGACGGCAAGGAGAAAGATAGTGACAAATTTGTTCTTCGCAAGGCAAAACAAATTTGTCACTATTTATTTCATTCATATAAATTAAATCCAAGAAAAAACACTAAACAACCTTGTTTACTTTTATAAATTAATGTTAATTTAATTAGCTGCACAGAGTACATAACAAATAACAACCAAGTATTTTTGAGATACATAAATTTATTTCTAGAAATAATAAAATTTTATTCTTTTTATGCCGTGCCAGGTCCCCCCAACGTTGGCGATCGCTGCAGTGAAAGCATGTCGTCCGACTTTCCTTCTATCGAGTTTGGAATTAAAATTTGATTAACTTTCTGCCTCTCGGTACTTGAATAGGATTTCCGTATAATTTAAAAATCCCTCTCGAGAAACCATAGGTATACTTTTTTTCAATCCTTCGTTTTCAACAAATATACCGGGAAGAAATGTATTACAACGAATGCTAACTTACTTCCAGTGGCCATACTTGAAGAGTTTAAACTTCATTGATGATATTCTTCCAAGCTCCTCAATCCTGTGCCTTTTACTTCCAGCTGTCCGATTCGCCCAGCTTAGCTTGATCAGCCGAGATGAATGCGTTAATAATAAATTTATTAAATATTCAAGTTTATAAAGCTCATTATAGAGAACAATTATCAAACCAATCAAATAGTTATATATTGTTTCTTGAACAATGATGTAAAACTCCATATTAAATAATTTATACTATTGAAAACATTTGTTTTCTAGAAGCTATTAATATATTATAGTAAACTTACTAACTAACTAACCACCACGCCGACTCCTCGAAGGGGTAGGTAGAAAGACTGGACTTATTTGTCTCCCGAATAGCAGAATAACTATTAAATCATCGGGAAAATCACGAAAGACGGGAGAATAATTGTTAAAATGTTGTATACAAGCAGCGTGAGTGGAAAGCATGGCATGGCATCAAATTGGCCAAAATAATTCACTTATACACTATATATCTCAAAATTTACGGGAACACCACATGACCCAAACAAAATTTTCAAAATTAACACACTTTTGAAATTTGATATTATAATTCCTTAGAAAGACGAAACATGTCTACGAAAACTTCTAGAAAATAGACCTTTAAATTTGTATTAATAAGAAACATTGTAAAAGAAATAATATAATTACAGTTCAAACAAATATGAGGAGTGTATTTTGGGATCTTGAGAAAATCCGTGTAAACTCGTCTTTCTGAACCTGTTTCCACGAAATTTCCCAAGATCTGAAAAAAAATATTGCGAAAATCTACGCAGTTTCACATATATCGTGCATTTTGTTTAAAATTCTTAAAACAAGCGATGATGATGATGATTTACATTTGTACGATTTATTTAAAAACTGCAGTTCTGGAAAAGAGAGTAAAATTTTATGACAGCCAATAAAAGCACTCCCGTAATCTTAGAAAAGACTATTTCACGCTACGATGTTGAAAACGCAATCTGCGAAATACGAAGTTCCTGGCGCCATGGATTAAGACGTTTGTTTTCAGACTTTTCTCTTGCATATTGGAACGTTTTGGTTCAAATTGAGGAGAAGGCAAAGTACGTGAACTAGTGAGATATACCAAACGTCCATGTAGGGCTTTGTGAACAGCGTATTTAAATTGTTAACTTATACTTCTACTGTAGCATAAATGTATTTATTGGTCTATTGTAACCAACGAATGTAATTATTTTATTACTCAAATGATTTTACTGAAATCTCTTGATGGAAGTTCATTTTAAATAATAATTAAATAAAACGATGTTTTTTAACTACTTCCACTTTTGTCTTTATTTAGACAGCGACCTGTTTCGCCAGGCTCGCTGGCATCGACAGACTGGTAACACTATTGTAAACTTAGTCCTTTATATACATACAGATCAGGGGTGGTAAACATGATTCTATACAAAAATAATCTTCAAATATTTATGTAAATTTTTTTTGAATTTAACTATTGGTATTACAGGTATTCTTGGAGGTTCGTGTTTAATACAATGGGTTTTAATTTTTATTATCTCTTACATAATAATAATTAAAACCCATTATAAAACCCAGATAATAAAAATTAAAACCCATTGTATTAAACACGAACCTCCAAGAATACCTGTAATACCAATAGTTAAATTCAGAAAAATTTTACATAAATATTTGAAGATTATTTTTGTATAGAATCATGTTTACCACCCCTGATCTGTATGTATATAAAGGACTAAGTTTACAATAGTGTTACCAGTCTGTCGATGCCAGCGAGCCTGGCGAAACCGGTCGCTGTCTAAATAAAGACAAAAGTGGAAGTAGTTAAAAAACATCGTTTTATTTAATTATTATTTTATTACTCTTCCCGGGATGCATTATTTTCTTACGACAAAATTCAGCGATGCACTCGTATTCGTTTGAGACACCATTTCTACCAGATTGGGTTTATTTATAACTCTTTAAAAGTTCCAGTTTTCACATTTATTCACAACGAGACTGCTTTAGCTTGCTTACCTACTTAGCTTTTATATAATCAAATGATTTTACTGAAATCTCTCGATGGAAGTTCATTTTAAATAATAATTAAATAAAACGATGTTTTTTAACTACTTCCACTTTTGTCTTTATTTAGACAGCGACCGGTTTCGCCAGACTCGCTGGCATCGACAGACTGGTCGATGGAAGTTCATTTTAAATAATAATTAAATAAAACGATGTTTTTTAACTACTTCCACTTTTGTCTTTATTTAGACAGCGACCGGTTTCGCCAGACTCGCTGGCATCGACAGACTGGTCAGACCAGTCTGTCGATGCCAGCAATCTAACATAAATTAAAAAAGATTTTTTTTAATTATTATTTAGCTTTTATATATTAACATTTTAGATGCAACAACTACATTAATTGCGATTTACGAATATTGATAATACAGGAAATCAAAATAGGTACAATGCTAAGAAAGTATTGTTGTGAAATATTATGTACGTATCTAGGACCCAACCCAGATTGTATTCATAATTATAATAATGATAGAATATAAAAAATCTATGGCTCCTAATTAATTTGACAAAAGAAAGGTCGAAATAGTTTTCATCTATTTAAATTAATATTGATAAATTGCGTGATTTTGCATTGCGTCGTTTTAGTGAGAACATTATCTCAAGAGCGGTTAGTTTTATTATGTTTTTTTTTTACAATAAACTAAAGCATAATATTTTTAAAGCGCTCAAAGTATAATACTTCAAAAAAGATGAATACTTTTGTGCCACTAGAACAAGGCCGCCACCACACACTCGTGCGAACTCGATCGCGGTCAGAACCTTTCCCGCGAATCGCCTTTCGGTCAAACAAAACTCTCAGCGCACACATACGATTACTATTAATAATATTAATAACTTAAATAAGTCATATTCAAGAATGGTACAATTTGTGTGTTTTTTTTTTAGTAAATAGAACATTCATCATCAAGAATTATTAGGTTATAATAGATTAGCCAGTTTGTCATTCACTAAATTTCGAATCTTGAAGTCAAGTAACTAAAATCTAGTTTAAGAGTGTTTCTCCTTAACTACCAAGCCCGATGTAAAACTGATGTGTGACGAAACGCAATTTGTATTAATTTTTGCTACTTGAAGTCGAAATTTTGGTTGCAAAACCTACACTGCCTTACATACGAGATTTTTTGCACAATGCCCTCACTAGTTCACTCTCTTGAGAGGCCCGCGTGGCTGACACGGGTGCCACGGAGGAGGGGATACGTTATCACGGCATCTGCACTACATATATGTATCGACAATTAACACAGGGAGTGGCATTTAGTTGCACAAGTTTACAAGCAACAACCAATTAAGAGTCTACAATCTTAAGTTTTTTATGTCATCATATTTAAATATAAAACAGCAGACTCGGCCACACTTCGATATTTCTATATTCGAGAAATGCATAGATATTCTTATATTTCTTCCAGGTATGGGAGTTGGCCTCCTCCACTTGCTCCTGTCCCTGGCTATCTCTCTCTCAACTCTCCAGATCTTTCTAATTTCTCCCAGTCCTCTTCCACGCAATATATCCATTTTTTCCTTGGTTTGCATTCTTTTCGCGCGGCACCCATCTATACATAATTTTCGGTGCACAACCCTATGCTATTCTTTCTATAATACATGGTCAGCCCACCGTAGGCGTTGAGACTATTTTTCTATTAACAGAATATATTATATTATTTCATTTATGTACGGGTGGTAGAGATGATGACGCTAAGGATGATAGCAGGAAGGACTATTCGAGATAGGGTGAGCAGAAGGACTATTCGAGATAGATAGCAGGAAGGACTATTCGAGATATCCGCGAGATCTGCAAGGTGGAGGATGTCGTGAGATGGGGCAAACAACGCAGAAGATACTTGAATGCGTACGTGCAGAGGATGGATCCCACCAGAATCCCACACGCTGTGGCGCATCAGATTCCTACCGGCTGCCGTCCCCCCGGAAGACCGCCGAAGAGATAGTTGGGAGTCAACCTCCCAAGAGAGGCCAGCTTGATTTCAGGAACAGACCAAAGGTCTATAAGGAGAAGAAGATGAACAAGAAGAATTCATTTATGCCATCCAACAATGCGTATGTTCAAATACCTGACGTTTATCAATGAAATCCATTTATGATTTAAAATTTAGTTCAAATTCGGAATTCAAATTCCATCCTTTGTGACATAACGCAGGTATCGGAAGACAAAGGTTACTTTATTTCGATATCTGCCTATCTCGTATGTCACGAAGGGTAAAATTTGATATATCCGTTTAATTGTTTTCATTATTATCATAAGTTTTTGTAAATGTTTTTTTATACAACTGCATTATTCAATCACTTTACATATCCGCAATATACGTGTCCATCACAAAACAAATTATCTTAAGTACTGATGTTTTGTTATATAAAAACTGAACAAAATAATTAATGCTGTATTGATGAATAATGTCTTATCAAAAAAAACATTCTATTATTAATGATTGACTTCACAGAACTCGCTGATGAGAGCTTATATTAAATTTGAAGAATGTTAATGAGAAACATCCTTGTATCTTGTTATTTAGTATTTTAAATTAAACACTATGAAAAAACGATTCAAACGATTACGTTTACATTATAAAATACCAAAATTATAATATGTATTCCCGAAACAAGTGCTACCTGGTTGTAACATCGGCCATTTCGTTACACGCATAGAATTTATTTGGACAATAGGGGAAATTTAAATGGATTACGGAATATTAAGGGAAGTGATAATTCATTAGAGCGTCTCACTTTGGTATTTATAACCACTTTAATTGCACAACACAAGAATATACCAAATTGAATTGAACATAAAACATAAAGCGAGCTACGACTTACGTGACAATATATAATTATAATGAACGTTTACATTTTACATAACATTAATTCATCTACTTACCAAATGTACACAATCCAAAACATTCTGTTTTATTATTTTATGTTATATATAGGATCGTGTATAACAATTTTAACTGTGAGTATACAAATAGGTTTCGTTTTAATTTAATTAATTAATTGTTTTTTTCAGCTACCAACAAAAAATATATAGTAAAAGTGCTAAAAATATACAAATTCGGAATACGAATAACTGTTGGAATTATAACCATCATATTCGCCATAAGGGTATCATTTAAGAAGACATTTTCATTTAAAAAAAATAGTTTATTGAAAATACCGTTTGCAAAATTAATTATATAAATATTTTAAATGTGTTACTTTGATTACTAAAACACTTAAACACATAATTCGTTAGGTAAGTGCGATATTTTCTTTAAAAAAAGATTATTGTAAATCTTATAATTAATTATATATTAATTATAGATTATTGTATTTTATATTATTTGTTTTAGATTTATTTTGTGGGTGTTGGACGATCGAAGTGTGCGCGGGAGATGCCTATTGGTGGCGATGAGGTTCGCAACCCATCACACCGCGTCTCCCGCGGGGCGAAAAGAGAAGGATGGAGTACCGCATCAGTAAAAGTGTGACAGTCCATTATTTCTGCCTACCCTTTCGGGGAGACGGCGTGATGGTTAGTTAGTGAGTTAGTTATAATAGTGATGATTTCATTAAATTTAATGCAGGGTAGAAACACGTCTTGTAACAAAATACTAATAGGATGATTATAATTATTTGGATACATGGAAAGTGAAAAAATATATATTCGTTCAAGAAAACGAAAACATGGTAAAACCAAAGCAATCAAATATAAAAAAAATCGACGCTTAGTATGTACACGATTTGCTTTATTATTGTGAAGGCTAGACAGAAGTTTTTTATAATATATTTAAGCATTATTTTCGTATGAGGCACTTAACTTGCAGTGCGGCATAATTAAAAATAAATTTTAAAGTCTTTCCTACCTGTTTTTTCACCACTTTATTTTTGTTTTATCAAACTAGCCATTTTCACACCCGCCGGAGCTTCGTCGGGTTTACAAAACAAACAAAAAATATACATACATAAATATATCCTGGTCAACAATTATGCTACAAATATTTTTTCTAAACTTTCGTATTTAGCACTTAATTTGTGTTGTGACATTATTAAATTTAATAATAATACAATTTTAATATTTGTATCTGAACTTTTTTTTTGAGATTTTAGAAAAACTTAAGGCGTTAATACTCTGGAATTCCAAAATGACGAAGTTGAAGTTGACGAATGATGAAGTTTATACCGTTCTTCCGATGATGATGGTGTAAGCCTTCGAAACATGTCGAGAAAAATAATCTCAAAAGTGGAAAAAACAGAGTTTTAATTCATAAAAAAAATCGTCACTTTATTTTTAAACACCAACTGGTTTCGCTCCCGCCGGAGCTTCGTCAAGGTGAGAGAATAAACTGATATAATAAATATAATAAGTTTATTCTCTCACCCTGACGAAGCTCCGGCGGAAGCGAAACCGGTTGGTGTTAACAAAAGTAGTGATTTAGATACAATTATCAAAAGCGTGTTATTATATTATTTAATATGTTTTCTATTTAAAAAATTGGCTTATTTAAAATAGACTACTTTTTCTATAGGAATCGAAAATTGTTGATAAAGAAAATGATCGAGTTTAATGTTCACGTGTGTATCTTAACCATCACGCCGTCTCCCCGAAGGAGTAGGCAGAAATAATGGACCGCCACACTGTTCTTTTCTGACATACTTATCTCGATTCCTAAACATTCATACTTCGTGTAATGCACTTTTAATGGTTTGGTATTCAAAATACTTTTTATAAGACTTATTAAAAATTACAAACAAACCTTTTTCACGGGTTGTGTAAACTCGAAAGATGTCATGAGTTAAAAAAAAGTGTAGAATTAATCAAAATAGAACGGCATTCAAACGAAAAGTTTAACGATTCGGGGTCTGGCTATGAATGGATATTGGCGTATTGGATATTTTCCAGTTACTCAATATCGTAAAGCATTCAAGGTTGCTCGGTTCTTTATAACACATTAATATTGTATTCGCAGTTTATTGACTTCTTGTTTAATGCGAGCGCTTTAGGCTATTCTGTAGAGTAATCTACATACTCAAACGTACTGCATACTTATACCTATGCTCGTATTGGATATGTGGATCAAACCTAACAGTTATATATTTTAATGTACGAAAAACAAAAAATCGGTAAGGAATGCGCCGGCTAACATTATTTTACGTTATTAATATTTTAAGAGTATGCTTATGGAAGATAGAAAAACACATTTATGTCTAAAAATAAATACTTTTTTTTTCACAAAACTGCAACAAGTAACACGAATAGCATGGCACTTTTCTTCGTCGCAGTTTTTATCCTCGTCTTCTACTGCGCTCGGTTTTCTGCAATCCTCTTCAACTCAACATATGAAACGCAGTTCATGTCCGCGCACAGCTGCTTTATATATATTCCCGTCTGGGGCGCCCTCTTCAATTTGCTCCCTGAACCTTACCCTCCATTATGTCTAGCACTTTTAATTACTTCTCTAATTTCACAGATTTGTGCAACGTGTCATGCACACATGTCGATTTTTGTAAGTACTTATTTGGTTCTCCCTTCATCCTGGAACGATCTTCCAGCAGACCTTAAGTGCATAGATAATCAGTCAGAGTTTAGATCGAGACTCAAAACGAACCTTTTCAAATTATCATTTCCTGACAGGAAGGGCTGATCGGCCACGTCAGGTGCAGCCCTCATACTAAATATATTTATTATTTTTATTTTATTTAGTTCATAAACGAACTTTAGATGAGTAATTCATAAAAATGGCGCTCTATAAATTATCCAATTTATTATTATTATTCTCTTTTAAAATTCGGTTTACTTCAGTGGTGTCATATTTCTCTCGAACCTCTACTCCAAAACATTCGCCGATTTTGTTTATAACGCATTAGTTCATACGAAAGTTACTTTTTTCGGAGTTTTCGTTTCTATCATACAAAGTAAATTGTTTTCAACTCATCAGAGGGATCTTTTTTTTTCTCACCATTTTGAAGTATTTAATTAATTTAACATTTTCATAAACCTTCTATTATATCCATAAAAAAAATAACACGGTAATTAAAAATTGGCAAAAAAGATTTAAATCAATAGTATTAGATTTTTTCAATTAACTGTTTTAATTTTGCTAACACTGTTTTATTACAATTAATTAATCAATTTCTTTGAAATTATCACGACAGATGTTTTGTTATCGTATGTTGGCATCATTAGGTGCTACAAACAGTATTTTTTTTAATAATCACCATTGTGAACAGAAATTATTATTATGAAGAAGGAACTAAATCGTTTTCAGGTTTAAACTTAAATCCCGTGAATCAGGAGCGAAGAGTTTTGTGTATACATATTTGTTATTTTTAAACTAATATATCAATATTTTTTTATTTCAAATATATTCAATTAACATTGCTTATTTTACAAATTTGTTGAAGCAATATTTTTTTTAAATAAAATTATTGAAATATAACTATTTTTTCTAGAATTATTAATTGAGTTCTAGAAATAGTTTCCCTAAATAGAACGGCATCGTTTATTTAGATTCACGTTCATTACTACTCTGGTTATAATTACTTGAGTCAGCTCCGCGAATACATCAATTGAGTCCGACTTCTGAACGGTCAACACTTATTGTGACCAATTGAGATGGAAACGCAACACCTGTACGAGTGAACGCAAGACGCATGTTGAAACATTCCAAGAAATCAATTTTGATATTCCCCACTACGAGCGTCTTTTTAGTATTATTTTACACCACGATCGTCTCTTCCTTTTTTAATGTAATTTTTTACTATTTACATAATACGGGTATTGTCAAGAAAGATATGATTTTAATTTATACGCTGCCAAAATGAGTCCAACTATGACCTCATCACCTAGTATTGGTATAATATGTATTCTATTTACAGTACTTTCTATGGTATGACCGCCAATGTTTCGTTATATTAACTTTGTGTTTAATTTTTTTTTTAAATCACTACACAACATGGAAAGAGCAAAAAATTATTCTAACTAACTAACTAACCATCACACCGTTTCCCCAAAGGGGTAGGCAGAGAGGATGGATCGCCACATTGTTCTATCCTGGCATAATTCTCGCGCGTCTTCTACATTCACACATCGTGATATGCACGCTCGTCGATTGTTCCAACTTCGAGCGTAGCCGGACAGTAATCGATTAATTTAGTAATGTCATGTCTTCCTTGACTTATTTTTCCATCCACACTACTTGCAAATGTATTTTTAACCATTCACCCCTCGTCCATTCGTACCATATGTCCAAACCATCTTAGTGACCCTTTCTTAATTTTATGTATCAAGCATTCATCCGCCTTACATTCCTTTCTTACTTCATTATTAGATATTTGATCATATATTGTTTTTCTGCACATTCTTCTTCTTAATGACCTTATTTCTACGGCATTTATCCTAATTTCATCCATCTTCTGCCAACTCCGAGCTTCACTTCCATAAATCAATTCTCACTTTATTCATAACATCTTCTTATTATTCTTCCTTGCTAAAGACCTATCTGGTATGTTCCCCAAAAGGTTGCTTCTCCTGTGAGTTGGATTCCCAGCATTCCTTCCATCTTCCAGCCAGCGACCGGTTTTGCCAGGCTCGCTGGCATCGTCAGACTGGTGACATTATTGCAAACTGAGTCCTTTATATACATACAGATCAGTGGTTGTAAACATGATTCTGTACAAAAATAATCTTAAAATACTTATGTAAAAATTACTTAATTTAAATATTGATGTTAAAGTTATTAAAGAGGATTCGTATTGAATGTATTGGATTTAAAAATTTATTTTAACTGACATATTTATGTAATATAACGTTTAAAAATTCATAATTTTGTTTTTAATATTACTGAATTTGAATATAATATGTTAAATATCTTGGTATATCTTTTTTGGTTTTTTCATCCATTAGTCAACATTTAAGCTGCAAGATCCGGAATCATAAAAAAACATTTTATGGCAGTAATCGATTCTAGGAATATTTTTATTGATTTATTTTGGATATAAGTAAAAAATATAAGTAAAATAATAAAGGTAAATAAGAAAACAAGAATTGAAATAATTGTTATAATAACACAAAGCAGTCACATCAATTTTCGTTAATTACCATATTCTGCTCCATTTACTAGTGTATATAAACTGCAACGAGTTGAAGTTTCGTCACATTTGATAATGTCTTAGAAGGGCGAAACATGTCATTCCTATAAAATATAATAAAACTTATAGAATTACTAATTAAAACTTATAGAAATATCATTCGTATTAACACTAAGCAGATTCCAATTTTTGTTAATGTGAATTATAATTAAAATTCAACTTGATTAAATATTGTTAAGTTCGTTGGATACTGAATTTAATTTGGCGTATCGCGTTCGCTTATAGCATGTATGAAAATGACACGTGACAGAGCATTACGTGTTAAGGTAGCTTGAATTTCCTACATCACTCCTCTGATCAACAACACTGCTAATGGTTTTCGCTTATCAGCAATAACCGCAACTACACGTAACCCAGAGAAATAAATCTTAATGAGAGAGCAAAGTCTAGAGAAATAAATTACCAAATTAATTCGAAGCTATGTGCTATTGTAGTTAGAATATATTGTATATTTATTATAACACATTTAAAACAAGGAATATAAATATATTTAATTTTATTTATTTTTTCTTGAACAATGATGTAAAACTCCATTTAAAATAATTAATACGAATGAAAACGTCAGTTTTCTAGAAGTTTTATTATATTTTATGGGAATGACATGTTTCGCCCTTCCAGAAAACTGACGTTTTCAATCATATTAACTATTTAATTTTATCCGAACAACAATTTTCTAGTTATTTTAAACCGTTAAATTAAAAAAAAATTGTTTTCGTATCACAATCCAAACACCTCCTTTTTGCTGATGACATGAAGGTCTTTCTGAATATTTCTGACACATCCGATTGCCATAAACTTCAGTCTGATCTCGACAGACTCTCTGATTATTGTAAGATAAATAAACTGACCCTCAATGCTGACAAATGTCTCAAAGTTTCGTTTTCTCGTAAAATCAACCCGCACAATCATGACTATTTTATAAATAACACAAGATTATCTAACTCAGATCGCGTGCGAGATCTTGGAGTCACAATGGACTCGAAACTCACTTTCGTAAGTCACATTGATGGCATTTTAGACAAATCTTACAGAACATTAGGATTCATATTGCGTACATGCAAACCCTTTCAGAACATCACAGCCCTCAAAGTTCTTTATACAACCATGGTTCGCTCACTACTCGAATACGTATCTCCCGTTTGGTCTCCTTACTATGCAGCGCATATTCAACGCATCGAAAGAGTCCAAAAAAATTTCACTAAACACATTAATTTCAAAATGTGCAGGTCGTTTGCGAATTATAATTCTGCCCTTAATTTTTATTCCTTGGACTCTCTCGAAAATAGGGGAACAATTAATGATATGATGTTGCTTCACAAAATCATTCACTTCAAAATAGACAACACCGAACTTCTTAGTAGATTATTACTGAATACCCCTATGCTTCGCACAAGACACACTGCGAACCAAATATTCCACCTTCCTGCTTATCGGACTAACTACGCTCAGAGTGCGACGGTGTACCGGACGTGCGACATGTACAATAAGTGCTTTAGTAATATCGATGTGTTCCATCTTAATGAAAGTGATTTTAAAAAAATGGTTGGAGCAACCCTTCGGGGCGAATGAAATTTTTATTTTCTTATCTCTACTCTATTTTTTTTTCTAATTATTCATTATTACTAATAGTTTTCTCTTTATCTTATTAAAGTGTTACTTTATTACTCTTATATATTCAACCTTATGTCAGTTGTTATATAATATTTGTGGTAGCATGTAATTGGCCTTGTTTTGTTGTCTCTGTGTGTTTATACTCATATACTGTAATTGCTGTTTGTTACCCTCAATAATAATAATAATAAAATTAAATTAAATAAAATTAAATGTAAATATAAAAGAACTTATTTAATGAACTCAAGTCTACCGCAATCATTCTGTTCTCATTATTCTTCTGCCAATTCCATGCTTCGCTTCCATACATATGGGTTGGAACTAGAACTCTATTATATACAAACTACTTAAATAACGAATTTCAAAATATTTACACAAAAACAAAAAATAACTTATTCAGCCAACAAGTAAAAATCACGTCTTCGGGTTTAATACACCATTCCGAATAACCTGTATGTAGGTCGAAATCGGTCGTAAATTTAAAACTGTGTAGATCAAAACTAAAGATTAAAAAAATATTCATGATTCGTAAAAGTAAAACGCATCTATTGCAAATGATATCTGGCCTATATGGACGACGATCTCACACAAATGCTTCACATTCGTAACGAATTGCGGAGTACTCGGGGACCATGACCTTGAATATAACACGAAGACACATGTGGCTGTTCTTAAGATGATATATCTTAATTTATACGAATGGAAAAATCTATTTTCTAGAAGTTATATTATAATTTTCGGGAATGACATGTTTCGCCTGTCAATGTCAATATTTGATTATGCCTAAGGCATAATCAAATATTGACATTGACATATGATAATGCCTTAGAAAAGTGTTAAAGTGTTATGTGTGGTCTGTTCTGTTATATGGGTGTGAGACATGGACATTAAAAGTAAATACAAAGAACCGGTTAGAGGCATTTGAAATGTGGCTTCATCGAAGAATGTTCAGGATCCGATGGACAGACAGAGTGACGAACACAGAAGTCCTGAAGCGTGCAGGAGTAAATAGAGAGCTGCTGACATTAATCAAAGTTCGCAAGATTTCATATCTGGGTCACGTTCTGCGAGGAGAGAAGTATCGCCTGCTGCATCTAATATTGAAGGGGAAAATAGAAGGCCGCAGGGGGGCGGGGAGAAGGCAGATCTCTTGGCTGCGCAATGTGAGGAAATTGACGGGAATCGGAACTGTGGAGGAGCTATTCCGGACAGCGCAGGATAGGGAACAGTTTAGTAGAGGAAGAATGCCTTAGACATGCGAAACTTTTCATTGGGAAACATTTAAAAACTTGTATAAAACATATATTTCTATTCATATTAAATATGAAGTTTTACATAATTGTTCAAGAAACAATAAATACGATATCTTTTATTTCAACTTTCTACTTTTATTATGATAATTATACATTTTAATGCCTATTTAACTTCAACTATTCGATTTATGTCAACTGTTTTATGACTAATAGCTACCACGATAAGTATATATCGATATTAGATCGGTACATACTAACTAGACAAGATATTTATATTATAAAAAATCTGTATTTTATATAAGTACTAACCACTATAGAAGAATTGCTTAAATGAGTGCCGTGGAAATCTCAGAGCATAGAGAACATTCTAGAAGGACCGAGTGACACAGCTCATACAATGTTATGTACATAGAAAAATAATATGGTAAATATGTATAGTACATACAAAATATGTTCACATATAAGAGAAATGAGTACCTAATTAACAAAAGTGAAAAGTTTTTCTATCTTAAAAATATAATTTATTTTTTAAAGTTAAAATATTTTTCTAAATCGGTTTATTTAAGAAATAAATTGTCAACCATACTTAATGCGTAGTAGTCACCTCTGATGATTATTCGGAGTGATTCTGGTTGTATTATATATCTATAAACAAAAAAGAGTTTATTACAGTCAATTATTACAGTCAAGAGAACATTTTAGAAAAAAAAAAATTATAAATAGTTTGAATATCACGTTATTTGATTTTTGTAAACCAATTGGTTTCGCGTCCACAGGACCTTCGTCATGGTCAGAGTTAGAAAAAAAACTGTTTGTTTTGTTACCTTAACGAAGCTCCGGTGGGAGCGAAACTGGTTAGTTCCCAAAAAATAGTGGTGTTAAAACGAATTATTAAAAAATATATATATTAATTATTTAATGAACAATAGGATTTCATGTGAAGCGTAGGCCACCAAGGGTCGTCTCAAGGGAGGATCTAGACGGGTAGAAAAGTACTTCATAATTTTTTGATTCGGTCAAGTCAATCGGCTAGGCCGCCTTCATGCGACTAATTTGTGAATGCACACTATCTTGAACATTTCAGAGCGCCCGAGAGGTATGTCAGGACAGAGAAGCATGGCGCTCTATCCTCTTTTTCTATCCTTCCGGAACACAGCGTGATGATTAGTTAGTTATTTCGTAGTAAATGTCCAATGTGAAATATACAACATAATGTCAAAACAGTTTTCAGTTTCTTTATTCTTACCGTTCACAAATTATATTTTTATTAAACTTATGGGAGAAATTAAAAAGCGTATTATATAAACAAAATATGTATGTTTGAATGTAGAAACCATACATGAATGGTGTGAATGAAGTATGAAGATTAATTACGAGGCCTAGAAAACATAGCATGCCAGATATAGTATACAAGTCCTTTACAAGTTTGTTAAATTAAGTAAATATTTATCAAACATGCTCAGTATCGATCGATTTTCTTAACTCTTTGGGCTTTTAAGTGGCTTTCAGGCTTAACCAGTGTTAAAATAAACTATTTCAAACATTATTTTTCTTCTTCGTCTTGTTTTAATAGATCTGACGATTTGTGACACAGAAATCATGTCTCGTGGGAGGATGTGGTCCATCTGTCCCTCCATCTTAGGCGGTCTTCCAGGTGGGCGGTGTCCAGAGGGGATTTCATAAACGGATGTCACTATCCTTTTTGGGTACATGGGCCCTCTAGTAACTTCTTCTGGATCTACTCCACTAAATGATATAATCTATTTTGCAAGTTTTTATCATGTCTGCGTTACGGACAAAATCTCGTTTTCTTGTAATGGATCTTGGGACCTTCATTCCAGTTGTTCTTAGCAATCTGGTGACCTGATTAGAATTCATTCATTATCGTATAATGTTTTGACATACCATATGTAAGTCTTCTTCTTCGGCTTTTTGTCCTGTCACACCTCCGTAGTGCATAGGGTCTCAAGGAACCTTCTCCACCCGACTCTATCGCATGCCTGATGCCTAACATCATCCCAAGTGAAGCCTGCTGCCTTAACCTCATCCTGCAGTGTTCTTCTCCAGGCGGCTCTAGGTCTGCCTCGCTTCCTCTTTCCCCCCATAGGGAACCAGTCTAGTGCGCCCTGGGCGAAGCAGTCTGGGTTCCGTCTCAGAGTGTGACCGACCCACTGCCATTTGCGTCCAGCGACTTGTTCTTTAATTGGATATTCGCGTCCCATGGTCAAGAAAATAGCATTTGATACTGTTTTGGGCCAATTAATCTTGAATATGAACCATATGTAATTATGAAACATTAATTTATAAGCATGCTTCACTCCCATTTTTAAGATTCAGTATAGAAATCATCTTACGATGTCATATTTTGCACGTTTAAAAGTAAACTGACCGATTATGGTTTAGGTCAGAATTGAGTTAACATTAGACAGAGGCTTGTGTTAACGCTATCCATCGTTTCGCGTTAAAATTAAGTCAAAATTCCGCCAATTGATCTCCATTACACTATATCGGTCTTTTTCATTCGTACGTGTTTTTCGACTGTTTTTGTTAAAACACCAACTCATGTCAGATTGAGCAAAACTTGTTGTTTTGAGTTAAGCCAGTATTCTATTAAGCGTGCGATTTGTTAATATACGTTAACTAATTCCCTATCTTTGATCACCCGGTTATTTAGATTATATAACAGTAAAAGAGATTTTTTTAAACCTTCATTTAGGGTTATTGTTTAAACAATAAATAAATTTCATATCCAATATCAAATTTTACATTTTACAAATCAAAATGAATACTAAGAATAAACCTTTATTATACTTAGAAAATTGAAAAACTTTGTTTAATCTACTATTTAATAATAAAAAATATTAATAACCACGACATGTTTTGGAGGATACCTCCATCTTCAGGTGTAAAAATATAATAAAAATTAAACAAAGAAAGACTAATAAAAAAACGTATTTAAAATTCGATAAAATCTTAAATTTTTAATTGTATCTCAATAGAGACGAAGAAACAAACTGGAAACTGAATATGGATGATCAAGGTGTTTACAGGACTTATGACCTGTCATTGGTTGGGTTAAGCGCACGCTTTATGTAATTACAACATTCCCCATTCCACCATTGTTATTATGATCATGTATGATACATTTTTGGAAGTTGTATATATACTCCAAATCCATACATATCTTCACGTGGCAGTTCAGTTAGCCATCTATGTAGATTTGATTGTACTAATTAATTTTTTAAGATTAATCTATACAATCCATCCACTAACGCCATCTATGAAGAATGATTGTTTAGCATTTAGCAAACTACTTTATTAACACAATGCGAAGAGGCTACCGCCTCCTAGCGCACTGTTAGAAGTCGCCTGGAGTATCCACTCCTATTTTATACGCCAAATAATTGACCAGAATATTTACAAATATTTGTGAAATGTATACTTATATCTGTATACGAATCCTGGATTTTCACCTGTGGGTGGTTAATTTTAAATTTTTAATTGTATCTCAATAGAGACGAAGAAACAAACTTTTTTCAAACAAAGTTTGTTTCTTCGTCTCTATTGAGATACAATTAAAAATTTAAAATTAACCACCCACAGGTGAAAATCCAGGATTCGTATACAGATATAAGTATACATTTCACAAATATTCGATAAAATCATTTAAATTTTAAATTAACCTGTGTCATTTGTTATAAGTAGGTACTAACAATTATTTTTTAACGGTAAGAACTAATAAATAATATTAAATAATAATAATACATGATGATAATATAAAAAAAATAAAAAATAAAATTCAAATTTAAAAATTGTAATTACAAAAAACATACCTTTGAAAATACTTGTTGTAAGTACCGATATTTTAAAAGTTTTTTGTTTTTTTCATTTGTGTTTTTTTATATTATTAATTGTTAATAAAATGTTGTTTTTTTAAGTACCGATGTTTAAAGTTGTGTGAGTACCGATGTTTTTTAGGATTTTGTTTTTTTTTCATTAGTACTTTTTTTATATGATTAATTGTTCATAAAATGTGTTTTTATAAGTACCGATGTTTAAAGTTGTTGTAAGTCCCGATGTTTTTTAAGTTTTTTTTTTTCATTTGCGTTCTTTTTTATATTAGTAATCGTCTATAAAATGTTGTTTTATAAGTTGTAAAATATTTATGTATTTTTTTTATAACTTTATTAAATAAATAAATAAATAAGTTAATTTATATAGAAATTAATAAATGATTAATTTGCAAATTAATTTGATAGTTTTTATTATATTTTTACGCCTGAAGAGGGAGGTATCCTCCGAAACATGTGGTATTTTTTAATATTTTTTTTTATTAAATAGTGGATTAAACAAAGTTTTTCAATTTCCTAAGTATAATACTATGGAATTCCACAATGTTAATGCCTTAGCGTTCAATAAGTTAAACCTTTATTAACTCGTCTTCCAGGCAATCTCCTGCTGGTCGCCCCTTTAGTAGTGCTGTCCATGAGTGTTTAGAGAAACACTATTTGATCTTCCGCCGTCACAAAACACTTAATATTCCCGTACCACCCGGACTCAATAAACTCTCAATTGTTTTTAATAAGCGGGTGTCTGATGTGACGTGATCGATATTCCATCCTTCACATTCTTTATTGACAAAAAACTATTGATCGTGTAAGTCGACAGCGTAACAACGGTATTTTCTATAGCTGTATTTAATAGTATTGCGTAGCCAACACTGTTTATAACAAATATGCATTAATAATATGAACATTTTCACGTAATATACCTACTTGAAATTCTTTAATGAGATGTATATTAAAATATGTAAAGTGCGTCACGACACGGTGTATGAATGTTGCGGAAGCGAGAGAATTATGTCAGAAAAGAACAGTGTGGGGGTCCATTTTTTCTACCTACCCCTTCAGAGAGACGGCGTGATGGTTAATTAGTTATATTAAAATGTCTATTAACATGACATATTTCATTATTTCTTGAACAGTGTTTGAAAACTCCGTTTTATATAATTTATACGAATGAAATTTTTGTTTTATAGAAGTTTTATTATATTTTATTAGACTGAGTTTACCGTACTAAGGCATTACTAAATGGATTTGATATTGCCTTAGCAAAGTGAAACGCGTCATTCCCATAATTTGTAATAAAACTTCTAGAATATAGACGTTTTTGTTCGTATTCATGTAATAATATAATACTGATACCGATTAATCCTCCCATTATTTTAAAATTACATTGAAATGCTTAAAATATTGATTGATTGATTTCAAAATCACATCTGTTAATAAATATATGTATTTAAAAAAAACAATTTGTGCAAAATATATTAAAATCTAGTAGTTTACGGAAAAGCAGAAAATTGAGCTTGATAAAATAATTTTAGTTAACATGGAGACTAGCGCCATCTATGAAATGTTCATTGAATCTTAAATTCCCGTCAGTTAGAATTTTGTTATGTACCTGTAAGAATATTTCGGGAAATGTCTGAAATCTGCTGAATGATAACCGCGAACGATTACTTTTTAAATACTACAGGGGTACCAGCGACCCCGCTTTGTATAGCATTTAAAAATTTGAAGTATATGACATTAGTGAAACAAGTATTTACAGATAAATATATTTTTATAAATAAACAAACAAATAATATTTCATTGTTATACATATTTGTGAGATAAGTTGGATTCCGCCTAAAGATGGGAACAGAAGAATAATATTTTCTGTAATAATGAACCAAATAAAAATAGGGAAACATTGAAAGAAGGGCTGGTGGTATAAATAAGATATTGTAATCTTTTTATTTTTGTTGTATTTTTTTTATACAACACGTGTTCAGAACCTAATTACGTATAGTAAATATAAGTACAAATGTTCACGTGTCTATAAAATAATAATTCAATCCATGCGGTATGTATGTTATGGTCATTCTAGATTTTCACATTAACTCCCAGGAGTGCTAAATATAGAAATAGATTTAAATTAATTGTGTCAGGTTCAAAACGCCAACAGCGGGACGCATCTTACGGTTCAAGATCTTTAATTGTAAAATAAATTAACTGTAAACAGTATCAAAACACGCAACGGTTTTTGCAAAAAAAATTACAAGAGAACTATAATATTGAATGCATCGACATCTTAACCTACTGGAACTACTGAAATGTATAAAAGCCACAGTAAAACGAAACCCGTTATTAAGCTAATAAGGTAATTAAGGTTATTGAATTGTCTTAATTATGTATATTGTTCATAAGAAATAAAGCGACAGCCGTGGCTGGCTGCTTGCACGTCACCATATGGAGAAACAAATACATGCTAACTGAAAGTAAAGTCAAGATATGCAAGGCATGCGTCTGCCCCATTACCAATAGAACTAAGAACCTTTCTAGAGTAGCAGAAATGCGAACCCTGTGCTCCATCGCAGGAAAAACCCTCAGAGATCGGATCAGAAATGAAACTATAAGGTCTGACTGTGGGGTCAAGATGGGGAACAAGCAGAAGGCGCTTTTGGAGAGACCACGTGGACCGCATGGAGAATACAAAATTTGCAAAAATTGTTAAAGATGAAAACCCAAGCATCAAGAGATTACCAGGAAGGCCGCCAAAAAGAAGGAGAGATGGCTGGACATCGTCATCCCAGGACCGCTCACCGTCATAAATACGACCTAAACTAAGAGGAAGAAGAAAATGAAGAAGAACAAATAAAGCACAACAGAAAACGCCAAGGTATTTTCAACTACAGCTACGTGAAGTAAACATAATGTTTGTTAAAGTGATTAATTTTCAATTACCATTTTCCATGAATGCATGAATCAGGTTGATGTTTTAATAGAACGAAACCCATTCGACGTGATACAACACGAATACGCAATATAGTGATTTTTTCACATCACTGTACGAGAATTTATCACGTTTACAACGTGATTTATCGATTACAATGCAGCTTCAACGCAAATTCAGGAATCCTTCAGAAATCAAACCTAGGACTACCTTCATTCCTTTTTGTATCAATGACATTGGTAAATAAGTTGGCTCTTCTGATTATTTCTATTTAGCCAAAGACCTGAAGCTATTTAAAGCAAATTTAAATTCTAATTATTCTATTCTCCTACAAAATGATTTCGATTTGTTGTTAAAATGGTCGGATGACAACAACTTGCCATTAAATATCGTTTAATGTTATCTGATAACATATACTCCCCTGAAAATACTCTTGCATTCATTGAATAATATTAATTTACAGCGTGTCGACCACATTAAGGATCTTGGTATCACATTTAAATTAGCGTTTAAATTACACATATGTAATGTTATAACAAGTGCCAATAAGATCTCATATTTGGGGCATCTGCCACACGGAAAGAAATATCCTAACGGGCAAAATGGATGGTAACTGGGGAAAAAGCAGGAAGCAACCGTCTTCGTAATATAAGAGATAAGAAACTGTTCCGGATAGCGCAGGATTGGGAAACATTCGCAAAAGTGATCGCCAACATCGGGGGATTTGACACGGCACTCGAAGAAGAAAAGTAAAGAGCTAGTTCTTAGAAATTTTAAGTACGGATCCATCATTTGGAACTCCAGAGATAAAACAGTTATCTTGGAACTAGAAAGTTTCGAAAAATGACAAAAATGTTTGTATCTCTCATTATTTTCTACAGAAATTTTGGACTCTAACACTCTTGAAACGCATTGTTTAATCTTTCTAACTAACATTATTTAAACTGTTATCCGGGTATTAATAATTCAGGAATACCGAAAGAACAAATCTATACTTTCTTTAGAGCCCTACCAGAACAATAGGTAGTATCTTATGTTATGCCCCAAATTGCTGCACAAATGCGCTTCGAAATTCTCCTGTAGGTATTGAAGACGATTCGTCTTCTAAACGAGTTGGCATTCGAGTTTGACAATCCTTTAAATTGATATAATGATGTAAAGAGTTATTCAAAAAATAATAATAACAATATTATGAAATTCAAGTATAGTTCGTTGCAGCCTACCAGGCGTCACAATTCCATTGACTATTTCAATACAGATTCATTACATCTGTAACAGCTGTTGAAACAATCGCACGCGTAGGACGCCGAACAAAGTGAGAACTATTAAAATAGCGTTAATTGGAAACAAATATGCGTTACGTTTATGTCGCTATTAGTTGGTAACAACTCAATAGGTCTGTTTTATGTTGTAGCCAAAATACCTCTTTATGCTACGGCGTAGACAATTTCGTTGTTTTTTTTATTACATAGGTAAATGTTTGCTAGGGGAGGCCTTAAATTTATAATCTATTACTGAAATCTCGGTATCAAAGTCTGGTATCTAAACACATACATATATTTAATTATTTTCGACATAAAATAACAATGTTACTAATTATTATTAATTAACATTGAAGTATATATACATCTTCCAAAAATTTGTCATGCATGATCACAAATAACAAAGGTGGAATGGGGAATGTTGTAATTACATAAAGCGTGCGCTTAACCCAACCAATGACAGGTCATAAGTCCTGTAAACACCTTGATCATCCATGTTCAGTTTCCAGTTTACGTCTTCGTCTCTATTGAGATACAATTAAAATTAACATGTTCTTCTACCGACCCTTATGTATGGAAGTGAAGCATGGAGCTGGCGGAGGAAAGATGAAAGTAGAATAAATGCAGTAGAAATGAGATCTCTTAGACGAATGTGTGGATACTCTGTGTATGATAGAGTGTCGAATGAAAATATAAGAAGAGAATGCGGTGCAAATGATGGTGTCATGAACAAAATAATGAAAGGATCATTAAGATGGTTTGGACATATGGAAAGAATGAATGAAGAAAGAATGGTAAAAAAATTATATGTTAATGATGTAAATGGAACCAGAAATAGAGGAAGACCGAGGAAAACGTGGCACGATCAAATAAATCAAATATTGAATGTCGGCCATGTGAGGAGTCGTGCATGACACGAGATGAATGTTGAGGAAGCGAGAGAAATATGTCAGGAAAGAAAAGTGTGGCAGTCCATTCTTTCTGAATGTGATGGTTAGTTAGTTAGTTAACATGTTTAATATTATTTAAAACCTATTAAAAATCTTAGATACTTACCGTTTGAAAATACATAAACAGGCATTTCTTTTACTAAGTGTTTTATTCATTGAATAATAATATAATGAACTGACAATGGAATATTTGCTATTTAGTTTTTATTTATGAAATACACTATCCGATTTAAAACCATAATATTTCAATCAATTCAGGTAAAATATGGACAAGTTAATGATTTTTTATTTAAATAATATTTTTGAAAGGATTTCACTTAATTCGTAGATTCTGTATTTAAATAGTCAATAAATATTAGCTTATTAATGTTTCAAATTATAAGCTGGGTAATCTTCGAAAACATCAATTAATTTTAATGACAAAGCATTAATGGATCTTATTTTATTTTATTTAACACTTGACTTGTAATTAGAATCCAGTATTAAAAATACAAGGAGATTCAAATGTCGCAATACTAGAAATTGTTCGATTGTTAATATATTTTTAACTAACTAACTAACTAACTAACCATCACGCCGTCTCCCCGAAAGGGTAGGCAGAAAGAATGGACTGTCACACTTTTACTGATGCGGCACTCCATCCTTTTCTTTTCGCCCCGCGGGAGACGCGGTGTGATGGGTTGCGAACCTCATCGCCACCAATAGACATCTCCCGCGCACACTTCGATCGTCCAACACCCACAAAATAAATCTAAAACAAATAATATAAAATACAATGATATATAATAAAATAACAAAATAATAATAATTTAACACAAAATGTTCTTTTTAGATGGTTCACATATTGTCTTTTTAATTTATGTTCCACGAATCCACCGTTTTTTTTTAATTTAGCACATAATGTAATAACACATAATAACACATAAAAAAAGATAATTCTGTAACATAATAATAAAAATAATAATGTGTTAACTTTCAAAGCGCTTTTTTCGTGATGAAATCACGTCAAGGGCGCATTGAAAAGTATTTTGAATCTTATTATGTAAAAATGAACGATGCATCGAATATTTGGAATCAATTAGAAAATAATATCATGAAACAATCACATAACTCTATCTAAAAAAATATCATAAAAACGTGACCTGCCCATTGCCACTTTAGAGTCGCTATCCGGTGGATGATGTCAGTGACTTGTGTTTTTTTCTCTCACCGTATCGTTTCTGACTCTTTCTCTTAGGCTTATTCCTAACATAGCTCTTTTCATGGCACTCGTAGTTTCTCTGCACTTTGTTTAGACAATGTTACTGTTTTGAAGTCATAAGTAGCAACTGGCAGAAAATACTTTTAATAAACTTTTATTTTCAGGTTGATCGGTTTTTTACGTTTTTTTTTAAATATAAAAATAAATTTTAAATTCATTGCAATGCCTGTCGAGCATTAATTAGTTTTCAATCAAGTATTAGCTGTTTAATAAAGAACCATAGATTTATCACAACTCCGTGATTTATCACAATATATTTTTTATATATTTTTTAATATATTTTTTAAGAAACATATTTGTCCAATATACCTATATTACATTTGATAATGCCTTAGAAAAGTGAAACATACCTATTATTCCATAAAATATAATAAAACGTCTCGAAAACAGACGTCTTCTTTCGTATAAAGCAATATTATGTAACATGTACGAATATATAATATATAATACAGTATAATCTATAGATATCTCCGACAGCGACAGCATAAATTGTTTTACCTACCAGCCGCCAGAATCAACCTGCCTCTGGTGACATCGGTGGGAAGAGCAATTAAGTCTCCTCGGAGATCGACGTCTTTCATATTAGTGAATGTACGTTCAGAAGGCAAATACTCTTGATTCTGGAGAGTATCCTGTCTTCCTAATGTTGAACCATCTCTCATGCGTTTCTGGTAGTATACTATACACAATGTATTATTTTACCTGTTCTCAATAGATGCCTTAAAAATTATTTTTGTAATGTATGTTGATGAAATAAACTGATTTGATTTGATAATCCTACACACATTTAAAAAAAAATCTATTTGAAATTATCGATATCATTAGATGTTCATGGCTGGCAATCACCTATTTACACAATTGTATGTATTTTAGGATAGAACTAATAGATTCTTCTGATTTTTTTTGATGCTGAAACATTTCGACGGGAGATTTTTCGGTGTCAATTTTGCAGAGGCCATATTGTATTACATATTTAAACAATGATAAAGTTTAAATAAAAGTGTTTGATCCATCATTATATAAATAAAAAGTAAAAACAATGTCAGAACTATCTATTGGTTCTTTCCTGAAATACAGACTCTTTTTAGGTAGTTTACAGATTTCGGGGCCTTAATTATTAAAATAATACATTTCAAAAATATGTTTTATACTATCGAATAGTGTGGGAATATCCTGTATATATTCAAGTAATTATAATAATAAATAAATAAGTACATACGTTAACACTACATATATGCTAGATACTTAGTGATAAAATATTACTTAAGGATTACCTCTGATGATTATGTTTATTTTATGTGCATACATTTTATTCACGGTATATATAAAAACACAACATTAGATTAATTTTGCAAAAACGTTTTTATAAACACATATGGTTTTACTAAAGATTGATTGATCGATTAGATATTTATTAATGGCTTCAATTATGTAAATAAAACATAACTTATATAACCGAAGGAACTTTATTTAATATATCGTGGTGGAAAATAATAATTTTTTGGGCGACATATAAACAAAACATAGAATAATTAGTAAAATATGATCAGAATATACAAAACCTGTGTTAGGCCTATACTGACATATAGCATTGAGACCAGAGCGAATACCACGAGAACGAAGGACGAACTGAGGATGATAGCAGGAAAGACTCTCCGAGATAGGGTGAGGAACACGGCTATCCGCGAAATCTGCAAGGTGGAAGATGTCATGAGATGGGGCAGACAACGCAGAAGATACTGGAATGCGCACGTGTAGAGGATGGATCCCATCAGAATCCCACACGCTAAACCAGAATCCCATCAGATTCCTGCCGGCTCTCGTCCCCCCGGAAGACCACCAAAAAGATGGAGGGAAAGCTGGGAGTCGACCGAACAGACCAAAGGTCTAAAAGAAGAAGAAGAATAAGTAAAATATGACCATGTTCTAGAGAACAGAGCGCTTGGCTCCTGAAATCACACATTCTAAAAAATATCCAAATATTTCAACATTTTTCTGAATTTATAAATCATCATTGTCAGCCATTAGTCATTCAGTGACATAGGCCTCCTTTCCCGAATTCCACAACTCTCTATCCCTCGACACTCTGAGCCATTGACCTCCTGCCACTCGTTTTATGTCATCAGACCTTCTTTCTTGTCAGTCTGCACTTCAGGGTGCGTCTGGTCCACCGATCATCATCGCCAACTCTGGTCCTTCCTCTGATCCATCATTTCCTTTACTTTCTCACAGACTGATGTTCAACATCTTCCTCTCCATTGCCTGCTGAGTCATTTGAGGTTTTTGTACTGTTCTTTTTGTTAACTTGATTGTTTCAAACACGCATGTACGGGGAGGATGCACATGTCAAATACGTTTTTCTTCAGATGGTTCGCGATCTTTGGAATATATGACAGTAGGGCATGCAAGGCCCTGAGATCTCCGCTTCTTGATTATCTCCGCCAAGTTTGACTGTATTTCCCAGATATATAATACATATGCATCAACTCTCTCGATAATTCTTCTCTCTACAATCACTGGTTACGGTTGCTCTGAAGTACACAATTTTTGTGTTCTTGAATAATTCATTTTCACGCCCAAAGAACTCAACATTGATTGCATTTCATTTTAGTTGTTTGTAAAAATAATAATATCATCAGCAAATCTCATCTGAGATTTGAAAAATGTATAAATATTACATAAAATAAACGCTTTGTATTTTAACCACAAAATGGTTATTATATTTGAAACAAACTTGTTTTACTTGTAATATAAAAACGATAAACGTGAAAAATATATATACATTGAATATAAACCTGATGAGGCTTGGGTACAAGCTAAACTATTTAGCTTTAAATATACTATTCCGCGGTTAAAATACAATGTGTTTATTTGATTTAAAAAAGTAAATATAGTGTTATTTGAAATTTCATGGTAGAAGTTCAATGTTAATAATGAAAATAAAATAGTATTGTATATTTAGTTACAATTCACTAATGTTAGTGTCTTTGACCGGTTTCGGCAGAAGATGGCAGCGAGCTATCAAAACCGGACGAAGACAAAGACATTAGTGGATTTTAACTAAACATATTTTTTTATTATTCATTATTTCTTGATTTAATATATTAAATTTATAAATTTAAAATGCCTATTTACAACGTGAATGTTTCATATGAAAATTAAATATATTTCTATTTATAATCTCCTACACAAATTTTGCTTTATTATTTAAGCAAAATTAAAAACTACCTTTTGTGTTTTCACTCAGACGATTATGAATTTTCTAGAACGTATCTGCGTTCGCTCTATGCTACTTTTGCATCCAAAGAAGGGGAAGAAATTGCCTCCCAAGGCAATTAATAGTGTGCTAATACCCCCTCATCCGACACCTCGCTATACTCGTATAGCATCGCAATCATCCCTGAGAGCGCAGGTGTTAAGGATGCAGGTGTGTATCTGGACAGAATATTAAGTAAATTTGGATAATATTATATAATACTTTACTAAAGCGAAATATATAAATTACAAAAAATTCAAGACAACATTGTCAATAATTTGATGAAGTTAAAATAACTAGTAATGAAAAAATACTTGACTCTCTTCATCTCTGGTTGTTAATTTATTATAATTAATTGTGGAAATATTTGTAATTAAGAATATTTGTATGAGTAAACCGCTCTTTAGGGATTTATATTGTATTGTATATTGCGGGCAAAATAAACCCTCATCTCCCCCTGTCAACCATTGCAAGTCCGTGGCATTGGTTCGGCCGGGATTTGCTGTATAAGGTCACGGCCGAACAGAATCAATATTTGCTACAGCGCAGCTTCCCTTACTCCCCCGATACATCCCTGCTCCCGCTATACGCATATTCATTTGCCCTTCAAAAGGGATAGAACGTGACTAAATTGAATGTTGCAAAGCGCGCCGTAGAAAATCGACCCTTTTACATATTGCGCATTCAGGTAGTTATAATTTACCTGCCAAGCTTCAAGTGCAAGGATGCTGGAATGGAACACTATACTCTATCTAATTTACGAGAAGGTGATTTACAAAATGAACCTCGTAATAATACAAATTTTCACCGTTATTCAGAAGTTTACATAGATACATTCAAATATATTTGTACTATCTTACATTATTCAACTATTTTCAATATATAACTACGACGGGGAAGAAACTGACAAACTGTTGGATACCTCTGTACCAGTTTAGTTTCCTCCTTATTCAAATATTGTCACATGTTGGTTCGTTAAGCTTCGATCATAGCCGGATTATGAATATGATTGTATTAAAGTCATGAACTAATAAAACAACTCAGAAAATTAAGGGCTGCCACACACTCGAAACTGTTATAAGACGCAGCGGCCCCCTTTCGTCAGTCGGTTTTACACTTCCGATACGGGATGGACGTTAACTTATTATTATGAAAAGAACAAACCTCAGGCTACAGTTAATCTACTAGATTAAAAAAAAAAATTGTACGTATTATATATTTCATAATAATAAAATCATTATAAATAATAATAATATGTAATAACGTTAAAGTAACGAGTAATAAAAAAATATATGACTCTCTTCATCTCTGGTTGTTAATTTATTATAATTTACTGTCGAAATATTTGTATTTAAGAATATTTGTATGAGTAAACATCGCTCTTTAGGGATTTATAACTTTCGATTAAAGTGTTGCAGTCCATTCTTTCTGTCTACCCTTTCGGGGAAACGGCGTGATGGTTAGTTAGTTAGTTTAATCGGGTGGTGGTCTAGGGGATAGAACGCTTAGCTCCTGATCTAGGGGACTTGGGTTCAAGCCTGGACACGACCTGATTCCTTCTTCATAATATTGAGCTATTTTCTGCTCACATTGAAGATTGTAAAATAAATTCTAATATCATTGATTTAAATCTTTGATATAAGTCTTTTAAAAAAAAACAAAGAAAAGCGCAGTTTTCGAGATGTGATTACCTCAAGGGCTCATTAAAACGTGTTTAAAATCTAAAAATCTAAATATGAACGCTGCATCTGATATTCGCTATCAGTTAGAAATAATACAATAAAACAAATATGCATATTGGGTTTTAAATTGGTTATGATCTATGGAAAAGATGAGTTTTCAGCGTAGATCTGATATCTGTCGGATCATTTATGCACCTAAGTTATGAAGGAAGATTGTTCAAAGCTGATGGGTCAGCTACGAAATTTATGTTAGGGCATCGCTTCGGCTCAACTAATCTACCTATTGCGCGGGATTTCACCGAGCGAAGTGTGGATTTCCTTGAATTTAGGCTCTCCGTTATGTACAGTTCGGATATATAAATTGGTGCCGTTTCGTGCAGCGCTTAAACCGCCATTGTGCGACTTCATTTTCGGTAAAAAAAATACCTCTAATGCGACAGAATACATTTGCAGTTAAGTCAGATCTTCCCAGTTAATAGCGTACAATTTAGTAGTAAGAAACCAAAGTACTCGTGAAAGGGGTTTATGAGATAGATTTAAATATGAGCTTCTACCGCAGATCGAAACCACTATTTTGGACTGCAAATACAGCCGACCGCACTATAGAGGTTAAAGACTGTTTAGTTGTACTACTATGTACGTATGCTTAAGTAAAAAATGCTACACTTTTCACATAAGGGTAGGTAGAGGAACATCATGTCTGCCCGCAATGGTAAAAATATTATGAAGCCATTGATGCGCAAGTAATTAAATGCACCATGTCGCGGAGATTCAAATAGATCTTTCCATGCCTGTCATCACTGCCGACCTCGCCCTTGGCGGTGGAATAATCTCTAACACATGCTCTAATTAAAATTCAGTGCCCTCGCTATAAACGTCACATCATCATGTCTGTGTCAAATGCTGTAATTGTTACCCACAATACGCGACCGTGGCCGTCCACATAATCGGTTCTACATGATCTTTAATTTACCCATAAAGATTTTTTATTTTTAATTTATAAAATCCGAGGGTCAACAACAAACCATCACAATATTTTCCCGGAAGGATAGACAGAGAAAATGGACCGCCACAATACTCTATCCTGACACCTCTTTAGATATCTTCATACAGCGAATTATACACGTACGTCACTTCTACCGACTTCTGACATGGTCTATCTACAAAATTTGATCAATTTCGTCATGCCATGTTTTCCTCGCTCTTTCTCGACTCCGTACTCATAATTTTGTTCATAATTTCTTCGGCTTCGTATTCCTTCCTGATATGAAATTCTGTTGTACATTGTTTTACCAAACATACGTCTAAGGGATTTCTTACTTTGCTCTCATACTTCTCCCAGTTCCGTGCTTCGCTTCCATACATAAGTTTTGGAACCAAAAAATAATACCGAAAATAAATAGTACAAGTGTCAAGTAGAATCCTTGCAACGTTTATTTATTCCTTTAAAGTTATATTTGACTACGCTCATCAACATGTCTATTCCAAACCAACAATTAATTATTCGTGTAGACGATCGAACCCGGAGCCTTCGATGCGGCAGTCATAGCTGTTGCTATGAAGGCCATCATTCATCATCATCATCATCATCATCAGCCGTCTGTCATCCACTGCTGAATGTAGGCCTCTCCCAAAGCCCTCCACCGCCCCCTATCCATTGCCGCTCCCATCCATCCATGTCCAGCAATCCTCTTCAGATCGTCGGTCCAGCGGGCAGGGGGACGTCCAACTCTACGGAATCCTGTACGCGGTCTCCACTCCAGAACCCGTCTTCCCCATCGGCTGTCGGTTCTCCGACAGATATGGCCAGCCCACCGCCACTTCAGCCCGCCTATCCGTAGAGCCACCTCAGTCACCTTGGTTTGTTGTCGAATAAATTCGTTTCTAAATCTATCCCTCAAGGTTATTCCAAGCATGGCTCTTTCCATGGCGCGCTGGGCAACCTTGAATCTGTAGACTAGACCATTTGTCAATGTCCACGTCTCGGCTCCGTATGTAATGACTGGCAAAACGCACTGGTTGAAGACTTTAGTCTTGAGGCATTGTGGTATTTTGGAAGTGAAAACATGACGTAATTTCCCAAAGGCTGCCCAACCCAACTGAATTCTTCGGTTGGCTTCTTTCTCGAAATTGTTTCGTCCTAATTGTATGATTTGGCCAAGATATGGGTATTCTTGTACCACTTCGAGAGCCGACCCATCGACGGTTACTGATCCCGGGATAATATGTTCATTATACATGACTTTCGTCTTGTCCAAATTCATCCCGAGACCCACTCGTCTGGATGCAGTGTTCAGTTCATCTAGCATGCCTTCTAGATGCCCAGCAGATTCCGCCAGAATAACAATGTCATCCGCAAAACGAAGGTGAGACATGTATTCGCCATTTATGTTGAGGCCACGTTCAGACCAGTCCAAAGTTTTAAATATATCTTCCAAAGCACAAGTGAACAGCTTCGGAGATATCACATCCCCTTGTCTGACTCCCCGTTGCAGCTCAATCGGTTTGGTCTTCTGGTTTTGGATTTGAACGGACATTGTGGCGTTATTATAGAGGCATTTCAACACCTGTACGTAATTCCAATCAATCTGGTTTCGCTGCAGAGACTCCAGAACAGCCCAGGTCTCGACAGAGTCGAAGGCCTTCTCATAGTCCACAAAGGCAAGGCATAGGGGTCGATTATATTCTTCTGTTTTCTGGATAATCTGCCTAACTGTATGGATGTGGTCTATGGTGCTGAAGTTTGCTCTGAACCCAGCCTGCTCCGGAGGCTGAAAATCGTCAAATCTGCGGGAAAGACGGTTTGTTATGACCCTTGAGAACAACTTATAAACGTGGCTTAGGAGTGAGATCGGCCTGTAGTTTTTTAACAAAGTCTTGTCTCCTTTTTTGAAAAAGAGGACCACGATACTTTCGCTCCACGCTTTCGGTGTGCATTCCTTACGCAGTACGGAATTAAACATTTTTTGTAGTGCGCATAGAATTGGGAGTCCTCCGGCTTTTAGAAGTTCTGTGGTGATTCCATCTTCTCCTGGTGCCTTGTTGTTTTTCAGCTGTCTCAGGGCCATCTCAATTTCATCTATGTTTATCTCTGGGAGATCGTCAGTATGGTGGCGGGTTATTTTAGCTCTGGGATCACCATCTTCGTCATGTAGTACGGGCCTTGTAGCGTGTTTAGAGTAGAGACGTCCATAGTATTTTTCGACTTCCGCGAGTAACTCTGGTTTGGAGGTAACGATATTGCCGTCTTCATTTTTCAGTTTAGTCAGTTGGCTTCTGCCCAGTTTTTGTGTAAACACTTTGGACCCCCTATTCTGTTCAATTGCGTCCTTGATCATTTGTGTGTTTGCGTTTCGAAGATCCCTTCGAATCGCCGAATTGATCTGTTTACTCAAGTTTCGGGAAGTAATTGAAGCCATATCTGACCCAGCTATTTCTCGTCTCCTTTTCATGAGTTCCAGTGTCTCGCTGGAAAGTTTGGACTTCTTTCCATCACGCTTCGTTGGAAAGTGTTTACGTCCGGTTTCGTATAGGATTTTTGTTATACACGTGTTCTCCTCGTCAACATTTTCGGTATCTACCAACGCGTCAAATTGGTTTTTAAGTTCTAGTTGGAAATTATCGGAGCTCACATTGGCTTCCAGCAGATTTGGGCGGATAGTTGATCTCATCAGTCGAGTTCTCTCGATTTTATAGTTGATATTTATGCAGGCTCTTACTAGACGGTGATCACTTCCGGTTTTAAATCTGTTGATAACCGTGACGTCTTCAACTATGTGTCTCTTGTCCGCAATGATGAAGTCGATCTCATTTTTGGTAACTTTGTCAGCACTATGCCAGGTCCATCTCCTTTGGGGCTTCTTCTTGAAGAAAGAGTTCATCAGAAATAATTTCCGTAGCTCCAAGAAATTTGCTAGCATTTGTCCCCTCGAATTTCTGTTACCAATACCGTATGGTCCGATCCACGATTCATCAAACTTCTGTATTCCCATTTTGGCGTTGAAATCTCCCATAACAACACTGAAGTGGGTTTTGGTGGTGTTATCTAGGGCCCGTGTAACGTCTTCATAGAAGGCCTCTACATCCTCATCCGGATATTTACTTTGAGGTGCATATACTTGTATGATCTTTAGAGAGTATCTATCCGTTAATTTGAGGATCATGTATGCCACGCGGCCCGACACACTGCTCACCTCCACTACATTATTGATCAGGGCTTTGTTGATCAGGAAGCCAACGCCGCCTTGGGAGAGTTGTTCGCCTCCCTCTCGATAGTAGAGTAGATGGCCAGAGTCGAGGGTTATCGTATCTTCTCCTTCTCTACGGACTTCTGATAGTCCCAGAACGTGCCACTTTATCTTACTCAGTTCCACCTCGAGTGCCTCAATGTGTTCATTCAATCTCAGCGTTCGTCCGTTGAAAGTTGCCAGATGTAGTCGTCGTTGTTGGTAGCCGGCCGTAACCCGGGGATTCTTCGCACCCCCTACCCTACCGTTACCGTGGTCGCTACCTTGACCAGGAATAGAAGGGCTACCGGGAACTAGGGGCCATTTTGTTGGTGTGTTCATCATTTTTGGTTTGGGAGGTTTTGCCCTAATCACCACGCTGGGCAGGCGGGTTGGTGATCGCAGAGTTTGCCTACTTGTTCCAGTGGCGCTGCTGCCCATCACCGGTGTTCATTTGTACAAGTAGTTGTCTAGATGGTTATCCCGCCATCTCTTCGGTCGCCAGGGCCTCGTTTGTTAATTAGCAGGGTGCACCACGGGCAGGTGAGGTTGACATTTGGGCAGGTATACTGATATTTCCCCTTACACCCCATTCATCAAACAAAATTCTCTCGTTGTCTTTGGTGTAGTATTGTAGAATTCACGTGACAATAAAAATGGCGATAGACTAACTACCTATCACGTGTCATGAGAATCATTAGATAAAAATTGTATACATAAATTGCCTGTGGTAATCAAAAATGTGGAAAGCAATGGAAAAGTACCACATTAAAAAGGTCAAAGTGGCCCGAAAACCAGCAAAGTTGTTTAAAGACTTTGCTGCAAGACAGTGTTTATAATGAAAGTACATAATATCTACTGGCTTTAAATAACTTTGACTGATGTTGTATTCGAGAAAAATTGGACTAAGGTGGGCAACTTTCGGGAACTTGGGTTACATCCTTAACCGGAAAATACCGATCAACCTGTAACGAACAGTCTATGATGCATGTGTTCTGCCAGTTGATACTTATGGTCTTGAAACTATTACAATGTCCAAACAAAGTGTCGAGAAACTACGAGTGACCCAAAGAGCCATGTTAGGAATAAGCCTAAGAGACAGAGTCAGAAACGATACGATGAGAGAGAAAACAAAGGTCACGGATATCATCCACCGGGTAGCGACTCTAAAATGGCAATGGGCAGATCACGTATCCAGAAGCTCAGATGAAAAATGGACAAGAAGACTGCTGACTTGGAGACCGTGGACGGCAAAGAGAAATGCAGGGCGACCGCAACTACGGTGGAAGGATGATCTGAATAGACACGTCGGAATAACCTGGATGCATTCTGCACAAGACAGAGTGACATGGAAGTGAATGGAGGAGGTTTTTGTTCAGGAGTGGACGGGAATAGGCTGAGGAAGAAGAAGAAGAATATGACGTATTCGGAATCCAGGTGATTTCTTTCTTCTTTAGGCTGTCTCTATTATAACCAAATGTGTCGCCTAAATACCTGTATTATCTGTTTATAATGACTCATTTGTATGAAAAAACAATCGCTGTGTTTCTGTTTGATCAATAATTCTATCGGTTTTGTTTATTTTTTTTGTACTTGATCTCAAAGGATTCAAAGTACATATTATGTGCATACATTATCGAGGCCGATTGTATTGTATTTCTTGGGGCTTGGGTACGTCCGCGTCTCGTGTCTACTGCGCAAACGGAGTGAATTATCCAGCACGCACAAAAACTGTCTGTCTGCAACAATCCCAGAAAAGTCGTTCAAAAAATATATTATACTATTGGAGACATCGTTCTTTAAATATCAAGTAACAAATATAAGGCATACACAAATTACTATAATATTAGATTACAATAAAAAAATATATCTCAAACCGTCTTGAAATGTGATATTATTATGTAATCTTGTCAAATGGATGGGACTGTGTTTTATTCCTAATTAATCCCCTGGTTGGTGAAGGTCACCAATAGTTCGCAGTACTCTAGGAACAAACACATAAATATGTAATATAAACAAAAAAAAAACTAACTAACCATTTTGCCATCTCTCCGAAGGGGTAGGTAGAAAGAATAGACCGCCACACTGTTCTTTTATAACATACTTCTCTTGATTCCACAACTTTCATACATCGCGTCATGCACGCACGTCGATTTTTACTATTCCTCACATGGCCGACATTTAATATTTTTTCAAGACACGTTTTTCTCGGTCTTCCTCTTTTTCTAGTTCCGTTTACATCGTCAACATATACTTTTTTTACCATTCTTTCATCATGTATTTTTTTCATGTGTTCAAACCATCTTAATGATCCTTTAATTATTTAGTTCATCACACTTTCATTCGACACTCTATCATACGTATATATTTTTTAATAACACAAACCAACAGATATATATCCACTGAAGCAAAGATGGGGGTACAAAATGAAGTTCTAGTGCCAACCCCTGTGTACGGAAGTAAAGCTTGTAGCAGGCAAAAAAGGGATGAAATGCCGTAGAAATAAAATCACTGATAGAATATCGAAGTCGGGAAGAAATGTAAGGCAGATGATTACATCCTAATTAAATTTGAAAATGTATATCTTAGATGGTTTAGATATACTCGTATACTACAGAAAGAATGGATGAGAGAGGAATGGTTAAAAAAAATTGTGTACAAACAGCGCGAATGGAAAAATATGCCAAGGACGACCGAGGGATACATGAAAGACCAAATTAATTCATTACTAAAGCGCGATCACATTCAAAGTCAGAACAATCAACGAGCATGCGTTTTACGCAGGTGAAACTCGAGAGGTGTGCCATTACGGAATAGTGTGGCGGTCCATTCTCTGTATCTTACCCCCTAGTAACGGTGTGATGTTTAGTTGGTTTTTATTTACATAATTATCATATACACCATTAATGAAAAAATCATATAGATATTCTAGTCCTATCAATATAATATAGTATTACGTATTCGTTGATATGTTAATGGTACTTCCTGATATACGGTAATTCTATCATATGATATATAAAATACTATTTTATGATTACATCCGATTTCAATTACTCAATTAGCAATTTTATCTTAAACGAAATACTAGAAGAAATTCCGACTGTTAAAAACTTCTTAATTTGACATCATCTTGGGTGAAAAGGCAAAATCAGGAGACTTTTAAACAATATTAGAGCAGGATATTTTTTTAAAATATTAGATACATTTAAATTAACAATTGTACACATAGAATGGTTGTGTTTGTAAACACAACATTTAATATTATATTCTCTCAATAAATATTCAAAGGAGTACAAAACCAATTGTCGTCAAAGGCGCCAAAAGGCCAATATAACTTTGTGTTTTCAATTTGTGTGGAATTATTCTATTATTGACGCTTATAAATTTTCTCCAACAAAAAATTACTTTGACTAAAGTTAAAAAAGTATCGAGCAATCTCAAATATTCTTCATCAAAATATATAATAATATTATTTATTCAAATATCATAATTAGAGTCTTCTATATACGCCATACTTTGTGTTGTTATGATAGTTTATTTCTATTTTACTTTTTTATACACTTTATATATACAACACTTTTATTTAAAAAAATAAAGTTATACAGACATGTTTCGGACAAACAGTCCTTCTTCAGTAAAGATACATATTTATAAAAATATTATAAAATTATTGTTGTTTACATGATCTGACAGATTTTATCTTTACTGAAGAAGGACTGTTATTCCGAAACATGTCTACATAATTTTATTTTTTTAATAAGTGGAGTAGATCCAGAAGAAGATACTGGAGGGACCAGGTAGCCCGAATGGATGGTGACAGACTTGCATATACAGCCGCTGATGAAATCCCCTCCGGACACCGCCCAGGAAGACCGCCTAAGAGACGGAGGGACAGCTGGATCTCGTCATCCGACGAGATATGATTTCTGTGTCACAGATCGTCAGATCTATTAAAAGAAGAAGGAGAAGAAGAAAAATAAAACTGTTGTATATACAAAGTGTTTAAAAAAGAAAAATAGAAATATCATAGTTAGTTTTTATATTTATAATACTCGTATATCTGGAGAGTCTTTAATTCAAGTTATTGTCCAAATCGTGTATTCATATATTTTTAGAAGGCATAGAAAATTATTAATTGGAATCAAACAAATCGATCAATTCAAAGGTAGGTATGTAAGAAGTCAGACTAATTGACGTGGGGGCGTGACACATTATTGAATGTGGATGGATCCACAGGAGTGTGTGATTAATTATTCTTTACTTTGTAAACAAACGATAATTCGATTGTATTCTCTTGAGCAGACAATTCATTAAGATCGAAGTAATTTAATCAAACAATAAATAATTATGAGACCTGAAATTTAACACAAACTGACTAACCATCACGCCGTCTTCCCGAAGGGGTAGGCAGACAGAAGTGACTGCCACACGTTAACCGATGTGGCACCTCATCCTTCTCTTTTTGCCGCGAACGTTGCGAACCTCATCGCCACCAATAGGCATCTCCCGCGCACACTTCGATCGTCTAATGACCACAAAATAAATCTAAAACAAATAATATGAAATACGATTATACAATATAAAATCACAAAACAAAAATAATACAGCACATAATGTTCTTTTAGACATGCACATGTGTTTATTTAATTTTTATTCCACGTATCCACCGTCCTTTTTAATAACTGTAATTAGGCACTTTAAACAATCCAACTCTAGCAATAACTTCTTCATATTTATCAAATTTAACACAATGGTGAAATTTCAGAAAACATTAAAAATGTATGTTATACTCAAACCTCAATTCTCCAATAATTCTCGAATACTCCAATAATAATGAAAATAAAATAAACAGATAGGACATAATAAACAGATAGTGTGATCATCACTCTGTCTTTGGTCTAGTGTATAATTCACGTGGCGAAAGATAAGCTACCTATCACATGTAATAGCTAAAAAAATTAATTGTATACAGTAATTGGGTTTAAACCACCTACTCTACAATAAAAATATTAAACAAACTAAAAAATATTTAAACTGCATTTTATTATTATTATTATTATTTTGTTGAAAAAACATCTTACATCATTAAAGCGCGAGCCGAATCGATGTAAAGGGTGAAAAAAAATATCAAAGGAAATATACATAGAACCTTATGAATAGGATATGCCAGTTATTTCCTGGCTGCCCTTGTCGTAAGGGTATTCACGAATTCGCCATGATTGCATCCAAAGAGGTATATCTCTTTTGCAACCTCATTTAAAAGACGAATCGCTTTCAATACAGGAGAACTTCGAAGGGCCTCTGTGCGGCAATTTGGGGCATAAAATAATATATGCAGTGGCGGTACCCCCATAGAAGCCCAGAAGCCCGGCTTGCGTAAGAAATTTTGAATCAAAACCTCTTCTGGCCTGCAGAGCTCTTGTGGATATTCCTCTTACGTCTGATGGGAACATTGTTTGAAGGTGATTTGGTGGGTTGTTGGTTTATGCGGGGGCACGATTTCTTAGATTTAGGTTTTTTTATACAAAATTTCCTACGCAAGCCGGGCTTCTGGGCTTCTATGTGAGTACCGCCACTGAATATATGCCCCCTTGCTCTGCTATAACTATAACTATTTGTATTTTTTTTAACTTTCTATTTCTAAACTTAACAAGGTTCCTAATGCATATTTTCGGATTAGCAATGGTAAGTTTCCTCACCCCAGTTTCCTTGAAACGCCAACCCTTGTATCGATGCCATTTTATTGACGCTACACACTCTAGTGCATTCCACTGTAGACAACATTCCTTTACTTTTCTTGTAATTGGACTCACTCTGAGGTTTCCTCCTGGTACCCTACAACCAGCATCCGAACATACGTACTATTATATTGTACAATAGTACAGTTCGGAACACTTTTCGCGTCACACGTATTGAAATATCCTTGGTGACCTCTTCGCTTGATTCCGTGGAAATTCATACGAAGTGTTTTATTGCCTTTTAAGATAAGGGTGTTAAAAATAGGAAAAAAATAAATATTTTTTTACGTTAAAAATTAATTGATTTTCATAAATAGCAGAATTATTTATCTAATCTTATGTTTCTTCTTGTAATGTGATTACTTTTTCCACTGATGTTTCAGTGATCGTTGCAGTCACCATCTTAGGCTGATTGATGGGTGTATAGTGGATGATGTAAGCTTAGCTCTATCTGAGTGTATCCGGGACTGTCTAATTCACAGATTCCCAACCTTTTTTTGTCCTGTAGACCCCCCGCTTTCCTTATATTGATTTTTTTTACAAATTCATAAACTATAAATATGTTTTTGAAGCTGACACCGAGCTATTCAAGGTTTACGAGCTTGTCACGTTTCTATAGAAAAGAACAGCTTACTATAGTATGTAATTAGGGATTTATGTATATTTTAAAAGTATTATGATGAAAGTAGAATAAATGCAGTATAAATGAGATCTCTTAGACGAATATGTGGATACTTTGTGTAAGATAGAGTGTCGAATGAAAATATAAGAAGTGAATGCGGTGCGAATGATGGTGTCATGAACAAAATAATGAAAGGATCATTAAGATGGTTTGGACATATGGAAAGAATGAATGAAGAAAGAATGGTAAAAAAAATTATATGTTAATGATGTAAATGGAACCAGAAATAGCGGAAGACCGAAGAAAACGTGGCACGATCAAATAAATCAAATATTGAATGTCGGCCATGTGAGGTGTCAGAGAAATCGACGCGCGTACATGGGACGATGTATGAATGTTGAGGAAGCGAGAGAAATATGTCAGGAAAGATAAGTGTGGCAGTCCATTCTTTCTGCCTACCCCTTATGGGAGACGGCGTGATGGTTAGTTAGTTAGCTAGTTTTTTAAAAGTATTACGAAAGTACCTACATAGTGACTATCTGAGAGATGCATTATTATATTTAAGGAAACCAAAATTTTGGAGACGGCTTGCCTAAATGTGGTCCACGAGAGTGGACCCCCATCTATATCTTATGGTCCTCAATTCTTTTTTTTATTGACGTGGACCCCTTACTGGTCAGAATAGACCTCTGGGGGTCGATAAAAACCACTTTGGGAATCACTGGTCTAAGTCAATAACGTGTGCCTTATCGGGGGCGGTACCGCCAGGACAAAAAAATCGCTTAAGCGTTGTAGCGCTGCGGATCAATCACCCTGAATCTGAGACTGCTGCGATCTACAGAGCTTCGGTCGCAGAAGCACAACGCAAGATCAAAGGAATTAATAAATAACGATTTTCAGAGGTATTCCAATTCTATAAATAGTCATCTGTTTAGTGAATTACTTTATAGAATGGCCGTTCACGACGGAGTTCTAGTTTCAACCCTATTAATGGAAGCGAAGCATGGAACTGGCAGTAAATGGATGAGAGCAGAAAAATGCGGTAGAGATGAGATCCCTTAGACGTGTGTTAAAATGATGTACGAAAGATTTTGATGTATTTAAAACTTCACTAAAATGTTAAATAAATAACACTTTCGTATCAAAATTATAAATTGAAAGCGATAAAAAAAAAATTCCCAATTAATGTTATCAAAAATTAACAATAGATGTCGAACAATATACAACAGAATCTCAAATGCTGATATAAGAAAGGAATGTAGAGCGGAAGAAGGTATTATGAACAAAATTATGAAAGGATCGCTGCGTTGGTTCGGACATATGGAACGCATGGATGGAGAAAGAATGGTTAAGAAAGTATACGTTAATGATGTAAATGGGGTACGAAGTCGAGGTAGACCGAGGAAAACATGGCATGACCAAAATTAATCAAATTTTAAAGGTTGGTCATGTTAGAAGTCGGAGGAATCGACGTGCGTGTATGACTCGTTGTATGAATTTGGAGGAAGCTAGAGAGGTTTGCCAGGATAGAGTAGTGTGGCGGTCCATTCTCTCTGCCTACCCCTGCGGGGAAACGGCGTGATAGTTTGTTGTTGTTGTTGTTAACAATAGATGTCACTGTGAAGCGATATTTTTGTGGGTACACAAATATTCAACTTCACAAATCACAAAAAAAAACAATATATGTGGTGTACGTGGTGGTCGTAAGAAGTGCGGAATGGGGAATGTTGTTAAACATAAAGCGATCGCTTAACCCAAACAATGATAGGTCATAAGTCCTGTAAGCGCCTCGACTACCATATTCTGTTCCCAGAAAACAATTTACATCTTCGTCTCTATTGAGATACAATTAATCCTTATAAATATATACTCGTATGTCACTCACAAGTAATACATTTTATGTTTTTACGCCCATGAAACATGATACACTGGGAAGAAACAGTGTTTTAGGTTATAAAAAATATACTCGTACATACAAAGTCTGTTTTCTAGAGGTGTTATTATATTTTATAGGAACGACAGAGGTGTTATTATATTTTATAGATTTGTTAAAGCATTATCAAATGTCTTCTTTATCATGCCTTAACAATGGGAATCATCTGTGATTGCCTTAGCAATGCGATAATAATAATAATAATAACAATAAAAAGGGATAATTTATAGAGCGCCATTTTTATGAATTACTCATCTCAAGGACGCTGTAGAAGATGCTCCGTTTTATCAACTAGATAAAAATAATAAAAATTATAACAATGATAACAATAATAATAAACATATTTTTATTTCATTTATTTATTTTAAACATATCTAAAGCATTACAGATTTTTTTTTCCAATACACTAAAGATACAAGTTAGAGAAACACAATAATAAGTAATACATAAAAGATTAATAAAAAGAGCGAGAAACATAAGATGCATGACAAATTAATAAAATAAATATACCATACAATTATAATAAAGATAGTACTTCCCTCAGATGAGCCAAACTATCTCAAAATATGTCAAACTCCGAGGTGATACGATTAAGCAAAGATATTGCTCTACCTACCGGCATCGTGGGAGATAAAACCATAACCATTGGCAGGTTGGTTCTGCATCGTGGGAGATAAAACAATCTATGGCCCCTTTATTATCAGGGACGAACATACCTACATCACTCAGGATTTCTGAGTTGTGTACTCGTATACGAGTATAACCGCCTATCAGTCGAAAGAAATGGACACCCAAGTGAATGTCTCGTCTCCTCTCGAGTGACTGTTAGCCTAGCATCCCTAGCAAGAAATCAGTTGGAAAGAGCCACGGGTAATATCCATACTCCCTAAGATAGAGGAATCGCAGATTTTTTTTCTGCACCCTCTCCACCATCAGGGAATATCGAACCTCTTTTGCCGAACCCCAATTTTGTATGAGGGCTGCACCTGACGTAGTCGATCAGTCCTTCCTGTCAGGAAATGATAATTTGAAAAGGTGCGTTTTGAGTCTCGATCTAAACTCTGATTGATTCTCAATGCACTTAAGGTGTGCTGGAAGATTGTTCCAGGCTGAAGGGCCGGCTACCGCGAAGGCTCGGTCGCCAAAGTTTGTGCTTGGACAACGTTTTGGCACAATCAATCTACCGATTGCAGAAGACTTAGCTGATCGCAATGTAGACTGTCTAGCATTCAGGTTCTCGTTGATGCAGAGTTCAGATATATAAGCTGGTGCCATTCCATGCAACGCCTTATAGACCATCCAGCAGAGCTTGTATTGTATCCTTTCTGGACATTTCAGCCAATGGAGGTCCTTAAGATGCTGTGTTATGTGACAATTCTTTGGCACACCCCTTATCAGTCTTTCTGCTGCATTGAATGCAGACTGGAGTTTATTTGTTTGCTGATTGGGGAAGTTGGCGTAGACTCCATTGCAGTAATCTAGTCGTGACACGACGAAGGAATTGATTAATGTTTTAAAACTGTCAATGGGAAAATTTCTTTTTATGGATCTTAATTGCCTTAGATGAAAGAAGCAATTGCGTGCTAAAAGTGCGATGCATGGCACTTCCATGAAATATTATAAAAATTCTAGAGAGAATAGTTTATGTGCAGTTAACATCATTGTTAGAAAATAACAAATATGCTCGTGCATAATCAAATCAATATTATGTGATGTAAATGATTAAATACGCTTTATCTATTGAGATGAATAGACAGGTCAACATACACGGGACAAAAAACTTCGTTCACAAATGTCCATAGAAAACAAATGGTGTTATGTCATCTCCGCAAGTCAAAACTTTTTTATTTTTAAAGATTGTCATAATAACGAAAAACCGAAACTAAAAATACCTCTTGTATTTCTAGACGCGTTTTACTTGGCTAACGTTGTGGACTCAAAAATCGAAGGTCAACGGTTATGTTGTGACGTCATTCCTTGTTTCGGTCATAATTACTGCTGAAGAATGAATTCTGCATGCTTCCAAAAATATAATTTTTTATTCGTCGAATGCCAATTATTGACATTGTCCACTTCTAGGTCATGGCTTTGTAGACGAAAAGATATTCTTCTGATCCAGGAAATACGGTTCGTTCCTAGGCATGCGTGTGCTCCTATTTTTAAATTCTCAACCTCACAGAATTCTGGAACTGTTGGTTTTTATCTGACAAAATATTTTTCAAAAGCATTATTTCGCGTGGATCTTATTACAATTTTATTCTATTATAGTCTTGTGGGTATTATTAGCAAATCAATCCCGCAACCATAGCGAAACATGCCAATCAAGATAGTCTAAAATAAATCTCCTTGAAAATGCGTATTCAAAATATCCAATTAATAGCGAAGTTTTTCACCATGGCTCAGGAAACATTAAAAAATTTAACTTGGTGGTACAACGTAAGTAGCAATGAACTGGGCATAAATCGTACTGGACTGGTCTTCTTTCAAAGATACTTGAAAAAATCATTTGTACGCTAGCCAAGAAGAAGATACTTTATGGTATATTACTGTAACTTCAATATTATCTTACTTAAACATTTTTAGTCGATCTGTTAATATAATATCTTATTTTTAGTTAAATTCAATTTATTGGGAAGGTAGTTTTTTTTAACTCTTGTCGGTACGTTATCTTTCACAAATTTTCCATTACATATTTTACAAAACACATAAACAAACCCTTTAGCAAAGAGTTATTATCCCCTTAATTAATATCTCCCTTCTTCTTCTGCTCAGTCGTATTCTTCATGATTGAGGGTCGTGTCCGTCCTGTAAACCATTGACCATGGCAAGCCATGCGCTCCTGAAAGCTTAAAAAGTCATTATGATGGGCAAAGTGGAGAGAAGACGACCACAAGGACGACCACAGAGCCGCTGGTCTGGTCAAATCAAGGATCTGACTGGCCTATCATTAGCTGCAGCCTGGAGACTGATGGGTTAATTAATTTAGTAATTAGCTTTTTTTATGAAATTAATGGATTAGCACTGCGTTATTGTATGACTATGAATTTTTATGATATAAAACTTTATTATTTCCACTTTTTAATAGATATTTCAGGGTACGTTTCGTAGATAACTTATCATTATCCCCAGGATAACTGTAATTATTTTATGGCGTATTGTCGAATCAAAAACGCATTTTTTATAATTCAATAAAATATAAATTGTAATGAAAAGGAAAAGTTTAGATTTTTTTCATAATAATTTCATAGTACCAGTTTCAATGTTATCAATTTCGACAACTCTTGCTCTTTGTCTACATTCTTGTACGTGATGGAGGACTTAAAAGTTATATATCACTTCATTATAGCGGACTTATTTGATATCAATTACGCGTTTTATCTTGTTACATTATTCAGAGAACGCACGTTGTTTGATTTGAAGTTTCTTTCCACGATAGTATACTTATGATTCCAAACAATAACACAAATAATTATTTTGCTCAGTATAATATATAATTATTTTTATAATAATAAAAAATGATGTGGATAATTATACTGCGTTGTATTTGTAAGTTTGAAATTATTGAGCAACAAAAAATATATATGTCGAATTCGTGACTATTTCGTATGAAATTATTTTGCACACATTGGTTATTAAAATGTTATTATTAAAAAAGGCAAAAAAAGTAATGACGTTGTGGAACTGATTGATGATGGTTTATGTGTGTACATGAATCTTAACGCTTCTGGCCACAGTCACTAAAATCCACCCGCCCGGATAGTGAAGGTCACGGTCTCGCCCCACTGATTCCGTGAAATAATTTAGAGAACTCTCCGGAAAGAACATATTTTGCTACCATAACATTTAACTGTTGCAACAATGAATTTATGACATTTGTAGTATACCAAAACGTGCGTATGTGTTTGTAAACAAACTTTGAAACGAAAAGGCGCCAAAAGCGGGCGCCGCGGAAAACTGCTGTCATTTGCCGAAAATTTCTTGGAGGGAGACGGTCGATACTATATATACATCCAGACACCTCGAGCTTCTTTGCGGCAGTCCGGGGCTCAATGGTAACAGGGGTATTGTTAGGAATACGTTGCGTTAGGGGCCGTCAATTCACATTGTGTTTTTTTTTGTAAAGTGCCACAATCGTGTGTATCCCAAATATAGCGTAAGATTGTGAATTTGTGCGGAAAGTTGGTGCGAATTTTGTCCTGAAATTAATCGAACTCAGTTTTAAAAGTACTTATGTGTTCTTAAATTTAAAATAAATTATTGGCGTCTCTTTCGGGCATTTGTATTTTCATAATTAACTATTTAAATAAATGGTTTACCTTAACTTAATTACGGTGTTTTATTTAGTCAATTTCCAAAACAAATGTAAGTTATCTTTGCATGAATAACAACATTTTCTGATATTTGTTTCTTATTCTCCAGGTGTACATACAGGTGTTTAAACATTAACAGAGAATATTTATAATGCCTGTGATATTTGGGCTGAAGAATATTCTTAACATTAGTTTTTTATTTGATATTTACAAGCGCAATTCTAAAACACAATATTTAAAAACGTAAAATCCTTCATTATAAAATTAAAATACTTTATATGCTTTATCATATATATTATATATACATGTTTGCTTTATCACTATCGTCATCACATATCAAACAAATATTTTTACATATTAAAAATAATAAATAAAAAAATAATAAAAAAAAATTTAAGATGTACTTGTATATTAGTTAAAATCCACTAATGCTTGTTTCTTCGGCCGGTTTCGGCAGCTTGCTGTCAACTTCTGGAATGATCATCTTCAGCGAGCTGCCGAAACCAGTCGAAGACACAAACATTAGTGGATTATAACTAAATATACACCTTAAATTTTTTTTAAATTTTTATAATGAACTTCTACCATGAAATTTCAAGTAACAATATTATGATATTTTTACCATCTACTATAGGTATAATCAGGTGTAATATTTAATAATTAATAAAATTGAAAACGTCCGTTTTCTATAAGTTTTATAATAATTTATGGGAATGACATATTTCGCTTTTCTAAGGCATTATCTAATGTCTATATTAATTATTTAGGCAATTAGCTTCAACTAAATGACCAGTAAAATAAAAATATCATTAAAAATAATTACAATAATTGTAATGTTTAAAAATATTCTTTTTTATTCATTTTTTTTAAGAGACTAATACCAAAGATTTAAATCAATGATATTAGAATTTATTTTACAATCTTCAATGTGAGCAGAAAATAGCTCATTATTATGAAGAAGGAATCTGGTCGTGTCCAGGCTCGAACCCAAGTCCCCTTGATCAGAAGCCAAGCGTTCTATTACGATTCTATTAAGTTCTATTAAGCGATTAACGTCATGAAAAAAAGCATTTTTTGCAAGCCTAAAAAATATTTCAAACATTTTTAATACGTAAAATAGGCAGTAATCAAGGAAAAATATGTTGTGGTGTTATTATATTTGTGTGGCAATTAGAAGCAATAGGCATTCGATCCATTATCTGAGTAGATATTATTACCGCGCAAATCTGGAAAAGTCGAGGGAAACGGGAAGCGAAGTTTCGCCGTAGGTATTGGCACCACTGGCCGTAGGTATAGCCGAGGCTGCGCCGGCTTCTCTGTTCGCCGATCAGTGCGACTCGGTACCGTAACCCCGCCGGTCGTGTCCGCGCCCCCGGGAACGTGTCGGCGTCGCGACGCGTAGTGCGAACGCTCATATCACCCGGAATCACACCGAATTCGCGCTGGAAGACCAGGTACTGACAGCCTAATTTTTTTTATTTTTTTTACGAAATTAAAAAAAAATTATCAACCACCAAACTTTTTTTATAATTTTACTCTTATATATTTTTTTATTAATTATAAATAATAAATTAAAACTACCTAAAAATATATAATATGAAAAAAATTATATAATTTAATCTTTAAATAATATTGTATTTTTTATGTTATTTTTTTTTTATTTTATAATTTTTAAACACAATAATTATGATTTATAAGTAAATATTAAATATATTTTAACGTATTTCAGTTATGACAGTTTTGACAGGTATTTCAGTGATGACTGTTGAATCTAGTTTCATTTCACGTCCCGCGCATTCCAATTTTGTCCGTAGTATTTCAAGGACACGGATTGTATGCGGACATGGGGCGATATACAGAGCAGGGGGCCGTCCTCTCTAGTTATCTCGTTGGGGTGGATCCTGCCTAACCCGTGCACAGTCAAGGACATGGACCCGTTTTCATTCAATACCAACCAGTTTATTAAGGACTTCGTTTCTCGCGATTTTTACAAACCAAAATATTTTTTTACTAAATATTTCGCGAACAAAAAAGTATCGTTCTAACCAATTTTTTAATCACTACTCTTTTCAACCAACCGTGATTGTCTTCGAATTTGTCCTTTATAACTCCCCATAAACCAGCGTAATCCGTATACAAGATTAAGTAGCATCATATTATTGATGAAAAAAATCCTTTCTTTATGAACAAATTATACTTAATATGTGTGTTATGATTTAATCATTATTTTTATAAACCAGTATAAAAATATGAAATAAAATAAAAACAGTTTCAAATTAGTACACGGAATAGGTCGCTTTCTTTTTAATTCTGATAAGATGGGCTACTCTTATTCTAAAAAAAAGTATGCCTGAAATAATTTACCCTAGCTAGAAAACCTTATGGATTGGTTCAGTTGCAGCACAATATCCCTATTTAAATATGTTGTATTAAGGGTAGAAATTTCCATAATGCTGCCCAACCTCTAAAAAGAGAGGAACGACCAAAAGAAGGAAAATCTATTATAGTTTTCTATTTAGAAAAAAAATCTACATTTTTCGTAATTTTTAAAATAGTTTTTGTGTTTCAACCGAATGTATATTATCAAATATATATTTATTGTTTCATAAACAATCTCAAGAAAGAAGTATATATTTTTGTCCGTTCTTTGTGACTTTTACTTTTAATTTTAACTTAAAAAAAAAACGTTATTTTTCACACCAGTCCAGCTCCACAGGTCTACTAAAATTGATTATAACTTCTTTTTAAAGTATAGTTTTAATTTTCTTTTAAAAAATCAATTATGAATTCATTGTTTAATTCACAATGTCATCATATGAGATTATTGAAAACATATTCATTTGAGATCATTTTTTATAAAAATGTGTTTTTTTCTGTTTCTATCGATTTGTATACGAGCACGTTAATGGTCCTTAGTTAGCTTCGTAAAAGTAAAGCATTTGAAAGGGAAAGTTATGGGTCAAGGTCTAATACCGTCGATGCAAAAATCTATTGTATACATATGTATATGAAATGTCGTATGCGAATTTGAACACAATGTTATTAATCATACAGACCAGTTTCCTCTTTAACCAAAATGGTATTAAATTATTAATAAATATATCCTTCCTGAAATTATTATGCTGGTTTCGATGATAACATAATGTTATAAAATTCAAATACATATCTACATAAAATGTACAGTTACAAATAATCGAATTTCATGAATTATAAACTATTTAAAATCTAGAAAATAAATAAAACACTTTGTATTATATTATAATATATTTGATGCCAACTAGTTTTGCTTGGACCAAAGTTTCCACAGTTCAGTATAACAACTAAACAAGACTACAAACTTTACATGTATATATTATAAACGGTGGTGAAATCAGAGGAAGGGGTGCGAGAGGGAAAGGTATATTTGAAAAAATGTTTACCTTTAGATCAAGAAACAGAATAGAAATTTTCTAAGAAATTCAAATTAATGTAAATAGGTACAAATAAATACAAGTAATGTGAAGTCAGGGTGGTGGGAGTTAGAGAAAGAAAGGAAGGAATAAACAAATAAAAATGTTTGAAATAGCAAATTTCCAGGAAATGTAAATTAATTAGGAGCATTGGGTACAAAAGAATACTAATACACACGTCACAACAAATATAAGGAAATACCAGCCTATGAAGCATTATCTAACTTCGCTGGAAATAAATTAAGGATAGGACTGAAGGATTGGTTCATTTGGTTATTGATAATTTATGTTGATTGCTGTTTATGGCATTCTTATTCTCCAAGGCTTCCAAATTATTTAATCTAATTTATTAAAACATAAATGTCTAACCACAAAGTGTGTACTTCATATGAAAAATTATTTTAAAATATGTTTCGGAATCTTAGGTATATTCAGGTCTTGACGTTCTCGATCGACGGTCGATCCGAAGTCTCCATTAAATAAATAAAATCATCCTCAAAGATGAAAACGATTATATTATCGATTCTTCATACTCCCGAAAAACCGTAAATTTGGTAATATTGTATATACCAAATTCGACTTATCGAAACTTTCACAATGAAAATAAAAAATCTTACATATCAAAATTAAATATTATTTTAGGTTAGGCGAAATTTTCGATTTTGCGCTTATGTAACTATAAAGATTCCCAAAATTGTTTTACCCCGTAAACATGCCGTTTTAGAATATCAAATTTTGGTAAATAATCGAAGAAAAAGTATCATATTTTTCACAACAAATAATTTTCTTCTTTCGGTGCCGTGTCAGGTCCCCCCAACGTTGGCGATCACTGCGGCAAAGGCATCTCTGTCCTGCGCCCATTGGAACAGATTCTGAACTCTTGTAATACATGTCCTCTCTTTAATGTCCCGCGGCCAGGACAGCTGCTTTCTATCAACTCCCCGACGTCCCTCCACTTTACCTATCAATATCAGTCGAAGGAGGATCATTAATATCATTAATATCATTATTAAGTCATTAATATCAAGCAAATACCCACTTAGATTTATTGTAAAGAGGGCAAATACAAAAAAATAAAAACATGTACTTTTTTAAATAATTTTTTTTTTTTTTTAAATAATTTAAGACTTTTGTATTTTTTGTTTTTCACCACTTATTTAACAAACCGGTTTCGCTCCCGCCAGAGCAAAAACAAACTCAAACACAACAAACAGTTTATTTTATAACCCCGACAGCGGCGAGTATAAAACCGGCTGAATGAATGGTTCGAAAAAACAAAACAATGTACACAAGAGTTTTTAATTATTTTTAAAAATTACGTACCACATTGATACATTAACAAGTTTAGGAAAAAGTAATTTATGTATTTATTATTATTAATTATATACTCATAATTTGTGTTGGGCGTATTAAGTCATTTGTCGAACCCCTGAATTATGATGGAGACTGAACTGTATTCCCATTTCAAGTTCGTGGACTCTCAATCTGAACTTCCAGCAAGTCGAAGTCGAATTTTTGTGGTCCATAAATAATGACTTTGGGAATCTATGATTTAAATACTTCAGTATTTCTTCAGAGCGGATCATTTGAGTAAGTATGTTTTATACGTGCATATCTCAAAATATTCTATTTATCTTTGAAGCACGTTTAGCATCGTATACGAAAATTTATGTAACAAAAGAACAACACGCTTTCGACGCTCACTCGCTAACAAAGAAGTTTCATCCCCTTATTAAAAGAAAGCAACGGCGTTCGAGGTTGCTATTCGATACACGTATGAGAAATAATTACAATACTACAAGGTTCATATTTAAAAACGGTTAATACTCGTACTCATGGTATTACATATTCTAGAAATAAAACGCATCACTTCAATAAAGTAACATATCCACATCTGGTTTCAGTAAACAATCGTCAACATTGCCGATTGGAGACAAATTAATATTTGATTGAATAGTAGCAATTATTATTTGCACGAACCAATATTTGAATAGATAGTACAAAAAAGAAAGTAGTTTTTATGACTGTACCATTCAATTGTTGAAATTTTTACTCATGAAATTCCCAAGAAATTCCTCTGTAACAGCATGAAAATCGTCCAAAAATATTTGTCAAGATTTGTTATAAATTCTTTTGTATAAACTTAAACTTTGGAATTCCATATAACGATTTTTATATTAATTAAAACAGTGTTTTTTCCGCCTTTATTTATTAAGTGGGTGGCTTTTGTAAAGTTACTATGGGTGACGTGTTTCCCCTTGCTAAGGTATTACCAGTTAACATTTGATATTGTTACTATTAAGAAATATAGCTAAACTTAGAAATATAGGATTTTAAATAATTTTTCGAGAAACAATAAATATTATTAATGAACATATGAACAAAACAAATAAAGTGAATTTAAAAATTACAATGTTTTTGAATTTCTGTTATTAATTATTAAATTTGTTCATTCGTAAATTGGGCATTAAAAAAATATTTTCATGATTTTTTTTTAAATCAAAACATCAATGCAAAAGTGTAAGAAATAATACAGTAATACCAAGTCATTATTCGTATAGTTTCGTGAATATACACTGAATAACGAAGAGTTTGCGTCGTAGAGAGGATAGCATATAATTAATATGTGATGCCAAAAGCGAAGTTTGAAGCTCTTATATATAAAAATAACTCTTGCTAAGGAGTCAAGCACGCCGTCATTTACCACGTTCGAATATGTCAAAACAAAAAACTAACTACTAGCCATCACAACGTCTCCCCGAAGAGGTAGATAAATCTAATGGACTTCAACACTGTTCTTTCCTGATATGCTTCTCTCGCTTCCTCAACATTTATATTGCCATAATGTCCAAGACCCTTTCATTTATTTGTTCATAAGACTTTTACTGGCACTGCATTTACTTTTTATATCTTGACGATAAGATTTGATCGTGCCACGTTTTCCTTGATTATTCGTTACATTCTTTATAATTATATTAAAACAGCATTTCATTAAAATTCTATTAAATTTTATCATTCTATTAAAACAGCATTTCACATATTCATATGTGTTTTGAATTTTAACATTTTCACATACAGATAAATGTGTGTTTACGGTGTCACAGTCAAATCACATTTGCAAAAAAACCACAAAACTTGCGATTAAATTAGATAAGGACAAACCTCCATTTAAGTTAGGAACTTAGTTAACTCCTCTTATCACAAAACTCTCAAAACAACAAATTGTGTGTTTAAATTACCACTATTGAGCATTTAATATTCTACCGAGCTCAGGATTGTGGAAACAAAATATTTACGAATAATTTCTATTATTATATAGTAAGCCAAAATTTCAAATTCATGTCGAATTAGTAAACTGGTCCGATGGACAAAGGATCTGTCAGTGAAGATTTCCCGAAACTGACAGTCGTATTAAAAAATATGAAAGTTATTTCCGCCGTGTGACAGAATATGAAAATGAAAATGTATTTTTATATTATGCCTTAGAAAATTACAATTGTTAAGAAAATCATTGATATTATATAAATTAATTATTCTATTTTTTATGTGACTTCAAGAGATTCATGCATGAATCTTTACCACACGTGATTTAATTATATTTAATTTATACCCATAAATCCAGGTTTTTTAGCATAATTATTACTTACTTCCTACGGCCATACAACTTTTGAAGAGTTTTAGCCTCCTTGATGATTTTTCTCCAAGCTCCTCGACCCGTATCGATCGATAACCAGAATATTATCCATTCGTTGTCTTTATTGCGGATATTGTAGGGCAGCCTCTTCCTCGCCGTCGGCGTCGGTCCCGCGATGCCAAAAGCGAAGTTTGAAGCTCCTTGACGCCGCCGGACAAGAACTTTGGGTGTTGCTTCTTCCTTCGAGGATCGTAGAGTTGACTGCCGAGGGTTCAGAGCGATTGACTTGCAAAGTTTTGTGAGGTAGTGGGATGCTTGTCCATGTAAGGCTTTGTGAACAAGTAGACATAGTTTATATTCTATTCGATACTTAACCAGTGAAGTCGATAGAGCATTGAGGTTAGATGTGTGAATTTTGATGCACCGAAAATTAATCGTGCTGCAGCATTCATTGTGGATTGAATCTAGCCAGTTGCTTTTTGGGTTGTCCGGCATATAGTGAGTTGCAATAGTTGACAAGTGAGATGACAAAGGAAGTAACAAGGAGCCGCTGGATCATCGTACAGATATCTTGATCGGTCCTATGCCTCCAAGTTTCGTTTGCGTGTATGACTCGCTATTTAAATAGAATGACTATCTCCTAAGTTGTTACCCCTCCGGAAGAAACCGTGTGAAGGTTTGTAAATATATAATAATAAGTTTTTTTCTTACGAAAACGGTATTGACATCATATATTACTCACATGATATAACATTTTTCATTAGTCCTGAAAATATTTAAGTAGTTTAAATACGTTGATAAAGATTCGTCATTTAAAGTAATGTTTCGGCCATGTTAGAAGTCGAAAGAATCGACGTACGTGTATGACCTACTTTATGAATGTAGAGGAATCGAGAGAGGTATGTCAGGTAAGAGTAGTGTGACAGTCCATTATCACTGCTTACCCTTCCGCGGAAATTGCGTGATGATTTGTTGTTGTTGATAATACGACGGAATTAAATTGACTAGTAAATAAAACAAAAATAAATTATTTTTGGTTACAATGTATAAAGTAGAATGAAGTAAAACTAAAATTGCACATACAATTGATAAAATTTGGTCATATGTTGTGGTCAAGTATTTTTATTTCATCACACTTTGGTTTGCTCCGTAATTACGATTAGTTATTTATAACAAGTAATCCGGGATGAACAGAGGTGTAGTTAAATATTTTTGATTCACTTTATTACTTAACATAAATTCACTTCCAAGCTATAAGATAAAGCAGATGAAACCCGAAAGATTCAAATAAGTTAAAAACTAATCGTTCGCAGTGACAACGTCTTGATTAAAAATAACATTTTGAAATCGAAATTTGCACGAAAACTACACGTTCTGAAAATAACGGAAAATCAATTTCGGTTATTTTTTACGAATACTAATATTAAATGGTCGTGGAATATTCAAATAACCGTAAAAGTGAAAAGGTCGCGTTATTAAAATATTTTCTTAACTTTTATGTTACACGTTGTGTACTTTGTCAGCACAAAAAATGTTTTATAATTTTACAAAGAGAATTCTAGGAATGCTTTGTCTTTGAAAAAATGTATTTTTTCTCGAAAATTCTGGCTCCTTTCAGGTCCGTGTTATAAATATTCTTGTGAAAATACAAAAATACGTAAGGACTGACAATTTCATTGTAATTTTCTTTTTTTATTTAACAAAAACGATTATTGAGTATCAATGATTTTCTAGCATCAAACAGTTGGTAATGTTCTAATATAATGTAGCATGCCAGCAGCTTATAACGTTTTCATGAATATTTGAACGTTAATTGTCAAACTTCTTTAATCTTGTCAATATTTGTGTGCAAATATGATATGTATTGATTAAAAACATATATATTTTAAAATTCAAATCGCTACAAGGTTATTTTCATGTAGTCTTTTGTGAATTTTATTAAGCGTGAATTATCCATCAGAACACGGAAAGATTTTTAGAAATCCTCCCTAGAACAGGTTTCCTTCCTAGAACGGTTTAACCCAGTTGGGAGGTATTAAAACCATATACTTGGTAAATGATCAATAAACAAATAATTGTATTTTTACATCTGAAAATCTCCGACACACGTCGTGTTTTTTTTATATTTTTTTAATATTTTGTGGATTTTACAAAGTTATTTTCTATTTTCTAAGTAATAAATGAATAAATTACAATTTTAAAGCAACGTTCAACATTCAACACATTGTCTTTATGTGTTATTTGAAATCCACGCTGATAAGTACAAAGTACTGTCTCTAAGCCTTTAATTATGATATTTTATGATAAAAAAAAAAAAAAATTAAATAAAACGATGTTTTTTAACTACTTCCACTTTTGTCTTTATTTTGACAGATGGTTTCAGACTGCTGGCATCGACAGACTGGTCTGACCAGTCTGTCGATGCCAGCGAGTCTGGCGAAACCGGTCGCTGTCTAAATAAAGACAAAAGTGGAAGTAGTTAAAAAACATCGTTTTATTTAATTATTATTTAAAATGAACTTCCATCAAGAGATTTCAGTAAAATCATTTGATTATCTCCAAAAAAATAATAGAAAATAAGATTCTAACGTCATTCAAATTTTAACGAAAACGTGCTTTGGCGTCTCTCGCGATCTAACCCGTAAACAATGTGTTATAATGATTTTGAGATACATGTTTGTGTTTTACACATGTATTGTTACTTGAAAAATGCTGAAAATCTCCATGTTCTATGATACGAATGAAAACTAGAACTTTTATTACATTTTATGGAAATTCGTTTGTTCATCAATATTTATTATGAAAATATTTTGGGGCAATGGCTCATCCATCAGGATCTCGCATAACTAACTATTTACATCCAAAACTGAATTCTGTATTTTAGCCAAATAATATTTTTTTTAATAATTGAATCAAAGTTTTTTTTTACTTTCTTCTGCCAGTTCCATGCTTCGCTTCCACACAAAAGGGTTGAGACCAGAACTCCATTGTGAACGGCTGTTTTCGCTTTCATTGATAAATTCTTGTTTCCAATAACTATTTTTAAAGCTCCATTCACTTTGTTACCCGCACCAACCCTTCTTTCAACGTCACTGTCCGTTCGGCCATCCGCTGTGAACATGCTACCTAAATACACAAATTTCCTCACCTGTTCCAAGTTGTCTTCATTCACACTTATATTACAAACTGTAATATAAGTGTGAATGAAATGAAATTTATATAGAAGAAGAAAAAAAAAATAGAAACGTATCGAGATAAACAATCGTAAAATTGGAAAGAACAGTGCTTTAATTCATTTACAATTATAAATTTAAAAAATATTCTGGCGCCTTAAGAACACCAAAAATCAATAAAATGTTTTTAATTTTTAATTTATCTAGATAAGGTTTGTTCACCTTACTGGTAGCACTTATATTTAACAATTATCAAAATAACGGAACTCCTTGAAATTTGTATTTTTAAAGACTTCGTTTCGCTTGGTAGCTTGCAGGACCATTGTGGCGTGATGAGAAACTACAAAATCATTATTCGACCATATTTGTATTTAAGACCGGAATGTACAGTCTTCTTCTTCTTCTTCACTTTTGGCTGACTCAGGAGTCTGTTATTTCAGGCGGGTTCTCTTGAGACGCTGAACTCCAGCTTTCTCTCCACCGTTTCGGGGGTCTTCCTGGTCGGCGTTGTCCGTTTGGCGTTCCATGGAGAGCTATGTGTCCTATTTGAGCTCATCCTTTCTACTTGTTGATACCAGTATCGCCGTCTTTGACATTCCCATCTGACCACATCTTCGACCTCGCAGATTTCTCGGATTGCTGTATTCCTAACTCGATCACGTAGGGTCTTGCCAGCTATAGCGCGGAGCGTTTTCATTTCGGTTGTCCTGAGCATGCTCTTTGTCTTGACAGTGTCTGCCCTCGATTCAATGCCATATGTGAGGATTGGTCGCACACAGGTCTTACAGATGCGTACCTTGCTGTCGGTCCTCATGTCCTTGTTTCTCCATATGACATCTTTCAGGCAGCCTGCAACCGCTGTAGCCCTATCCACCTGTGACCTTACTTCTCAGGGGAGGTCATTAGAGCTAGTTACTTCGCTTCCGAGATATCTGAATTGGTCCACCTGTTCAATTTTCTCGTGGCGTACGGATAATACAGTGTTTTTTTATATTATTGACATCATTTAATGTAATCAATAATCTTTTTTCAACAAATTTATAGAATATATTTGAAAATTTCTGCAACAAACTTTTTGGAGTTGCCGAGGTCCACCCTGGACTGTAGAGCCAGAGAGAAGAAAAATATTTAGAAAATCTCCTCGGTAAAATCTAAAAGAATTATTTTACTCGCAACCTTTGAGAACAAATCCTATTACATCTTTTACCTCCAAGAGCATGTGATCATTTCAACTTGTTCTGGAATCATTCACAATAGCCCTCAGCGAACACTGTCTCTCTGAGAACATAAAAGAGAATTTAAACCGATTACATCTTCAAGCGCTTTTATGGAAAATTTCTCAGATCGACGAGGGCCGTGGGTGGCATGCGGGTACACCAAGTTAGTGTAGTACCGAGCAGAGAAAATCTCCGTGATTTATTTCATTCAATATGTGTATTGATCGCTATACCTATTTTCGGATGCCTCTTCTTAAGATAATATCGTTATGTATCATAATATTAGTATAAGAAATGAAAATAACTTTAGTATGAGATATTTACATATATTTCATCAAAGAATAAAAATTATTTTAAAAAATATACAAAATTATCAAAATGTTTAGATTTTTTCACTTCTAGTAATTCGATCATATATTATATCAATCATATTTATAAATCAGCAAGGTACGCATCTACAAGACCTGTGTGCGACCAATCTTCACATATGGCATTGAATCGAGGGCAGACACTGTCAAGACAAAGAGCATGCTCAGGACAACCGAAATGAAAACGCTCCGCGCTATAGCTGGCAAGACCCTACGTGATCGAGTTAGGAATACAGCAATCCGAGAAATCTGCGAGGTCGAAGATGTGGTCAGATGGGGACGTCAAAGATGGCGATACTGGCATCAACACGTAGAAATGATGAGCTCAAATAGAATACCACACATAGCTCTCCATGGAACGCCAAACGGACAACGCCGACCAGGAAGACCCCCGAAACGGTGGAGAGAAAGCTGGAGTTCAGCATCTCAAGAGGACCCGCCTGAAATAACAGACTCCTGAGTCTACCAAAAGGGAAGAAGAAGAAGAAGAAGAATATTTATAAATAATAATAAAAAAGCTTTGAAGTTCCATGAATCAAATATTAGAAATGTTTGTCAACAACCTAAGGACATTTTTATTTGTTTTATATATTTTTCGAGCTTTCGGGAATTCACTTTCGGAATTCGGAAAAATGAAATCTTTCAAAATCGAACAAAGAAAATGTAGATGATTATGTAAACTTAAGTAGGCTTCATGGTGGTGGCGATGAGGTTCGCAACCCATCACACCGCGTCTCTCGCGATGGCGAAAAGAGAAGGATGGAGTGCCGCATCGATTAAAGTGTGGCAGTCCATTCTTTCTGCCTACCCTTTCGGGGAGACGGCGTGATGGTTAGTTAGTTAGTTAAGTAGGCTTTAATAAATTTCATCGTGCTTTTTATTTTAATTCGTTTTATATAAATCTAACGCATTGAATTATTTTCGATCTTCAAGTTTTTTAATAAGGTATTAAATATTTCATTTAGGTTATTCTTACATATTTTTAAGGAACAAACTTGTTACATTTATATCACGTATATGCAAATATGTTTACATGTTCAACGAGATTAATATATAAAAGCTCGAGAGTAACAAGAGGTTAAAGGTTCTAAAAAAAAAACAATATCCGGCGTTGTTAACTAGAGCACAGAGTATCCCAGAAATAACAATTGATGGAGCAGAAATTATCAGCAAGAAAATGAAGTACAAGTCTCCAGGAGAAGATAGGATTGTTATAGATAGTATAAAACTTGTATGAAAATTAGAAAATATTCCACAATAAGTGTTAAAGATATATAGAATGCATCATTACAACAAAAGAGGCCAGCTTTGGTCGATAAAAGCACCCATTGCTCTCCAGTACGATAACTAAATAAAGTAATAAAAATTGCATATAACATTATACAAAACAATATATTACAATAATAAAAATAGCATGTTACATTTGACCCCAACCATACAAGTAAACAAAGAAACAAAATAACTGGACATACTCGTACATCAGATCTGACCAAATTTGACTTCTTGAAAATAGCACACAGAGTGATCACGGATGAGACAATAGATAGTACTTAGAAACAAATATTTAAAAAACTCAGACTTACACAGTCACTGGATTAGAAACTGTAACAGACATCACTTTCCGAATGCAGGGACCTATACAAGACAATCAAGGATCATTTACAACGGACTGAAACTCTACGACCTTCCATTAAAACTAAAAGGCTTACCTAAAAATAATTTAAACATAAACCTCAAAAATCATATATTAGCATGTATGATGTAAATTATATTGTATTTTATAAACCAATTAGGTTTTTACAGTAAAGAAATAAAAAATAAATAATAAGCTGGGCGACCTCATGTTGCGAGATTGACGCGTGAAAAAAGTGAACGGAGCTTTAAAAATAGTTATTGAGAACAAGAATTTATCATTGAACGCGAAAATGGCCGTTCACAGTGGGGTTCATGTCACAACCCTTACATATAGAAGCGAAGCATGGAACTGGTAGAAAAAGGATGAGAGTCCCTAAGACGTATGTGTGGTAGAAAGATGTGCGACAGAATTTCTAATGCTGATATAAGAAAGGACTGTTGAGCGAAATTTATTATGAACAAAATTATGAAAGGATCGCTGCGATGGTGCGGACTTTGGAGCGCATGGATGGAGAAAGAATGGTCAAGAAAGTATGCGTTAACGATGTAAATGGAGTACGGAGTCGGCGCAGACCGAGGAAAACATGGCATGACCAAATTAAAGGTTGGTCATGTTAGAAGTCGGAGGAATCGACTTGCGTGTATGACTCGTTGTATGAACGTGGAGGAATCTAGAGAGATGTGTCAGGATAGAGTAGTGTTGTGGTCTATTATTTCTGCCTACCCCTGCGGGGAAAGGTCGTCATGGTTTGTTGTTGTATAAACACAAATGGTTATATAAATAATTAAATTGACTCACATTAATCACTGTTTTGAAAATTTTTGAATTTGAAGGAATGAAAGAATTAAAAATTATCGTGAGTAAAAATATATCGTTTCCGTTGTATCTATGTTACATACACTTGGCAAGGCGGCCCAAGTGAATGAACGAAGAACAAAAAACCGCATTGAAATTTGAAATTCTATTTCTCTTGACCATGAAAGCTTTCAACGAAAAGCCAACTAATAATAATTGTGCCACCTGCATCACACTCTCGTCTAGATGCTCGAGAGCCACTCGACACTCGCTGACCAGCTTCGATGTATTTTTATGTTATCCATTCAATCCTCGCGCAAAATCAGCACTGCTCTTCTATACGTTACAGCGAAAGATGTACACGAAAAATAAGTACGAGTATTGATATAACGTCAAACATCCATTTTCTAGAAGTTTTATTATGTTTTATGGAAGTGAAATATTTTGATCTGCCAGGACATATTTTACAACTTCTAGAACACTGACATTTCTGAAAATATCGAATATAAAAATAAACAGATAGAAGGTTCCCACCGCCACCCGAGACTGTTATAGGACGCAGCGACGCCCTTTCGTCAGTCTCGCTGCACTGCCTAGGCCTGATCCCGTCCATCCGGGACTTACGTTACGTTCATTTCCTTGTCATCAAGTTAAGGATGACAGGCCAACATTTAATCTAATATTTTAACCTTCTATCTCCCGCCCCAGCTCGGAAACCTTTATTGCAAATTCAGTCAATAAGATTATAAAAATAAACAGATTGATATTGAAACGAATTCGAATGAACATATATTTAAATGAAATAATAAAATGATTTCAACTAACTAACTAACTACCCATCACGCCGTCTCTCCGAAGGGGTAGGCAGAAAGAATGGACTGCCACACTTTAACCGATGCGGCACTCCATCCTTCTCTTTTCGCCCCCGTGGGAGACACGGTATGATGATTTCAACTTTTTTGTTAAGCAGTGACAACTGTGGTTTGGTAAATTAGTTAGTAAAATTTTGTTTTGACTGTCACTAATTATAATATACCGAAATGAATATTTTCAAACGACGTTCAAGATAACATTATTTTTTTTTTCATTATAAACTTTAAAATTTCATCTAAAAATCCTTTATTGAAATTGTACTCCCATAGCACATTTACTAACATCAACTGTACTCCCATTTACAACATACATGTTAGTAAATGTGATTTTTTGTATTTATTAGAATTTTTTTAAATATTTCTTTTTAATCTTCATTGTGTCTAACATTCGGTTTCTACCCATAATTTAAAATCTATTAGAATGTTCGTAAAAGACAATTAATGGATACTAAACACTTTTTTTCTTCTATGATTGACTCTGCTCGAAATGAGCATTTGTTTATGCCTACGCGAAACCAATTAGTCTAACTACGTATTGCGTGGTCAAGGGATACACACCAGTAATAAGCATGTTGTTTTGAAGGTTATTACAGTTTGCATTATTGTATTTCAAATCAATCATGTATCCGCAAACAAAATTAATTTGATATTCATAATAATCTCACGTTTTTCTGAATCGGCAATCAATTGACAAACAAAGTATTATATAATTCGAAGGTATCCTGTATACTTGATTTTTTATATATTTTGCAAGCTTGTGGAATGTATTGTGCCTTATTCTCGCATCGACTGATCATTAAGTAATTTAATTTATTATGGGGCATAATTAGCTTGAATTATCTAACACTCACAAAAAAAAACTCGGTTAAAAAAAATGCAACGTGAATTTATTGCGCTGTTTTTTGCTAACGCTTCTGCAGTCGATTTTGAATTTAGCTTTTTTGTATTGTTGTTTTTATGTTGCCTTTTTCAAATAGACGGAATCGTATTTAATGATTATGATTACGTTTGTGTAGGTATTATCTTTTGAAAGAAACAAAAAAAACAGTGTCCTTAATTGTGAATCTCGCAAATCCAAGCGTGTATTCTCCAATAAGAAACATCCTAAGAAGTTCTGTAGTCACTAATGATGACTAGGAGAATATTTTTTTCAAGAACTCGCAAGACGGAATCGAGCACTATACTTTTACTAGACGTTAATCTATTTTCGGCAAAAAACTGTTTGCCTTGGAACTCCTAACGGCAATACGATATTTTGAAGCAACTCTGGTAGTGCTATGGTGAACAAATAACAATTCAGCCGTGTTCACAATAATTGGCGTAAGTAGAATCGTATAAATAAATATATTTTTAGAAGCAAACCCTATCTTGAAGGTACACAATAATGTTATAATTCAAGACTGGTTATGACAAAGTAGTATAAACATAAACAAAGAGAAAGAGTAAAAAAACTGATTATTGTAACAAGCTGCATTTAATAAAATGAGAACATTATTTTGCAACGATATTTCTTAATTTGAAACTCCGACAAAGAATGATTAAATGTTATATATAGACTGTTCTACTATTTGGCTACGAAACCTGGACTCTGAAAGTGAATGTAATGAACCGGTTGGAAACGTTCGAGATGTGGATATACCGCAGAATTCTCCGTATACCGTGGACCAATAGGGTCAGTAATGCAGACGTACTGCAGAGCCTGAGCCAAAGGGAACTGCTGTCAATTGTGAAAATTCGAAAGGTCTCATATTTGGGTCATGTGCTAAGGGGAGAAAAATACCACCTCCTTCGATTGATATTAATGGGTAAAGTGGACTGACGTTGGGGAGTTGGTAGAAAGCAGCTGCCCTGGCTTCAAAACATCAAAGAGTGGACACGAATAACAAGATTTCAAAACCTGTTCCAAGTGGCGCAGGATAGAGATGCCTTTGCTGTAGTGATCGCCAACATTGCGGGGACCTGATACGGCACCGAAAGAATAAGAAGAATTGTAACAAGTGCCATGCACCACGGGAGGTATCTTTAGGGTGATGTTTGAATGCTACTTAATTATTCAATCAATTAAATGGTTTGGTAACATGAAAATAATAGTGAAGAAAGTTTACTTAAGGACCTGAATAAACCACATGACACGATGACACGGGAAGGTGAGATGGGTTTGCAAATAAAGGACAATGTAGCTGTCCATTATTTATGAGTACGGCGTAATACTGATTTCTTGTATTACAATATATTATCCAAAAAAACCCACAAGAAAAACGAATGAGCAGATTCTAAATAAAAAGAGGCGATTATTCGCAGTTTACATTTGGAATATTTTTTGTCATGCTACTAAATAATAGCTTCTTACTCAAATAAAATGCGCTATACATAATATTTTTGTCAATTGAAATTATCGAAGTATAACGTAATATTGTTTGTTCGTGACCACTGGAGGGTGACGGTTAGAGAAGTCCTAACGGTTAGCAAAAAAATCGATTACAAAGGGTTAAATAAAAAAGTAGCCAAATTACAATTAAGAGTAATGAAAACGTTGCGAAACTCAAATAGACAGAGACATACCGTATTTTTGGTGAGAAAATGATGAAAAATGGAACTAGAGATATCATCTAACAGTTTCATAAAAACTATATATTCAATAGTTACGTTTCAGAAATTTTTTTTATATTATTGATGGTTGAGGTATTAGTTTTGTAAAACTCTATTATTAATTTATAATAGTAAACAAAATTGTTTGGTGATTAAATTATAAAAATTGTGATAAATTCATATAATTTATATAAATTAAATCCAAGTAAAACCACTAAACTATCGTGTTTTACTTATTATAAATTTTTATATTGTTTCAAAATTGACCATGGGCTTCTTGAGTTGAATTAGTAGAACGAGTAATTGATAAGTAAAGCAGATGTTTGGATTCTAGAGGGAAATACTATTTAAATCAAAATTAAATTAATACATTTATTTGTATAAATATAGTTATACTTTGTATTACAACACTTTAAATAATTTAGAAATAATTGCATTAATAGCACTAACTCTAAACAGTTTAGAAATTTTAAGAATTAAAAAAGCCATTAAAAATAATGAAAATGTAATAAATAACCAATTAAATTTAAATTCAATTCCCATGCTCGATATGTTCCGTTACATCTCCTCTCTCCTCAATCCTAATTATACCCCTTCCACTCGATATGTTCCCGTTACATCTCCCCTCTCTTCAATCCTAATTATACCCCTTCCACTTTTATACATAACTCGATTTCCATTAAGTATTTAAGTGACCGCTCTGATTTATTTGACTGTTAAAATTGTATACATTGATAAAGGTTACTTGTAACCGAAACTTGTCTGAGTTCAGTAAAAATAAAAAGTTTTGTTATACAAAGTATAACTATATTAATTCAAATATGAATCCACAACACAAAGTGAATGCGCATATAGAAGAAACATTTATTTGTGCTTAAAATTAAAATTATAACAAACTTATTATATTATGCAATTTTCTTCTTTTAAAGAACTAGAACTGAAAACTTCAAATATTTAAACAAATTAATTGATAAACCTACTTTTACTTTTCTCATACATATCTCATATACATATATCGCATACATACATCGCATAATAGTAAACAAAATAATACATGTTCACATCATTTATCTTTCCCCATGTTCATTGCCAGAAAATAATTGTTTAAAATAGGTCCAATTCTTCTTAAATTTAATTCAAATTAACTGCATTTGAATATGAGAATGCTATTCATATTTATTGAGAAATCGTTTGATGAATATAATAATTTAAGGCACCAATCACGCAGCGGTTATTTAAAAGGTCTAGAAAGTTTAAAACAAAAAGTCTACAAAGTGTAAATTAATTTTTGGCGCCTTTGAAAAAAAGAGATAAGGAAATTTCATTGGAAATTTTGCTTAAAATACCAAGTAAAGCAATTAAAAGGATTCTTGAAATGTTATTAGAAAACAAATTAATTCGCCGTTCTGATTGACATATTTCATTTCATAACAACGGTTTTAATTCAAAATAATACATTTTAAAACCATTTTAGAGTATGTGTATTATTTTTTTCATAAATTTATGTTATTTAATTCTTAACTGTAGACATAGACAACAATATTGGCTTTAGTAACGCAAAAAACAAACATGTTATAATATTAATAAATTAAAATAAAAACATGAACTCTCAAATTAACCAAAATTCTTCTACTAGGTGTGGAAGTTTTCAACAGTCTACTAAATGTAATTATATTCGTATTTTGATAACAAATATAAAACTTTTAAATGTGACCTAACAAAAATTTCTTCCTAATTACGTATCTGGCTCCCTTTGTATACGATTAAATCAACTCATTCAAAGAAATAGGTGAGACATTTCACACAACAAATATAAAACACAACGAAAACTAAATCAATTAAATAAAACAACGTTTTTTAACTACGAGTACTTCCACTTTTGTAATTATTTGAACAGCGACCGGTTTTGCCAGGCTCGCTGGCATCGATAGACTGGTAGCACTATTGCAAACTGAGTCCTTTATATACATATAAATCAGGGGTGGTAAACATGATTCTATACAAAAATAATTATGTTAAATTTACTGAATATAAATATTGGTATTAAAATTATTTAAGAGAAATCGTATTCAATATAATGGAATTAAAATTTTATTACAGCTGACATATAATATTTATATTTGACGATTGAAAAACTGATACTAATATTTTTATTATTAATCAATCGAAATAATGTCAAAAATTGAAGTATTATATTTAAAAATCATATTTTTATTTCAAATGAACGAGATTACAATAAAATCATTTGATTATCTTAAAAACTAAAATAGAAAATCACGCTTCATTGATTCTAGGTGGCATATATTGAAGTGTTTCTGTCGATGTATCATGCATTATTTCAACGTTTTTTAGGAGACCGCAAAGGAAGCTGATAATTTTTCAATGTGAAATCAATAAGTATATTGGTTAATATTTTTGAATACGTGCGTTTACTAATTAATTAATTAATTAACCATCACGCCGTCTCCCCGAAAGGGTAGGCAGAAAGAATGGACTGTCACACTTTTACTGATGCGGCACTCCATCCTTCTCTTTTCGCCCCGCGGGAGACGCGGTGTGATGGGTTGCGAACCTCATCGCCACCAATAGGCATCTCCCGCGCACACTTCGATCGTCCAACACCCACAAAATAAATCTAAAACAAAGAATATAAAATACTATGATATAAAATAAAATAACAAAATAAAAATAATTTAACACAAAATGTTCTTTTTAGATGGTGCACATATTGACTATTAAATTTATGTTCCAAGAATCCACCGTTTTTTAATTTAGCACATTATGTTATAACACTGATTTGATTTGATTTGATTTGAAACACATAATGTTTTCTTCGATGTTGCACATGTCGACATGGACGATCCGGACTTTTGTGTTTATTTAAATTATGTTACATGTATCCACCGTTTTTTAAATTAGCTGTAATTAGGCACTTAACCAGCAAGAACTTTAAAATAATATTGAAGAAATTCTTCAAATATTTATATATTCCGTTTACTTAAATATTATAAAATAGAATGCAAGTTAATGAGAATGACACGTTTCCCATTCTAATGCCTTATCAATTTTTAACATTTAATTAAATTATAATCGAAATTCTAATTCTAATTCGCCATCACTTTCGTGGTATTTAAATTTTGTATCTTGAAAAAGGTTTTTTCATAACCGAAACATGTCTGTGAAAAGTATTATAAAGTGTGGTAAAAATACTAAGTGCAGTAATATTTATTCAAATAGAAATTCATACATAGACCGCTCACCCGGAAGACCGCCTAAGAGATGGAAGGACAACTGGACCACATCATCCTACGAGACGTGATTTCTGTGTCACAGATCGTCAAATCTATTAAAAGAAGAAATAGAAGAAGAAGAAGAAGAAGAAATTCATAAATATAAACAATCGCACTTAACACTTGATGAAACACTGAAATGTCACGGAATTATTTTTGTTAAAAGGTAATATCTGCATCCGTAGTAGAGTGCTTTCAAAGTATATACTCTCTTTCTTTATATAAATGGAGGTGTTAAGTCTTGACACCATTTTATCCTTACGAAAGCTCAACAGTTTCTTAAGTGTCTGCGAGTAAATGAATTGCAACCTTTTAGCTTATTGCTTTCTGTAAAATTAAAAACCCACACAGCACTTTGTTACGAATTTAACGTCGAAGAAATAAATCTTTTCCGCCATTTCAGGTTCATTCATTTGAATTATTAATGTAAACAGTCACCCTAAATGAGGGTTTTAAAAATCTAATCAACCAAGTGATCAAAGATAAAGAATAAGAATCTTAAAAATCGGAGTGAAACATGTATATAAATTAATTTTTCATACGTATGTCAAAATATTATACGATAATGATTTAATTCCAATCAGGTAACCAGATTGCTCAGACCATCTGGAATGAAGGTCCTAAGATCAATTTCTGGAAAACTCCCCTAGATTGTGTCCATAACGCAGACATAAGAAAAACTTACGAAATTAATAAAAAAGTAGATCCAGAAGAAGAACTGGAGGGACTATGTAACCAGAATGGATAGAGAGACTGACTCGCATGTACCAGACTGACTCCTCAGGACACCGTCCACCTGGAAAACCATCTAATAGATGGAGGGACAGCTGGACCTCATCATCCCAGAAGACATGATTTCTATGCCACAGATCGTCAGATTTATTAATAGAATAAGGAGATTTATAGATAGATAGAAGAATAAGATTTAATTCCAAACATCGATTTATTACGGGCAGGACAAAAAAACTTAGAACATGAATTGGTACATGAATTAAATTAATGTTAAAGAATCAAGATAATTCCAATGTCATGACTGTCATGGTCTATCCTCTCTCCCCACCCTTCAAATACATATGGTGGTCATGCATAGCCTTGTTTTGCTTTTCAATATATACACATCATTGCGTTTAAACTTTATATTTCATAAAATATGTGTACTCGTATATCCGAGGGGATAAACAATTATATATCTCCATTTATTGGCTTAACCCTTCATTGCATGATGCATATATTGAAAAATTCACAAACCCCAATTACCCTAAAACGGAAGGTGTTTGACTGCTGCGTCCTACCGGTGTTATCTTGAGGGTGTTGTGTTTGAAATTATAACATTGTCTCAAAAAACCGCAAATAAACTCAGAATTATCCAAACATCTAGAGAAAGAGCAATTTTGGGAATCAGTATAGCGGACAGAGTGAGATACACCACTATGCTGGGTAGGCCATGTCGCTCGCAGCTCCTACGATAGATGGACAAAACGCCTCTTTTGCTGGTGTCCTAGAACTGCGACACGAAACCCAGAACGTCGCCAAATTCGATGAAGAGACGACATTTAAGAGGCTACCGGTACGACATGTATGTGTATTGCCCAGGATCGACAGACATGGAATCAGAACTCGTATTCTTTTTTGCAAGGGATAACTTAAAAAAAATTCTTCTATGTTCGCCACACATTGTGGTGTAGATGGTTTATTTCTCTTTTTATTTTTTATATACTTTGTATATACAACAATAACATTAAAAAAATGTAAATTACATAGACATGTTTCGGATAACCAGTCCTTCTTCAGTGATACATATTATGAAAATAGATATTTAAAATTTATAAAATTGTTTACTTGATCTGACAGATGTTATAAAGATTTATTTTGGAAAGTTTATAAAAATTAAAAGGAGGACTGGTTATCCGAAACATGTCTATGTAATTTACATTTTATTAATGTTAGTGTTGTATATACAAAGTATATAAAAAAGAAAAAGAGAAATGAATAAAAAATAAAAATAAAATAATATAATCCAATGAAGGGTTTACCATTGGCGGATTGGTTCTACATAATTAATATAAAACAAGTAATACAATAGATTTCTTAGAGGGAGCACGTTTCAAGAATTAAGTCTCATACGCCGCGCCGTTTATAATTTCCGAGTTATTGACACGTCCGCCCATCACTTGGAAGAACAATTCTCTGCAATATTATTATATATCACGGCGAGATCTTCATTTTATTTTAATACAGCTATTGAAAATAAATTAACGAAGTGTACTTGATTTAATTGAAATATAAAGAAACTGACACTTCAATACCCACAAAGTAACATTAAAGATAAAATAGTCATATTTAAAGCCAATTAGTTATACGTCGTTACGTCTTTAATTATTCAATGGTCCTGAACGCTCAAAACTACTTAACGCAGTGACGGTGAATGAAGAAATTGTCTGCTTAGCAGAATTAATTTCCGATTTATTTCCATACAAAAAATACGCTCATTTATTTTTTTCTATTTCCGTTAAGTTCTTATCGGCTTCTTCGGTGCTCAATAATTAATATTGCTTCTACTTCTTTGAAACTTTTTCTTCATTACTCCGAAATTTTGTCTGAAACTTTTTTTTTCCAATTTTTGGTTTATTGTATCTTAATATTAACAAAATTATAAAAGGATCGCTGCGTTAGTTCGAACATATGGAGAGCATAGATGGAGAAAAAAATGTTAAGAAAGTATACGTTAATGATGTAATTGGAGTATGGAGTCGAGGCAGACCGAGGAAAACATGGCATGACCAAATTAATCGAATTTTAAAAGTTGGTCATGTTAGAAGTCGGAAGAATCAACGTGCGTGTATGACTCGAGGTATGAATGTGGAGGAAGCTAGAGAGGTGTGTCAGGATAGAGTAGTGTGGAGGTCCATTCTCTCTGCCTACCCCTACGGGGAAACGGCGTGATGAGTTGTTGCTGTTGTTGTACTTGTTGTTGTTGTATCTTAATAATGTGACAAGTATATATCTAGACAAAGATATTATATATATTCGTAAATTAATCATTTTTATGCAAGTTACAATAATATCGTTCTCCTGATGAAAGATATATGAAACCTTTAAAATGTGCCAAGAAAATTAAACTCAAAACAATAATATTTTCCATTCATATAACAATAAATGTATAAAGCAACACTTAATAATAATAATAATAATAATAATAATAATAAAATGCTAACTTTTATAGCGCCGTTTTTGTGATGTAATCACCTCAAGGGCGCATATATTTTATATGAATTATTTTATATGCTATGATTCGCCTGTCTAAGGATTTTTTTCTAGAAATTGGATGGCTATTGCGCTTTCTTACTTTGACTATGGACGAATCCGATCCTGCAAAATCCCATCTCAAAGTCGTTTTTCCATGTCGTTCCTTGTAAATTCTCACTTAAATTGAATAAATGAAACATGTATTTTTGTGGTGGCTATCGCATCGCCGAAAGAGAAGGATGGAGTGCCGCATCGGTTAAAGTGTGGCAGTCCATTCTTTCTGCCTACCCCTTCAGATATAATATTTATAATAAATCATTTTCAGTAAAGAAAGAAAATCGGTTTTTTTTGCTAGAATAATTTCATCTTAATATCATTTACGAACACGCTTGTTCACGAAATAAGATACGAAGATTTTGGATTATATATTTTGATGAGAAATATTTATCTGCCACTGTTAACATTTCGTACCGTTGCTATCCAGATAAAATTATACACAAATATATCTGTCTGTCCCGTTAATAGTTTCTGGTTAAGAAGATAATCTCGCAGAATAAAACAGAAAGCAACTTCGTGACAAAACACATTAACGGCTCCCGTTTTATTATTATAAAGATTGTCATGTTGAGTCATCCAATTGTAATTCGTGAAAAGAAAACAGTATTTGTAGATAATAAAAAAAACAGATAATAATCCCTTTTCCGACTAACGTGGCTTTAGTTGTGTGATTTCCTACATATTAAATAATACAAGATTTCTCTTATAAATACATTCTGTCTTATATTTTTTGTTTCTGTCTACGTGTTATACAATTAATATCACAAAAAAATGCTTTCAGCAATTATAATTTGTGAAAATAAATTTATACATATGTTCCAAAGACTGTTGACTATGTTGAAAAATAAACAGATTTCAGATAATATTTGTAAATTTTAACGTGCGTGCATAACACGATGCATGCATGTTGAAAAAGCTAGGGAAGTATGTCAGCCTACTTTTTGTAGTAATCACGCTGTTTACCCTTCGGGTAAACAGCGTGATTACTTATTAGTTTTTTTTATTAAATATTTAAAAAATTATCGAATTGCCACCATTTAAAAAAAATGACGAAGATGCGATGCATGATGTATGATTCGAGGATGACCAAGGTCTAAAAGGAGTCAGAGAAATCGACTTTATCGTAAACACATCAAGAAATGGAGGAAGACCAAGGAAATCATAGCACGATCAAATCAATCAACTATTAAATGACTAAAAAGAGTCAGATAAATCGACTTTCTTGAATGACACGATGTATAAATATTGAGGAATCAAGAGAATATGTCAGAAAGTACATTATGGCATTCCATACATTCTGCCTACCCCTTCGGAGAGACGTCAGGTCGTCTGGTTATTTAATTAGTTAGTTAGTTAGTTAGACTTGTTAAAAACTCAATTACAGTGAACTAACAACAATTCTAAAAAAAGTTTAAATGTCACAAGACTTAGAAGGAAAGATATTCCTATGTTATTGATGTCCACCTGTCAGATTACAAAGACGCAAGAGATATCAAAAAGTTATATGCTTCAAATAAATCGCTTCAATTAATGGTCTAATCTCGAAAGTTTAACCGTTAAATTTAATGTCAAAATTAATTAGCGACTTGGATATCCGATCCTTATTTGATATGGTGAAACAATGGTAAAGCTATATTTGGGATTCACCGCGATGATGAAAAAACAATTTAGAAATTTCAGAATTTAGTTATCTACCTATCTCGTAAACATCCCACAATGAAAAAACTATCATAATTTATATAAACAAAGTTCAGATCTTTTGGAATATTTTGTTACAAGATTGTGTAGAAATATAATTTAAAATGGAGCTAAGTATCGAAGTTTTATTAACCCTTAACTTACCGTGTTCAAAACAAAACGCTCGCTCCCATGTGGTCAATTCAGTTTACCACTAACTTTATCTAAATATCAAGCATATGACTCGATGAATCAAAATTTAATTTATGTCATCTTGTAGGGAATTTCATTAGAAATAGATCGATATCTATAACATAAATGGATTATTTGAAAAACAAATCATTATTAATTTTTTTCTGGAACCATGCGATTTCTGATATAGAATGCGAGACAGCATATGAACAACTGACACCAAGTATGAACTTGTCTCGCCCCGCCGCGCCGTGGCGCTATAATTTTACGCATGATAAAGGCACCTAGGCAAAATGTATAGTACGTTCAAGACAACGAGTACGTATTAATATTTGTCCCTTTTGGTAAAGTGTTAATATTTTCACAGTTCTGATATTATTAAGTTGCGTGCTGCGTTTCCGTCCACAGTCGGTATTATTACGTACCTATGAGAAAAGGCCAAACATATAATTTATAATACGTTCAAAACAGCGAGTTAGTATTTGTCACTTTTGATAAAGTTGTAAATATTAGCAAAACAAATTCTACCTTAACACGAATGAAGGTGAGGGCAGTCTTAAATTTTTTTTTTTTTTTGGGATGAAGGAAGTAATTTTTTGTTTTTTTTTTATTACGAAATATTGAAAACACTTCAATGGAGGATTACAATTTTTTTTATAATATTAGGGTCCATAGGTTTTAAGAAAAAAAACTTTAAATTGGCAGTGGAAACTCAATTGACCACATGGCAACGCGACGGTTCATAGAATCAAGTATATTTTCCAATTTCTTCAGGATTATTTTTCTAAATCTTATTCAATTGCTTTGTTATCAAATTTCCATTAATTTTTTTCACAAATGACTTTGCCATCTGATCTTTTGATGGACTTGGATCTCCTGGCTTACAGAGATTCAGCTCTAATGGCTATTCCTCTTCTGTGGAAAACATTGTTGGAATGTGATTTGGTAGGTGTTTTATGATGAGGCTAAATGTATGGCCCGGAGTGTCGCTTCGGAAGAGGGCGAGGGGGGATTATACAAGACTTTTCATTCTTAAAGACTGATATATTGAGTACCATAAATATACTTTGAATTTTTTTTTTACCATTTCTTAATGAAGTAATTCCTTTATTCTTTTCCATCTGGTGAAATATATATCACAAAGGATATAAATAAAAAATTAGTTCACATAGTAGATCATTCATACCGAAGATCTAGTATATAAGTGATAATGTGGCGATATTTCTTGGAATCTAATTAGTTGCTAGGTCAGTTTCAATGCGCCGAATGGTCAGTGTGTTCCGAGACGTGAAGCGGAGCGCACGCGTTTGGCTGCTCATATACTCGGTGATTCAAAAATACTATTTTTGTAGGAGTGTTTTTAAAATGTTATTTTTATTATTGATTAATCGGCGTTACCATGTCGAAATTAGGAATAGGAAAGCCACTTTCGGGTCAATTTAAATACATAATATAGAAATTATTTTACAATTACATTCTAGAGATAAAACCCTGTAAGGATCAAATATTGTAATTGAAGCTAATAAAGGAGAAAAAAAGTGTCATTATTCATATTAGTCACTTTATTACTTAAACTAAATGAAATTTTAATAAACTTAATTTTTATAATCATGACAATTAAGCCGATAGCATTTTTGATATGTTATTTAGTTCAATGTTTGAATATACTCGTACGATTGAAACATTTTTTGGTTTACCAATCATAAAAAAATAAAGAATATAGCGTCTATATTTTTTGTAAACGCACTGTCTTTCATACTAATGCAAACGATCTCCGTGTAGTGAACGGACTCTACTTGTGCTGGAGTAGTCTTTCTCGTCTTGAAAGAGATTATAAATATTTTATTCTGAATGGCTTGTTTGAAATAACCTGAAAACTTCAACTATACTGCAGGTTTTAAGAGCAAGTAGTTTAGAATTCAAACTCATATTGTTTCACAGTGTTACATTTTCTTGAATTTATTTTTTGTTATACTATTATCGTATTGTGCACAGTTTAATTATATGATTTATTGGTTTGAAAAAATTGGGTAATCTTGTGAAATATAATTTTAAAAAATCTTAAAGAATTTTTCTTCTTAAATATATTCACCATAACTTTATGTTGAAGATATATTGAATAATAATAATTAAATAAAACAATGTTTTTTAACTACTTCCACTTTTGCCTTTATTTCGACAGCGACCGGTTTCGCCAGGCTCACTGGCATCGACAGACTGGTGACACTATTGCAAACCGAGTCCTTTATATACATACAGATCAGGGGTGGTAAACATGATTCTATACAAAAATAATCTTCAAATATATATTTAAAATTTACCTAATTAAAATATTGATATTACAGGTATTCAAGAAGATTCATATTCAATAAAATTGATTTTATTTTAATACCAGTAGCCGGGCCATTAGCTTAGAACAATCTCTCTTCATACCTTAGATGCATAAATGATCCGACAGATTTCAGATCTAAGCTGAAAACACATCTTTTTCATATTTCATACAAAATTTAAACCTTATATATTGTTTTGTTATTATTTCTAACCGATCGCGAATATCACATTCAGCGTTAGTATTTAGATATTTAGATTTAAAACACGTCCTTATTTGATGAGGTGATTACATCGCAAAAACGGAGCTTTAAAAATTAACATAATATTATTATTTTCATATCATACGAAAATTCCATTTGTTTTATTTTTTCATCCATAATATTCTCGACGTTTAATAGTTACACTTTATTTCTAACGATGCCATTCTCTGCAACGCCTTTGGTCTTAATATCCCTAGCTTTAGAATGTCTCATATCACACGGCACATTGTTCAAGTATCGCTCTATGTCCATTAAGGTTAAATCTAGACTCTCTAACACACTTACAAAGACACGTTATGATTCAATAGCCACAGTTCATTCCAGTCCCACTCTGTAAATGAAAATGGTTCTCAGTATGTAACACCCCGTGAAACTAGCAGATTTCAAAACAAGCTATTATGATTCACACAGACGAACCACTTCTGAGTTCAAGAACACGAAAACAAAACTATTTGGTTATAAGTACTTGAACATGAATATTATACTTGTACTAACATCAAGTTTTACGAATCCTAACAATCTTGGATTAATAGACTATGCAAAAACGACGAATTTTATTGAAGAGATAAAATCACCATACTGTCCAAATATTCTGAAAATCTTAATTTAATACAATAATCATCTTTATCCGCCAGTGGCAAGTATTTTTAAAACTATGTTTTTGTCGATCTTCCTTAAGTCTCATTTACAACTCCAAGTATATAAATATATTGTCTAAATAATGAAAATAATAAAAAATAATAAAATGTTATTTTATAATATACAAAGTGACAAAGTGAATGGTGCACTTAAAGTTGTCATCGCAAACAAAAACCTATCCAAAAAAGCTATAATGGCAGTGCACAATGGTGTTCTTCTACCGACCCTTATGTATGGAAGTGAAGCATGGAACTGGCAAAAGAAGGATGAAAGTGGAATTAATGCAGTAGAAATGAGATCTCCTAGACGAATGTATGGATACTCTGTGTATGATAGTGTCGAATGAAAATATAAGTAGTGAATGCGGTGCGAATGATGGTGTTATGAAAAAAATAATGAAAGGATTATTAAGATGGTTTGGATATATGGAAATAATGAATGAAGAAAGAATGGTAAAAAATTATATGTTAAAGATGTAAATGAAACCAAAAATAGAGGAAGACCGAGGAAAACGTGGCACGATCAAATAAATCAAATATTGAATGCCGCCCATGTGAGGAGTCAGAGAAATCGATGCGCGTGCATGATAGATGTATGAATGTTGAGGAAGTGAGAGAAATATGTTAGTTAGTTAGTTAGTTAATATACTTTTAGTTTCATTTCAATTGGTTTTATGGCTTTGACTGATTTAGGCAGCTCGCTGCCAACATCTAGGTATGCGATAGTTGGCGGTCCATTTCCCATGAGGATGGAGATCCAACCAACAACAGGTTATCAGACCTGTAAGAAGAACAAGGAGAAAAATAAAATATAAAATGATTTAAAAAATATATATATATTTACTTCTTTTTTTAACTTCTTTCTACCTATAAAATTCAATTAACAACATGAGAGTACACATTGCTTGAAAATTTACCTCAGTACATTTAAAATCAAATAACGGTTTACTTTTGTACATATTATGTGTGTAATATGTTTTATCATGAAAACGAATTATCAAATATTTCCGTTTATTGTAACATACGAGTATCTTCTAGAGAACGAAAGTTTTCAAAAATAATAATTCTTAATATGCAAACGATAAATAACAAATTATTTTTGACTTTGAATTATTCCAAGTGCAGCGCAAAGCCGTTCTAAGATAGACATCACAGAATTTTCATTTTCCAAGTTTGACAGCCAATTACACGATTGTCAATCTTACACGATTCAATTATCTATAAAAGCTGGTTTATATTTTATATGATAATCAAATGATTTTACTGAAATCTCTTGATGGAAGTTCATTTTAAATAATAATTAAATAAAACGATGTTTTTTAACTACTTCCACTTTTGTCTTTATTTATTCGCCAGACTCGCTGGCATCGACAGACTGGTCTGTCGATGCCAGCGATTCTGGCGAATAAATAAAGACAAAAGTGGAAGTAGTTAAAAAACATCGTTTTATTTAATTATTATTATATTTTATAAATATTTAAATGAAAGCATTAAATTCAATGGCCTGAAAGATTTTTTTTCTTCCAGTATACCAGTCTTAACAAATTTTAAACTCTTCCAGACGTCCAATACATCGATGTTTTTTAAAAAAAAATTATATACTTTGAAATGTGGTGATGGCGTCACTTTTTCTGAAGATACAGTGGACTGCAAAAAGGACAAATGACTCGGTTCCTTATGTGATCAAAATATAAGGAAGCCTATCTGTAATATGCAGTCGGCGAGTATTGAGTTTTTTTGGTCACATTGCCAGGAGAGAGCTGAGTAACTTGGGAAAAAGTTTTGTCACAGGAAGTGTTCCAGGCAAAAGAAGTTGAGGCAGATCTCCTGCGTAGTGGTGTGACCAGATTAAGGAGAATACTGGGGGAAACCTCTACTCGGAGTTTCAAGCTGCGGATAACGTAGAGGATAACGAAGAAAAAATAAGAAACTTGATTAATACTATAACATTCTAAGAGCACAAGAATAAACATCTTCAATATGCTTCAAATATAAATCTAAATATTTACAGTGCATCAAAGTATAGTTTAATAAGATCGTGTTAATACATCAAAAGACCTTCGGTTACCTCTCATTGAGAATGAAGTAGACTTTCTCTATAATTGTATCAGCATTCTTGAGTATTTATAACTTCTGAAAATTTAATTAGATTTTCGTAAATATAAAATATGGCGATGAGGTTCGCAACCCATCACACCGCGTCTCCCGCGAAAAGAGAAGGATGGAGTGCCGCATCAGTAAAAGTGTGACAGTCCATTCTTTCTGCCTACCCTTTCGGGGAGACGGCATGATGGTTAGTTAGTTAGTTAGTTTAAATAATACAAAAAATAAGAAGAAGAAGACAAAAATAACTTCGGGTTTTTCGGTTTCTTATTAACAATATTGTTCAAGATACTATTTACGTCGTGTGTAAGAATATATTTGTTCATGTGTCACCTATGAATCACGATAGGTGGATTTGATTTTAATAGACAGCTGATATCGGTTCAGCTCGTGGGTTGAACTGCCGACGTTTGGTGTGAAAAGGGTTTGCAATACCGTTCTTGTTAACTTTATTAATGGTTTTGTGTATCTGTTTGAAATGGTCGATGTCTTTTTTAACGTTATTACTGTAAGCTTTCATTCATACATTTAAACTACTGTACAGTATGATTTAAGGGAGTACTTTGCTTTAAACCTCAAATTACCAACCTACAAGCATGTGAATTGCTTATATAAAAATAAACATTATTTATTTTTAATTAGATAACATTGCTAAATATTTTTCAATCAAACATAATCTTCTTCTTCTTCTTCCTCAGCCTATTCTCGTCCACTACTGGACAAAAGCCTCCTCCATTCGCTTCCATATCACTCTGTCATGTGCAAACTGCATCCAGGTTACGAGTACTCCGACATGTCTGTTCAGATCATCCTTCCACCGTAGTTGCGGTCGCCCTGCACTTCTCTTCGCCGTCCACGGTCTCCAAGTCAGCAGTCTTCTTGTCCATTTTTCGTCTGAGCTTCTGGCTACGTGACCTGCCCATTCTCATTTTAGAGTCGCCTCCAGGTGGATGATGTCAATGACCTTTGTTTTTTCTCTCACCTTATCGTTTCTTACTCTGTCTCTTAGGCTTTTTCCTAACATGACTATTTGGGTCACTTGTAGTTTCTCGGCACTTTGTTTGGACAATGTAACAGTTTCAAGACCATAAGTACCAACTGGCAGAACGCAGGCTTCATAGACTTTTCGTTTCAGGTTGATCGGTATTTTCCGGTTTTTAAGGATGTAACTCATGTTTCTGAAAGCTGTCCAGCTTAGTCCTATTCTTCTTTTTAGTTCTGCGGTTTGGTTATCTCTGCCCAATCGAATATTGTGTCCCAGGTATGTAGATTCTTGGACATTCTCAATTCTGTTGCGCAATCGCCCATAATATTCAAGACAAATTTAAACATTTTCGAAGTGATCAGTCAAACACAGCAATTATGAATATCGAGGAATCGAGAAAGATGTATCAGAAAGAAAAGTCTGGCAGTCCATTATTTCGGCCATGTACTCATGTACGCAGTGTAAGCGATGATATTTGTTCGAAAGTCCTTTTAGAGTATATTTCTGTTTAAATAATAATAATTTATATTAACACATGGTATTAACAGATAGTATATCGATTAACCAAATAACCAGAGTCCAGCGTGCAATTAGAAAATGGATCTGATTAGATTAGATCTCCAACCGCAGGGGTACAGAGCACATTACGCCACACACTAACGAGGTTGTAGATGATAAGATTTCTCATCCGATATTGGTACAAGAGACATTTATTTACATAAAAATATCACATTACTGTGAAAAACCGTGGACAATTTTATTACATCAAGTGCAAGGGGAAATAAATATATTTGTCGTGAAAAAATTTTGACAAGACAAAAAAGAAAAAAGTTCTTTGTTACTTTACTGTTGGCATCGATACGTTCTTTCTAAACCGTTTTCTGATCATTCTTTGTTTAATTTTATGCAGAGAGAATGCAGTCATGGTTGCTTTTTGTTTCGCCATTAGTATAATAATTTGTCGCTTTTTTCTATTATTTAATGAATAAATTCATAATTTATGGTGCTGTTTTCTGCTCATATTGATGATTCATTCATTCATTCATTTCTCGGCGCTACATCCCGGTGTGGGACTTGGCCTCCTCCACAAGGGTCCTCCACTGACTTCTGTCCCTGGCCATCTCTCTTCATTTCCCAGGTCCTTCCGTTTTCTCCCAATCTTCTTTTACGCAATTCACCCATCATATCCTCGGTTTGCCTCTTGGTCCTTTTCACGGGGCACCCATCTGGATATTATTTTTGGTGTTTTACTTTCCGGCATTCTTTCTACATGACCAGACCACCGTAGGCGTTGAGACTTACAGAATCTCACAACTGTTTCCTGGTTAATCAGTACTTCAAGTTCAAGTTTATTTTTTGGGTCCTGTTTTCAGTGGGTCCAAAAATCTTTCTCAGAATTTTCCTCTCAAAAACTGGTAGCCAGCCTTCTTGTCTCTGCGTTAGAGACCATGTCTCACAGCCGTAAGTGACTACCAGTCTTATAATAGTCTTATATATCAAAATTGTAGTCCTTCTGAGTAACTTAGATCCCAGAAGCTTCGAAAATTCGTATCAAAGATTGATTTAAATCCTTTAAAAAAATATTAATCAATATCTAGGTATATACGAGTAATATGCATGCATCTATTAAACTATTCGATTATAAAGCTTTACACTCTCCAGTTTTAATGCTCCGCTGGCTCTGGGAAAGCTAAATAGAGTTACGGCGGGCGTATCAGCCGCACCTGATTTTCCAATGGATATTACCAGTATGTAGTTTACATTTATAGTGCACGAATTACGTAGCAGAATTTACGAGGCTAGCATTTTACTGAATAATTCATTTTTCCACTTACCTTTTCACACATTATATCATTGCTCAGATCTCGACTAATCAAGTTCGCCCTGTTTTTACTGTATACTATTTTTCTGATAATATAATATTAGCCACAAAACTTTCAGGAAACAAACGTTTTCATTCATAATGAAGAGATTTACAATATACTCGTACACATACAATGTATTAATATTTTATGTAAATTTATATTTAAAGGTTTATCCTGCGTATTTTAATATATACGAGTATACAGTTGAAATACTTTCAACCTTTAAAGCAAGGGTGGCCAACCCGCGGCCCGCTGGGTGCCGACTTGTGGCCCGCGGAGCATATGCACACATTTTTTTCTTTTAGTGTACATAAAGCCACCAAAAGAACATTCTATCGTGCGTAGTTTGTATCATATCCCATATATGGAAGTATCTCGGTACATTGATTCAACTATCGAGACAATTTCTTCGTGCTATATTCGTGTTAACAAACAATCACAACGTTTAGCTAATTTTAAAAAGCGCGCACGCCGATCTTGCGTGAATTGCCATGATTGTGTATGCGGGGCGGTAAGATATTAAAAAGGATCGTGTGCTTTTTGCTGCATTTGCAACGCCATTCTCTGTAGACGTGAATTTATTGCTAAGAAATTTACAAATGGAATATTGTGAAATTTGTTGTGATGCACAGTTAAAGGAAAAATCAATCATGTTGGTTTGGAAGAGTTTTACAAAATATATTTGGACAAGGAGAAATATCCTGTATTTTACAAACATACCCTATCGATGATTTCGCTATTTGGAAACACTTACACGTGTGAACAGCTTTTTAGTCGAATGAAGCATAACTAACTAACTAACCATCACGCCGTCTCCCCGAAAGGGTAGGCAGAAAGGATAGACTGTCACACTTTAACCGATGCGGTACTCCATCCTTCTCTTTTAGCCCCGCGGGAAACGCGGTGTGATGGGTTGCAAACCTCATCGCCACAAACGTATTAAATCTCAAATATCGAGCACATCGAATGAAGCATATTAAATCTCAAATGAGAACATGAATCACCGATGAGCATTTGGAAAACTGTTTGCGTGTAGCACAACATCAATCGTTATCAACATTGATGCACTTAATTCTGACAAACAAAATCAGACGTCTCACTTAAATTTATTATATTTTGTTTATATTTTATTATTTTTTTGTGTTGCCTAACTCTTATCTAATAAATATGTTTTATTCTCATCATTGTTACATCTTTAAAAAAATACATTTCTCGTTTGCTTTGAATTATAATAGAAATATTGTTGTACGGCCTGGTAGGAAATCTCATTTCTAAAATTTGTCCCGGCTGCTGTAAAGGTTGGCCACCCATATTTTAAAGTAACCCCGAGTTTTCAATACTTTTAGACTTTCGCCTAAACACCCACCCGTGTTCTGGAAAATGTGGGTTTCATCAAAAATTCTCGCTTTACTTTGTTCTCGCATATCTAAAGGATACATTCTTCTGGGGCTGAATAATAATTGTTCGCTACGGTAAATAATTTATTATTTATACGCGCTGTTTCTCAAGTTTTCCTGTGTAAGAGAAAATCTACCCCTAACTTTGTAATGATTTTAGTGCTTCAACGTTTCCCGTTACAACTTAAAAACATGCTATCGATCTGCAAGTTTCCTACCCATTATGTACACACCAAAAATAACAGTAAGATTCAAACTAAATGAATATCAGATTTATTTTATGTAAGTTATTCATTATTCGATAAATTACAGAAATTACACACAGAAAACTTCGAATTCGAATTGTGTGTTGATTTTTCTCTATGATTTTTTTACGAAATATTGGGTATTTATTTATCTTTGTTTGTCAATTTGCAAAAAGCCTATGATCAAGTGAATAGAGATCAATCTTGTCCGAATACGGAGTGAGCACAAAACTGATACGGGCGGTCGCTTCTCTCTACGAAGGAAGCACTGCCAGTGTTAGGGTAAATGGGGATATCACGCCTTGGTTTGATATCACAAAGGGCGTTAAGCAGGGCTGCGTGATGTCTCCATGGTTGTTCAATCTGTATATGGACATGTGCATGAAAGAAATGAAAGTAATATGAAAGGATTTGTCTGTAAATTGTCTGCTTTACGCGGACGATGCCGTTCTTGTTGCAGATAGTGCGGACGAAGTACAAGCCTTGGTGTCGAGAATGTATGAGGTATGCAAGTGTGTTTTTGAAAGGGAAAAGCAAATAACAGTTTGTAACATAAGTGTGAACGAAAAGAATTTGGAGCAGGTGAGTGAATTTGTGTGTTTAGGTAGCATGTTCACACCGGATGGCCGAACGGATAGTGAGTTCAAAAGAAGTGTTGGTGCGGGTAACAAAGTGAATGGAGCTCTAAAAATAGTTATTGGAAACAAGAATTTATCAATGAAAGCGAAAACGGCCGTTCACAATGAAGTTCTGGTCCCAACCCTAATGTATGGAAGCGAAGCATGGAACTGACAGAAGACGGATGAGAGCAGAATAAATGCGGTAGAGATGAGGTCCCTAAGAGATATGTGTGGTAGAACTATATACGACAGAATCTCAAATGCTGATATAAGAAAGGAATGTAGAGCGGAAGAAGGTATTATGAACAAAATTATGAAAGGATCTCTGCGTTGGTTCGGACATATGGAGGGCATGGATGGAGATAGAATGGTTAAAGTATACGTTTATGGTGTAAATGGAGTACGGGGTCGAGGCAGGCCGAGGAAAACATGGCAAGACCAAATTAATCAAAGTTTAAAGGTATGTCATGTTAGAAGTCGGAAGAATCGACGTGCGTGTATGACTCGCTGTATGAATGTGGAGGAATCTAGAGAGGTGTGCCAGCGTAGAATAGTGTAGAGGTTCATTCTCTCTGCCTACCCCTACGGGGAAACGGCGTGATGGTTTGTTGTTGTTGTTGTTATTTATCTTTGTAGACATCATTTTTGGAAGGTTCTACTCGTACGCAAACTCAACGATTTTTTTTATCCTAACATAGTGAATGATCATTAGACTGTATGTAGTTCTTTATGCAACCTATTCCACCATCTTCAAAGATAATATTATTGCCATTTAATAAATTAATTGTGATTATGATACAATTATATTTACGTATAATTAAAGTTTTTACCTTAACATTAATTAATACTCTATTACTCTATTAATATTTTCTATATCACCCCTTTAAGGCAAACGTGTTACAAAGTATGTTTCCATATTCTACGAAGGGATGTTTTTATAACTATTCCATATTTACAGGGCGAAAACTATGGCTCGGGCGGTGCCTCAGGATCGGAATCCGATGTGGTCCACTTGGACGATGAGATGGAAGACGTGTTCAACCTTGCCGAGGCGGAGAAATTACAGAAGCTCCAAGTGATGCAGCTGCTAACGGGTGGCACGGAGCCTGTGCCCAGGAGGAAGACGGAGCCGCACCAAGACTGTAAGTCCACATTTTATATTAGAACAACATAAACCGTTAAACGCATCGATCATGAATTGAAGCATGTAAATTTTTATTTATACCAATTTATTCTTTTCAAAAACAAACCGGTTTCGCTCCTGCTGGAGCTTTGTCAGGGTTACAAAAGATACTGAGTATCTTTTGTAATACTCAGTATCTTTTGTAACCCTGACGAATCTCCGGCGAGAGCGAAACCGGTTGGTTTATGAAAAGAATAAAGTAGTATGAATACAAATTTACAAGTGTATTAATATAATATTAAATAATGTCACACTAAAAATAAGTGGTTCATACAAAACTGTTAATTTTATTCATTTCGATACAAGTATAAAAAAAATCACTTTACTTTAGCTATTCCAAATGAAAATAGTATTCAGAATTTAAGCAATTGGAAACAATAAATTTTCTTTAGAATTGCTGAGATTAATAGCTCTTTATGGGCGATTTAACGTTCGAGTGATTTTAGAAATTTAAACCATAATTGGCTCTCAAAAAAATAAGGATATACTTTGGAAATTAAAAAAACTTTGTTTAATCCACTATTTTTTAATAAAAAAATATTAAAAAACACGACATGTTTCGGAGGATACCTCCAGGTGTAAAAATATAACAAAAACTAAACAAAGATGGAATTCCACAGTGTTAATGCCTTAACTTTCAATAAATTAAAAAAATAATAATTAAATACATGTATTTACATTTTTTTTCATTACAAATAAACATTATCATTGATAATTTTACAACGAAGTAAGTTTAATGATATGTACATGTGTATACCTGTGTGTAGACAAGGCAATAATTTTGAAATAAAAAATATTTCCTTTTGCGATGTATGTATTTGATTCAAGTATCTGTATTACAAATATATTAATTCTTCTATTTTTGAACTTTCGGTAGTTAGTTAGTTAATATAATTTATTTTATTTTAAATTACGTGAAAATTAACGGGTTGTAGATTATAAGATAAGAAATATTGGGTTCCCGTATAATCCATTAGGAGAACGTAGTTCGATCATTTGTCAGGTGCATGGATCAGCGTCATGCGCCTCGCACAATAGGATTGGTCACAATCGCGATCCCCCGCCCGCCCTGTGTGCCTTTGATGGGCTGCCGCGTTAGCTCTTTGATCAAGTCGCCCCTTGTGACAGTCTATCACCCACACTGTTCTGTTTACATTTCAAATGACAATTTAAAGGTGCATTTTATTTTTTATTATATTTTGATCGGAAGAGTATTTCAACTCGCCTACTTATCCACCAGCGCAACTCTGAACTGAGCCCAGCGGAGATTTAAACATATTTTCCCACCTTAAATAGTAAATTAAACATTTAGCCGAACAACTAATATTTTCTATACAATCCTTCAGCGAATAGCTGTTTTTTTATATGTACTTTTATTGTGATATAAATGCGTAGATTTTCACGGTTGGCAACAATATGTTTTTTGGGCTCTTGGGTATGAGTTCGAAATTTCAGTCGAGAAAGACAAGTTACACGGATATATCAAAGAAAAACGTATGTCCAGTGTCAGCTTTCATTAAGAATTATTTAAAACCATATTACAATCCAAATGCATTCAATCTATATTACAATAAAAAAAAAAATCAGTTGAATTTTAAAGTGATAGGAATAGTTATATTAATTTGGATCCTTCTTCAAGTATTCACCTTCGTATTTCAGATGTTTTGACTACTCAGTTAAAAAACTGAAGCACGAAATATTTTTTAATCAAATAATAATTACAATAATAAAATGTGTAACTAGAACATTGCATAGTTAATGAGCAGGCATCCTTCAATATTTCTAGAAAACTTGATGTTGAAACTCCTCTAAAAGCTAGTAGAAAAGCTTGCGTTATTAATATGCATCAAAGGGAATTTTTAGCATAGAATATCGAAATAAAAAATCTTGATATTCATTTTGCTCTTAGCGATACGAGAGGGAATTATTTGTCCAACAGCGCAAGCGCGTGGAATGGAACGTCCTGTTCTTTCGTTTACACCAGAAGTTCTCAAAAGCTTTTTCGCCACGTAGACCCCTTGCCAGATAATTATTGCTATTTCCAAAATCTATTAAGGTCCTTTGTATTTTTCACAGTTGGCACAAGATTAATCTTTATAACAAGGCTTTTTGTAGAGTACGTATTTATTGTAAAAAAAAATTAGACACAAAATAAGAGTGAATATTTGGATTTTAAGTGATTACACAGTTCACATAATATACAATATATTAGATGTATAATAGGATTTGATTGCTTTGTTCTGATTTTGAAAATTTTATTTGGTTCATTGGGTGCTCCCGTAAATTTTGAGATATTTCGTGTATAAGTGAATTATTTTGGTCAATTTGTTTGTTGCCGCACTTTATTATAGTTAATTGTGACACGTAATACGTTTGTACTGTTTTGATGTTAAAATTATATTATAGAAGTTTTTTCGTTTATGTAAAGAATTTTGATAAGTGTTAACATAAATTTTTCATTTGTTCCGATGGTAATTTGAATAATTTCTTCAGTAATATTTTAAAGTTCTTGCTGGTGTTGGTTATTACAGTTAATTTAAAACAAACGGTGGATACGTGGAGTAATAAATTTAATTTAATTTAATTCAAAATTTTAAATTTTAATTTTGAAGTTATTGCTAGAGTTGAAATGTTTTAAGTGCTTTTTAAAAAACCGTTAATACGTGGAAAAAAAATTAAATAAACGAAGAGTCCGGATCATCCAGCTGAAAACATAAGCACCATCTAAAAGATTGTTATATTATTATGTGTTATATAATTTTTATTTTGTTATTTTATTTTATATCATTGTATTTTATATTATTTGTTATAGATTTATTTTGTGGACGTTGGACGATCAAAATTTGCGCGGGAGATGCCTATTGGAGGCGATGAGGTTCGCAACCCATCACCCATCACACCGTGTCTCCCGCGGGGGCGAAAAGAGAAGAATGGAGTGCCGCATCCGTTAAAGTGTGGCAGTCCATTCTTTCTGCTTACCCCTTCGGGGAGATGGCGTGAAGGATAGTTAGTTAGTTTTATGTTTAACAATTTCCTGAACGCCTTAGTGTTGTTGGTCTTGTAATAGGGGGTCTAATCATGTGTACGAGTACTACGTAAATCTCTCTAAATTTTAATACCACTCTGACAAGTTCTAATTGACCCTTGGGGGTCTATTTACCGAAGACCACTTTGAGAATCTGTGGTTTACACGAACCGTTGATTCCCGGGTATCGGAATGTTTTTCTGAAGGAATTTTCTGGAGTATTGTGAAGAGTGAAATTGTGATCACGCCAGAATGGCGAAAATTCAAAAGTTAGATTTAAAAGCTCACGTACAAAAAAAATCAATACAGTTATTTCGAAATTGAAGCGTAGGTTTATATTAATTTTCAACCGTTCGCTATCAATGCTAAAGTGGGGTAAGTTTTATTTTATTCGAAAAATCCATTCTATGATTGAAAATTTGAATAATGAAAGAGACGTTTTTTGTTGTAAAACTTACCAGTTGTACGTCGGTTAATTTTATTTATTTATAGTATCAAATTTATATATTTTACAAAATACTTCATTTGATGTTATGGAAATTAACTATCTAACTAACTAGTAACTTCCCTCCGAAGAGGAAGACAGATTTAATGGACTGTCACACTATTCGTTCCTGACTTACTCATATCGCTTCCTCTACATTCATACATCGCGGCATGCATGCATTACGATTTCTATGACAACTCACTTGGCCGACATTTAATATGTCTTTGTTCTATGTACACCGTTAACATTTAATTTATTTACCATTCTTTCTTCATTAATTACTTCCATGTATCCAAAATATTTTCATGACTCTTTCATAATTTTGTTTCTTCTTCTCTTCTTCCTCAGTCTATTCCCGTCCACTCCTGGGAAAAGGCTTCCTCCATTTGCTTCCATGTCATTCTGTCCTGTGCAGACTGCTTCGAGGTTATTCCGACGTGTCTGTTTAGATCATCCTTCCACCGTAGTTGCGGTCGCCCTGCACTTCTCTTCGCCGCCCACGGTCTCCAAGTCAGCAGTCTTCTTGTCCATTTTTCATCTGAGCTTCTGGCTACGTGACCCGCCCATTGCCATTTTAGAGTCGCCACCCGGTGGATGATGTCAGTGACCTTTGTTTTTTCTCTCACCCTATCGTTTTTGACTCAGTCTCTTAGACTTATTCCTAACATGGCTCTTTCCATGGCTCTTTGGGTCACTCGCAGTTTTCTCGGCACTTTTTTTGGACAATGTAACAGTTTCAAGTCCATATGTACCAACTGGCAGAACGCAGGCTTCATAGACTTTTCGTTTCAGGTTGATCGGTATTTTCCGGTTTTTAAGGATGTAGCTCAGGTTTCCGAAAGCTGCCCAGCTTAGTCCAATTCTTCTTTTTAGCTCTGCGGTTTGGTTATCTCGGCCCAATCGAATATTGTGTCCCAGGTATATATATTTTTATACATTCTCAATTCTGTTGCCGTTTTGTTTATAAGAATTATATTGGAATTATTTTTTTTATATTTGAATACAGAGCTACATTTGTCTAAGAGATTTTATTTCTACCGCATTTATTCTAATTTTATCCTTCTGGTGTGCACTGTGAGTATAATGGATAACCGTTACACATAGTCCACCATCCTTTGACAAGTAACGAACTTGTGTAATTTTAATCAATAAATTAGTATTGAGAAGGGTCTATATAATTCAAGCGAGCGGCATACTCTTTTCAATGTGTAAATTAATTAACACGCCGAATTTCCGAAATTAGTCCTTTTCCCTCCATAGATTAAATCAAATCCAATTTAGTATATTTGATTCATCAATTTAAAAATAAATGGCTTTATTAACTAACCAACTAACTAACTATCCATCACGCTGTTTTTCCTGAGAAGTAGGCAGAGAGGATGGATCGCCACAAGGTTCTGTCCTGACATAACAATCGCGCCTCTTTCATTTCATTTATTTATATAAATATATCCAAAGCATTACAGAATTATTTTCCAATACACTAAAGATACAAGTAAGAGATACACTTTTTCTTCTTATTCCTTGTTGTAGACCTATGTGGTCTATTCTCCAAAGTGTTGCTCCTCCTGTGAGGTAGACTCCCAGCTGTCCTTCCATCTTTTAGGAGGTCTTCCACTAGGACGAGTCCCATGAGGCTGATTATGTAATGTAATATAGGGGAGTCTGGTGGTGTCCATTCTTTGAACGTGACCGTACCAGTTCCTTTTTCGCTCCCGCTCCATCTTATAATATCCTCAACCTCACACTACTTGTATATAAATATATTTTCTTAACCATTCTCCGTCATTAGTTTGTTCTATAAGTCCAAACCATCTTTGTGGCTCTTTCTTAATTGTATTTAAATTCCTTTCTCACTTCTTCGTTGGATATTCTGCACATTCTTCTTAGTGACATTATTTCTACTTTAATCCATCTTCTGCCAACTCCAAGCTTCCCTTCCATACCTTAGGGTCGGCACTAAAAGATAAAAGATATTATAATGAAAATAATTAAAAATTTATTAAGAATTTTTCTATGTTTATTTTTAGTGTAAAATCTACTTATTGATTTTCGTCTTCGACCGGTTTCGGCAGCTCGCTGCCATCTTCTGGTCTCATCTTCACGAGCTGGCAGCGAGCTGCCGAAACCGGTCGAAGACGAAAATCAATAAGTAGATTTTACACTAAAAATAAACATAGAAAAATTCTTAATAATCTTTTTTTTATTTTCATTATTTACAATGAACTTCTACCAAGAAATTTCAATAAACAACATAAATAATTAAAAGATATTATACTTATGTTGTGATGATTTTTGTACTTCTAGTGTAATGTTGATATCTCTCTAAACTTGTAACCGATGTTTAGTTTAAATACCTTGTTAGAAAGTTAAAAAGTAGTGTAAGGCGGATGAATACGTGATAAATAAAATTAAGAAAGGGTCACTCAGTAAGTTTGGACATATCGAACGAATGGATGAGGGAAGAATGGTTAAAAGATATTTACGAGTAGTGTGTACAAAAAGTCGAGAAAGGCCAAATGACACGGCGCGGCGTGACCAAATTAATCAATTATGAAAGGCGGCCATGTTCGAAATAGGAACAATAGATGAGCATGCATGTAACAATGTGTGAATGTAGAAGACGCGCGAGAGTTATATCTAAATAGAATAGTGTGGTTATCCATCCTCTCTGCCTTAACCTCCGGAGAAATGGCATGATGGTTAGTTTTATGTGGTTTATAGCTAATGCTGAATATGGTTCCCTCTGTTTACCCTTATTATCCTTAGAAAAATATTAAAACTTAACAATGAACTTAAGTCTAGGTAAAAAGGAGTATACTGGTATCGGTGACAGTAAGTTGGCCGGGGGTCTGATCGTTCCATGGTGCTTCGGTCCGCGGTAGCGGCGCCCTTGGTCTATCAGGGCGGGGACGACGGCTCCCTTCTCCTCTGACGCTCTAGGGTTATCAGAGCGGACCGGCGCCGGCGGTCGGTCCTTCCACTGTTATTTGGGTACGCGTCATGACGCACTCATTTTCCGCGCGTTCAATTTTCGGCGCGCGAGTTTGTTATTTATATATTTACTTTTTTCACAATTTATGTTAGCCCTCCCCGCAGAGTATTGATTCACGGGAAAGGCGATTTAATATACTTCACAATAATTACAACTCATTTATTTATTTAAAAATATATATTATTTTATCGTTACACAGTTCGACTCTCAAATCTTTTCTGTCTATGACAGGTTTCTGCAATCTCCGAACTTACATTGCGGAAGAGAAAGCGAAGGGGTCACGAGGGTAGATTTTTTTTCATAGCGCAATTCGACAAAAATATCGGAATGTTATTCGCGGAAAAGATTTAGGTTTCATTAAGACAGAGCGAATATTTTTTTATTATTGAATTCAAGGTTGCTAAAATATAATTTTGGTGAGTTATTAATTTTATTGTTTGTTATTATGGCAGGTATTTTTTTCACTGAAGATACTATACCATAATTAATTCTGGAAACTATTATTATTTAGGAGAATTTTTTTAAAGTATAATGTAGGAAAATATTGAAAACATTTGAAAGCTAGTTTTTACAACATCTGCATAACTTTTTAGCTGATGTTCCATCTTTCAAGGTCTATATCATTTAAGGACCACAACAATGGATCATAACACAGTGGCGCAGGCTTGTTGAGTGTTCGTATTATTAGAGTGCTCCTGTGTGCTAAAACATGTATTTGCACCAGAATCATCAACTCCAAAAGAATGACTATCTAAATATTTTTTTAAAGTTCTTTTATTCGTAAATATTTTATTTGTGAACGTATCCCGAAAACAATTTAAATTAATGATTCAACGCTCGTATGCATCGCGTGGAATGGTATTTTCCCGCCTGTTTAACAGTCACTCCACCTCACGGCCTTAAACTAATCTGTAGCGAAATCCGGAGCAATTACTCAAACTGGGACTAAAACTGCATTCACGCAAATTAATTTAACACAACTGGCCGTATCAAGAACGACCTATTTCATTTGATACGAGGCAAAAGTGAGTTGTAACCAAGTATTTTTTTCTGTGATGACCTATGGATGGGAGACATTGACGTTAACTAAAGAAGCAATGCACAGAATCAAAGTTGCACCCATATAGCCAATGTGGAGATTAGATGACACGCATGCGAGGATGAAGTGACAGTGGGCTGGTCATATGTTTCCTCAGGATGATGGAAGATGGAGCCAGAGGGTTGCTGAATGGCGGCCAAGGTTGGGCCGGTGAAGTATCGGGAGACAGCCTATCAGGTGGAACGATGATATTGTGCGGACGGCGGGAAGGGCCTGGAGAACACTGGCGAGAGACCGAGAGAGATTGCGTACGACTCCCTAGCTTTCGATACATAATTTTGGGGTTATGCCCGGGTCATTTGTCTTGAGGTTGGCCGTGGGAGTCTGGATTGATCCATTCTTCTCACGTGAGCATACCAATATTTTCTTCTTTGCTTCCCTTACGATATCTTCTACTTCAAATATTTCCCTTATCTTTGAGTTTCTTAAAAAGTACTGTTTTAAATTATTGATTAGGTGATGCGATGGAAAAAATATATTACTTATTAATAAATATTTTTAAATATGTTTTAAAGAAAAACAAAGCATTGTTTATATATTATGTGTTACATTGTTTTAGGAAAAGTTTATTATAATAGTTACGTTGCGAGCGGCATAAGCTTATGGTTTATAAAATTACATTTTTATTATATAACATAAACTAACTGACCACCACGCCGTCTCCCCAAAGAGATTAGCAGAAATAATGGATCGTCACACTGTTTTTTCTGACATACTTCTCTCACTTCTTCAACATTCATTTATCGTGTCATGCACGCACGTCGATTTCTCCGTGTCCTAACGTGGCCAACATTCATATTTGGTTTGTTTGATCGTGTCATTTTTTACTCACTCTTGCTCTATTTGTGTTTCTTAATACATCGTTAACATATGTTTTCTTTACTATTTTAATTATGTATTGTACAAGTATAATATTTATTAAAGTGATTATCCAAAGAAATATTATCGGAAAATGAAGTGTCGGGAGAAGAAGAAAATCCTGGGTGGAAAACCTTTGAGAATGGTTCAGTTGCAGCAAACATCCCTGTTTAGAGCTACTGTATCAAGGGTAGAAATAATTATGATTGTCAAACAAAAAAATATACGTTAAAGTAGTGAAAGCTGTATCGAATATTCTATATTTAATAACAAAGGTTGCTGAGAGCTCTACTGGGCATGTTTTCAGCGTTACCCGCGATAGTAAAGAAATGTTTATCTACTTGTCACTGTTGAACTAACGCGATATTTACAGTTCATTTATTTTCCACAGCCCTTCCCATTCGTTAGATAAACCGCACCGGGCGAGAGCGTGGCGGAAGCTCCTAAGGTATGGGTACACGTAACAAAGTCACCCTTGTTCACTGTAATTTAGAAGGCTGTATCCGTAGCACAAATCCGACCTATTAAATGAGAATGCCAATACTTTGCTAATGAGAAATAATAATCGTCTTACCAGTGGCGGCAAACACACATTTTGGATTATATATATTTACTACCCGTCAGACATTATCCTGCCCGAAGGTTGGTTTGCATGTTATTAGCTGGTTTAGCAAATAATTTTTTCGGTATTCGTATTTTCGAAAAACTATGTACTTTTGGGGGATGTGGTGAGAGTTAAAAGCAGTGGAAGTTTCAGCGTTTAGTTTTGATTGTCGATGGCGTTACATTGGTGTCAAAGTGGCGCAGCGGGTGATGATGGTCAGTGACGGTGCGCGGATGTTGTCAGCAACGGGGGCAGAGTAGGGCGGTGAGCAGCTGAAGATGATGACAGACTGGGCGGTGGCGTCGGTCAGCTGGAGCGAAGACTTGTCGGAAGTTGCATGACGTAGCAGGGTCGATAGTAGTGTAGCTCGGCGGAAGAGAGTCGGAGGTTTCTAGTACGTAGACTTGATAGCGTAGACTCGTGTCTGTTAGGAAATACAATTGGGATACATATAACAAAGTTTTTAAATTAATCAGTTTGTTTGGTTTCGGCCAAAACAATTTACTAAAGTTATTTTCAATTCCCTAAGTGTATTACTATGGAATTCCACAGTGTTAATGCCCTAGCTTTCAATAAATACTACATCATTTTAAGAAAGATTCATAATCAGGTTGTGTTCACCTTTTGAAAAATCCTACGTGTGGAAATTTATATGCTTAGGCGAATTCCGTCACCTGGCTTAATCGATAAAGTTGTGTGAGTGTATTGGTACTTCGCGTGTGCGTGATATAGTTGCCTTCAAGTACAATGTCTCATAAATCCTAGCTAGTTAATGCGTAAATATGTTTTCCAGGGTATCAGTTCAATGTATTCCCTACATCTGAGGTTAATTAACTTTCCACTAACGAACTGTTACGTTCCGTCCCATCACAGAGAGAGATAATGGAATGCCAATAGCTAGTTATTAACATCGTAGATTTTTATTCAATTATTAATGTTTCACTGTGATTTGTATAAAGAATATTAAATCGAACCTACTAACTAATTAGCCATCACGCCGTCTTCCCGTTAGGGTGTCCTGACATACTTATCTCGCTTCCTCTACATTCATACATCGTGTCATGCACGCACGTCGATTTTTCCGACTCCTCTTGTGACCGATATTTTTTTTATCGTTTATTGTAAAAGTAAATAACATTGTCAGAGTAAATTCAAGAGTAGTTAATATGTATATGAAAGTGTCAAATGCAAATATAAAAAGTAAATGAGGTGCGAATGAAAGTGTTATGAACAAAATAATGAAAGGGTCATTAAGATGGTGGCTAAGACACATAGAAAGAATGAGTGAAGACAGAATGGTGAAAAAGGTATATGTAAACGACGTGAACGGAGCTAGAAATAGAGGACGGCTGAGGAAAACTTCTTCTCTTCTTCAAGTGCCCTGTCGGGTCCCCCAACGTTGGCGATCACCTCGGCGAACCTGTCCCTGTCCTGCGCCGCTCGGAACAGTGTCCTCCTCCAAACTTCGGATGCCGGTCCACTCCCTCACGTTTCGCAGCCAGGACATTTATCTCCTACCGGACCCTCGGCGCCCCTAAACTTTCCCCTCCAATATCAAATGGAAAACTTGGCACTATCAAATCAATCAATTATGAAAAATTCGGAGTATTAATGTATAGGAATCGAGAGATGTTTGTCAGGACGGAACAGTATGGCGGTCCATTCTTTTTACCTACTCCTCCGTGGAGACGGCGTGATGGTAAGTTAGTTAGTTAGAGTGAATACATTAAACACTGTACTAAAATGTCGAATTCACATAGCCAATTTATTATGATACAACAGCTCAAATTCTAATGTATCAATTAAGTAGCAAACGTATACTTCGTAAAATAACAAATGTTTTGTATGCGACGGTTCCCTTTTTCTTTACCTTCGCGTATACTCGCCATTAAACAACCCAAATCATTACCAGAGAATACATTATCGACAAAAGGAACATTGATACTACATAAACCGTCCATGCATAATTCAATTAGCAGAAACATTCATACTTCTTTTGTGTGTAGTGGCATGTTAATCCATTAATGGAACAGTATTTCTAGTTGACCCGTTGTTTCCATTTCAATTAGAGCTTCTAAATGAACGATCCTACGGCTTGAAGGTTGAACTAAACGTCCAGGGGGTGTTCCACGGAATACACGTGTTTCAGCTTTAATTGTTTTTGCAACGTAAAAGAGGTATTGTATTTGTACAGTTTTGTGGAATATTTCTTCGTTTTAGAGCGCTATATTTCCAAAGAAAAATTCTAGTTAAAATATTTGTTTATTATTATAGTCTAGTCGATTCGTTTAGTCGGTAGCGACATTTTGTATTATTTGGCGGGTTGTATTATTTACAGTTAAACAATGCACAATGGTGTTTTTGTACCGACCATGATGTATTCATGTGAATCATGGAACTCGGAAAAGAAGGATCAAAGTAGAAAAAATGCAGTAATCTCTAAGACGAATTAGTAAATCTGTATATGATAGAGTTTCAAATGCAAATATAAGAAGTGAATGCGGTGCGAATGAAAGTTTTATGAACAAAATAATGAAAGGATCGTAAAGATGGTTTGGACACATGAAGAGAATGAGTAAAGAAAGAATGCTGGAGAAGGTACATGTAAACGACGTAAACGGAGCTAGAAATAGAGGAAGTCTGAGGAAAACGAGGCACGATCAAATAATCAAATATTTAATGTCGATCATGCGAGGAGTCGGAGAAATCGACGTGCGCGCATGAAACGATATATGAATGGAGAGGAATCAAGAGAAATATGTCAGGATAGAACAGTGTGGCGGTCCATTACTTCTACCAACCTCTCTAGAGAGACGGCGATTAGTTAGCTGTGGCAAAACCAAATGAATCTAATTTTAAAAGGTAAACCATATTACAAGTCGGAAGAATCGACGTTCGTATATGACTCGCTGTATGAATGTGTAGGAAGCTAGATAGGTATGTCAGTAACAAGTATTACGGCGGGCCATCCTTTCTGCCATACCCCCCGGAAAAATGTGATAATTAGTTAATTAGTTTTTTTTTTGTATTCTAAGTCCAATATAAACAAAATAGGATAGTTGGCTTATAAAGAAATGGTTGCTTAAAAAGCATTAAACGCGAGGCATATGCTGCAGGTTTCCATTAATTAAAAGTTGAGGTATTTCATCTGAAGGGCGAATATCATATAAGCTGTTGGTTGAATACAATAGATGTCATTATTTTTATGCTATTCTCTTCACCCACACATTCGTTGCTTATTGAAATAAACAAATTTGGTTATTTTTATCAATTGTTATGACTATATCAAAAAAGACATAATATGGGATCTGTTGCGACCGGATAACTTTAAATAATATATAATATAATAAATATATTACACAATAATAATTTCCCATTAAACGATTTTAATAAAACATCTGATATATGAACATCTGATCGAAAAAGTACAGTGATAAAAATAACACAAGATTGAAGAAGTTTGTTTGTTCAGTTATTAGCAAAACTATAAGCATAACTGTTAGTAAAATGTTTTGCTCTTGTGATATAGTTACCCCCGTATTAACATATAACACGCTTACCTGATAACGGTGGGAACCTTTCTGTATACACAGTAGAAACTTGTAGTTCCGTAACAAGGGAGAGTTATAAATTCAAAACTATTTTCTTATTTGCCTTTGAGTTAGATAATGTCGGTCTAATTGACGAAAATTTTGGGAAACATATTTTCATTTTGTTCTACTATTTTCATTGGCTGAATAATCGGTTCACAGCGTAGAACAATCGCTTTTTATTATTTAATATAATATTATAAAACTACATATTCAATAAATAATACCAATGTAAAACGTCGGTTTTCTTGCATTTTAATTTTTAATTTGAATGACATGTTTTAATTTCATTTATTGTTTATTGAACAAAGATATAAAACTCCATATTAAATCATTAATATGAATGAAAACGTCTCTTTTAATATACAAAAGCAATGATATGTTTCGCCTTTCTATGGCTATTCACGAAAATGGCGCTTTACAAATAAGCTTTATTATTAAGGTCTGAAATGTGATTCAAAATGCATATGATAACACAGTAGAAAGGTGAGAAATATCGTTTTTTTAAACGATAATAAAACGTATCGAAAACAGACGTTTTTATTTGTGTTAAGGACATAAAGAAATGGTTTTTGAGTTGAGCATTTATTAAGATTAATCAGGGGATATTTCGAGAACTCTGTCGTGCTGGAGAGTGTTGGTATTTATCGTGTCTGATAGTTATTTCCGACAGCGCAGCGCAGATTGTTTTACAATTTGCCTCTGGTGATACCGGTGGAAAGAGCAATTAGTCTGCTGAACGCGGTCTCCTCGAACTTGACTTCAGAAAGTTTATAGTCTTCCTAATGTCTAACCATCGCTCATGCGTTCTTGGTATTATGTTGTACATATACCTATATGTAATATTTTACCTGCCTTAAATATTTTGCTGTTTGTAATGTCTGTTGAGTTAATTAACTTATTTGATTTGATATATTACCTTGCTAAGTCCTAATCAAAGTATGATAGTGCCTTAGCATGGCGAAAGGTGTCATTTCTAAAAATATAATAAAACTTCTAGAAAATGGACGTTTTAATTAGAACAATACCCTTATCTCTAGCGTTTATTCAAATATTGTAAATCTATCTATATATATAAAACAAAGTCAAAAATCGTGTTAGTTACACCATTTATAACTCGAGAACGGCTGGACCAATTTTGAAGATCTTATATTAGCTGGATTTGTCTCCGTTCCGGATAACAGAATAATCATTAAAACATTTGAAAAAATCACATAAATGATTTAAAATTAATTATATTTGTCATAAATTTGACTATATTTGACTTCTGAGACAAAGTACAAAAAACATCATGGCTTCCATTTTAGTTTCGAAAACGCCCGTAGGTGGTGTATTGTTGATGCCAGATGTCAATACTCAATGTGAAAGATTTGAGGTTATTTTTTAATCGTCACCGGGATTTTTGGTTTTCTTTATTAATTTTAGATTAACAATGCCCAAAGTTATAAAAATCAGTATAAGAGAGACTATTCTAAAAGTTAAACCCCTTTTGTGAAGGAGAGCAGAGAATATTTGCGCCATTAATACCTACCATTCGAAAAAGATGACAGATGAGTGTTCCGTAGAGATTAAAAACCGATTTATGATTAGTGAATAATAATAAAAATACGTATTGTATATTTTGTATTGATTTTATAGGTGTATCTGTGTACATTCGGTCCAGAGAATTGTTACCATAGGAAATTCAGCCGCGAGTACTTAATAAACGAAATATTTGGCTGGGTGAAGACGAGGAATTTCTTTTTTCAATTGATAGGGACACTGAATCATCAAACTCTTCAGATGATGAATATGATGATGCTAATGATGAAAACGGAGTTCATTGATGGATCACACTTATTCAAAATTATGTTGTCTGCTATTTAATTGTTTTAACGTGTTTTGATGATTGTCGGAAAGTGTTAGTTTTTGAAAGGGAAGAGCAAATGACAGTTTGTAATATAAGTGTAAATGAAGAGAACTTGGAACAAGTGAGGGAATTTGTGTATTTAGGTAGCATGTTCACAGCGGATGGCCGAACGGACAGTGATGTTGAAAAAAGGGTTGGTGCGGGTAACAAAGTGAATGGAGCTTTAAAAGTAGTTATTGGAAACAAGAATTTATCAATGAAAGCGAAAATGGCCGTTCACAATGGAGTTCTGGTCCCAACTCCTATGTATGGAAGCGAAGCATGGAACTGACAGAAGAAAGATGAGAGCAGAATAAATGCGGTAGAGATGAGGTCCCTAAGACGTATGTGTGGTAGAACGATGTATGACAGAATCTCAAATGCTGATATTAGGAAGGAATGTAGAGCGAAAGAAGGTATTATGAACAAAATTATGAATGGTTCGTTGTGTTGGTTCGGACATGTGGAGCGCATGGGTGAAGAAAGAATGGTTAAAAAAGTATACGTTAACGATGTAAATGGAGTAAGGAGTCGAGGTAGACCGAGAAAAACATGGCATGTCCAAATTAATCAAATATGAAAGGTTGGTCATGTCAGAAGCCGGAAGAATCGACGTGCGTGTATGACTCGATGTATGAATGTGGAGGAAGCTAGAGAGGTGTTCCAGGATAGAGTCGTGTGGCGGTCCATTCTCTCTGCCTACCCCTGCGGAGAAACGGCGTGATGGTTTGTTTTTGTTGTTGTGTTGTTGTATGAAATTCATTTATTTATAATAATAAAATAATAAGAATGATAATAATCATAATAATAATTCAAACAATTATTAGAAGGAACAATCATACATAATATAGAGTCAAAAACGATGAATCCTAATATATTAAAGACGATAAACATTATAAGGAAGCAGATTATATTAGTAAGAAAGGGACAAAAATGGAAGGTAGTATTAATATTTTTTTGGTAGATTGTATAAAGGAAAAGTTTTTAATGTACTACATATATACTAAGGGGGAATAAGCTGGAATTTGGTTATTTATAACATTCAATTCACGTGCCTTTGCTTTAAAAATTTCTAAATTTTCTAATTTATCAATTTTTTTTAAATTGTTTGTTATATGCAAAAAAAATGTGTTTTTGGAATTGAAATGATGGTCAAAATTCACACAATGATTCTGTTTTTGTATTAAATGTTGTGTTCATATAACCTCTTCAAAATGATCGACCCGTCTTTCCAATATACACGGCATCACAATCCTCACAATTAATCTGGTAGATTCCACTTTGGTTGAATATATTGTCGCGAAAAAATAAAAACACAATTGTGATACATAAAACAAAGTTTTTAATTAACAATTTATAATTCATTTTAAGTAGGTATTAATGCAGGCTTCCACGTGAATTATATTCCATTGTAATTCATATTTTTAATTTTGACTTTTGCACATTTCATGAACTTAATTCATTTTAAGTATTAATTGTAATTCAATAAAAAGGTGAATTAAATTTAGCTTATAAGTTAACACAACATTTATTGATTCTGAGGCGGTACGAAGTTCGTCGGGTCAGCTAGTTTGTTTATGAAAGTGAATATTTTCAGTTTCGAACTAACCTTGCGTCTATATCAAAAGATATATAACTTGCATCCCTCATATTACACAAAAATACATTCCCCAAAACATGGTTTTATTACAAAGTGGCGCTATACAAAATTGTAATTCTAATCTGCGTCGGCGAAATATTTACTTTTACTTATAACTTAGGAGTAATTAATTAGTTTTATGGAAAAGCATATTTTGCGAGCGTATTATCGTAAGATAAAACTCAATTACTTTAAAAACGAAGCAATAAAAAAATATGAAAATAATGAGAAATATACGAAAAATCATTTTAATTAGTTAAAAAGGTTTCATTAGAATTTTTTATCAAAACAAAATATTTTTCTTTTAACAAGACAAATTTCCTTTTATATATTTGAATTTATTTTGCAATACATTAACAATCGTAGGATCTTCGTGTCTGCGTAGCTACAGCTGCGACTGCCACATAAAAGGTCCCAGGTTCGATTCCCAACGATGACAGGTGAAAATAAACAATGTTGTCCCAAGTAGCATCCCGATACCAGCAAAGGTGTTAATAGACTTTGCTGCAAACCAATTTCTAAGATTGAAAAAAAAACAATATTTCTTCTTTTTCTTCTTCCGGAGCCGTTTCAGGTCCCCCCCCAACGTTGGCTATCACTGCAGCAAAGGCATATCTGTCCTGCACCACTTGGAACAGGTTTTGGACTCTGGTCATTCTTGTCTAATCTTTTATGTTCCGCAGCCAGGAGTTTTAGTATTTAAACATTTAAAATGTCTTATCACAACACGAGTGCTTCAAATGAAAATTTATTGTTGTTTTCTGTTTCTATCCACGTATCTATTGGGCAGTGTTTTCCAAATATATGTTTTTCGTGATCCGGTTCTCACAGCAAAATCTGACCAATCGTTTAGTGAAATAATAACTTCCTTGACGACCTTCTTGGCAGAATGGTTAGAGCTCTGACTGCCATACCGAAGGCCCCGGGATCGATTCCCGACGATGGTCTTTGGTCTGGTGTAGAATTCACGTCACAATAAAATGGCAATAGATTTGGCTACCTATCACATTTCATGAGAATCATCAATACAGCTAAAGCAGCAATAGCTAAAAATAAATGGTTTAAAGTAATTGAGTTCAAACGATCTGTTGTATACAAAATTGTAATGTTGAAGAAATATTTAAGAAAAACTCTATTAGTACGAGTAGCAAACCAAATAAATCCAAAAAGAAAATATTAATCTTGTGATCTTGTACAAATAACTTGAAGTCATGTTTGTTGAAATTATTATTTGTGTTATAAAATAACTAAAATAAAAAAAATAGAAGTGTGAACGTAATAACATGATACAAGTGCGTACCATAATTTTGTTTTGTATAATATCATAAACATTTATTTAACTGTATTTTGAGGATTTTTTTATCAATTTGCCACATACCCCCTAAGGTTTTACAAATGACCTCCACTTTGAAAAGCGCTACTAAAGATGAAGAGAGCTTATGTTCAGTTTAATAGATATATTATGCTATTAGGATATCAAATCATATATCTTTACTCCATATTACAATAAATTAAAAGAATATTGAATTCGTTTTCCGAAATTATAATGCTAGCATAATCCGGACTATGTGTTTAATCAATTAATCCTCGAAAGTTAAGATCGTCTTGAAGCGTAGTAACAAAGGATATGATCAATCTAACGTAAAAGGATAAATAATGAAAAAAATTCAGTTTTTTTTTAAACACCTTTTTTGTTCCTGCGACAGGTTTTGGCGATGTTACTGTCATCAATCAGCTAGATCACGAATATTCTATTTTAAAATCACTTAATTCATAACCGAAGAACAACAGTATAAATATGAGAAACGGTTATGTCCATAAAATATTTTTAATAAATGAGTTTAAAAATAGAAGGAAAATTTCGAAGGTTGTTGAATCAAGAGGGAAAACTATTAATAATTGGGGAAATCGGTCTTTATAACGACTTTAATCAAAAACCCGACCACTTTGAATGTACAAAGCGTTGTCAATACAGTATTTTAAGCGTTTATAAATAAGCATTTTTCAAAGAAATAAAACACAATTGATTAAAAATAATATAAATTAATTTACGAGACTTTCAGAGAACTTCAAATGTAATTAAAAAGACCCCGTTTCAAAAATGGAAATGAAAACAACTTAGCTCTAAACATTTCTAGGCTTACAATATCAATTATTAACTTTTGTTCTTTCGTACGAAGCACTTAATTTGTGGTGTGGCATTATTAAATATAACATTTATTTATTTTTACAACAGTTTATTTTTTAACTCGTCAGGGTTAGAAAGATACTAAAATGTGTTCACATACTTTTAGGTCTTTTGTTAACCTGACGAAGCTCAGGCGGGGGTGAAACCAGCTGTTTGTTAAAAAATAAAATGGTGTAAAAACAAAATAAAAGTGTATTAATATTAGAGGAATAACTAGTCAGACCAGTCTGTCGATGCCTGCGAGCCTGGCGAAATCGGACACTGTCGAAATAAACACAAAAGTGGAAGCAGTTAAAAAACATCATTTTATTTAATTATTATTTTAAATGAACTTTATGAAAAAAGAGATTTGAGTAAAATCATTCGATTACATTTTTCATCATTTTTATTTGAAGAATTTTTTCATTTTTTCCATTATTAGTTTCTTTAACTTTATCCTTGCTAATGTTTACCTCAAGGAAATTAGTTATCATTTCAAAATTTATTTCGGTATTTTACATTTAAGTTAAAGTCTACTGAGCTGACTCAGTTAAGTTATGTGGTGCTTACTTAACTTAATACGTTTCGACATTTCTCTTTGAGCTGAGTAAACCATGAAAAACCTCAACCATAGGGAGGTGAAAATCAGTATATTCCCAAATATTTTATTTATTCACTCTCCTTTATTTATCTCCTGGAACGTCAGTCATTAACCTCTGATATTTGAGAAGTTCGTTAAATATGATCATAAAAGTAGGTATACGTAATTTTACTTTGCTATAAAATAACAATTTGTATTATTTTAGTGAATTGAATTTCACACATTATGATAATCAAATGATTTTACTGAAATCTCTTGATGGAAGTTCATTTTAAATAATAATTAAATAAAACCATGTTTTTTAACTACTTCCACTTTTGTCTTTATTTTACATTTATATCATTAAATAAACATTCAACATCATTAATTAAAATTAATTCTCTCTTTATTTCTTTTTTATATATATACTTTGTATATACAACACTTATATTTAAAAAAAATTAATTACATAGACATGTTTCTGGCAACCAGACCTTCTTCAGTGATACATATTATAAAGATGCATATTTAAAATATAATATAATTTTTAACATGATCTGACAGATTTTATAAAGATTTATTTTGGAACGTTTATGCTTTTGTTAGAACAAATATTATGATTCAATACAAATTTTAAAATAATAATTTTAAGTTCTTATTGGGGTTCAGGTAATTACTTACAACAAAGGAATCAAATCAAAGATTGGACTTGACGTTAAATTTATTTGATTATTTATAATATTTTCTTTATTTTTAATTGCTTTTTCAATTTCTAATATTTCAAGATTGCTCAAAGTTATATTTCTATTTTTAACATACAAAATTTCAACGCCATTATCTTTATTAAATAAAGTAAACATGTCTAAGTAATTTTATTTTTTAAATGTAAGTGTTGGATATACAAAGTATATAAAAAATAAAAAGCAGGAACAAAAAAGGTGTTTAAAAAAAACTGAAATTTTTTCATTATTATTAATGAAAAAATTATAAACACTTAAAATACTGTATTGACAACGCTTTGTACATTCAAATTGGTCGGGTTTTTGATTAAAGTCGTTATAAAGACCGATTTTTCCAATTATTAATAGTTTTCCCTCTTGATTCAACAACCTTCGAAATTTTCCTTCTATTTTTAAACTCATTTATTAAAAATATTTTTTGGACATAACCGTTTCTCTTATTTATACTGTTGTTTTTCGGTTATGAATTAAGTGATTTTAAAATAGAAATAAAGCATCATAACAACACAAAGTATGGCGAATATAGAAGTAATTCTCTCTTGTTTCTAAATCACGTAAGCGATCCTTTTATTATTTTGTTCATAAAGCTTCAATCCTCCTTGCATTCTCTCATTATGTCGGCGCAGTTCAAGTGAAACGGCCACTCATGTTTGACTCTTACTCCGTTAATTTGTCTCAGAACCCTTTATCGAAGCTCCAGGCATCCTCCCGTAGCGAGAAATTCTCTCTCACACTAAATCAAATAGAAATAATATCCCTCAAGTGCCGGAGAAGGTTTGAGTTGGAGCAAATATATTGCAGTGCAGCTAGCCAAAGGGGAATATAGGATCATTTTAATATATGACTGTGATAAATGAAGTATATTTATAGATATTTCAAGTCATGAGATATTGAGCTTGTTAGATGCAACCCAACGAATCGTTATATTATAACTAACTAACTAACCAGAAAGAATGGACTGCCACACTTTTCCTTCCTGACATATTTCTCTCGCTTCCTCAACATTCATAGATCGTGTCATGCACGCGCGTCAATTTCTCTGACTCCTCACATGGCCGACATTCAATATTTGATTTATTTGATCGTGCCACGTTTTCCTCGGTCTTCCTCTATTTCTGGTTCCATTTACATCGTTAACATATATTTTTCTTACCATTCTTTTTTCATTCATTATTTTCATATGTCAAAACCATCTTAATGATCCTTTCATTATTTTGTTCATAACACCATCATTCGCACCGCATTACTTCTTATCTTCGTTATATTATACTTTTATATAAAACAAAAACCGTTTCAAATGTTGAGAACTCATACAAGTAATTATGATTTTACTAAATACAAAATAACCTTGAAAGAAAAAAGGTCGAAACTAGAAGAAAAAATCGAACTAAAAATTATAATACTATTATAAAAAAAGTGATGTTCAAATTTTATTATAAAAATTATTTATTTTTCTTTGAAAAATTGAAGAAAACTCCATGTGATATGTTTTATTTGATATGTGAGATGAAAAAATCTGTTTTCGAGAGGTATTATATAGGAGAGATATTTTTCATATTGCTTTCAAACTATTAAATTGAACAAAAATGCAAAACTTTATTACAAATTCAAATAAAAATCAAAATCTCTATCCGTCTCTTCGTACACGATTGCGAATTTCGTAATCAAAATTTGTTCGAATTCGAATTTTTCTGTTCGATATTTAAAATATTATCGGATAAAGAGAGAAGTTAAATATTTGAAACATCATTTTATACAAATGATCAGAATATACCTTACTGCTTGAAGATGTAGAAATAATAATTGGAGTGCCCAAAACGTAATGTTATTTCCATAAAAAATATTTCTTTTAGATAATAATTGTATCTGTGGGACCTGAGGCCGGATTATTAAACATAACTTTAGTATCATAGGGATTAAAAAAATAAAACAATATTATTTTTACAAAATCGGGAACATATCCATAATTAACTTATTTACATGGAATATCGTATATTTTCAGTAAAAACATTATTAACAAAATTATGAAAAGATCCCTGCGTTGGTTTGGACATATGGAGCTCAAACCATCGAATATAATGAATATAAGAAGGATCGTTAATATAGTATACGTTAACGATGTGAATGGAGTCCCGAGTCGGAAGAGACCAAAGAGAACATGGCATGAACAAATTTATAAAATTTTAAAGGTCAGCTATGTTAGAAGTCTGAAGAATCGACGTGCGTGTATGACACGGTGTATGGATGTAGAGGAAACTAAAGAGGTTGTATTTATGGAATATTTTTTTCAAACCTCCAAATTAATCATATATAACATTGTTAGTGTTTTGGAATGGATCGGAATTACAAATAAATGTATTCATATAAGTTTTGTGATTTAAACAGCATTTTGAAACTTAACCCTTTCCGGTCCACAAAAAGAAGTCTCCAAAAAAAACAATAGATTTACAAAATTACAGGGTAAAACAATACATCGAATTTTTCGAATTTTTTTAGAATAATAGTAAGTATTGGTAATAATAATTACAAGTTTTTGCACGCGCACGGGTCGAATGTAACTGATGCCGACGGCCGGACATCCGAGTGACACGTACCGAGCCAGCCCCTAAAACAAACCTTTTGTATCATAGAAAGTTACATATTCCAATGTTCATAAAATAAAAAAAAACATTGAATCCTCGTCCCAGTATACCGCTACACTAAATGCGAGCGAAAAAAAATTATGTTTGCTTGTATTTTGACACTAAACTGATGAAGAAGAAAAATGTCGAATGCCATTCGACATAGGACTCACTGAAATAAAGTCGATGTCGAATTTCATTCGACATAGGACCGGAAAGGTTTAATATGTTTTACAAACAGCGAGATCTCGCAAACTTAAAAATAACATCTGTATTATAAAATTCTCCAGCATTTTTTTGGTATCTCATACATATATGCCTTGTCAAATATAATGATTTTTAATTACTGTAGACGAACGTGAGTTGCACGCTTATGAAAAAAAACCTAATTCAATGGCCACTTTGGGTCCCCGCAATTTAGTCAACGCTTCAAAAGGTCAAAAGATGAAACGCAATTACGAACCTTCACCGCTCACTAGAGATAATCAATATATTCGTAGAATCAACATGCAGAAACAAAACCAACTGACATAACCGAACTTTTTATACCTCGTTTACACCACATGATTACTTTTACCTGTTGCCAACCGGTTTCGATTCTGACGTATTATATATTGTACTCTCATAATAATTCACATGTTTTTTATACATTTAATTGCTTAATAAAAAATGATTAATTTTACCTGTAACCAACCGGTTTCGATTCTGACGTAGGCACTCTCATAATAATTAATTTGTTTTTTACACTTTTAATTGTAAAAATAGAAGAAGTAATGAATAAGAGAAGAAATAACTGGGTAAAGTTCTCTCTCTCCCTCTCTATCTCTCTCTCCCTCTCCCTCTCTCTCTCTCTCTCTCTCTCTCTCTCTCTCTCTCTCTCTCTCTCTCTCTCTCTCTCTCTCTCCCTCTCTCTCTCTCTCTTTTCCAATGCCTCTTTTGTTGTTACAAGGATTCCACTTCAGGATTCTAGGTGACCACCTGAGCTCATTTTAGCTTTGCTGTTCTTTCTGCGATATCAGTAACCTTTGTTCGAAGTCTTAATTACTCATTTTTAATTTTATCACAGAGACTTACGCCCAATATTTTTCTTTCCATTGCTCGCTGAATACCCGTAATCCTTTGTAAGCTTCTGGCAGTGAGGAACATAGTTTTCTGGCTTATAGGCGCCTCTTTATTTCCAAGTATTCGAGTATATCTCAATTCACTTAAAGCAGCCCAGCTAAGTCCGATTCGCCGCAATAGTTCCGCAGTTTGGTTCTCTTTTCATTACTTTATTTTGTGTCCAAGATACTCGTATATATACGAGTATATATTAATTGAAAACCTCAATGGTTTTTTTGTCGATCTCAACTCTGCCTCGGGTTAGACTCAAGACTCTGTGCCATATATTATTTTTTTGTTTTCTTAGAATTTTAACCTTTCCATATAACACCATAAGTATTTTTTTAATTCTACGCGCAGTATTTCAGAACTTCATAAATTTACGTTGCATTTTTGAATTTCCGGTATGAAAATTACGTACTCGCTACCGGAGTGAGGCGAGCAGCCAAGCGGGAACGAAATATCCGGTAATCCTATTATGTGCCTTACAACTACGTCTGTGTGTCTTTTGGTATAGTAAAATTTTGTCTGTATTTTGGGAAAATAAAATCGAAATGCGATTACCATAATTAAAACTGTCGATTTAATGTCGTTTATGTAGAACTAAATGGAAGATTTAAAAATGTACATTCTGGACAAACGTTGTACCTCGTTGAAAAAGAGTTATCTTAGCACAATTGAAATTATTGATTTTAGAGTACCCCAAGGATCTACTACTGTTCCTTCTAATGTACGTTCATATTATATAACAGATCTACATCTATACGGAACTCTCCAATTTTAAACAAACAGTAGGGTGATCTTCTTACATAATTTAAACTTTAAACCATAATAGAAGAACATAATAGATCAGAACAGATCTTATGCAACTCACAGAGTGTCTAAGACTTAAGAATCATTTGCAAAACACTATATTTTTTAAATACTTTTAATACTTTTCACAAACAAGCTTCGAGCCGCAGACACCCTTTCAGTGTAGAAATTCAGAAATTCACCCTCAGTGTTGAAATTCTAATAATAAAATCAGACGCAATTGTAACTTACGTAATAAGTGATATTGCTGTAGTTCAGTCTAGAGATTGTAGAAATTATAATATTATTTAACTAGGATCGTAGGACAATGGAAACAAATCGTGAATTATAATAAGATTTTAGTTTACTTGGTTGTTTAAATATTTACTTATCGAATTTCTAAAATTTATTGGTAATTTGTTGTTATTATATGTTTCTACTGACTAAAATTTCAACGCCGTTATCTTAACGATTGATCTTTGTCAATGAACAATTTAGCAAGTTCCGAAAAGTTAATATTAGTGAAACTAAATATAATAATTACGAGCTCTTATATTAAAGCCAAATACTCATGGTTGAATTAATTAATTATAAAGATGTTTTGTACACACGAAAATAATGAATGAAGATAGAATGGTAAAAAAGTATATGTTATCGATGTAAATGGAAAAAGAAATAGAGGATCACCGAGGAAAACGTGGCACGAACAAATAAATCAAATATTTAATTTCGGCCACGTGAGGAGTCGGAGAGATCGATGTGCGTGCTTGTGATGTTGAATTTCGAATTCAAAATTAAATAGAAATTGAAAACTAGTTTTTTAATATAAATAACTATCGAGTATCGTATGGAATCAATGCACGAGTAACAGAGTCTAGCTAACGAAGCAAAAAAACCATTCACGCTTTTTAAAATTTCATCTTCCATTTTTATATTTTACTATTAAATTGCAAGTAGTTTAGTGCTTTAAACTCTTTTAAACAATCCTTTCCTAAATGTGCACTACGACCACGGCAGTCATATTAATTGTGGGCTATTAAACCATTTTTTACGAAGGGATAACTTTCAGAAATGGGCTCGAATACTGAAGGTTTTGTGTGGTTAATTACACTCTCATCTATTCATGCTAATGGACCGACAAAAATATATGAAGTGAACCTAAAACTGAATTTCAGGCTTGGTTAAAAGAACAAAAAAAAATATTTTTAGATTAGACAATATTAAAATATATTTTTCGAATGTACTTCGGTCTTTAATTAATCAAAATATTTTAAATTGAATGTTCAGATATTACATATTATTTTTTCTTGAGTTACGAAGTGAAATTTCACATTAAATTTTATATAAATGACATGTAAATAAATCAAATATTGAATCTCGGCCATGTGAGGAGTCAGAGAAATCGACCCGCGTGCATGACACGATGTATGAATGTTGAGGAAGCAAGAGAAATATGTCAGGAAAGAAAAGTGTGTCAGTCCATTATTTCTGCCTGCCTGTTAGAGTTTCGCCCAGCTAAAGCATTATTAATTACCTCATTGGCGAAACGTGCAATTCTAATAAAAAAATAATATATCTATATTATATTTATATTGATTATCTCCTAATATTGTTAACGATAAAGTAGTATTATGGCAATAAAAACTTCTATTCTAAGGTATGCAGATACTAAACAGAAATTGGAGCAAGTTACCGAATTTTATATTTTATCTGGGAAGCATGTTTACAAACAATGGAGAAAGACATCGCAAGAAGGGTTGGTCCTGAGAGCAAAATAAATGGCGTTCTCAAAGTCATCATTGCAAATAGATATAAATCCACTGAAGCAATGATGCCAGTGCATAATGGAATTCCAGTGCCATCCCTTATGTATGAAAGTGAAGCTTGAGCTGGCAAAAGAAGGATAAATGCAATAGAAATGAAAGCACTGGGAAGAATGTGCTGTAAAACGATATATGATAGAAAACCAAACGACGAAATAAGGAATATCTAAAAGGCAGATGATTGCATAATAATTCATGTAAAATAGGATCACTGAGATGATTTAGACATATGGAACAAACGGAAGAGAGAATAAAGCTTAAAATATTGTATACAAGCAGTGTGAGTGGAAAGACAAGCCGTGTAAGACCAAGGAAAGCATGAAATGACTGAAATAATCAAATACTAAAAGGCGGCCACATGCGAAGTCGAAAAAATTGACAAGTGTTCATGTAACGATGTATGAATGTAGAGGAATCCAGAAAGATATGTCAGGACAGATCGGTATGGGGCTCCATCTTATTCGCCTACCCCTCCGGAGAAGCAGTGTGATGGTTAGTTAGTTAGTTAGTTAGACTCGGCTTTTTTCGTATTTAGAACGCTAGAAATTTTATCATTTACTTTCGCATGCTTTCTTTTCTATTACAATATCAACATTATTAAGGTTTCCTGGTTTAGTCGTTTGAAAGATCTCACCTTTGCGGAAATTTTCGTGTTTCAGTAATTAAAAGTTTATATTCTACAGGTTTAACAATTACTCATTTATGCACTGACACCATAGCCTTGGTATATTAAAAATATATAATATTGATATCTTATTCGAAGATTTCATTCATGAAAATCATTGATGAATTTATTTGAAACACTCGAAAAATCACCAATTTAATGAAGTTAAATACAAATTTAAAAAAGTAAAGTGTTTTCAGCAACATTTCATGATTATACTAAGAAATCAAATAGCATATATGGAGTTATTTTTTATACATATAATGAAAATAAAATAAAAAGTAAAAAATCTTTTTAAAATATATCCACTAATTTTTGTGTCTTCGACCGGTTAAGGCTGCTCTTCCAGACCAGAAGATGGCAGCAAGCTGCCGAAATCGATCGAAGACACAAATATTTGTGGATTTTATTTAAATATACATTTTAAAAAGTATTTTACAAAAAAATCATTTTCATTATTAACAATGAACTTCTACCGTTAAATATCAAATAACCAAGTATTTTCTAGAGCTATTTTTTTATTAAATTCGATGAACTACGAGTATATGAAATGGTATATTTAAGTGAATCTATCACAAAAACGGCGCTATAAAAATCCTCATTTTTATCATCATCGTGGTTTACATTATATTTTATTTATTATAAGAGTTATCTTTGTATCAAAAAATAGTTTTTTTTAAGACTTACTGTAAGGATTTGAATCAACGGCATTATAATTTGTTTCACAATCTTCAATATGGCCAGAAAACAGCTTATTATTATGAAGAAGGAATCTGGTCGTGTCTAGGGGTTGAATCCACGTCCCCTGGATCAGGAGCCAAGCGTTTTGTCCCCTAAAACAGTGCTCCGCAACCGGTGTGCCGCGGCACACCGGTGTGCCGCGAGCCGGATGCAAGTGTGCCGCGGCCAAATGTATAATGAAAAAAATATTTAGTTCAAGCTGGAACTCGTGAATTGCGAAAGAGTCGAATCTTTCGTAAACCAGTTCAGGAAATATTGGTGACTTTTTATTTTTGTTTATTTTAGGTCATTCAGTCGCCGATGATTTCTACTGGCTGGAAGTTACTGGCGATCTCAATGTTTTAACTTAACAGCGACTTCCGGCCAGTAGAATTCGCGAAAATTTGGTCCTTCGATCTTTCGGGGGGAGCAAAAAAAACCGTCGCTGCTGATTTCTGCTAGCCGGAAGTCGCCGATGAGCTAAAAAAATGTCTCCTGAGCTGATTGACGCCCACGTCCAGATCGAATTTTAGGTTTTGGTGTGACGCGGAATTCTAAGAAGAACTTTTGTGTGCCGTAGGTGAGAAAAGATTGCGGAGCACTGCCCTAGACCACCACAAGAGATAATATTGTTTTTTTTTTTAACAATGATAAATCGGTTCTTTGATTCTTTCCGTATAAGGTTAAAAACTATTGTAAACGAGTTTCGTAAAATCGATGCTTAAATCAATTGTATTTTTAGACCATTTAATTGTAGTAATCATTTAATCAGTGGTTGAAAATATGATTAGATATAATGAGTATCGGAAACTTTGACAGTGGTTGAAACAAAAATTTCTTACTCTCTTTTAAATTAATTGATGAACAGAAAAAAAAATATTTTTCTTGGTGGAAGTTCGTCTTTTTTACGCCAATTCTAATAACTCCTTGAATACCAAATATTCCTACCTAAAATAATTTATTCATCGATTTTTCTTAAAACATTATTTACTTAAGATAAATTTCAAAGTTTGTTGATGGAAATAATTTGAGTTACTCTTTCAATTTATAAATACATTTCTCAATTGAAAGACAAGGTATTGTTCGGTTGAAATGTTCATTTCCCGCAAGACTTACCTACAAATTTTAATGTTCGCATCTTCGCAAGCGATATTTTTGTCCCCGATAATAAAGTTAAAGTAGGTCATCATCGAACGGATTAGTTTGCAAAGAAAATACAAAGAGGATATTGTTTTAACGTCTATAATTAAAACCGACTAGCCTTGATAGAATGTCCATAAAAAGAGATTGATTTTATTATAACTGAGATGAGATTATTACGACAGGTTCTTTGTATCACGTATAGCCATATATAATTAAACCAATCACGTACCTATACTACATAGTATAGGTATATCGATATCTATAAGCAATTTACTAGCAAATGTAGTTAACAGCATTTCGCTTGGTCTGACATGTTTTTGGTTTCTCTGAAGTATCCATCGACAATATTTTATCAATCAAACGTGTTATGTATAATTTTATGACAATTGCGTTGAAAATTAAAATACAAAAGCGTTTTTGTAAAACATAAAATCGTTAAGAATTCTCAAAGATTAAGGTATCAGGGATACAGCTATCTACAATAATAAATTTCAATGGTCTGAGTTCTAAATATGGTGGTATTTCACCAGGGCAGAACTCCGAATTAATTTTTATAAATATAGTGTTTAAATTTTTTTTAAACATAATGACTAATGAAATAAATAAATTGTTTTTAAATATGAACGAACCACATGTTAAATATAAATTAATTAGTATTTACATTATTTTTATTAAAAATACGCAATTTGATTAGACTTCGTTTTGGAAATTGAAAATAGCTTTGTTTATAATGTAATCCACAAAATATTTAAAAAAAACTAAACAATGAAAGATAAATATCAAAAAAACGCATTTAATATTCGATACAACACAAAGGAACAATTTAATAAATTAACCTAGGCTAATTGCTATAAGTAATAATAATAAAATGATCTTTTACAATTGTAATTTGGAAAAAACACATATTTGAAAAGATGTTTTATATAAAAATTAATTGTATATATTTTTTTGAGATAATAAAAATAGTTGAGAAGCTTGTGGCATTAACATTGTGGAAATCCAAAAATACGTTTTTGTTTATATTGGATTATTTTCTTTTTTTTTCACATCAATTATGTCTAATTTTATTTTGGTAAGTTCATAACGTTCATTTCTATAAATAAATGACTATGAAAATAAACTTAAAAATTGTGGAAATAGTTTATTCTTCTCCAATTTTAATGTTTCTGTCTTATGTTTAATCTTATTGTTTCTATCTTATTTTTACATATCGTCTTAAATAATGTTGGTATACGAGTACTTTCACAATTCTCCCGATGATCACTTTGAAAGACGTGGAACGCATGAAACTTTTAAAAGGAAAAATAAAGGAAAAAAATCAAACTTAATGCAAAGGTTTTGATACCGTAGATTTAAGTTAAGTATTTTCGCTTATTTTAAATAAACTAACGTGTATTAATGGGATTTCATTAATACTTTTTCATTCAGTTTCCATACATTTAATGTGAATATTGCATTTTTCATAAGTGTCTTTGAGAAGATCCGTGAATCACGGCTTCTTGCCAACGTTTTTTATTTCGGAAGGTTTCCATTGGCCGCCGGCGACACAAAGTCTGCTGCCAGCACTGGCGGGTGTCATTGGGCTCTGGCCAGATATACCGGACGGCATGACGGCTAGAACTATAAGGAATTTGACTTTGGCATAGAAAAACTCTTCTATCAGAAGAGTGAAAACGCGTCTCTGACGACACAGATCACCCATTATGAAAACGTAATTGTATGTGCACGACTGTTCAGCATATTTTAGTCTAAATTTACTCCTACAACAACGGTGTCCTGATGTAAGCGGAAAACTTGGCTAGACGAACATTGCGTTTCTTGAAATTCTATTTAATTAATATTTATAATGCTGGACTCGCTGAAATCAGCAATTTCACATTTTCCTCGCTTGCTTACGAAATGTTCCATAATAATTGAATGACTAATACTCAATGGGAGTGCAAATAAGAAGTCGCTTTCATTACATAAATCCACTTCACAACCATATTTCACTTCAGTCTCCCCTGAAACACTAAATCATATTATTGAGTGACAACTTTGCGATAGATTATATTATTAATTTCCCAAATACATTTTTCGTTAACTTCCTATAACTTCCGTTTTTTACTAAATCTTAGTTATATATTTAAAAAATTCGAAAATCAGACGCAAAAAAATCAATTCAAAAGATTTACTCAAAATTTAATACAAGAATTATATCGTGAGGGAGTTGAAGTCAGAAACTTATAATGACTTTCAGAATTAAAAATTCTATCAAAAATCATCATCTAAGACAGTTAAATTTATAGATTTTAAGAAACTAGTCTAAGTAATCAATATATAGGTATATTATTGTGTATTTTGTAAGAAGTTTGACTTATTATTATTTAGATTCATAGTCTATAGCTTAGTTGTTACGTAAAATCCTTTAAGTGAGGGTTCTTGCGATGATTCATCCGTTATATCAAATCAGCTTTTTTTAAAGTTAATTACGTTATTATTATTGACTAAATAAAAAACAAACTTCATGTAAAGGCGGAAGTATAGTACTTTATTAACAAAAGCACTTCTTTAGGAGGGAGATTCACAGACAGGTAAATAAAATAAATTAAAGCACTCTTATCTTATATAAAAGTACAAACATACATTATGATCAAATGCGCAGCTTAAAGTCACGATTCATTTTTCATTTTTCTCTCAACTGCGTTGTCTAAAACAGTGGTTCTCCTTTTTTTGGCGACGATACCCTTTTGAAATACTAAATATTTTACGGACCCCTTAATAAACAAAAACTTGTTTTATGTTCATTATTATAGATATAGAGGGAAGAACGTCATGTGGTGACAAGTATCAAGTCGCCACATACCTCCTCGTACAAGCTTAATGGTTTTGACAATATTTATTTCTTATAACTTTGTGTTGCGGATATTTAATGTTTATTTTATGTATATTTTATATACAATACACACTTTATTAAAAAATAAATATTTAAAACCAAACATGTTTCGGACATACAAGCCCTTCATCAGTTATACATGATAAATATTACAAATATATATTTTTTTAAATCACGAATGTGTTTAGTTTTGACAGATTTGAATATCTTTAAAAACTGACCACATTCGTGAATTTTTTTTAAATATTATATTTGTAATAGATTATTTATCATTGATGAAGGGCTTGGGTGTCCGAAACATGTTTGGTTTTTATTTTTTTTAAATAAAGTGTGTGTTGTATACAAGTCCTAAAAAAATAAACACTTATATGCATATATTACTATGTAACACTTTATTTTATAATACAAATAAAATTAAAAATCACACATTAACTCAAACATGTTTCGGGACAGAAGCCCTTCATCAATGTAGTAAAAATATTCTTCTTCGATGGTCCTACAGCCCATATCGAGCCTTAGCCTCCAGTAAAAATATTATAAATACAAAATAAATATTTAAACAAAGTTTATCATGAATGTGGACAGTTTTGACATAATGTTAAAATGATATTTTCGGCATGTTGGAATTAATGTGTAATTTTTAATTGTATTTGTAACAACACAAAGAAATGGTGAATATAAAATAAATGTTATTTTGTTTTGTAGTTTTTGATCATAGCATTATTTTAGATTTATTGTAATGCTTGTCGCGGCGGAGCTCTCGCATGGGCCTTGCAGAGCCCCGGGGATCCGCGGAGCACACTTTGGGAATCGCTGGTCTAAAAATTTATTTAATTAATAATTCATATAATTACATCTATGTTAGATATTCCATGATACAATTTTGTTATTTAAAAGGACGTTTTCTTAGTACTTGGTACAAAGGAGACAGGTTCCGGAAGAGCAGAGAGAGAATATTTCCGGGAAATTATTATTTAATTATTTCTTCATTCTTTATCGGGAAACGCAGCGATGAAGGATTATTTTTCATTTTTTAATCTACGTTGTTCCGGAAGAAAGTAAAATGTTTTTCAGGTAAAAATACAACGTAGCGCCTTTATGAGAAAGCTCTTTCGTGATCTTTTTCTAGCTTTTTAAACCAAATTCTAATTTACTTTGTCTCGCGGACTGCGGTAAACACTGCCGCATGGTGACGGATACTGAGTGACCAGTGATGCGCAAGTTTATTTCTGTAGAGACTGTCACAGAGAAAGACCTGTTATCATTCATTGTAAGTGTAAATTTTTCATTATTTCCACTATAGTATATTATACGTTGTTTAATTCATGATAAAACAATTTAATTACAATGATTCCTCAAGTTACAATGCTTTATACCAAATACATTTTTCGCTGGATACTATTCCTTTGCGAAGTCAAGTATTGTGGGTAAATGATGAATTAAGCACTTATTTGGAGATTTAAAAAATCATAATTTATGCACTTTAAAAAAAAATTATACTTTTTTTTTCTTGTTTACAACAGGTCGTTTGAACCCAATTGCGGTATACAATTTATTTTAGCTATTATATTGATACTCGTGACGTGTAAAAGGTAGTCAATTTATCGTCATTTTATTGTCACATGAATTCTATACCAGACCAAAGACAGTGTGACAATCACACTGCCATCGCCGGAAATCGAACCCGGAATCTTCTGTATGGCAGTCGGAGCTCTTACCACCCTGCCACGAAGGTCGCTTTTCGTTATTATTTTTTTTAAAGTCGAGTCTTGAGTCGACGTGTCGTGCATGACACGATATATGAATGTTGAGGAAGCGAGAGAAGTATGTCAGGAAAGAAAAGTGTGGCATTCCATTCTTTCTGGCCCTACCCCTTCGGGGGGTGGGCGTGATGGTTAGTTAGTTAGTTAATAAAAGCTTATTAAAATCATCAAAATTGAAGCGGTCACATTATGCAATTCTAGCGAATATAATTTGCTCTTTATTAAGTTATGTTTATGGTAATTAAACATTAACCATATTACCTATTTGAATTTGGAATCATATGATCGGCGTAACCTGTCGAGTATGGAGTTTCGCATCATTGCTCAAGCAACAGTAAATTCGATATCCATGCCCTGCCGCACCGGGCAGAGGTACTTGCAAGAAAAGCGCCGAGCATTGCTGGTCACGTGCCGCAATACGTTTCATTGCCATTGCCGATCCAATAAAGGCCTTCAACACGCATCACGCATCCGTTTGTTATTAGAGACGTCACGTTATTTACAGAACATTTTATTTCAATAAATACACTTAGATTATCAAGCTAGAATGGCAGTGCACAATTGTGTTCTTCTACCGAACATAATGTATGGAAGCGAAGCATGGAACTGGCAAAAGAAGGATGAAAGTAGAATAAATGCAGTAGAAATGAGATCTCTTAGACGAATGGGTGGATACTCTGTGTATGATAGAGTGTCGAATGAAAATAAAAGAAGTGAATGCGGTGCGAATGATGGTGTCATGAACAAAATAATGAAAGGATCATTAAGATGGTTTGGACATGTGGAAAGAATGTATGAAGAAAGAATGGTAAAAAAATTATATGTTAATGATGTAAATGGAACCAGAAATAGAGGAAGACAGAGGAAAACGTGGCACAATCAAATAAATCAAATATTGAATGTCGGCCATGTGAGGAGTCAGAGAAATTGACGCGCGTGCATGACACGATGTATGAATGTTGAGGAAGCGAGAGAAATATGTCAGGAAAGAAAGGTGTGGCAGTCCATTCTTTCTGCCTACCCCTTCGGGGAGACGACGTGATGGTTAATTAGTTAGTTAGTTAGTTAGATTATTGTGGTTTATTACTGTACATTGATTTTTGTATGGAAGTGAATTCTGTTGAGTAAATGCACTGATTTGATTTATTGTTTGTTGAAGAATGATGTAAAACTTCATATTAAATATTTAATACGAATGAAAACGTCAGTTTTCTAGAAGTTTTATTATATTTTATGGGAATGACGTGTTTCGCCCTGCTAAGACATTATCAATATTTGATAATGCCTTAGCAGGGCGAAACATGTCATTTCCATAAAATATAATAAAACTTCTAGAAAACCGACGTTTTCATTCGTACAAAGTCCTGATTTGAGTAAAAGAAGGAAGAAAGATAAATATAGTAGAAATCTCTTAGAAGAATATGTGGTAAATCTGTATATTACGAGTATATTGTGTCAAACGCCAATATAAGAAGTGAATGCAGTGCGAATGAAAGTGTTATGAACAAAATAATGAAAGTACTCGTATATGTTAACGACGTCAGCGAAATTAGAAATAGAAGAAGGCTGAGGAAAACATGGTACGGTGAAATCAATCAAATAATGTCGGTTACGTGAGGAGTCAGAGAAGTCGACGTGCGTGCATAAAACGATCTATGATTGTTTTTTTATGCAAAACGTCGTTTGAACGCAATTACTATATACAATGTGTTTTTTTAGCTATTATATTGATTCTTATGACATTTGATAGATAGCTGATCTATCATCATTTTCAAAGATCAGTTCATCAAAGACAGCTTTACCATCACCGGGAATAGAACCCGGGACCTTCTAAGTCCTAATCGTAGCTCTTGCCACTCTGACACGAAGGTAGTCATTGTTGTTGAGGAACCTATAGAAGTGTGTCAGGAAAGAAGTCTGAAGATCCATTATTTCTGCCTAACCCTTCTGGGAGACGGCGTGATGTTGGTTAGTTAGTTGGCTATGACTTTACCCCATATGGCCAAACAACTCTGGAAGAATTAAAACCTTCTTGATGATTTTCCTCCAAGTTCCTAGAGCCTGCACCTTTTGCTACCAGCAATCCGATTTAGCTAACATGGCCAGATCAGCCAGAACATTATCCATTAGTCTAGGCCTTCCTAGAGGTCTTTCTCCGGTTGGTCTTGACGCGTACAGGGTCTTGAATATATTAGTCTATCGGGTTCAGCATACATCCCAATCCATGCTAGGCGACCGGCTCTCACGGTGGGCTTGTTATAAGAGGCTGTTGAGTCATCATACGGATCTCTTGGTTCCTTCTTTGCCTTCAAGTTTCCGTTGCATCACCAGGTCCAAGTCCCAGGTTCATTCTCGGCATCCTATTTTCAATCCAGTATATTTTTTTGTTGTTATTTAAGAGTCATTGTCATGTTATAAATGCGCAGCTTAAAATTTCTTAATAGAAGCTTGGTCTTAAGGAGGCTTCATCGCGTAGGCCTTGTTGAACTTTGTGTTCCAACTCCGCGTACATATCATTTTCTTTTGTCGTGATCGTACCGAGATGAACTATCTGACTTGAACAATTGTATCTACCTCCATGCAAATATCTCCCAATTGTGAGGCTAAGCCATTATTCTTCCTCGAAACACTCATCCACATGGTCTATTGGTTATTGACTTGAAAAGCTATTTGGGCTATTGTATCCTATAATATTGTGTTCATTTTTTTTAATTCATCTGTACTTTCACCAGTCAGTACCAAATCGTCTGCATATCTAAAGTCATTGTGAGTGCCACCAAGAGTAGTGCTATAAATATATAGTGTATCTAAAACAAATCAACATACAATTTGGAAGAAGTCTATCTTTAGTAATTTAAATGTTACGATGTCAATTGAAAACTACAACAAAAAATAAAGCAATATAAAATGATAGTGTTTATATTACATTAAATGTTTTCAGAATATTAAAATTATATTCTGAGAAAATCAAATACCGCTTCGAGATATCGTGAGAAACTCAGAAATCCTAATTTTAGTTCAACAAATCCATAGATCATTAATATTCCGCTGGAATTCATTATCCAGTACGGCCTGGTACGTTTTCTGGAACTGACAATCAACCGTTCTCTTTAATAAGCAACGTAAATACGAAAACGGCAAAACTTTATTTAGATACTTGTTTACGTTGCTCGATAATAAATATATTTACCAAAACATTATAACAAAAGCAAACAAAATTATCCCTTGTAATTAGCTGATTGGGTTCCTAATTACCGTAGGCTTGTTTGATAAATCAATTACGTAATTACAATGACCGTTCATTGATATTGGATTAATGGTTAACAAAATGATGATTGTGTTTTGTTACTAATAAAACCATAGGTGTTTTTTCTACTTCAACTAATTTAATTGTATGCAATACCATAAATTAAACTCATGTGTGTAATAAGACAGCAAAAACAAACAAACCATCACGCCGTTTCCCCGCAGGGGTAGGCAGAGAGAATGGACTGCCACACTATTCTATCCTGATACATCTCTCTAGATTCCCTCACAATCATACAACGAGTCATACACCCACGACATCCGACTTCTAACATGACCAACGTTCAATTTTTTTTTGGTCATGCCATGTTTACCTCGGTCTACCTCGACTCGTTACTCCATTTACATCGTTAGCGTATTATTATTATTATTATTTGGTCGACAAGCTCTTTATATCATTACAGCGCGAGCCAAATCGATGTAAAGGGTGAAAAAAAATAACATCAAAGGAAATATACATAGAACCTTATGAACAGATATGTGCCAGTTATCTCCGTATTAAGGGCATTCACGAATTCGCTATAATTGCATCCATTTTTATGTCCGAATCAACGCAACGATCCTTTCATAATTTTGTTCATAGTACCTTCTTTCGCGCTACATTCCTTTCTTATATCAGCATTTGAGATTCTGTCGTATATCGTTCTACCACACATTATTCTGCACTCATCCTTCTTCTGCTAGTTTCAGATGGAAAGATTTTCAAAATATCTAACCTTTTGCTATTCTGGTACTTGTTTATCTCTCTAGATGTTTTTTTAATTTTATTATTTGTCATTTTTATTATTCATAACAGAAACACAACCTTGATAGGGTGAGTACTGCCTTCTAACACGCCAATATGAAAAATAATTTCCAATCGTAATGATTGTTGACTCACGTAAACACATAAGTATTGGATTACGGTACCGAGGGTGGGGGCGGAATGCTCGATAACTCGTGCTAGACGCTTTGATATGCGAAACCCTGGAGGAAATCTGCTATCGAGCATAAAGTCAGAAAACACTCGTTTCATTGCTTTCATGCTTCATTAAACCGTTAAATTCATCCTGGATAACAGACGATATAAGATTTTAAATTTGTATTACATATTTCGAGTACCTTGTGTAGATCGAAGAACCGTAAAGAAATGACAATACCTAATAAATAGGACTTTGATTTTGAGAAAGACGACTCATTGATTTTGACACTTTTAGTATTTGTATAGTAAAAAGAATGAAACATGTTTAGTCTTGTAAAGTGTATAAAACAGTTCTGAATTCAATAAATATTTTAGTTGATTTGATTATTGAAGACAAATGAGAGTTAATAAATCTATCTAAAATAATTAGTAAAATAATATTTCATCTAATTAATTCAATTCTATGGAGAGATTTAACCCTAGAGAGTGTCCGGGGTGACGGATCGGAGAATACCCTTCAGACGAAAAACTCAATCATTAGTTTTAAAACCCAGCCCGGAGCTTTTTTGACATATTCGGACCAGAGTTTCGTGGTTGTGATGGGCGTACAGGTCGGAATGCATAATGGAGATTGGCGGCGGATCTGCAATGGTCAACGGCGGCACTTAAGTCTTCCGAGAAGATCACGACCTTGTATCAAGTGGCATCCGACCATAAAATTTTAAAGCCAAATCAAAAATATTTTTCATGAAGCACAAACAAAACAGCTTATGCCAAGTGATTAACAAAAGCCGATCTCGAGTAACGGGAAGAGGCGAGGAAAAAGAAGACTATATATATAATACGGTCGACAGAAAGAAAAATAAATTGTTTAATGGTGGTTTGATGGAGTGGTAGCGAATTCCCGTCTCCTGGGTGAAACGGACTATGAGCCAACCACTTTGTACAGAGATTGATGGGGATAACTCTCGCAGGGTACATTGTCAACTCGAGAACATGACATTTATGAAAATGTCATAAGATATTTTTACCTCTCAAAATTTTATCCAAGAAAATAATCATTATGTAAATATGTACCTTCTCAGGTAAATTTTATATTCTAAATTTGGCAAGTGAAAAAAAGAAAATTACTTATCCCTGTAAATGGGGTTCGCGTTTTCATAATGTACGAGTACAATACAATAAAACTAGCAATCTTTTTATTTTATGGTTCAAATGGAAGAAATCTAAACTCTCTTTAAATTATTTGAGAAAAATGGAAACATGCATGCTGAATTGTGTAACCTTTATTGCAATATAAATATAAAGTTCGTTTTATCATGTTAAAAATGTGTGCAATGTTAATTAAAGCATTCACTCTTATCGAATAAACGGTAATTAATAGTACTACACTTTGGGAATCAATCATTCAATGTGTCGGAGTTATTGTTCACCCTATATAATTACGGGTTTTGTAGTATAAACGTCATCATCGTTGATGTACAATGTTCAAGGACATAAAATCGATAGGTTTATTCTGAATGAAAATATGCAAACACGCAAGGGCTGTAACTCTTTAAATTCCGACTCAAGTGAAAGAAAATACTTTTCGTATTTTTGTATCAACTTCCTAAACTAATTATTCTTGAGGTGCGTGATTGTGCACATCTGAGAATGATAACGTTTATCTATCGGACCATTGTTGGTGATAGAAAATCTTTTTCACTCCTTCTTTTCTTAATTAATGAATAACGGCTCAGCAATACTTCAGCCGGCCTTTTTATTCTATCTGGGCGGATGCTCTTCTCTCGGATAGATAAAAAAACTTCATCTTTCCATGTCTTATCAAGGTCCCCGGATATCAACTAACACCCAGTAGATTCCCTATACTGTAGAACTGAAATCACGGATGGAACAAAAATGCGTAGATATTGAGTTAAACGCAAGTCCTGACAGCATAGATATTTCAGAATTGGAAAAATACCAAATGCTTGATACTGCGAATTAAAAACACGGTCAAACATACCATTTTGAAATTTAGAAAAATAGAACATATGAGGAAGGCCTTGTGGACGATGAGCGGAATCGAACTTCAGCCTAATGTTGTGGTTGGGTGCATGCTGGAGAACAGGGATATGCGGGACACCATCATCAAATTTATTGGCACCATAATGACGGAATAGAAGTCGATTAAAGGCAAAGGAAGGAGGAAATGAATAACAATGTGTGAGAGACATCTTATTCTGCAATGACAAGGCTGCATCGATGAAATGCCGAAAGGCAGTACCGTTGCAGAAACGAACCCCCGGATTTTTTAGCAGGTAGGTCTGCCCACCGGTAGGAGTCCTGCATATTTTCCCCCCATCAAGACAAAAAAGAGATACCCTATTTGTCGATAGTAGTGCAAAACAAAGATTCCATAAATTTGTAGATATTTTATAAAATATAGTTTTAACATGTTTAGCATAAACTTTGTAGTGATACGTAACCCTTTCCAACGTCCGTCGTTCAGTTTATACTCTGGTTTTCGTGGGCTCATTTTCATTCGAAGCAAATTCCCAAGGAGCGCATCGATAACGTAAATTGAGACTTGATATCTTGGTGAGCGGTTATTGGAAGCAATTTAAATAACATATTTACCATGCATTGATTGCATAAGCTTAAATTTTATAGAATTTCATATGTATGTCAATATTTTTCAAAAGAATATATATTTAAACAAAAAACACTTTTGATCGTAAATTTACAAATTATATTATATTATAGTTAGCAAAGTTAGAATTTATAAAACATGCATCAGGCCCATAATGACATTGTGCGGACACTGTCAGAATGAAACATCTCTTAAGAGTAGCAGAAATGAGAACATTGCGACCTATTGTGGGGAGAACCCTTAGAGATAGTATACCCAATGAATAAATTCGCAAATCCTGCAAAATTGAAGATAAAGGAAATGGAGTAGGCAGAGACGATTCTGGAGGGACCATATCAAGAGAATGGATCCAGCGAGAATTCCTAAGATCGTGATGCACGAGACTCCAGAGGACCGTCGACCACCAGAACGACCACCAAAGAGTCTGTTCATCTGATCGTCTTCATCACAGGAAGAAAGTTGATATCCTGCATAAACAGATCGCAAGATCTACAATCAGAAGAAGAAATAAATATTATACAGTCAACAATATTTCCTTCCCGTGATATAATGTATATACGAGTATAGATTCCACACATATTATTTTAATTATCTTTTTATTTTCTAAGAGAGAAAAGTTTCCAAAATGGAGAAACACATTAAAAAAATGTAATTATGTACCAAAATTTCCGTATCAAATTTCAATGGAAATATATTTTTCCAGATTTTCTATTGTGTACTGGCATTTATTTTTCATAAAATAATGACGACTTAATTACTTGATTCGCTCTGTGACCTTTACTTGGCCACCCTACTTATTATACGAGTATACCTATTATGCTGGAAACATGTTTTGTATAATTTATTACATCCCTACCTAACAGTTTTTTCATTATACGAGTATAGGTACGTACTTCCCAACTTGCTATATTACATGTTTATGTCATAACCTTCATTGCCATGCACACTCATTCGAAAACAATCTTAATTAACGTTTGAAATATAACAATAATAACTTCTTCTTCTTCTTCTTCGAGTGCCCTGTTGGGTCTCTCCAACGTTGGCGATCATCTCGGCGAACCTGTCCCTGTCCTGCGCCGCTCGGAACAGCTCCTCCACACTTCGGATGCCGGTCCGCTCCCTTATGTTTTGCAGCCAGGACATCTGACTCCTACCGGGCCCTCGGCTTCACTGAATTTTCCCCTCCAATATCAGTTGGAGAAGGTGGTACTTTTTCCCACGCAGTACATGACCCAGGTGTGAAATCTTCCGAACCTTAAGAGTTGATAACAATTCCCTGTCAACTCTAGCTCGCCTCAGGACTTCGGTATTGGTAACCAAGTCGTCCAGGGAATTCTAAGCATTCAGGGATAGAGCCACATTTCAAATGCTTAAAGTCTGTTCATTGAGTTAACTTTCAAGGTCGACGTTTCACATCCATGCAATAAAACAGACCACACATAGCATTTGATTTTAATTCATCCATTTGTTTCATATGTCTAAACTAACATAGTGATCCTTTTTTTTAATTTTACCTTGTATGTCATCATCTGCTTAGTTTTGTCGTTTGGTATTCTCTTGTATATCGCTTTCACGCGCAATTTTCATAATAGTATATTTTTTCTATGGAATTAATTCTATTGTTACCTTTTCTTGTCATCACCTCTATACATAAAGGTTGACACTTAAACTCAATTGTGTAATGCCATTATTATATGTAATCTCAAATCGAGTCCATAGAACCAATACCCAATAAAATATTGACTATTATAAGTATGAATGGTCCTTATACTCATATAATAAAATAAGCAATAACCGAAAACCTTTCAACGTAAATTAATTAATTAGACGACGTTACCTTGAACGCATCGATTGACATGTAATTTGTATTGAAAAAAACGTTGACAATTCCAAAACATTGTGCCCGTGGTAAATTAACTTTTGATCCACACAGAAAATAGACCGCTATTGCCTCCAGCAAAGAAATGTGCCTCCGGTAGAATATTCAATGAATTGTTTGAATTTTTTATCAACCCTCGTTCGTGGAAACTTATTATTACGAAGAATATCAAATATTCGGAAGGTACACAATAGTTTATTAAAGTTACAAGAGCAAGCTTGAATTCCCAACCTGGCTCTAATTTTACAAGTGACCATAAAAAATCTATATATTGAAACTATTTTTTTGTAAATATAACTAACTAACTAACTAACCATCACGCCGTCTCCCCGAAAGGGTAGGCAGAAAGAATGGACTGTAACACTTTAACCGATGCGGCACTCCATCCTTCTCTTTTCGCCCCGCGGGAGACGCGGTGTGATGGGTTGCGAACCTCATCGCCACCAATAGGCATCTCCCGCGCACACTTCAATCGTAAAACATCCAAAAAATATTATTAAATGAAACGATGTTTTTGAACCAACTTCAATTTTTGTCTTTTCTTTTTGTAGTCAATTTAAATTCCATTACATTGAAAATGCTCTTTAACAACTTTAATAGCTAACTTACCATCATGCCGTCTCCCCGAAAGGGTAGGCAGAAAGAATGGACTGCCACACTTTAACCGATGCGGCAATCCATCCTTCTCTTTTCGCCCCCGCGAGAGTGGCGATGTCATGGGTTGCGAACCTCATCGCCATCAATAAGAATGCTCTTAAACAACTTTAATAGTAATATATCTTCTTCTTCTTCTTTTTGTCCTGTCACACCTCTGTGGTGCATAGGGCCTAAAGGAACCTTCTCCACCCGACTCTATCGCATGCTTGATACCTAACATCATCCCAAGTGAGGCCTGCTGCCTTAACCTCGTCCTGCAGGGCTCTTCTCCAGGTGGCTCTAGGTCTGCCTCGCTTTCTCTTTCCCCCCATAGGGGACCAGTCTAGTGCGCCCTGAGCGATGCAGGCTGGGTTTCGTCTCAGAGTGTGATCAATCCACTGCCATTTGCGTCAAGCGACATGTTCTCTAATTGGCTTTTTGCCTGCCATAGTCCAGAGAACGGCATTTGACACTTCATTAAATTTTATAGTATTATTTATGTATAGAATTAAGTTTACCACCCCTGATATGTATGCACACCAGTCTGTCGATGCCAGCGAGCCTAGCGAAACTGGTCGCTGTCGAAATAAATTCAAAAGTGGAAGTAGTTAAAACACGTCGTTTTATTTAATTATTAATTAATATACGAGTATTCATGTTTATGTGTTTTTATTATGTGTTAAAAAATATATATTTTTTTTATATCATTGAATTTTATATGTTGGACGATGTTGGAAGATGTTGGACGATCAAAGTGTGCGCGGGAGATGCCTATTGGTGGCGATGAGGTTCGCAACCCATCACACCGCGTCTCCCGCGGGGCGAAAAGAGAAGTATGGAGTGCCACATCGGTTAAAGTGTGACAGTCCATTCTTTCTGCCTACCCTTTCGGAGATACGGCGTGATGGTTAGTTAGTCAGTTAGCTTATCATGTTTAAAAAAACGTACGTGTTTATATCTTACAAAGTTCCATGCTTCTCATCTTAAAGTGTTGGATAGTTCTACTGCGAGTATGTACTAGTTGACATCTCTGTCAATTTAGTTGTCGTGTAGTGTATTAATATTGTATCATAATTATTTCTAAAGCCATACTACAATGAACAGAAAACATTCCATTGTGATGTGTAGAGGAGAGTATGAGGGGTTATAGTAACCTCGGGACACTGACGTAGGCCCGAGCCTTGAACTCCGCACACTTCGACTATAATACTAATTTAGCGGATTAGCCGGGCGAACTTTAGTCCTCCCCTCCCATCCCCTCCCCTCCCTTCCCTCACGGCTCTCGCCTAACTTCTGGCGGCGACTGACTTTTTTTTATTAAAATTTTATCGACCGGCCTCGATAGTACCGGAACTCCACTACCACTCCAGGGACGCTTCTCTTGCTTGAACCGCGATGGCAAAGTAACAAAAAAACTTTTGAAAATCGAAAAATATTTAATTAATTAATTAGACCTATGTGGTATGTTCTCCAGAGTGTTTCTCCTCCTGTGAGGTAGACTCCCAGCTGTCCTTTCATCTTTTCGGAGGTCTTCCACGAAGACGAGTCCCGTGATTATGCAATGCAATATAGGGGAGTCTGGTGTTGTCCATTCTTTGAACATGATCGTACCAGTCCCTTTTTCACTGTCTGCTCCATCTTATAATATCCTCAATCTACATATCTCTCTTATTCTGGTGTTCCTCACGCGATCTCTCAGTGTCTTGCCTGCTATCGTCCTCAGTGTCTTCATTTCGGAAGTCCTCAAAACTTGTTTTGTCCTTACTGTGTCTGCCCTTGCTTCGACGGCATATGTTACGAGTATTATCGGTCTTACGCATGCTTTATAGATTCTCATCTTACTCTTAATGGCCATGTCTTTGTTTTTCCGTATTGTGGATTTAAGAGAAAAAATTTATTAACCATAACTAACTAACAAACTAACCTGTTTCTTCGGAGGGGTAGGCAGAGAGGATGGATTGCCATACTGCTCTGTCCTGACATACCTCTCTAGATTCCACTACATTCTCGCCGATTTTTCCAACTTCGAATGTGGCCGCCTATTAGTATTTGATTAATTTGGTCATGCCACGCTATTCTTGATCTTCCAATGGCTTCTCTTTCCACTCACACTGCTTGTATACAACATTTTAACATTCGTTTTATATATCCACACCATCTCAGGGATCCTTTTTTTTTTTGCTTATGATGCAATCATCTGCTGTACATTCCTAACTTATCTAAAATAAAAATAAATAAATTATTTGTATTCAAAATAAAAACACTGCACTTTGTTTTTCACCACTATGCGGTTATTTTAATCGCCGACTAGTTTCGCTTGTACCCAAGATTCCTTAGGGTTTCGTAATAACAGGATATCTGAAATACATTAACTAACTAACTAACTATCATACAGTCTCTCCAAAGGGGTAAGCGGAACGAATGGACGGTCACATTCATACAACGTGTAATGCACGCACGTCGATCTCTCCGACTATTCACCTTGCCATTTTAATATTTGATTAATATTATCGTGCCACGTTTTCCTTGGTCTTCCTCTATTTCTAGTTCCGCTTACGTAGTTTTCAAATACTTTGTTCATTAATGTTTTCATGTGTCCAAAAATATGAGGAAGAAATATAGATTTTATCATAAAATTTTCTCATTAATATCACAAAAATCATTCTTATATACTCGTAAGCGCACAATAAAATATCGTGCAAACAGCGTAAGTAAAAAGTATGTAGTACCTAATCACATTACTGATAGTGACATGAACATTGGCGGACATATGGGGAAAGTTATTAGATTTGTTATTTTATTACCATTAAATAAATGAACTCGTTTAAGTAATGGAACTACTCTATTTAAAAATAATAATAAAATAAAAATATTTTTATATCATTCTAAAAGTTTATTGAAATAATTATGTTTGTAACCGGCAGAAGTTTGAGTAGGCATTGTGTTAATATAGAAAAATATGCTCATTTACGAGCTATATACTTTTACACTCTATTTAGGAGCTTTGATTTTAGAAGTTCTGTTAAATAAACAACATAAATATTTTATTTAAACTAACTAACCATCACGCCGTCTTCTCGAATGGGTAGGCAGAAGGAATGGACTGACTTATATCTCTCGATTCCTCAACATTCATACATCGTGTCATGCACGCGCGTCGATTTCTCTAAATCCTCACGTCGCCGACATTCAATATTTAATTTATTTGATCGTGTCACGTTTTCATCGGTCTTCCTCTATTTCTAGTTCCATTTACATCGTTAACATAAACTTTTTTTACCATTCTTAAATATTTATAAAAATGAACTTGGACATAATATACAATATCATGTTCTTCATATAAAATAAAAACCCATTCTGAAAGATTCAAAATATAACATGATTCAAAGTATTTTACTGTCCAAAGCTCAATACTTCTTCGTTTTTTGTTGGAGGGGGGGGGGGGGGGCGCTGGATAATTTGATTGTGGTAAAGGGAGCGATTCTTGCAATACGGTTTAGAAACATTGATGTAGATTATGTTTTAACGTTCATATGTGGTTATCATAATTGTTTCTTTCTACGATAGTTGATGGTTTACAATAAGTTATTTTATCTTATATAACATTCGTCCACGGTGTCTCACAAATAAGTAAAAATATATTAATTACAAATATTCTGGAATGGTTCCAGAAAAAAAAAAACGATTTTTCTATTGAGAGAGTTTTTATTTATCGATTTATTTCTCAAAGTATACATACTTTCATCATACTGCCTTCGGATTCCTTCGAGATATAGACTTGTTATAAAACCTTGTTTACAAATTTCTCGAAACCTTATTTTTTTCAGATAAAAAAGGTAACAATACTCGTATACATAGATATCATATTTTAAACAGAACATTGGAAAATGGTTTTTGAGAACGCCATAAATATAATACACTGCTATCAGGTTTACCCCTCGTGAAGGTGATCGAGTAACGAGTTAAGGGTATATCATTATTGTTATCTCGCCGTTAAAAAAAATCGAAAACATGTGAAACGAGTCGTAAGTTGAAAAACGGATAGTGAACGTAGAACACATTTAAAACTGTTAAGTGGTTGACGTGTTTTGTAAAGATTTTGTAAATAGGGCTGAACGACAGGTTAATTTTGTTTGATATTATTGGTTGATGTTTATGACTTGTTTAATCTCTAGGGCTTCTGAATTCTTTAATCTAATGCCTGTACCATTTTTAGTTCAATGTCGATTGAACGGATGGTCATAAGATGATTAGCAAATTCATAGAATCCATTTGTTGACTTAAATATTGACATTTCGTGACGTTATCAGCAACCGAAATATTCTCAATTATCAAATTAACCCATACCAATTACAAAACCTGTATACCGCAGGATGCCTGAAGAATCTGGTCTGAAAGATCAAGACACTGTGCGAACCAAGGGACTACTAAGAACATCGGAGATGAAGGTCATAAGATCAATTACTGGAAAAACTCTCGAAGATCGTGTCCGCAACGTAGACATAAGAGAAACTTGCGAAATAGAGGATATCGTTCAGTGGATTAGATCCAGAAGAAGATACTGGAGGGACCGTGTAGTCCGAATGGATGGTGACAGACTTGCATATACAGTCGCTTATGAAATCCCCTCCGGACACCGCCCACCCGGAAGACCGCCCAAGAGATGGAGGGACAGCTGGATCTCATCATCAGACGAGACATGATTTCTGTGTCACAGGTCGTCAGATCTATTAAAAGAAGAAGAAGAAATTAACCCATCGTTCAGCCCTATTCTCAATTTGTTTCTAGCGAAGTTAGAATATTCTTCATAAGCCAGTATATCGGACCTCTGATTGACACCCATGCCAACGGAAAGGCAACGTTCACTTCGATCAGTAGAAACAAGTGCAAACAACAACAATTCCAGTCAAATCCAACAAAGCAAGTTTCTATGATCGTGCTTTCTGCGTTGCGGTCCGTTGGCGTGGAATAGCCTTCATGTTAGTATTAAGTATGACGATAGTGACGTTAAATTTAAAAAACTTCTAAAGACTGCACTGTTCGGTCAGTTATTTCCTAGTCCGCCCTTGGAGTAATTGATTTTACAAAACGGTGCACTCAATATACAAGTCATCAGAATAATAATAATTTCCTTCTATTATTTGTAACGTTTGCATTAGTATTTATTTGTACCTAATTACATTACTTTGCATTTCCTAGAAATTTGCTATTTCAAGGGTTAACATTTTATGATTATCTTTCTCTTATTTCACCGCATTATATGACATGTACATGAAAATCATTATTACACGTACAAGGTACATGTAAATTTTGTGTTTTAATAAAACTGCCGTGATGAAGCTTGAATCCATGCGAGACTAGTGAATAAATTATAATTATAATTACCATTCCGTGGTTAAATATGAAGTGTTTTATTATTTTATATCTATTAGTTTAAAATATCTAACAAAGTGAGTGGTTCATATTCAAATTTTGATGAGTTATATTTTAACATTTTACTCACGTCATTGAAAACATTGATTAATTATTAAAAATACATTATGGCATTAAATTAATACAGAGCATTAGAGTTTATATGATATTGTGATCTTCTTCTTTCCTTTTGCCATTTCCCATCATTTATGGTCAACCCTCCTCGTACGAAGCCGACAAAATTTTCTATCCTGGCTCATCTTCACTCTCAGGTTCTCGTGTTGCAGCTCATTTTTCATGTTTGTTGGCCCACCATGTTGCCATGTTGGCCGCATATTCTTGATTCTGTGGGAATGCTGAGGGCTTTTGGGACAATGTGTTCGCTGTCTATTCGCATGATATTATGACACATGATATAAATTAAAGAAATTGTTCATCGCAGTGGAAAGATTCATAAATATTCGTCAAGACACGTGCAGGCTTCGGATATCTTAAATATTTAGTTACCTATCGTATATAGTATATACTGTTCCATAGTTTAATAATTTTCCATCGAGTAGACTTCTCATTCAAAGTAAGTGCATCCTCTCATAAAATCTATTTCGGTAATTTTTTTTAATGGAACATAATCCAGCATTCAAATAATCTCCTTTAGGGGATGACCAAAACAAGATTGACTTTGTAAACGAGAATATAAAATCATACATTTAAATAATACATGTATATAAAAAGTAGTTGCTGAATGATCCTTTCAATGTGTCAAAGAAATGGGTCGTGAGTAACTTTTATATTTTCAGTTGAAAGAATGGCCGCGAGCATGCCCAGAGGAAATACGTCGGATAAAGCAGTAGATAGGAACATATACTGATACGTTCGGGGGGATATGTCTAAAGTCTGCTTCAATGACGGTGTAAAGGTAGAGTAGGCCAAGGGTTTAAAATGCGAATTTTAGAGTTTCGTTTTGCTCTTTTCAACGGTTCCGTTAGGTATGGATTTTTCCAAATCAAAAATCTCGGGGAGTGTCGAGCAAAAGAAACTTCACCCTGAAAAATTATTTTGGTATGCTCCTGTGTGTTTTAAATACACATTTAATGTACGAGTGTTTTTCCATTTCTTGGGTTAGTGCGTGCCTCGGGGTATTCTATTTAAACGATGTTTCTGAGATCTTCAGGGTAGTTGTGTGTGTATGTGTGTGTGTGTGTGTGTGTGTGTGTGTGTGTGTGTGTGTGTGTGTGTGTTGTAAGAAATGTACTCTTAGCTCCATCTGAACATTACCGAGCCATCGCCAATTTCTAGATACGTACCAGATGTTCATCTATGCGAAGGGATACCATACCCCGATACCACATCACCGGGATGATTTTTTTTTTAATAAATCGATACAAATTATTGAACCAAAGATTTTCTCATGTATAATTAGCCTTAAATTTATTATTTTTCTCGGCGCTAAATTACGGTAAGGGATTTGGCTTCCTACACTGGCTCCTGTCTTGGCCATTCCTCTCCAATTTCCAGTGCTTTCCAGTTTCTCCCAGTCCTCTTCAACGTATCACGCCCATCTTTTTCTTGGTCCGTTTCTTTTCGCGCTGCACCCATCCGAATATTATCTTCGTTGCTCTGCTCTTAAAATTTTCATTAATTTCAAATTAATTGCGTAGCAAATTTTAAATTTCATGAAATAAATTATTTTTCTCAATACTGTATTTACTATTATACGAGTATAAAATACTTAATATTAATTCTAGAGAAAAATACCTACGGAGCTTGACCCCTTTCTCTTTATGCGCCCCGTACACCCTTTCTATATAAACCTACATGTACATATTACACCATCCTTTGCCAGTCCAAAGCATTACCCGGGTGCATTTAGGTTGGCGCATAGAAGGCAGTTTGAACCATCACTTTCATGTACATATATTGGTTTGAACTGACCTCTACGTATTACCAGGGATGCTACATTTATTTTTTTACTTTTAAATGCCTGTTTAGAGTTGTTAATGTTTGACATGGGTTTGGTGGTAAATCCTTGTACACATACCGTGATTTATCCAAAAAAACTAATTTATATATAGATAGTTAGTTCAGATAAACTGAATAAATGCGAATTTCAATACATCTAAGTGATGACACTGATCGACTTTATAAACGAAAATATCAAATATAGGTTTTACTGTAAATAATACAAACAACGTACATGCATGACACATTGAGGAAGCGAGAGAAGTATATCAAAAAAGAACAGTGTGACGGTCCATTCTTTTTGTCCACGTATTCGGAGAAACAAAGCGATAGTTAGTTAGTTAATTATAATATGCATTTTTCTTTTTGCAAGGCCTCAATTTGCAACACATATATATATTTATAACTTATTGATGGTTAAGGCAATAGTTTTGTTAAACTCAATTATTAATTTATAATAGTAAGCAGGATTGTTTGATGGTTTTAATTGGATTTAATTTATATAATAAATTATAGCAGTGACAAATTTGGTTCGCCTTGCAAGGGCAATTTCAAACTGACATCACGAAACAAAATTGTTACTACTATTGGTATCATTTATTTTATAAATTAAATGCAAGTAAAACTATGAAACAATCCTGTTAACTATTATAAATTATGGTTACAACTTTTTAGTATTCAGATTTTTAGTTTTTACTATTGCATATCTTAATGTTTTGCAAATATGTTTTGTCCTACGATGTATATTTGAAAAATTAGCTAGAACATTGCCCGACCAAATGCGCTGCATCACTGAAAGTTCAGTTGGAAAGTTCGTCGATTGACGGTTTTCCTCTTAAATCAACATCCACCATGTTCGCCGTGCTTGTTGGCTGTTTGGTTTTATTTGGACTATGCACACCCGAATAAATTTTCGTCATTTCATAGTATTTTCTCGTTACTTCTGTTTAACGTTTTTATGGGCACAGTCTGTTTGTTCGTTTGTTGACCCAAAAAATATTATAAATAAAAGATATTAAAATATTTATCGATTCTCAACATACATCATTTTACTGATAATGTTTGAATTACTATAACGAATGAATTTTTATTAGCAATTTGTGTAAACGGATATTTTATTATTTGCCAAAGAGGGTATTATAAATTTAATATAGTATTTTTTATATCCTCCTATCCAAAAACCATTTAGGTCATATCATTTTAATAATCAATATTTGACGACAGGACCCTAGAGGCAATAATTTTATTCAGCTTTTATTTTATTATACATTATGATCAGAACACACTTCGTCAACAGTCAGCTTATCGAAATATGAGTAATAATAATAATAAGTTGAATAATTTATAGAGTGTAATTTTTATGAATTACTCATCTCAAGGGCGCTGTAGAAAATGCTCCGTTTTATGAACTAGTTAAAAATAAACATATTAAGAATGAGGGCTGCACCCAACACAGTCGATCAGCCCTTCTTATCAGGAAAGGATAATTTGAAAAGGTACGTTTTGAGTTTCGATCTAAACTCTGACTGATTCTCAATGCACTTAAGGTCTACTGGAAGATTCTTCCAGGCTGAAGGGCCAGCTACAGCGAAGGCTCGGTCGCCAAAGTTTGTGCTTTCTGTAATAATCTTCCCGGTACGAATTCCCATCCACCACTCTCATACCACTCCTGGTTCCACCTCATGCGAGTACAACCGTTCTTCGAAATGTAGGCTTCTTTAAAAGTCTCATTAAACTCAATAATTTATTAACATACATGTTGTGTAACAAAAAATTATAATTTAAGTTTACTTCTGAGTAGGAATCAAATTTTGAATGAAAGTTCCTCTATCCTCAGTGTTAATTATACCCCCTCCATTTTTATACATAACTCTACCCCTTTTAGTTTTTTTAAGTAATAGGGACTTGTAGGAGTCCCACTGCTTTCCCAAAACTTTTATAGTCGGAAGTCGCCTTTCGTCAGCTTCGCTCTATCAACCCTTGAGCTCGTCCCTCATCCATGCGGGGCTTACGTTACTGAGGTTGTGATTAAATAAAAGACAGACCCTTTTAGTATTTGCCTGGCTAAATCGTTTAAACTTCATGGGTGGTGCCCCTAAAAAATGTTGATTAACGACCCAGTAGGGCAAAGAAACATCGGCAGCTCGAGACTGCGGTGGTTGGATGGTGTCTTGACAGACTGTCGAGGTCTGAGGCAGCAAACAGGAAGGTGGCAGCCAGTGACAAAACAGGATGGAGTCATTTCTTAGAGGAGACCAACCCACCAAAGAAAAAAATGATGATGATAGGTGGAGTCGATCACATCAAGCGATGGAATAACGAATGGGTATTAATATTATAGAGTGACACTCAAATTATCAACAACAAAAAAAGATTTTCGATTTTGCCTCTAGTTTCATTACAAATTAACAATGTTCTACAAGTGTACTTATTTTCAGACTACGAACTACTATCACATCGTAATTGGAAAACATTATTTCGAGAATGTAAAAGTGACCGTCTAGTACCTAAAATGTGTGATTGCATGTTGTTTGTTCATGCTTATTATTACCATGTCATTTTGGGATTCAGATTATAGGAAAAATTCCATATTTTCCCTCTCATTATTTTTTATGTCCGAAAATTGCCTAATTTTATCTCATGATAAATAATAATTTAGTGTGCCACAACATGCTACCATACACACAATTAGACGCACACATATCAATCAAGCACCATCTGTGATTACGAATGACAAATCACAAAAAAGCTTATCATAGATTTCTACACCTTTAATCAAATTATATGAATCCCGGGATCAAGAGAGACCAAAAATAATAATTAAATAAAACGATGTTTTTTAACTACTTCCACTTTTGTCTTTATTTAGACAGCGACCGGTTTCGCCAGACTCGCTGGCATCGACAGACTGGTAACACTATTGTAAACTTAGTCCTTTATATACATACAGATCAGGGGTGGTAAACATGATTCTATACAAAAATAATCTTCATATATTTATGTAAAGTTTTTCTGAATTTAACTATTGGTATTAAAGGTATTCTTGGAGGTTCGTGGACCTTACGGACCAAGAACTATAACATATAATATTTAAATTCAGTAATAATTTAAACAAAATTACCATTTTTTCAAACATTATATATGAATATGTAAGAGATAATAAAAATTAAAACCCATTGTATTAAACACGAACCTCCAAGAATACCTGTAATACCAATAGTTAAATTCAGAAATTTTTTACATAAATATATGAAGATTATTTTTGTATAGAATCGGTCGCTGTCTAAATAAAGACAAAAGTGGAAGTAGTCAAAAAACATCGTTTTATTTAATTATTATTTAAAATGAACTTCCATCAAGAGATTTCAGTAAAATCATTTGATTAGACCAAAAATATGTTTCAGGATAGGAAATAAATAGAAAAGAATAAAATTAATTTATAAATATACAATTAAGTTTTATTTCATGTTCTTCTTTGGTTTAGACCAGTTTCGGGAGTTCGTTGCCATCGGCTGGGCTACCTTTGAACATAAGATGGTAACGAGCTGCCGAAACCATTAAAGACAAGTGGAATTAAACTATTTATAGTTTCTTGAACAATGATGTAAAACTCCAAATTAAATAATTATTTTAAAAGAAAACGTCTGTCTTATAGGAGTTTATTAAGTTTTAAATGGAACGAAATGTTTCGCTCTTCTAAGGCATTATCAAATGTGCATTTGAATAAAGATTTTATATTTTTTAGGAATGGATACTTATACTTGTATACGAATACTGGATTTCACCCACCGCGGGCTATCAATTCATGATTTAATTGTATCTCAATAGAGACGAAGATGCAAATTGGAAACTGAATATGGTTAATCAAGGTGTTTACAGGACCCATGACCTGTCATTGGTTGGGTTAAGCGCACGCTTCATGCAACTACAACATTCCCCATTCCACCCTTCTTTATGACCATGCTGACAAATATTTGGAAGTTGTATATATGTTAAAGTTCTATGCCAGTTTAAAGATTTTTTATTTATCTACTATTAAATTCTATTAAATTCTACAAAAGGAATTTTACTATTAAATCATTTACTATTAAATTCTACAAAAGGAATTTTATTCATTTTAATTAAGTTTACAAAATACATAGCTTTAATTGTAATCATACAAAATTTACGTAATTTTGAGTATAGTTGAATTTTTCTTCTAAAAACTTTGTCCGATATAAATGTTTCACAATAAAATAATATAAAGTATTATACCAACATAAAGTATAGAAAATTCTGATCAGTTATTCATATAAAATATTTTTATCAACATTTGAGTGTATGCAAATTAATATTACTTCACACAGGAAAAAAAACTTATTTTATAATATAATAACAGCACGAAATGACATTTTAGCTCGTATATGTTATGTTTAATATTTATTTTTAAATCTTTATAAACGAGCATAAATTACGTTCACCGTTTTGAATATAAATAACCATACAGTTTATACACATCATTTTATATGAGAATCTTTTAAAGTATGTTTTCTTTGATATTAATAATCTAATGTTTTGGAGCTAATATTTGCTTCTAAACAACCATTTCATTTTAGCATTCTCCCTTTGTTCCTGCCGCGCAATACTGATGAATAAATAACATCACATTAATGAAAATACTGTTATTTTGATGATTTCCACGAGTAAGGTGCGATTAGTAATTTTCCCTTTTAAACTGGGTGTACTTGAGTGGAATGCGGTACATTGCTGCTAAAATTATCCGTCGATTTCACACGGTCTTAATATGATATGTGTTTTAATTTTGTATTTGAATAAATATTACGGAATTTTGATATTACAAAATACTTCACTCGGAAAACTGTCAAAAATACCACATCGCACTCTCGAAAATAATATATTTCATAGAACTGTTTCCTAGTTATAAATACTTTTTCATAAATGCAATTTTATGAAATTTTAATATGAATAAATATTCTCTTTGTCCGTTTTATTGGGCTTACAACACAAAATTAAAACCGTTTTTTATATGCAGAAATAAACCTATTGTTTCTTGAACAATGAATAAAACTCAACATTTAATCATCATTACGAATAAAATCGTCTGTATTCTCGAAGTTTTATTATAGTTTATGGAAAAAATATGTTAATGGAAATGCCTATAAATATTTTCATTCTAGTTTTAGGTTAAATAATCAATATCCAAAAGGGCATGTCATCATACTAGTCTCATGATATCCTAAATAAGATTATATTCAACAAATTCACTTACTAACATAGATAATAATGAAAATACAAATTTATAGCGTATTTATTGTTTCTTGAACAATGATGTAAAACTCCTTATTATATAAATCATAAACTTCTAGAAAATAGACATGTTCATTCATATTATTCACAGAAATCATGCTACTAAATATTAGTAGATACTATGCCAAACTAGTGTGATAATGTCTGTATTTAATGGATATTGGAAATAATAGAAAAACTTTTCTTTATGTAACTTCAATTTCGGAGTTATTGTTAAGTTTATTGGTTAACGAAATAAAACGGTGTTTTTTTTTTAATAAATAATTCTACTTTTGTCTTATAAAGTTATACGATTTTTTTTAAACTTTGTATGTAATTGTCGGGGTTAAATGCATAACCCATATAAGTGGAATTCGACGCTGAACCAGCATATTTCATGATGAAATATATGACACGAATAACCGAAAAACGCCTGACTCAGGACCTACTTATCAAAACTGATGATTCTAGAGCCCAGATTTATTCCGTTTGGTCACTAGGTCACTAGAGCAGAGCATCGTGTGAAAATTGAAGCAAAGCATATAAAAGCGGTACATCCGACCACCATGGACAGTATTCCTTCTTGCGACTTCTAACCGACACGAGTCCACGCCGTCAAGTCTGCGTACGAGAAACCTCCGACTCTCCTACCGAGCTACGCAACTGTCTACACTGCTACGCCACGCAACTTCCGACGAGTCTTCGCTCCAGCCGACCGACGCTACTGCCCAGTGAAGCCCCAGCCGCTATCGACGTCCAGGCGCACGCTCCATCACGAGTACTTAAAACTGTTAACGTATGATTACTTGTGACCTGCAATAAACGCTGAAACCTCCACTGCTTTTAACTTTCACCATATCCCCCAAATAATATTTATAACACCGTGTCCGGAACACGTGTTTTTTTTTTTTTTTAATAAAGTTGGTGTTACATACAGAGTTTAAAAACATTGTTCAGTGAATCTGCAACACAAAGCTATGGCGAATATACAATAAAAGTTATCTTATATGATAATTTAAAATCAACTTTTCACCACCAAAATATTTCAGTAAAATCATTAGATTATATTGGTGTATTGCAAGTACGGCGCGAGTGCAAATAGTTAAATTATTCGTATTTTAATGTATACCGACATTAATTGTTTTGTAATCTGTTTCCAGTGCATCGCAAGAGGAGTTACCCGCACGCGCACGTCCCGCTCAAGATCCGCGGCGCGCGGCGCTACTCGGGCCCGTCCCACGAGCCCGCGGCCGTCCCGGCGCAAGGCGTCCCGCACGCGGGCGGCGACCCCGAGTCTCCGCCGCTGCTCTCGCCCGGGAACGGCACCGTCCTCGAAGAAGACCCGCACATCCTCAGCTCCGAATCAGACTTGGTAATTGAATACATTTTAATTTTATCTATGAGAGTAGGCTGACTTTTCATGTACATATCGAGAGGATTTGTGACATTACACTGACGTTGGGCTTCATCGTTCGGACCGGAAGAGTTTTCAAAGATCCCAAGGTGCTCAGAGTCCTATACAACGTATTGGTTCCAAGTAGACTCAAGTGATATGGAGTCCTCACAAGGCGAGATATTCCATTTGCTGGATAGGGTTCATAAAAAAATCTGAGTTACCTCTACATGAGGGAGTATGGTAATTATCCGTGCACATAGGTTGATTTAAATGATTTAGGCGGTCAAAATTATTTCACGGTGTATTTTGACTTTAAATCATAAATATTATCGTAAAAAATTGTCCTTAGTAAAAAAAATTTTTTTTCCGAGCCAAAAATATAAAAAAATACTAAATCTCGAGGAAAATTTTTTTTTATTACAAATTTTACAAACAAAAAAAATCTAGTTACAGTATATAAGTATATAATATATAAGTATATACAGTATATAAGTATTTTAAATTTGCTTATACATTTATGGACAAATCTTGATCCATGTCTGAAATATCGGATTCGGTATTCGGGTCAGCTGGTAACATATTCATTTTGTTTCAGGGCAAAATGAATCTGGTTTGATCGTTTTTTTGTTTGTTTCATGCTACTTAATAGTGAATCTGAACTCAATAATAATGTATTATATATATCAAGGTTGCATTCCTCCCTCGAGAACTTTCTTGCGTAGTTTTCGCGGTATAATCGAAAGTGCTTATTTCTGGCTTCTGCTGCCTCTTCCGACAACTGTCCTATGGGTAATAAGGCATTTTCAATTACAACTGCACCATGAATTAATATTTTATGCAAGGTCGGAGTCATTGGGTGCCAACTATATAACTCGACTGAAAGTTCGAATATTCCTTCTAACCACTTTTCATTAGTTTTAAGAAACATTGCTTCTTTTCTATGGGCTTTCGACCATTTTTCTTTCATTGATGTTTTAAAATATACAAATTTTTGTTTGAAACTGCTTAGATTATCTGGAGTGTCACCACAACACGACAATAGGTGATTTTCTAGATATTTAATTTTTTCATCTAAATTAGGTAAATCTTGCTGCTGCATTTGATCGTAAAGATATTTATGGCTTACGGTTTTTGTACCCGATGTACCAGATATACCTTAAATAGAGAAAATCACACTTAAATAGAGAAAATCACACTTTATTAAATTTTAAGAAAAAGTTGATTAAAAAAAGTGATGTCATCCTTTTTAAAAAAAATACGTTGCTTCACTAGTCACTTATTTTATTATTGCTCCAGTAAAGGGTAAAATTCTACCAAAAAACTTCAATAAAACACTTAAATCAGTATATCTAATATTACCTGTGTTTTATATACATATAATAATAATAATAACTGCAGCCATTTAAAAATTGGTAAAAAGATATCTAAGTACCTAACCATAACGCCGTGTCCCAGAAGGAGTGCAAAAAAATGGACCATACTATGTATGTAGAAGTATGCAGACTTGCATACTTCTCGAGATTTTTCAACATTCATACATCGTGTCATGCACGTCAATTTCTTTGACTCTTCACATGGCCGACACTTTGATAGTAAAAGTATTGTGTCATATATTTCACAATTGTATTAAAATTTGTGATTTTTATTGGAAATCTTTGGATAAAAAACTAATTATGTCCATAGTAATTTAGTAACTAGCTCTAATGACCTCCCCAGAGAAGTAAGGTCACAGGTGGATAGGGCTGCAGCGGTTGCAGGCTGCCTGAAAGATGTCATATGAAGAAATAAGGACATGAGGACCGACAGCAAGGTTTGCATCTATAAGACCTGTGTGCGACCAATCCTCACATATGGCATTGAATCGAGGGCAGACACTGTCAAGACAAAGAGCATGCTCAGGACAACCGAGATGAAAACGCTCCGCGCTATAGCTGGCAAGACCCTGCGTGATCGAGTTAGGAATACAACGATCCGAGAAGAAAGATGTGATCAGATGGGGACGTCAAAGACGGCGATACTGGCATCAACACGTAGAAAGGATGAGCTCAAATAGGATACCACACATAGCTCTCCATGGAACGCCAAACGGACAACGCCGACCAGGAAGACCCCCGAAACGGTGAAGAGAAAGCTGGAGTTCAGCGTCTCAAGAGAACCCCCCTGATTTCAGGGTTATTTAACAGACTCCTGAGTCTACTAAAAGTGAAGAAGAAGAAGAAGTAATTTAGTATCAATATCTACCCCTAAATGGCAATAGCATAAGTTGAACATTCTTGGCCATTAAACTTGAGTCAAGAGAGATAGCTCACGTTGCTAAAGTTTTGATGAAAATGGAACAAGTGAGCGAAGAATCCGCATCTATTCCTTTGATTTAAAAACTTGGGAGGGGAGGGTTGTATCGGAAGTGTGCAGGTCGGTCTCTCTAAGGTGAAGATTAATTCTTAAATAATATTTTTATTCATTAGCGCGACACAACACTGTGTCAACCTCCTCATTTAAGATTTAACCTGCATTTTATAAATTCCCAACTTGACTCACCGCTGACTTCAAAGGATATATTCCATTATTATCACTCTGCCTCATTAAAAAAATTCGCTCTCTTTTGTTTTTTATTTCATCTCTTTTCGCCATCAGTAAAAACAGACCAACATTAATACATACAAATTATTTTAAGTTTAGCAGTCGGAATGTAAGAGCATAAGATATAATCAAATCAAATCAGTTTTTTTTTCTCAAAGATATTACAAACAACAATAATATTATAATTTAATGCATCTATTGAGAACAGGTAAAAATATAATATATAATACCAGGAACGCATGAGAGACGGTTCGACTTTAGGAATACAAGATACTTATCAAGTTCAATTCAAGAATATTTATCTTCTGAACGTACTTTGACTAATATGAAAGACGTTGATCTCCGAAGCGATCATGTTTAGCTGTTTAATTCTTCAATAGAAAGCTAACTACAGTTACTATTAAATACTTTCCAAGATAATTTTTACATTACATTTTATAATAAAGCGAATTATAATTCAGTTTTTTAATTTTTCATTAGAACTTAACGAAATCGAAGAAAATTATATACAATATTATATACAAACAAACCATCATGCCGTTTTCCCGCAGGGGTAGGCAGAGAGAATGGACCGCCACACTACTCTATCCTGGCACATCTCTCTAGTTTCCTCCACATTCATACAGGGAGACATACACGCACGTCGATTCTTCCGACTTATAATATGACCAACCTTTAAAATTTGATTAATTTGGTCATGCCATGTTTTCCTCGGTCTACCTCGACTCCATACTCCATTTACATCATTAACGTATACTTTTTCAACCATTATTTCTCCATCTATGCGCTCCATATGTCCGATCCAACGCAGCGATCTTTTCATAATTTTGTTCATTATACCTTCTTCCGTTCTACATTCCTTTCTCATATCAGCATTATATTATTTTCGATATATCAAGAGAAGTTGGTTCGAATTTTAAACCTAATTCGAAAATAGTTATCTATTGAAATACATATTTTTAAATTCGTGTGCTTTCTGTCTCTCCTAGATATAATTTCTTGAGTTTGTAAATAAATAGCAAATCGCTGTAAATAAAGTTTATTTCTTCCCCTCTCTCGAGGTACGATAGCGAGTACGTGATATATATGTCTTGATTGGCAATATCTACTTCGTCTCAACCAGTCTTTGTTAGTGTCCTCCAAGTATTTCACCTCAACCTGAGTAACTTCTCACAGTTAATAGTTGCGCTTGGAGTTCTGCTAATGCAAGGGTCTTACTTCTAAGGTGATGGAATACCTCGGAACCGAGGCACGGAACTTTTTATATTTTGTGACCAAAGTAAAATCTTTCCAAAATGAGTTTTGTTGCAAAAAATAATTAGTCAAATAAAATTTATCATTAACTGTATGAAAATGTGTAATAGAAAAACTAACCAATTATTTTAAAACTATAAAAATTATTAAATATGTTTTGTATCAAAAGTGGCTTTCTGAAAAAAATCTTAAGAGAGAAAAATAAGTTTATTCTCTAAAATGAGGATTAATGTATTGAGCAAGTGAAGAATGAAGAAATATAAGATTTCAATAAAAACGTCAAAGGTGCAAGGGAACATAAATTAAGGAAGACTTATAAAAACATGGCACTACAATACTTACTAAATTTATGAAGTCAGTCAAGTAAGAAGTCAAATATTTTTATCACGTATGTAAAACAACGTCGTACTTGGAAGAGTTTTTTGACTATTTCATTATAGGATAACATGCTTCCCCTTGGGGGAAATTTTTGGTAAGTTATGTTTATTCAATAACATATTTTATGTGGAGAATTTCAACCTGAATAACGAAATCAAGTAAAAAAAAATAGAAGAATCTCGCGCTTCCTGATGAGATAGGCCATAAGAAATAGATGCCAGCCGTAAGATGAAATATGTTTTCTATGATGACAACATTCATTTAAAGCTTGGACATAGAACTTTAAAAGCTACGTCTTGTCCATACTTTTATATGGTGTTTAATCATAGGCCTTAAAAGTTGTCATCTGGAGGCATTTGAAATGTGTCTGAATCGCAAAATGTTGCACATCCCTTGGACCGATATGGTCTGCAACATAAATGTTCTCCAGAGAGCGAGAGCCGTTGAGAAGAGGATTTTTACAGGATATTACAAAAGCCCGTAAGGTGGCGTATTCGGATCATGTGATTAGGGGAGGAAAATATTAATTGCTGCACCTGATAATTGAGGGGAAAATATAGGGTAGACGAGGTGTTGGCAGGAAGCGAATCTCCTGACTTCACAATATAAGGGACTGGACTGCTTGAGAAACATCGAGGAGCTGTTTTAAATTTCCAGAGACAGAGACGCTTACTCTCGGATGAAAGTCAACGTTGAGGAAACCTGGCATGACACCGGAAGAAGAAGAAGATTTTTTTTAAATACGGAATTTCTTTGGTATATTTACAACTTCATTTGTTTAAATATAATATTAAAACACTTCGTCAGAGCTACAAATAACACTGTTCAGTGTAATTTGTAACCCTGACGAAGCTCCGGCAGGAGCGAAACCGGTTGGTTGTTGAAAAGAATAAAGTGGTGTAAATATTATATGTAATAATGCCACATCACAAAGTATGCGTTTCATACGAAATAATTAATTCATTTCATTTTAGAGCATACATATTTCATTATAGATTCACTTCATACCAACCCAATCAGACTTAATAGAACATCTAAAGGGAGAGTTCGTCTATCGAGAAGTTCTAATCTAAGTTACGCGTCCGGTGCAAAGTTGACGCGGCATTCGAATATCAAATCGATGCATTCAAGTTCTGGAACATTCCAGATTATTAATAATTATCAATTCAAAATCTGCACTACATTGCAATGGACTAATAATTTGAACATTTTCATGTATCTGTAAATTCCAGGTTTACCTCCGAACATATAAATAGATATGTGGCATTTCGGATAGTGACCAAAAACACTACGACTAATTTACAACAATTATTTTAGGAATGATCTCCCACAATGTTTTGTTTAATAACGTTGTTGTGTGTTTGAAACCAATAATTAAATATAATGCAATATAATTTTTGAAACCCCGAAATCACACTGTATGGTACATAATTTAACTCGTGATAAAAACAAAATCTAAAACGTATTTTTGAGATCTGAGATCTAACTTCTATTATAAGTAAATAAGATTGTTTTAGACCAACCGCTAAATATGAACATATATAAGTGATTCATTGCCATAGAAGAAGCACGAAAAAAAAATTGGCCTTACCCATGCTTTATTTCTCTTTATCATCTTACTCTTAATGGCCAAGTCTTCAAGATAGAATTTTTATGTATGGTATGTAATATAAGGATTTAAGAAAAGAAACTCTGTTTGCTGTTATCGCAATCCCTATTCTTTTAAAGCTTACTGTGAATGGCGTCATACAATCCATGAAATATCGAAGTTTTTAGTATTTCAGATGTTATTTAACATATTTTTATATATTTACAGCCGTCCCGAGGACATTCTCCTACTGAAAGCCTCGGCAGCCCGGAGGAGAAACGTGTGCAGTTTGATAAGCAGAAAATTCAGGAAGCTGATGAGAATGATCCCTTGAAGAAACGAAGGAAAAGGTAGAGTTCTTAAATCTATCCACATATTACACAATTAGCTATGCTTATTTCTAAGTGATATAATGTGTACCTAAAACGTATCATTGAATGAAATACTTTAATTGATGTATTAATTTCATTTATCCAGGCATCTCCTATATAGGTCACATGAGATATTTTATTTTTAAATGATCAAAGATATATGTAATACTAAAACATTTTTAATTATATTTATTTTAATCCAAACAAGGTAGCTTAAAATAATCTTACATAAAGAAAAAGTTTCCCGCAAAAAAATTCACTTATTTCAGTTTATCCAGAGGGCGCCTACTTATAATAGAATAGGGTTAAATGCAAACTTTTACTTGACTAACACTTCCGTGATCTAATTATGCTTGTTATAACAGTAAACTCGGTTGGGCGCCAGACTACCAATTGCGGCTTTATTCTCGATTCTGTCGTTTGGCCTCGCCTTTTCTCTTTCAATATTTTGTACTACTATGATTTTGACTAAGATAGATTAGTTATTTGCAAAATATTTTATCACTTATGGGGTAAATACTCACTATTTCACTTTTTTTTCGACGATTTGTTTATTTAATGTAGCCATTTAATTGTCGTATAGCTCAACTGCACTAATCTTATAGTGCACTCGACGTACCATATACGTCGTGAAAATTACAATATCAGATATTTAATATTTAAGAAAACATACGTTATCTAGAAATTATATTATTATTTATGGGAAATAAATGTTTCACTTTTGTAAAATGTCCACAGGACATTTGGTCATACACGTGTTCACATATACATAAACACCTTCTAGATACCGTACGCAATATTTAATACTAAATATTGAATTTTACGTGCACTTTCAGCAACCCAATAGACAAACAAAATTTACTTTTACTTAAAGTAAACCCCATATTAAATATTTAAAATTAGTTTCAAAGTACGTTTTCAAGGAAATTTGATAATTTCCTAGCCAGGCGAAATATGTCACTACCTTAAATTGTAATAAAACTTCTGAAAATTTTATATTTTCATCAATATTAGACAATTATTATTCTAAGTGGTTCACATTAAAAAGGAGTAGCTTTCTACTAAAAACCAAACGAAAAGTCATTATAGTGTCTTTATTATATCGAAATTGTTTAATAAATCAAATATCTCATGTCATTCATAAATAATTACAAGCGCACGAATAATATGAAATTCATGAATCTTATTATTTTCATTTAAATACTAATAAAAAGTTTAAAAATTACACATTTCTACTCTAGTTATCCAAATTTATTGAGTTCCATTCTATGTTTTATAGGTATAAGTTTTTTTATTCTTTATAAGTATCTTTCGAAACATTTTATTTAAAAATATGACATGTCATCATATCCTTATTAAATATTCCAAATCCAAAAAAACTTACTCACTAAACTTACGATTTTTAAAGTTTTGTATCTGAATTCATCTAATCTTTTACGAGTATATGAAATATTGGCGTAACAAAATGTAACTTATTTACTCATAAATTCCCTTCGTTCCACGAATTTTTGCTCCGAAGAAATGCGTCACGATGGAGAACCCACTCAACTCCATTTGAGCAATTTTCTCCAGCGACACATCATATCTCGACTGCAATCCGTTCAAATTGCTTTTCGTTTAATATTTAATAATGCGACAACATTATTAATACTTATCACAGACATCAGTAATGTAATAATACTAGTAATGGTAATAATTCATTTGACAGCCTATACCAATATTATAAAATGTTTACGTTATTAAATTATTATTTACAAGTTTTTCTATTTCATACAATTCAAATATTAAATGAAGTCACATAAATATAATTTATAATAATAAAAAATCGACCATGTATTTAACAGAAGTTTCTAAAAAATAAGTCTTTTTTTTAATTAAAAATTATAAGACACGAATTTGAAATTTTAAGCTTCAAAAATTACAACAACTAGCATTTACATTAATCTTGCTTTTACTTTATTATCAAGAGCGAAACTTTACAAACAGGTTTTACTTATTTTTTCTTTAAAATTTACTTTCCACAAGTATTTCACACCGTTAAAAATCATTTTATTGTTCATAAATATATTTTGTGCATTTGTTTCTCTAATAAAATTGATATTGATCCTTATTGTTGAATATATAGTATTATACCATAATATAATTTGCTTTTTTAACCTTTGCATACCGAACCTCGGCTATATATCGTTTATTACGAAAGTTTTATTCATTATATTTCATTGCTACTTAGTAAACTCAAAACAAACGTTTTAGAAACGCCAAAAAAAGGTGTTGCGTTCAAAAATACACTAAAAATAATTATACAAATGCTAATAAATTCAAAATACTAATACTCGTAAACAACTAGGAATGTACTAAACTTCATTTTTGCTGACTCTCTTCATTTTTGTTTGTGCTAAATGTCCTAATTACCTCATTTATTTATTTTCTATTTTATAATACATTAGCTATGCATTACTATTCCATTTCTTTCATGACTCAGATTAAATATTATAACCGTAATTCTAATTCTAAGTGTTTTCCATTAATAACAAAAACCAGATCACGATTTAAATTTCCTCATTAGGGAAAATCAATGTACTCAGAATGACTTAAATGGGTTGAATTTGAAGTTTTCAGCTTGGGATGATCCTCTGATAAGATTTGTTTACATAGAAATGAGTACCGAGTTTTGATTATTCAATATTGTCACCATTAGACATTGTTTACTCGCTCTTACATGTATTTGTCATTAATCGCAGCGCCCTTCTAACCGAATGGCTCAATGAAATCATGAGGTACGTACATGTATCATAACGAGTTTATTCTTAGGCATGGTTTATTTCTCATTTGAATTATTTTATTTGCTTAGCATGTCATTCGCAAAACCAATTTCTCTCTTATGAATTAGGGGTAACATCGTTGATGTAGGAATGTACTCCATCACGAATTGACAACTTTTCATTTGGAAAAACTAAAAAAAACATTATTCGCTTAATTTTCTAAAAACCTTATTAAAAATCTTGTACCGTTGTATTTATTTGGACAAAGTTGTTAAATCGTGAAATAAAACATATTGCTATATCAATTAAGATTAGGATGTATCAATATTTATTCTTATCACATTTCTCGCTGTTTGCACTTTTTTTATTTAATTTTTCATGACCTAACTGGACATAGGAAAAAGCACAAGATTAACAAACCAAGATTTTTTTCCAGTAACTTTTCCAGGGTATCTGTGGACTGTTATACTTGTAAATACAAAAACTTAATTATTTGACTTTACAGAATATCATAAGTAAATAATTATGTTATATTAGACCTAAATACTGATTTAATTTGATAGATAATTATTTATATTCGGATTGTGTATGATGATTTAATTTACCTCGGTGAAACTAATTATTTTGTGATTTAGAATTTTGTTTTACGTGTTATTTTCAAATAATTTTAAATTGATTTCATTTTTCTACTAACCAAATCGATAACAATTTGTGGTTTTTTTCTGTTTTTTTTTATCCGATATATAAATAGTTTATAGTATAAAATTACATAAATGATATAATTATAAAAAAACATATTTTGTTTTTTTTACTTATGATAAACAGTAAGCACGATTTTAAAATATTTTGTCTCCACTTAATAAATTAGCAACACAACATAAAGTATTGAATCATCTTTCAATATACTCGTATATATCCGTATTATTTAAAAAACGCACGATAACGTTTATTTATTTATATTACCGACACTTTTTTGTTACGTAATTTTATGGGAAATTTAAAAAGTTGTTAACTTACGTTCCCTCTGTTGCTTACCCTCTTCTTCTGAGACTTTAAATAGTTTTAATACGCTTATATTATGACCGACCCATAGAGGGCTCACACCGCTAACCCGGAGCTGTTATAGGCGTAACGGCGCCTTTAGTCAGCCTTGTCCGGACATGGACCCACCCCCCGTCCATGCGAGACTTACGTTAAAAAATAAAAATATACAGGAGTGCAACCATGGGGGACCCAGACCACATTTAAACTAAGGCAATCTCCCTCGATGTACCGCCGTACATACATGATAATACAACAGCAAGAGAAAATACAAGTAATTTAAGCGCTCTTGAGGTGAATTTTCACCTCAAGTGCGTGCTATAATAATTAACCTAATTATTATTTTTAAGGATCAATTGTATCTCCATAGAGACGAAAATGTAAATTATTTGGAAACATAATATGGTAGTCGAGGCGTTATTAAGATACAATTAGCGTAGTCGACTATTGAGATACAATTAATCATTAAAAATGATTAACCCGCAATGGGTAAAAATCCAGTTTTTGTCTACAAGTATTTGTATACATAAAAACAAAAATCTTATTATTATTATTATAAGCCAAAGAAGAACTATAACAATAATCATAAAACTTTAAACGCTTAATTAAGGACAGTTGATTGTGTACATGATATTTTGACAGTATTTCGCACATCTGAGAATAGAGAAATTTCCCCAGTGATAGTCAGCGCTGCGGAGGGTTCAGAAGATGGAGGGACTACGTCAACAATGGCATTATTAATACCTTTTGTTGTTGAAAATTATAAGTTTTATTCTTTAAAATTGCGTTTCAAGCAGATCGTTTATTTGTTTTGTTTTTTTTTTAATTCAACGTGATAAAATGATTAATAAGAATGAAAACATCTGTTTTATTATATTATATGTGAATGGCAAGTTTCGTCTGTCTAGGGCATTATCAAATGTGGTGTTTTGCATCATTGTTCACGAAACAGTATATGTGATTTAATTAATATTCTCATAATTTTTAATTAAAATTTGAACCCTTAATTGGACTGAAGAAAAATATTTCCCATGTGATTTTATCTACGTTCCTATATACACAAGTTAGTATTATATAACATACAAAATGTTATGTAAACAAAATGAACATATTTGTCCATGGAACGAAAATAGTAATAATTCAGAAGAAGTACGCAAACGGGTGTGCAAGAGTGATCCTCATGATTTCACGTGTCCCGGGCAATATGATCACTGACCTTACATCAGGGCATTGCAGACAGGGAGGTGGCGTATGATGTATCTTCGGCGCCACAAAATCATAAGAGACCTACCAGCTAAGGGAAGATAAACCCTTCAGAAAATCTCTAGATGGGATGGGATCACGGTAAATCATTCCAGTAACACTTCCCAGGAAATCATTGTAGCAAGTCATATCAGGGACTTTTTAATAGAGATTCACTTCAAAGGTAATTCTCTTTATGTTCGTTAACGACTAATCTGCGAAAATTACATATCCATTTATTGAATGCATCACACCAATAAGGAATTTTTTTTAATATAGAGGTACCTATACTCGGTTCATCTCAATGTAGTTGATAAAATAGTTGCAAATCTCGTCGCCACCCCATTATGTATATATAATATGAAAAATGAATTATTTGAGTGAGATATCAATTTACAATATTTTTATTTATTTAGTTAACAGACAAGTTAAAATATAATTTGTTTTTAATAGTGGGCGTTTTTTATAATATTTATTTTTCATTATTTAAATGACGACGTCACAATTAAAAACACAAAAAATATATAAATAACTAAATTTCTTAATCGAAATGACTCACATTTTTGGCACATTTTGAATATTAGTTCCGACTTATCCCGTTTAATTCCTCGCTTTGAGGTACGGTTGTGTCTTTATTTTAATAATTATTCAATTTCGTCACAGACACGTATCGCCAAGTCCGAGTTATTTCAGAGTTGAACACAATCGACTTGACAATGAAGATCGAAATGTTTTGTTACATCGATATCTAATGATCTGTGGAATTTGTAATTTTCTGCGTATTTTTTTAATCTACTTTTGATTACATAAAATACGTTATTTTATCATTTCCAATGCTTTATAATTAATAAATTTCATAGGTGAATAATAGTACTGAATTCATAAAATTAAATATCAGTTAGGTTTGAATATTAACCTAAAATATTTTTGATACCTTTAGAGGATCATTCCGGGACACGTAAGTCAAGCCCTCGCTTAAACGATGAACTAGATCAATTATCGTTACTGGTTTATCGACTTAACTTTCAAATTATTAATGTCCTTGAAATTTCGTGTACATCGTAAAAATAAAAATATGTTAATAGGAATGTCTTTTTTATTTTTTTTTTTCATTATTAACTCAATACCACGCGTAAGACTTTCCAATCAGATATTATACATAGAAATTTGTAGTCCCTCGATAAATACCCAATTTACGGAAACCCGACGCCACCGACCACAAATGAAAACAAAATTACCTTTTATCAGTTGATCATAAATACATGTGTCTTCACGAACACATAAGGTTCACCGCAATCAAAATATTATATCTCCGAGTATATCCAGTACACACCCTGTATGTAAATGTGTTTACATTTCTCCGCGGAGTGAAAATGAAAATTGAATCTTTTAGTCGTCAGTGGGCGGAATACGGAATGAGAACGTAATAGAGAATATTGATAGGGTACTTCGATGGTTGTATCTGATTCCTTGTTTTCATTGGTATTAGGACTATTTCGGACTATTGATTCCCGTCCGAATGTTTTTTTTAGTAAAGGGATCGATGAACTACTTATGAGATGGCAAAAGTGCATAGATAGCAATGGTACATACTTTGATTAAATAAATATATTATATTTAAAAAAAATCAACTTTATGTTCCTCCCATACAAAACGCCAATTTCATATGTAAGGACCTAATATTATAAAAGAGAATTAAATAATATACGTGGACAGACATGGTTACCAATACCGAAGTCCTGAGGCGAGCTAGAGTTGACAGGGAACTGTTATCAACTATCAGGGTTCGAAAGATCTCACATCTGGGTCATATACTGCGTGGGGAAAAGTACCACCTTGATATTGATATTGGAGGGGAAAATTGAGGGACGCCGAGGGCTCGGAAGGAGACAAATATCCGGGCTGCGAAACGTGAGGGAGTGGACCGGCATCCGAAGTTTGGAAGAGCTGTTCCGAAGAGCGCAGGACAGGGACAGGTTCGCCGAGGTGATCGCCAACGTTGGGGGGACCCGACAGGGCACTTGAAGAAGAAGAAGAAAGAATATACTCTTATATCTGAAGTCAATATTATATAAAAGTGAATTAAAGAATATCTGAAGTCGTATATCTGAAGTCAATACATCACAAGAAGACATGTATTTTAATATATCCCCCGTTAACGTGCAGAGGAAAATATTGATATGTCACACCTTACTCAATTCCTCAGAGCCCGTCTATGGTATAGCTTTCACCACACATTCGTGGGTTGTAATTTGAAATAGGAAAACTGATAGGTACAATAAATGTATTTATTAGTTCCTTGGCGTGTACCTACACCAACCCGATAGCAAGAACACTCGGGTTTGCCTGATCATGACAATGAAAGACAAAATCAATAAACGCTGCCAAAATACTGTTCCTCTCGTGTCGTAACGTTATTCGCCACGTGGTCCAGAGGCGTTATAATTAGAATATCATCATTGGTAACAGGTATTAACTCTTATAGAATTGTTCACAAATATTCAAACTGATTTCTAAATAATTTTGGGATATATCCAGAGTCAGATAAAATTGCACTTCATTTGTGGTAGGACATTATTAAAGATAATTTAAAACGCATTTGTATTTTGTTTAAAATAAAGTTGTGTAAAAAGAAAGTATACAAGTGTTTTGAATTGTTTATTAAAATTATTAACTGTTTAAATAAAAACACTTTTATAAAATTATTATGTTATACGATTGATTATATTTCTTGTTTCGCTAACCGATGTTAGCATCATCAGGTGTTACAATCAACTGACAATTTCAAAAGAAATATAATCAATTGTGATATTCTATAACAGTGTTTTTATTTACATATTTAATAATGTCAATATATCAAAGGGTTTCTGCCACAAAATATCGTCCGTTTCTGACAAAATTTTAATTTTTTTAGTACTGCTTTAAAATTACAATTTCATTTATTTAATATTACGGAAGACCGAGGAAAACGTGCCACGATCAAATAAATCAAATATTGAATGTCGGCCATGTGAGGTGTCAGAGAAATCGACGCGCGTGCATGACACGATGTATGAATGTTGAAAAAGCGAGAGAAATATGCCAGGAAAGAAAAGTGTGGCAGTCCAATATTTCTGCCTACCCCTTCGGGGAGACGACGTGATGGTTAGTTAGTTAGTTTAAACATTTATAATATAAAACAAGTAGGTACGTTTTAAAAACGGAATTGAAAAAAAATAGATTTGACATCAAAAATGACTCACTGTTGATGTACAATAAAATATATTATACATCAGTAACCTTCGTGACCGAGTGGTAAGTGCATTCACTGTCACCCCGAAGGTTCCGGGTTCGATTCTCGGCGAGGGCAGTGTGTTTGTCACACTGTCTTTGGTCTGGTGCAGTATTCACGTGACAATAAAGTGGCGATAGATTAGCTACCTATCACATGTCACGAGAATCACTATGATAGCTATAATACCCTTTAGATAGATAGATTTGGCTCTTGCTGTCATGATGTAAAGAGCGATTCAACAAAATAATAATAATAATAACCAACAACTTGCATCTTAATACACAGACCCCTGAAACAGGAAAGATACATCGCAACCTTATCTCCTTGATCCATCATTTATATGTTTTACCTCTAAAACATCAACTACTTCTTACGTTAAACTGGTGTGTAAAGAAGAACGAAAATGTTGAAAATTGTCTCGATATGACCGACTGAAACACAAATTAAACCAAGGATCAATTTTATCTCAATAGAGACGAAGATGCAAATTGGAAACTGAATATGGTGATCGAGGTGTTTACAGGACTTATGACCTGTCATAAGTCACAAAACAAAAACTGGTCCAAGTTAGCATATAAATTGGAATGACATTTCCAGGCGTTATCTAGCAGTGCGTTAATGGCGGTAGCCTTTCACATTGCGTTATAAAAAGATCTTCTGCTTAATGCTTAAACCTAATCTTTATAGATGGCGCTGGTCTGTAAATTGAAACTGACATGTGAATTGTGATGTTGGATATTAGCATAAATACAACTTCCAAAAATTTGTCAGACATGGTGGTCATAAGAAAGATGGAATGGGGAATGTTGTATTACATAAAGCGTGCGCTTAACCCAACCAATGACAGGTCATAAGTCCTGTAAACACCTCGATCACCATATTCAGTTTCCAATTTGCATCTTCGTCTCTATAGAGATAAAATTAATCCTTGAATTGATAACCCGCAATGGGTAAATAAAATCCAGTATTCGTCTACAAGTATTTGTATACATTCAAAATGTTGTACAAATTAAACCATTTATTACGATTCACTCATATGGAGCTAGCCCATCAAAAGATCCTGAATCCTTAAGCAATTTTTTTTTACTATTATTTATTATGATTTATATTTTAAGTACGCCGTTTTGTAAAATCAATTACTGCACGGGCGCACTAGGAAAAGACTGACCGAACAGTGCAGTCGTTAGAAGTTTCTTAAATTTAACATCACTATCCTCATACCTAATACTAACATGGAGACTATCCCACGCCAACGGACCCGCAACGCTGAAAGCACAACCTTAGAAACCTGCTTTATTCTTTAGAAAAGCCTTCATAATCTAATGTTCTCCTCTCTAATTTTATTATTATCAGACAAACTAACATTTATTACTCGGCATACTCTGAAATCGACATTGTAGTATCCCGCCTGCGTCATGCGCAGGAGAAGTGACTCTTTGTGTTTAGCCAAAGCCTTTGAGAGTCTTCTCTAGTTTCTTTGTGTATCACTTTTTTCAAGATTAATATTTAAGTCTCCCAAAATGTATAAAATGTATTCTCAATCAGCGATCCCATAAAACAAATAGAAAGGGTTAATAATAATAATAATAATAATATGCTAACTTTTATAGCGCCGTTTTTGTGATGTAATCACCTCAAGGGCGCATTAAGACGTGTTTTAAATCTAAAAATCAAAATTTTCGCGATCGGTTAAAAAGTATAGTAGAACAAAGTATAAATGTTTAAATTGGGTATGAAATATGAAAAAGATGGGTTTTCAGTTTAGATCGTAAAATTATTACAAATTATGATTATGTAGGTCAAACTTTCGTAGAGATAAAAGTAGAACTTTAATGGACACGACTGGGATTTGATAAAAAAATAATTAATTAACAATCTTTTCAATTTTTTACGTTAATATTATTAATATTTATAAGAATTTACTCTTGTCTGAAAACCAATATCATTCATATTTAGAATGAAAACATTGTACTGTACGGATGCATAATATAATTAAATAAAACGATGTTTTTTACTACTTCCACTTTTGGCTTTATTTCGACAGCAACCGGTTTTGCCAGGCTCGCTGGCATCGATAGATTGGTCAGACAGGAGCCTAGTGAAACCGGTCGCTGTCCAAATAATGACAAAAGTGGAGTAGTTAAAAAACATTGTTTTGTTTAATTATTATTTAAAATGAACTTCCATCAAGAGATATCAGTAAAATCATTTGTTATCTTAAAACTCGTAATTAGTAAATTTTACTATTTCGTGAAATAACTGCCACGTTTTCTCCACCTGAAGGAGGCTAGCTAATTTGGCTGAAATTGATGGTGAAACTCAAATAATGGATAAAAAATATTATTGGCATGTATTGGTATGATTTTTTGTATACATCTTTATCTAATATATATGTGTAGACGACCTTCGTGGCACGATCCATGACTGCCACACTTAAGGTCCCGGGTTTAATTCCCTGCGATGGCATTGTGAATGTGTGGCACTGTCATTGGTCTGGTGTAAAATTCACGTAAAAATAAAATGGCGATAGACTAGCTACCTATCACAGTAAAAAATAAAGCCAATTACTTGGCAAATCAAGCTCTCATTATTCAAAACTACAAATTGTTTTAGATTTTCCGTCTTGTAAAGATGCTGCGTCTTGTTTTAAAAGGAAAATTTACCGCGGCGTCAGTCGAGTGCACACCCCGTACGTGATCGGGCGACACTGCACTAGTCTATATTGTCGTTAACTTCACGTCGATTGTGAATTATATTATTTGAAATGTGCGTGAGTTCGCCCTCAATTTACTTTCGGTAAAATTTACCAGTGAACTGTGACTATTTTCATTAAACATAATTATAATTATTGTTTATTAATTAAGCAAAAACAACATAAATTTAATTACAAGGGTTATATTTAAATACCCTAAAAATGGAACAACTTTTAGAAGATTCTCCTTTACCACTTCGACGACAGTACATGTCACGGTGAGTGTTTATGTTTCTAATCCAATGATGTAAAACTTCATATTAAATAATTAATATTAATGAAAACGTCTGTCTTCAAGGAGTTGTATTATATTTTAGGTGGAATGACATGTTTCGCCCTACTAAGGCGTTATCAAATATTTCGCTCTACTTAAGCTTCGCTCTAAGGCATTATCATTTATTTATTTATTAAGGGTAACATAAAGCGATATCACTAACATAATAATAGTCAACAGTTAACAGACGACATAAATATATTGTAATATCGTGTAATATTATGAACTTATCCACGCCGAAAGGTTGCTGCGATCTTTTTTTAAATTTCGCTCGTTTAAATGGAAAACAACAATGTCTCCAAAATGCTTATTGTAGTTGTCACATTCGATACATTGCGGCATTCTGAGCGTAGATAGTGCGATAAACAGGAAGATGGAAAACTTGTCTCGCGGTGTGTCTTGTGTCAGACATAGGGGTATTGAGTGTCAATTTGCAGAGAAACTCAGAGTTATCAATTTTGAAGTGAATAATTTTATGAAGTTACATTATATCATTAAGAGTATGTCTATTTTCAAGAGAGTCCAAGGAGTGAAAAATTAGTGCAGATTTGTAATCAGAGAACGACTTGCACATTTTAAAATTAACATTTTTTGGACCCTTGAAATGCGCGAGATATAGCTGCATATTCAAGGCGTGAGCGAACCATGGTTATATACAGTACTTAAAGGGCAGTGATATTCTGGAAGGATTTATTTGATAATGTCTTAGAGGAGCGAAAGTTTTCATTCATGTATTATATATACAGTTTCTCTAAACGCATTCAAAAGCACGTATTCCATAGAAAAATAGGTGTTTGAAACAATATTGTTGCATTGTCTCCAGGTGTGTCGCGGCATATCGCATTTTAGCACAATCTTTATTTTATCTACGAATTTATAAGCTTCATAATGTAAAATTAGCTCGAGGGGCAGATCTGCTCCGCAGGCCGTATATCAACAGATGCGAAAATATGAAATAGACCTGAGACAGAACGTTTAGTTAATTTATGTAACCTATACTGGGCACATGTTATACGGGGTGGAGTCATGGTCCCTTAAAGTCAATGTTATGAACCAATTGGAGGCCTTTGAGATGTGGATACACCGAATGATGTTACGCATCTCCTGGACTGACATGGTCAGCAACACAAACGTTCTCCATAGAGCCAGAGTTGACAGAGAGTTGCTGAGCAACATCGAAGTCCGTAAGGTGTCCGACTTGGGCCATGTTCTGAGAGGCGAAAAGTACGCACTATTATATCTGATCTTGCAGGGTAAGATTGAGGGTCGACGAGGTGTTGGGAGAAGGCGGGTTTCCTGGCTGAGGAACATCCGAGAGTGGACGGGGCTAAGGACTGTGGGGGAGCTATTCCGAGCTTCCCAGGACGGGGAGGCCTACGCAAGGGTGATAGTCAACGTTGGAGAGACCTGACAGGACTCGGAAAGAAAAATAAGATACTGGGCACAATTACACTTTTTTCGCTCGCATTTCGAGCGTTATTTTAGTGTTATTTTGTGAAAATTATTATTAATTTTATTATTATTTTGTTGAATGGCTCTTTACATCATTACAGCGCGAGCCAAATCGATGTAAAGGGTATAGCTATCATAATGATTCTCATGACATGTGATAAGTAGCTAATCTATCGCGATTTTATTGTTACGTGAATTCTACACCAGACCAAAGTCAGTGTCATAATCACACTACCATCGCCGGGAATCGAACCCGGGTGTGGCAGTCAAAGCAGTTACCATTTGGCCACGAAGGTTGTCAGTGAAATGAACATAGGTACTTTCGTGAAAGCTTTTAATATTCGGCGAATGTAGATTGGATGCTTACGGAGTCAGAAGTTCGTGGAAAGCTGGTCTATGCCGCCAAATACCTTCCGCATGGCATTAACTCAGTGAATAGCCTTTAAATGAAAGCTCCCGCTCTCCTCCCTACTTATCTCAGTATGGCACACTTTTGGATGTATTGTGTGTGGTAATATATTACTTCCGCCATCATTTATTTCAATCATTCCTTTTATTGTACAATCTACTTTATTTTTAATGAAAACCAAAACAAAATAAACTTAAAGAGATTAACGGAAAAAGCATCTCTTAGTGATCGTTTTCTATTTTTTTAATTTAAATTCTATTAACTTTGTTTCATTAGAACTCACTGTGTACTGGTTTATCGCTGGTGTCAACTGTAAGCCAGCTGGTTCCACCTTATATAGTACTCTACAATGAACAAAAGGGATTGAAATAAACTAGAAAATATGTAATAAGGGGTGAAAATACTCAATGGGTAAATGAAATATAATGGGACTTCCACATTTAGAATGTAAACGATCTTGTAATTGATGAAAATAACCTTTTTTAAATTGTTATTTAACATCGGAGCCCTCACAGAAAGCCAGAAGAGAAATCTTACAAACGTATAATACAATGTCTGATAGAGTTATTCGTTTATTTGGCTTCACAATTATCAAATACAGACTTAGATATATAAAAGTTTAAGTTTTCGAAACAAATCAATGAATTGATAGAATAAAGAGAAGGGGGATTTGAAAAGATTATTTGAAGTTATGACCAGAAATTTGTGATGTAACCAGGCGGAAATTTTCAAAAAATGTAACCAACAAAACGCGGTTACTTGCCGCTAGCCGCTGTACAGAGATCGCGCGCAGTCCCATTTCCTAGATCACGAGTATGGGATTCCGAAGACACCCGATCGCGTAGCCAAGCCGTTAAAGCTCTCCCACGATCGAACCACCCGCTACTGATATCATCCCTTAATCAGTAGTTACTGATTTATCCAGAAGAGGCGCTATTGTCTGAATGGTGGTTCCTGCGATCACCGACTCGGCGCTCTCAAGATTAGTTCATATTCATCCCGATTTAGCGATGATACCATCAAGATTAGTCCTAAAGATTACCCCCAGAGCGGCGCTGCCATTATCAGATTAGTTCCAAAGATGACTCCCAGAGCTACGCTGCCATCGTCATCGGCGAAGAGTTGGGGACGAGCCCCAATGCCGAGCGGAACAACCTGAAAAAAGGCCCCCCACATTCGTAATAATGTCAAACCTCCAAGTTATATTAAGACTCAGAAAGATTTAGTTGGAATTAGTTGTGGTGTCGGTCCCAGAGAGACGGCACATCGAATGTTCCCCGTTACGATTAGCTCCAATAAAACATCCAAACCAACCCTTGGATTTATCATCGAAGATCACCTTCCTTCGCACCCAACTGTACGGGTGGTTTCCCACAAGGAACAAAAAGTACTACAGTGAAAATATATTTGTAATTGATCGCGTCTAATTTGTGGTATTCCATGCGAAAGAATATCAGATGTAACCCCCGTAAATGCTGTAATTAGAGTTCAGTCAATCTACTTTCCAAATTTTGTTCCAATATTCATTACTGTTCACAAGAACAAACAAGTTGCAGCTGGAGCCCCATGTATTTCGCAGAACTTTGCATTAGTGGTTTATGAAATCCAACTCTGAAATTTGAATTCGAGACCGATATTCTGTATTTGAGTTTCATAAAAGTTCTATACCCAATACTACTTCACGAGCTTCCTTGATTTGATTAGGGTCGACACAATCACCTCAATTAAGCTTGAAATTTGTTGTTTAAATTTTAAAATAAATAAATTCATTGCATAATTTCCAATAAAACATTTTAAACGTCGACATGTTATGTAGATAAAGCGAATTTAAATATTTTTGAAACCTAAATATGATTTCATAAATGATTATTTTTATTATTGTCTATGATGATATTGACTAAAATTATTTCAATACTTTCGTATGAAGGGCTTTATTTGTGGCAAGTTTAAAAAAAAAAATTAAACTGTTGTTTTAACACCACTTTATTTTTGTCAAACCAACTGGTTTCGCTCCCAACGGAGCTTAATCAGGATTACAAAACAAACTGGTTTGTTTTGTAACTGTGCTCGCTGTCTTCTTCTTCTTCTTTTTTTGTCCTGTCACACCTCCGTGGTGCATAGGGCCTCAAGGAATCTTCTCCACCCGACTCTATCGCATGCCTGATGCTTAACATCGTCCCAAGTGAGACCTGCTGCCTTAACCATTAAAATATTATTTTCTCTAGATAGGACCCCCAATTAATTCATATGTAAATATCTTAATTAATTCCCTATCATTTCTACAAAGTTTATTACAATAAATATAGTATGTTTTTTAAAATGAGAAAATTATTTATTCTGTACTACGATTACTAGATTATATTTCAAATTCATATATAAAGTTAGCAATGGTTGCCAATTTTTATCACGCTTATTTATTTATCGCAAGAACCGCATCTTTGCAAGAGCGAAATAGCAATTGGTATCCAATAATAACCTTTATTTATTATACACCAGACATAGAAAGTCTATACTGAAAATAGTAATCAAGGTTGGTATTGAGGACCAAAAGTCTTCAGCCATAAGTAATATCACTTAATGATAAACTATGTCTACTTGTTCACAAAGTCTTACATGGACAAGCACCCCACTACCCCCACAGACCTTTACAAGCTAATCGAACTGATTCCTCGGCAGACCACGCTATAATCCGCAAAAGAAGAGTCAACAAACAAACTTATTGTCCCACGGCGCCAAGGAGCTTCAAAATTCGCGGATCGTGCTTTTGGCATCGCGGGACCGGAGGCATGGAACAGGATGTCCAACAATATCCGAAATTCAGATAACGAAGGCGTATTCAGAAGCTCTCTTAAAACACTATATGATCACTCATGTTCTATTACACTTTCTAATAAACATTCATGTTTTATTATACTTTCTAATCGATCGCGAATATCAATCAGATGCAGCGTTCACATTTAGATTTAAAACACGTCTTAATGCGCCCTTGAGGTGATTACATCACAAAAACGGCGCTTTAAAAGTTAGCATATTATTATTATTATTATTATTATTCCTTTTCGAACGAAGAACGCCCTTGAAGTGAATCTCTCGCGAAAATGGCGCTATAAAAATCAACATCATCTTCATAATATCAAGGAACCGAGATATCCAATAGAAAGAAGACCTGTAGAGGGAAATGTTATAATTTGTAACAAAGTTAACAAATGTTAAAATTTGTAACCAAGGAAACAAATAGAAGAACTAAATGGAAAACTCCAAGTGTTAATAAATGGATGCCATCGCTCGATATTCAAGATCTTTTGACCCCAAATAACCTCAAATGCTGTTCTCTGGGCCATGACAGGCGAAAAGCAAATCAGAGAACAAGTCGCTAGGCGCAAATGGCTGTGGATTGTTTACACCCTAAGAGCCAGCCTGAATACGCTATGGTCCCCTCTGGGTGGAAAGAAAAAGCGAGGCAGACCTAGAGCCACCTGGAGAAGAACCCTGAAGGACGAGGTTAAAGCGGCAGGTTTCACTAGAGATGACGTTAGGCATCAGGTGTGCGATAGGGTTGGGTGGAGAAGGTTCCTTGAGGCCCTATGCACCACAGACGTGTGACCAAACTACGCATTGGACTGCCGTCACCTAATTAACATCAGCGCTAAGTACACTGCTATCCTATGGTCAGTTTCGCTGAACTAACTTTGTTTGTGTCCGGTTCTCGTGCGACCTACTTTAAAACCTCGTCGCCCCGATACGAACTTCGCACACCTCAAGAGCATGTGAACCTCCATTATTAGGACAAGTTAAGAATAATGGCATCGGCACTCGAGGGCTCACAACATATTTTTAATTATAAGATAATCGCGAGGGAGATGAAGCATTGCTAAACATTTTACTATGAAACGTGATTTCTTTTTCCTAATTCTAATTTATATTTACAAAATAAAAACTTATCAAAAAAAACTAAAATGGCAGTGCACAATGGTGTTCTTGTTACGACCCTTGTGCATGGAACTGGCAGAAGAATAATGAAAATTTAAAAAATGCAGTAGACTTTGATATGCAAAAATGATAAATGAACGCAGTGCGAATGAAAGTGCTATGCACAAAATAATGAAATGATCATTTAAATGGTTTGGACATATGGAAAGAATTAATGAAGAAATAATGATAAAGAAAGTTACTACAATCTAGAAATAGAGGAAGACCGAAGAAATCGTGGCATGATCAAAAAAATCAAATGTTAAATGTTGTTATGAATGTTGAGGAAACTAGTGAAGTATGTCAGGAAAGAGCAGTGTGGCGGTCCATTATTTCTTCCTACTCTTTCCGGGAGACGGCGTGATGGTTAGTTAGTTTCCAATTTAATTCTATGCATATTTTTATGAAAATGTGCCAAAAATATTAATTAATTAATATCTAGTTAATTATGTAAATAAAATATACGCAGACGGTGTGTTTGTTGACTTTTAACTAACCAACTAAATAACCATCACGCCGGCTCCCCGAAGGGGTAGGCAGAAATAATGGACTGCCACACTTTTACCGATGCGACACTCCATACTTCTTATTACGCCTCCGCGGGAGACGCGGTGTGATAGGTTGCGAACCTCATAGCCACCAATAGGCATCTCCCGCTATTAATTTGTAGACTATTACTTAACTAAATAAGTAAAACATTTAGTCACCTCGTTTTATTTTTAAAAAAAACCTCTTGGTAAATTCATAAACGTTGTATTTCTTTTATATAAAGAATAAATATTTTATAACTTTTGTTACAAATAAACTTAACCACCAGCTTTTGCCAGTAAAACCTCCGTAAATTTTGGTTTATAAAAAAAATCACAAAATCTTCCCGATGACACTTTTGGAGGAGGTAATTATAGGAAGACTTTGGGGATATTTATCCGAAAAGGAGATAGTAATTAAACAGTTTGGGAAACATTTTTTTTTAACAAAGTTTAGGATTCGTTGGTTGATTGAATAATCTACGTTTGATTATACGAAATTCGGGGATTATTGGAATAAGATTAGATGACTCTTGTTATTGCGATTTATGATAGGGTTGATTAACCCTTATAGCTCGGCTGGCTACATTTGCAGTTCAAAGATTAATTTTAATCTGCGGAAGACTACATTTGCAACACATATTTGAATGTATCATATAGACCTTTTTTTACTACTACTAAATTGTACGTAATATTATGATGAACTTATTGAACGCTAAGGCATTAACACTGTGGAATTACATAGTAATATACTTAATTGAATGTAATTGAAAATAATTTTGTTTAATCTACAAAATATTCAAAAAAAATATTTAAAAACACGACATGTTTCGGAGGATACCTCCATCTTCAGGTGTAAAAATATAATAAAAACTAAACAAAGAAAGACTAACATAAAAAAACGCATTTAAAATTCGATACAGTAATTTAAATTTCAAAATTAAGTTAAAGTTAAATTAAAAGTTTTTTTTATATTAGTCTTTCTTTGTTTAGTTTTTATTAAATGTTTATGAAGATGAGGTATCCTCCGAAACATGTCGTGTTTTTTTTAATATTTTGTGAATAAAAAAAGTTATTTTCAAGTTTATTATTATGATGAACTGGGACACTCTGTCTGAGCTGTAAAAGTAGTCAACCGCAATTCGAGACCAATTTTTTTACTGCAAATGAAGTCTACCGCCCTATGGAGGTTAAAGATCGTTGAACACTAAAACAAGCGTAAAGAAAATACTTTTCATTTATGAAGCTCTAACCGAACTGGTGAATCTGTAACGATACAGATTTGAGGGTCTCCAGACTATGGGGGGTAAGCAACTCGCATCTTCCGTGTGCGTAGAGTAATCTTTGTGAGGATGTTCCAGCCGCCGGTCGTACCAGCACCGCGGAGGGCGCAAGTACTCTCTGCAGGAAGAGCCTCAATGGAAGAGGGAAGGGCGCCGCGTGTCCGTGCAGCCGGAAGACGAGGCTCTGGCCGAGGTGGACCTGGAGGAGCTGGACAGCCATCGCTCCGACGATCCGAAAGGGCTTCGGCGGTCCAAGATACAAAAGGTATTTTTTTTATGTATACAACAGGTCGTTTGAACCCAATTACTGTATACAATTTATTTTTTAGCTATTATATTGATTCTCGTGACATGTGATAGGTAGCCAATCTATCGCCATTTTATTGTCACGTGAATTCTACAGCAGACCAAAGACACCCTTGAACCCGACAAATACAAGGGTTCTAATATCATTATTATTAGTTAATCCATCATTTTAGTCAAAACGTTTTAATACATCAATATTTTTAAATGTTTTTGTTTGGAATCATTGTTATTTTACGTATCACAATTTATTTTTATGAGATTGTCGCGACAGTTATTTCGCCAATCTATGTTTTCCTATGTTTCTCCTTTGTTAGTTTTTATTTTGTAATATTATACTTGTCGGTAAATTATCTCAATGATATTACAAATTAATATAAAATTGTATTTCTGTATTTTACAGTAAATTTAAAGTGCAGTGAGCTGACTCAGTCAAGCTCTATGGTTCACGGAATATCTATTATTATCTCTATATGTTCCGACTTTGCCTTACACAAACGAAACCATGGAAAACCTCAGCCGGGACATTTTAAGTATGTCTATGGGAAAAATAAAAAGCTGTAAATATCTGATATCCCTGCGCCTTGATTGAATCACCTGATGAATAGAGTATGTCTTATGTCTTATTTTACATAATCCATTAATGATAGCTTTGGCCAAAAGTTTTAGACAAGCTATCTATTTTATCAGGCAAAAAATTTCTAAGAAATATTTATTTTGCTTTTTTTAATATTTCCCTGGCGATCATAAACTATCATACATCATAATGATAATAAATCATTTCCTTGAAAGACCATTGAACATCTGATAGGCAAAATCTTATTTTACAATCAATTAGATTGTACAATTACTATTCGTAGTGCGGGCAAGCATCAGTGTTGTTTAGTTTAAGGTTGTATGAATCGTTGCTTTTTATTTTTCCAAAATGCCTAAAACAATGGAAATATCTTAATAGAAACGGTCTCGAATTTTATTTTTACAAGATCAAGGCTGACAGAGTACGGGGCTCAAATAAGCACAGCTGTCCTAAAACAGGGATGGCGAACGACGGACCTGCGGGTCACCGCGTGACCCGCGGCAGAAATTTGATATACCGAAATCTGAGTCGTTTTAGGTTTCCGGTCAGTAGTCCGGAAAATCGAATTGATCGCTCCCGAATTCTACTGGCCGGAAGTCGCTTATGGGCTAAAAAAAGAAATTCTACTGAAATAAGGTCGCCATCGACTTCCTTCTGAATAAAAATGCGTCACGATTTTCATTTTTATGAAAACAGTAGCCCGCACTTTTTTATATAAATTTGACCTACTTGCGAAAAAGGTTCGCGATCCCTGTCCTAGAACATCAAGTAAAACAATCACCGTGAAGTAAAGAGATTTCATAAATATTATTGATTTAATTATGTATTTAATATTCAGGTTATTTATCTATTGTATTATTTAAACAATATTAAAACAAATACTTTGTGTGTTTCAGCCATCGTCCGGCAATGCTTTTGTGCGTATCGGGCGGAAAGGCGGAAATGACAATCTCCAGACTCTTCTGACTCCCACCACTCTACGGAAAATGTACGACCATAGCCCCCATGCCGTGAGTAACTGAATATATTTAAAATTTAACTTATATTTAAAATATTAGTTCAACTCACATTCGCGATATCAAACAATCAAATAGTTTCCACCATAACAGATTTCATCATTAGAAACACATCGGTATTGTATTTGAGTACAGATATTTTTTTAGAATTAAATGTAACTCATTCAAATTAATATTAAACGTATATCCATGCCAACGGAAAGGCAACGTTGACTTCGATCAGTAGAAACAAATGCAAACTTTACGATTCCAGTCAGAGCCAATAAAGCAAGTTTCTACGGTCGTGCTTTCAGCGTTGTGGGTCCGTTGGCGTAGAATAATCTCAGTGTTATTGTTAAGTATGATGAAAATGACATAAAATTTAAGAAACTACTAAAGACAACACTGTTAAATTAAATTATAAATCATCATAAATAATAATAACAATTTATCACTGAATGTCTTGTGATTTTATTAACTTGTTTAAACCATACTCACTTAATTAATAAACCATTGACTTCAGGTATTTGTACAACTGGACGAGTTGGTTGGAGCCGGAGATGAGAAGGAATGGAAGGAGACGGCTCGCTGGATCAAGTATGAGGAAGATTTGGAGGAGGGGTCTGACCGCTGGGGCCGGCCCCATGTGGCTTCTTTATCATTCCACTCACTACTGAACCTGAGGCGCTGCCTGCAGTCCGGAGTCGTTCTGCTTGATCTGGATGAGAAAGATTTACCTGGTGTTGCCTATAGGTTAACAATCTCGTTAATCTTATTTGTATCACAGAAGATGGATATAAGTCGGAGTGTATAATTTTCTCATAATTTTGAAGAAATCTTTAATTTCATTAGATTCTTTTTTTTTCCGTGTTTAGTCTTTCTTTTTTTCCGTGTTCTCTACTCTTTTTCTGCTGTGAGAAACAATTTCATGAAAGTTCTCGGGCTCACGCATTTATTCAATTTTCGGAGCCAAGTCATTTGCTTCTATCGATGTTTCCAAGTTTTATTCCTAATTAGTTACATCAATGGATGTTTTTTTTACATCTTAGTACATAATACACGCCTTATTATAAATTAACAAATATTATAATTTAATTATCCATTATGTCATTTTTTATAGTTTTCTTGTGCTGTGTATTTTATTAAACCTTTTTTATATGTTAGGATAACGGAGCAGATGGTAATAGATGAATTAATTTCTGAAGAAGACAAGTCTACAGTGATGAGATCCCTCCTCATGAGGCACAAACATGTCAATGATAATGAACGCAACTTCAGATTCAATATAAAGAAGCATGCAAGCTACACTTCCCTCCAGGTAAATTGTTAACTGAATACAATTAAGTGTTCTATAGATTATGGGGGTTAATCTGTGTATATGATATATCATTATAAGTGTAAATGATACATTATTTAAGACAAAAGATCTAAGGAAAAATTAACTCAGAGCGAAAAATCACGAAGAGTGAGAACGTATAGCTTTGGGGTGATTTGATAGACCTTCAAGATTGTTAAAAAAACAATACGCGACATAATAAAGCTTATCGAAAACATTTTGCGAAGTTATATGATCTAGAATTCTGATAGTAGGCATTTGTTTAGATATATACGAGTATCTTTATTAATAAGTACTAAATTTTCATACTGAGGATTATGGAAAAAAACATCATCTGGGTAATAAATAACATTTAAATAGGGGTGTCAATTTGTAGGCAATATTTAAGTGCAGTATCAAAAATTAAAAGTGTAAAAATAATTAATTTAATTTTAAATTATTATAATAATAGAATTTCGTCTACGTGGAAGGATTAGTTTTATGTTTATATAAAATATTGGAATGTTTTTTTATTTTAGAAAGTTTGCAATTAAGTAACTTATATTCTCTAAATAATTATCATACGTTTACAGACAAGATGTATTTGTGTGATGGTCTAAGGGCGGGAAATGCTATTCATGATCCAGAAGATTCTACAATCCTCAAAGCTGCAATCTTGGGGCTGAATTTGGTACTAAGGAGTACAAATGATCAATTTAAATTTAAAGGGATTTATATTAAACTAAACACATTGGTTCAGATGAATGTATGATTTATAAATTTTAATGAAGACAGCTTCTCGGTTTATTTTTAATTAAGTAGTTACAAATTGATATACTTATTGTAATAATATATTTATCTTTTCAAATATGCCATCATAATGTCCAGGACCCAGAGGTTTGTTTATTTTCAAATAGCTTTTTTGCTAGTTAAGAAAATGGTGGTATTGCTTAAGAGTTTGTTTTCATTTGCATTAATTATTTTGTTTCTTCGGTGTTTACTGTTTTATTATTATAAATGTTCACGCTGTTTAAAAAAAACTTTAATAGTAAGAATACGGTTCTTTTTCACTTATAAATAATGTAACGACTTCCATCTGTTGGCAGTTTCACAAAGCTTTTAAAGGATTTAGCTTACAACTGTAGTAAAACGAAATGTCAAGGATATGGAATTGTAATAGTTTTAATTTAATAACAAGAAAAGTCAATTTAAAAATAATAACAAATTAAAGGGAACTTTTGTTTCATTGTAATTTATACAACGGTATAATTTTATTTTCAAAAATAATATATAAAGTGTGAGAAAGTTAGTAATTTAATTTTTTTATAAATAATTTAACGTCAAACCGTGTTGTAGGCTAGGCATTGTGAAATACTACTTGTCGACTCTTTTATTTTTTTTAATTGTTTTACAGCTTTGAAAGCTTTATTTTTATAAACCTTTCAAATTGATTCAAGAGATGTTTGCAATATTATTTATTATTTGCCAACTTTTATTTAAATAATTATTATTTTATTGTTCCGATAGTAATTAAGAGCATATTATTATAAGAATTGTATAACACTTACATTTAAATGATACGTTTTTTATTTATACTATATATTGGTCTAGGTTATGTTTGGTTTATTTACGTATAGTTGGGTTTCTTCAATAAGTGTTTACAAGATAATTAAAGACAAATGTGTAATGATAAATATATAAATATCAAAGCTATTAGAAAAGGGGTTGAGGTTAGTTGAGGATATACAAAAAACTGTGAAATTAATTGGGCTTATGTTGGTTTAATAATAGGCAAGAATATTTCAAATCATTAACATTAACAACGGATATATTAATTCTTTTATTTACGATAAGCCCAAGTAGTGGAAAAGTTCAAAATTTTAGTTGGCAGCAAGCCTCCGAAGCCAGTCCAAATAAGAGTAACAATTGAAATAAAACTTAATTAATTAAATATGAAGAATTGTTTTCTTCATTTTTAACAATGAACATCGACCAAGTACATTAATGACCAACATTCATATATTTCTAAGCACATTTATGTTTCTATGTAGTTTAGGTTTGCTGCTTAGCTTTGGGGGGAAACGTCATTGTTTTTAATTTATGTCGGATGAAGTATAATATGTTAGGTGTTGATGTTAGGAAGATTTAAATTTGGTTAGAATGTATAATTTTATGACGTGGATGATATTGATATTCAATGTAAATGAAAACTCCAACATTTGGCGTGTTAGGCTAGGCCAATGATACTCAACCTTTTTTGTCTTCGGGCCACATACATATATTTGTAAAGCTACGCGGGCCGCAACACTATACTGGTATGAAGAAAAAAATCATGAAACCCCCCACCCCCCATTTTTTTGGAAAACAATTTGTAATTTAAAAAATTATAAACTAAAACAGAATAATAATAGTACATATCACTTATCATTATCAGCATACGGTTCCTAAAAATTACAATAGTGAAAAAAGTAAAACTCAAAAGTAACATGTATCAAGGCGTTTATTTCAATATAGTGTGATTTTTGACATTGCGATAAATTTTCAACAATTTTAGACAAATCGGGTTTATAATTGCTGCATGCTACCCTCAATACGTCATAAAGGTGAGAATCAGTAAGTCGATTCCTGTATACGTTTTTTTTTTCATATTTCATTTTGGAATATGATGATTCACAAAGATATGTTGATGCAAACAACGTGAGGAGCTGGAAAGCACAATTTTTTTACAGTCTTGTAGTTTTAAGGAACTTATTTCTAAAAATGGATGTACTTCTTTCCCTCTCTTTTTGTCTTAAAAAATAGCTTTCAGATTAGTATTGTTCATGTATCAAGATATATACGTATAGAATGTCAGATTTTGTAAATCATGTACCTGATAATAAATGTGTTGAGGGCCGCATAAAAATGCTTGGAGGCGCGGGCCGCAGGTTGAGTATGGTTGGGCTAGGCTAACACCACAACAGTAGAAGAATTAGAAGACACTCAGATGTTTAAATTTGGTATTAATTTATACTGATAATAAATAAATATGTTTTCCAATAAATGTTAGGTTTGTATAACTGTTAGGTTAGGTCTAGATTGTACGATGTTAGGTTATGTGAGGGTAAGCTGCAATGGCGAGGGAAACAATAATGTGTGGTGATGTGGCAGTGGATGTGGGAGCATGCAGGCGTGGCGGGGCGGCGCTCCACGGTGGCGGGGGCAGCGGTGGGCCGTTGCTCGGAATGCGCCACCGCACTGGCCAGTCCGCTCAAGACCTGCCGTCGGCACAGCGCCAACATCATCGTAACAACCCCTTTCTCTGCCTCATTCTGATTCTCTCCTCCTTAGTTCCGCATTGGTTTATCACTCATCGCTGGTCCATCCTCATAAGATATCAGTATCTTAGCTATTTTCATATAAAATACTTCAGGTTATGCATTTTTTTTTGTGATTTTTAATGCGTTATATTAGAACTGCGAAAAGATTCACTGACTTACTAAATACATTTGAAATACCGAATGGGAATACAAAATTTTGAAATAATATAATTACTGGAAAAATTGAGGACACTTTCAATTCATACAATGAATTTTCAGTGGCAATTAATTCTTTGTTTTGATATTTTTAATTTATAAAATTGTCAAATTGTTGTTGCTAAGCTGAGCTGTATTATTATTGCAATTGTTAATATATTCAAGATGATAATTTGTAAGCCTTTACATAATTAAATCCTGATTTATTTATTTTATAATTTATGTCATATCTTGTGACTTCTTCCATCTAATGTAAAGATTCAACAATTGAATAGAAGTGAAAGAATACTTCCAGTTTAAGAGTAAGCAGTGAGTTTGTTTTGCAGTTATATTGTTTGTAGATGTAATAAACCAGCAAAGAAATGAATGCCTACTTCATCATGAGCATGCTTATTGTATGCATTCCCCTTTTATTAGAAATCAGTAATTTACTGATTTATAAGTTCTAATATGGTATCATTTTAGTAATATCATAAGTATTTTTTTTACACATTTTTATTTTTTTAATTCACTCACACTTTTAGCACACAAATAGTCTTGATTATAGACAGAAAACATCAAGGTCTGTTTTTGGGCTCCCATGTTTGGCATTAATACACATCTTCATATTGAAATATGAACATCTGCGCTTTAAAATACCAAGCAGAGACTTAATTGATGGTTTGAATTACTGAAGTTTTTTTTTCAGATTTAACGTTTTAAAATAAAATTAACAGCTGATTGACACTACTAAGTGCATTGAAAAAATGCTGGTAAAAAAAATAGTATAAAAATTTGTACTTCTCCAACAAAATAAAAAATGCAAATTTTGAATTACAATTTCAGATATATTTTTAAATTATTTAACTATAATAGAACATCTTATGCCATCGTTCCAGTGGTGTTATTTTATATATTTGTACCTTTAAGTAAATAATAAAATAAAATATTAAAAAAATTTTGAGTAAAGGAATATATGATGTATATACTCGTATATTTAAACACTCAAATAATTATAGAAAAATAATAAAATTTCCCGATTAAGCCTTGTTGGAAGTATTTTGTTATTTTATGATTAAATTGAATATCATGAAAACTTATAATTACACATTTTAATTTCGCTGCCCTCTGTTTTATCCCCTGTTCAAAGTACTGTTTCTTCTTCTTCAAGTGCCCTGTCGGGTCCCCCCAACGTTGGCGATCACCTCGGCGAACCTGTCCCTGTCCTGCGCCGCTCGGAACAGCTCCTCCACACTTCGGATGCCGGTCCACTCCCTCACGTTTCGCAGCCAGGACATTTGTCTCCTTCCGGGCCCTCGGCGTCCCTCAATTTTTCCCTCCAATATCAGTTGGAGAAGGTGGTACTTTTCCCCACGCAGTATATGACCCAGATATGAGATCTTTCGAACCTTGATAGTTGATAACAATTCCCTGTCAACTCTAGCTCGCCTCAGGACTTCGGTATTGGTAACCATGTCTGTCCATGGAATTCTGAGCATTCGGCGATGGAGCCACATTTCAAATGCTTCCAGTCTGTTCATTGAGTTAACTTTCAGGGTCCAAGTTTCACACCCATACAATAAAACAGACCACACATAGCATTTGATCATTCCTAGACGGAGTTTCAAGTTTACGTTATCATTGCAGAAGAGTGATTTCATTTTATTAAACGTAGCTCTTGCTGCCTCAATTCTGCATTTTATCTCTATATCTGGGTCAAGAGATTGCGTTAGTATGCTGCCGAGGTATTTAAATTTTTCCACCCTTTCAACGTTACGGCCGTTCAAATGCAATACTGATCCACTGTAGTCAAGCCGTCTGAATGTCATCCATTTGGTTTTGCTGACATTTATTGTTAGCCCCAATCTTTCACCGGACTCGTCAACAAGATTAAGGAGGTCCTGAAGATCGCTGACACTTTCAGCTAATAAAACAGTGTCGTCGGCATATCTTATATTGTTTATCACAACGCCATTAATTTTCAGTCCTTTCTCGGTGTTGATGAGGGCTCGTTTAAAAACATAGTCGGAGTAGAGATTAAATAACAATGGAGAAAGGATACAACCCTGTCTCACACCTCGCTAGATGGTAATTGCGTTAGACTTCTCGTATCCGTGTCTTATTTCGGCTGTTTGGAACCAGTACAGATTTTTAATAAAATTTAAATCTTTGGTATCAATATTGCACCTGACAAGCATTTTTATTAGGTCACTATGTTTTTCCCTGTCAAATGCTTTTTCGTAGTCAATAAAGCATGCGACTACCTCTTGTACATTAATTATATTTTAGATTTATCTAGAACGTTTTAGTACATGAATGCATTAACTCAATATTTTTACATGTTTGGTTTTCTTTTTCCCAAGCTTTCTAATTTATATACATATATATTTGTGTTTTCGATTTTGGAAATGTTTTTAGAATTAATTACCTCGTTTATTTTTTACATGGTGTTTATCTTGAAATAACAAACAATACTCTTACCTACAACCTACACTTATTTACCATTTTACGAAATTTGCCACTTTAATCTAATATTTATTTTAGGGATAGTTCCTTGTGTAAATTAAATAAAATATTGAATGTCGGCCATGTGAGGAATCAGAAAAATCGACGCGCATGCATGATACGATGTATGAATGTTGAGGAAGCGAAAGAAATATGTCGGGGAGACGGCGTGATGGTTAGTTAGTTAGTTAGTTATAATAGTATTAGATAATGACAATCAAAACACAATAGCATACCTTGTGTAATTCACATTAATTTATATTATCACTTGTAACTAGTATAATTTGTTGAATACATAATCTTATTTAGAATATCACTAGCCTTTGGATATTAATTATTTTAACTTAAACTTGGATGAAAATATTTATAGGCATTACCATCGAGCTTCTAAAAATTTAATTGTATTAGGTTCTTATGTAGCCATGATTTTGTGGCCATCTCAAAATTATAAAACCAACGCAGTTACCTTTTTTTTTTTTTTTTTAATCAATAGTGTTTGTTTGTTTTTTCATTGTATTGCTAACAACGAACTAAAATGGAGTATGTTATTTTTACATACTTCTAATATTGGTAAATGTTGATAACTTATTTGAAATATTATTTATACAGAATTGGGAGGGGGAGAAGAATAAGGCACGGCTGTTCCACCTCGACAATGAGACTAATGGCTCTCCTGGGGTCCACTATAATGAGGACGGTAGCATGAAAATTGACATGAAAGAGGAAACTTACCTCAGCACATCTCAAGAAGACTTGAAGAGAGCGAACAATGATACCATTCTGAAGAGGATCCCTGAAGGAGCGGAAGCCACAACCGTTCTTGTTGGATCAGTAGGTTTCCTTAGCCATCCCACCATTGCGTTTGTTCGACTGGCCCAGGGTATATATATGCCCACAATAACTGAAGTTACCATCCCAGTGAGATTCATGTTTGTACTTTTGGGTCCCAGTACTACTGACCTGGACTACCATGAAGTGGGTAGATCAATCTCAACATTGATGAGCAACAACAGCTTCCACCAGGTTGCCTACAAGGCTGAAGGACGAAAAGATCTCCTCTCTGCTATCAACGAGTTTCTAGATGACTCCATCGTTCTCCCTCCTGGAAACTGGGAAAGCCAGGCCCTCTTGCCCATTGAGGAATTGAAAGCCAAGTCTGAAATGATCCAGAAGAGAAAGAGAGATGCTTTAATGAAGCAAAAAAAGGCTTTAGAATATCGCAAACCGATCGAAGAAAAAAACAAAACTGAGGCTATTGCTTCCGATTCTGATGAACCAGATAGGCCACCAGATTTCGATCCTCTCAAGAGGACAAAACGTCTATTTGGAGGTGAGCATTATCTTATTTAATGATAATAATAATAAATAATTGTTTCACACAGTAAAGCAATCAGTTATTATGTACATAGGTATATTGATTTTCTTGTAGTTTAAAGAACTTTCATACAGTGATGGATGAAATATGTATCCCTGAAATCAAAGAATTTCAAAAGATGAAATCCTTGTTTTAGACAGTAGGTAATTTCAATATTCATTTCTATAAAATATTTTTTCTAGGTGTCATAAATGACATTAAGCGTCGCTATCCAATGTACATATCTGACTTCACGAACGGCTTCAATGGACAATGTTTGGCGGCATCTATCTTTATGTACTTTGCTGCTCTGTGCTCAGCAATAACCTTTGGTGGTCTCATGGCAGATAAGACAAATAACTTGATGGGAACTTCTGAAACACTGTTGTCTACGTCCATCACGGGTATTCTCTTTGCCCTACTCTCCGCGCAGCCAATGATGGTTGTTGGAGCCACTGGACCCCTGCTGCTCTTTGACCAGAGTTTGTACTCAATTTGCATGAGCTATGAATTGAATTACCTTACCATGAGACTTTACATCGGTTTTTGGATCGCTATTATCAGTTTGGTTGTGGCTGCAATTGAAGGCAGTTTCCTGGCTAGGCAATTTACCAGGTAAATACATCACTTATATTCTATGATCATCCACCATCCCCATGTTTTCAGTATCTTAAAATAGTTTACTTTTGAAACATTTAGATATTACATTCAAACTAATATAATACAAAAATATTTTCATGCATTAATGAAATGTACTTAATGTTATCAGCTGTTGACTTATAAAAAATGTTTTTTTTTTATCTATTAGGTTCACAGAGGATATATTCTCCTCATTGATCAACATGATATTCATCATCGAATCTGTTACAAAACTCCAAGCGGTGTACGTTGTTCATGCCATCATGAGTGACTACTGCCTGCCTTCTTTGAACAATAGTGCACTCTATGCCAACATGTCGGCTCCAGTTCTCACCAACAATTCCAACACACTGATGATGATGGATGACCCGGGAACCAGCTCCAACGGCTTCTTTGGCAATAAAACTGACGAACCTTCAATGCAAGAGACTCGTAATGCAATTAAACCAGATCCCATCATCAACCAACCAAACACTGCTCTATTCTGCACTGTTCTCACTATTGGGACATTCATTATCGCCTACTACCTGCGAATATTCCGGAACAGCAAATTTCTTGGGCGAAGTGTAAGTTCTTTTTTTTAAATTTTAATACATTTCATAAATTTCCTAGCGATCTACTACTTTGTCAATAATATGTTTGCAATTTATTAGAATATTATTGAATAATTTCATAATGTTTATAAAATGGTTACCATTTCTAGAATACTGTTCATTTATTAATTATTATTTAATAATTTAATCAAATGCGCTTACTCTAGATCAACAAGTATATAATGTGTACTTTGTTTCTTATTTTTTGTTTCTTTAACAATCATTTAAAACTCCATATTAAATCAATAGTACGAATGATTACATCTGTTTTCAAAGAATTTTATAATTTTTATACATATTTTGCCTTGAAAATTCATTATGAAATGTTGTTTTCACATTTGATAATGCCTTAGGCAAAATATGTCATTCCCATAAAATATAATAAAACTTCTAAAAAACAGACGTTTCCATTTGTATTAATTATTTTGTAACTTGTTACAAAGATAATGGTAAACTTTTATTTCTGTAAACAAATACAAAACTAACTAACTAACTAACCATCACGCCGTCTCTCCGAAAGGGTAGGCAGAAAGAATGGACTGTCACACTTTAACCGATGCGGCTCTCCATTCTTTTCTTTTCACCCCGCGAATTTAATTGCGTTTTTTTTTAATGTATTATTTTAAAGAAGAGTGCGGCATAATTCAATAATATAAATATTAGATATTGCATAGTACTGCAAATACACAATTTTGCTTTTCAATACACAATGCTTTTCAATATAACAGTTGTTTACACAATACTGGAATAATTCACTGGACTTAAACAGACTGCCTAATAATCAGCGATTAATAGTAAGTACTTATTTTCTAGGCTCGCCGTGCTCTTGGAGACTTTGGCGTCCCCATAGCTATTGTTCTTATGGTCCTCTTAAACCTATTGGTGTCGGAAGTGTATACCGAGAAACTACAAGTGCCAGAGGGCTTAACTCCCAGCGACCCGAGCCAGAGAGACTGGTTTGTGTCCTTCAACGGAACCCCGGAGAAACCCTTCCCAGTGTGGGGGATGATAGCTGCCGTAGTTCCAGCCCTAATGGCCTACATTATAATGTTCATGGAGACGCACATTGCTGAGTAAGAACCCATTTATGTCTTTCTTGGACTGATATACTCTGATACCCCCCACGAAAAGTAAATTTTGGTTATCTTTATCTTTCTATTTGGTACGCGATTTACTTTTTATTGACTCTATATTACAAATCATTTTATATTTTGTATAACTTTGTTTAAATGGTTTATGAAGGTTACCTTCTAAAAACATGCGTATTATTTTTGCGACTTCTTATTTTTGTGATTTTTTTAATGGCGTAGATTATCATAGTTTGCAAGATAATTTCTTAGATATTGTGGGTGTAACTGTGATATTTACTGTGTTAGTAGTGTTTTGGAGATCCATCATCAAGGTGAATGATTAAACACTATATTTATATGACAAATCATTCTGAATCCTTAGTTATATAATAAAATAATCAAATGATTTAACTGAAATCTCTTGATGGAAGTTCATTTTAAATAATAATTCAATAAAAAAATGTTTTTTATAACTGCTTCCACACTTGTCATTATTTCGACAGCGACCAGTTTCGTAACAGACCAGTCTGTCGATGCCAACGAGCCTGGCGAAACCGGCCACTGTCGAAATAAAGACAAATGTGGAAGTAGTTATAAAAAACACCGTTTTATTTCATTATTACTTAGTTATAAACTATCTTTATTTTTACAAATTATCAGCAAATGCGAATAGCATAAAATTACTTTTGTCTTTTTTTATTATGCGACAGGAAATATCGAATATTATGTATAAAGAAAAATGTGTTTAAAGAAAATTCCCCTTACAGTATTGCAATTGTTTCTTTGCAATTTTGTTACTTATCTGACCCCTTTTCAAACAGGTTGATTGTGGATAAACCTGAGCGCCATCTCAAGAAGGGGTCTGGATTTCACCTGGACATAATGGTGATCTCATTCCTCAACATAATTTGCGGCCTGATTGGTGCTCCATTTGTCTGTGTGGCCACAGTGCGCTCCCTATCACACGTGTCGGCTTTAACCGTCATGTCACAGACGCACGCCCCTGGAGACAAGCCTCATATAATTGAAGTCAAAGGTAAGATATTAATAATTTATCTGATGTAAGCATGGGTTCAATGATGAAAGTTAATCTACTAACTAATCTCAATATAGTTCTGACTTTTTTCATATTTTTCACTTTTGCATTTGAATTTTATTCACAAAAACAATTTAAAAATGAATTAAAGTGTTTGTTTATTGGCTTTAGCCATTCAAAGTTTTATTTACAATATTATGTATTTAATTTAGAATAATGAATTTTAATTGATTTGTAAATGTCATTTTTAGAGCAACGACTGAGTGCCCTGATTGTATCTATTCTGGTGGGAGCCTCGGTGTCAATGGCGTTCCTCCTAAGCTTGGTTCCTCTTTCTGTTTTGTTTGGAATCTTCCTCTATATGGGAATATCTTCCATGACTGGTATCCAAATGTTTGAAAGACTTGTACTCCTTTTTATGCCAGTGAAACATCATCCACCAGTTGCATATGTGCGAAGGGTAAATAAATACTTTTTTAATGCCTATTTCAATACCTATTTAATGCTTAATAATGTGTTTTTGCTCTACATTTTACATCCACGAGTTTTGATAATTTGAGTAGATCAGACGGGTCCTATATTGTGATTACAAATAAGCTTTATTATAATTACAGGTACCGACATTAAAGATGCACCTTTACACCACCATCCAACTGACCTGCCTTGGCCTGCTCTTCTGGGTGAAATACACCTCACTCTCCCTGGCCTTTCCCTTCATGTTGGCTATGCTGGTGCCCCTGCGCTGGCAGCTTAAGCACATTTTCTCACCCCTAGAGCTCCGGGCGGTGAGTAAACATCATACATCATAATTGACAAGAAACATTTAATCAATATCATGATTTTGGTCTATCCAAGTTATGCTCTGACTTACTAAATTTTGTTCTCCATTCACAGTGTTCAAATATATTTCATTACCATTTACTTTGATCATTTCATGTATTGTATGTATATACCATATTTTATCTTTGTCACGGCTTAACTAAGATGTGACTAATTTTCCAGAAAGATCTACAGGTGAAGGATCATATCACAATCTGTATAGAGGAAGAAAAGAGGACAGATATATTTGATAAGGGTTTTATATCATTTTCATTATATTTTGCAGCTCGATGGAAAACAGCCAGAATTGGATTTGGAAGATGAACCTGACTTCTACGAGGAAGCAACGCTTCCGGGTTAAAAAAATCATTCGAGGCAAGGGAGAAGTGAGGAGGGACAGGGAAAAGAAAATAACTTTGAAAAAATGTTGAATGTGAGTGATATGTTTGGGCCTTATAAATCGGAGAGTGGATAGATAAGTATTTAATGAAAAATGTTAACTGCTACATATTATGTAGATACGAGATTGAGTAAAATGTTATCTAAATGAATATTATTGTATGTTGGAAATGCTTCGAAACTCCCTCCCCACTAATTGCAGATTATATAAATCTTATTCTCTTGGTCTAAACAATGTTGTACTAGTTATATAGAGTCATTTAGCTATGTTATTTTTAAATAATATCTGGATGTTTTAGAAAATGACCTTAAAATATTTATCACAGAAGCTGTCTAGTACTAAAGTTTCCAATTTTTCCGTATATTGTAAATCTCAATAGTTTGATAAAATAAATTGAATATTAGAAAGAAAATCTGTTGATTGCAATTAACACTTGCCAAAATTATTGTTAGAAATCAAGTGTTCTCTTTACTTAATGTCTTAACGTAATTAACATTACTCGCCGTATATTTTTAACTTATGTTCTCACTAATAACAGGAACTTACAAAACAGGTGAAATAATCAGAAGCTCATAATGTCTGTCTCTATTGATGTCTATGGGGGTATTGAACTGTTATTACGTAAAACCTATTCACTGTGTCCTGACCAAATGTAAACAATTGCACCATGTTATTCTTGTACCAAGTAAGAGATATTTATAAGAGTTGATTTTTTTAATAGATCATATGAAAATCCTAAATTATTTTCTGTACTGATGAATTGAGCTTTTCTATCGTCTAATGACTTGAGTAAAAAATATTGAAATAAAAAAATTTAATCATTACTTATCTAAATTATTCAACACTATTTACAATCAAATAAATTTATTTTTGGCCAAAATTAGTTCATCCACTACAATGTACAAATTTTAAAACATTTGTATGATTTAATTTATTCCATATTTTTGATAAAAATAACTAAACCCATATTGTATTACCTAATTAATGTATGTAAATTGAAATACTTTTATTAGAAAAAAATATATGAACTATTTTACTTATGAAAACATTTTACAATATATTATATCATATTTTTAAAAATATATTAACATTTCCAAATTAATCTCACTTCTGGCCTCAAAATATATTTTACTAATAATATTGCATCGGTAATAAATCTCAGTTAATTAAACCCCTAGATGACCCATATTTACAATTATACACTTTACCTTTATATGAAATCAAAAATGTGTAATGAACATTTATCTAGAAAAATTTAGCCTCACCCATGATTATAATAAATGTTTAATTATACAACCAATATGATAAGTATAGTTAAAATATTCAATTTATTAAAATATTCAACTCAAATATTCATCTAAAGAAAAATTATGAAATGTTATAATTAAAGTGTTTGAAAAACTAACCATAAAATTTGGTAATTTCCAGTGTTCTACAATTATCGTCTTCAATCTTATTCGTATTATGAAATAGATTAAAATTAATAGATATCCAAATTTTCTGACTATTTCTCTTTAGAGCATTGGCTTCAAAGGTAGCACATTATGGAATAGTAACTCAAAATTAACGAAGTTAGTCCGTAGATCATAAAAATTCCAGACTTATTAATGTTTACTTAAGAATGATATTTCACTTTCAACTCTAAAATTTAGGAAATGTTAAAATTATGAATATTTTGACTAATATGTTAAATAATTGTTAAAAATTTAAAGTTTAAAATTACTTATATGAACCTAAATCCTGTGGTAGTGATATATCTTATGAATTCGGAACTGTTGTTATATTGTGGCTTGAAGAGGAGGATGCATTGTTGATGGATTGAAAGAAGTGACTTAAAAATTATCGTATAATATAAAAAAAACATTATTCACTATAAAAGATTCTAAATGTATAGATTAGAAATTCAATTATATTAGTTAAAGTATTATGATGAGATCAGTTATGCTCAAGTTATGAATGGGCAGTTTGATTACTCACTTTCTGCCAAAAAAAAACTCAGTTTCCCATATTTGCCAACATTTCAAAGTTTCCCGAATACAACAATAGCTTGGGTTGCCAACATATTGCAAAGAAATATTCCAGAACATACATGCTTTTTTCCCCATTATTTTCCACAAGCTTCAACCATTTACCACCTCCAACCCTTAATTTTTTATCCTTAATTAAAATATTTGAAAGCTTTTAAAATTATTGACACATTTCCATCTATAAACAGTTAAACGGAAGTTTTGATTAACTGTACTCACATTTTGTTGAAAATTCTGAGACACTTAAATAGAAACATAATGGCTTGACTTAAGAGAAAGCTAAATGCTTAAACAATTTGGTTGGCAACTGTAGTTCTAAGGCAGCTGGCAACATCATTTCTAATCCATGTGGGTTACAAAATCTAGCTGCAATATTGTTTGGTGCTAACTTCTAGCCGGTTGTAGAGGAGATAGAGCAAGCATTTTCCGAGGAAGTATCACTATATTGCTTCTTTTGGTTTGACTGGAGAGAAACAAATTGCTCACCCTCAAGTATTTAAATAATTTGTACTGATTGTTCTCTTCAGCTAGTTGTGCCGTCTCCTGACTAGAGACTGCAATTTATTGTTTGATGATCACAAACACAACGAGCCCTTGTTCGGGAAAAATAATTAGTTTCATAGACTTCTAGAACTTTTCTTTTTGTTTTAGGAAAGATTTTAACATATCTAATGTTAATTTTAATTTAAAGTTCTATTTATTAATATACATCTACTTAAAAAAACTTATGGAAATTTTAAATATTTGTTGCACAAAGCTTTATAAGATAGTTATTTGTTTTCGTTCATGATTATTTTGTATACGCCATCGCTTTATCCCACCAGACAATTTTATTTAATGAAACCTTTTGAATGTATCTTCTTCTTAGTGCATAATAAATATTATGTTTCGGTGCCAATTACAAAGGTTTGAAATGGAAAAACCAGCTAGAATAGAGCTGGTCGAGCAGTAGAGGATATTCAGAGTGATAGACTAACGGTACTAGTAGACCTTTGGGTAAATGAATAAGGTTAAATTTTCTAAAGTGTATTCGCGATGTGGTAGTGGATATATATTTTTGTCATTAATGTTAAAGCAGTGTTGTTTCTGAAAATTTATTAATCTTTATAAATCCATCCTTCAATCCTGATTTATCAAAACTATATCAGGGAAATATCAGTTTTTGTATGAACAAGTAACAATTGAAAATTATATATTTTATATTACCTAAATAAACATTTTCCAGTGAAGCTACTTGGTGATATTTAATGACTAATAATAAATAAAAGAAACCTCCCTGCCATAGAATTTGGTAGTGTGTAAACACAAAGAATTGTGATATGTATTTGAAAGAGTACCACCGCAACATCGCGAAACAATTTATTTTATATCATAATGAGGTATACTATTAGGACTAACATCTAATACAAAAAGATTTATATATTACACCTACTAGAATAATTAACTGGTAATACTTCACCCTGGCTTGCCTAGTAAAGAGGAATATATTGTTACAAAGTTGGTTGTGCATGATGTACATAATGACTAAACACTCAATTATTTTTAACACACTAAATTCATTATTTAGTATAGGACTTGTAGCCCCCAAGCTCAGCCATACTTTGATTTGAATATACTTTCAAAACCAAACGAACAACAGTTTGTTTTAAGTCAATTAACGTTTACATTTACATTCATTCTCGTGCTAAAAATATATATCATATGTAAAATCAAATGTTAAAAATATATATATATTTTGCTTTTTCCGCAGTTGTAAATAGCGTGGAGATTTGAAAATTGATATTTGGATAACATGTAATGTTTTCAAATCTGTAAATATTGTAAATGTTTCTCAATTGACATTCTCAGAGGTGTGACATAAAATTTTGCTTCACCGCTTTCAATAAGATTGCATTAAAGTGGAATAAGTCTTTAATAACGGAAACAGAGAATATCGAAGCACACTGATCATGCCTAGTTTAAAAATCCAAGTATGATATTGAACTGAAGATGATATTTAGTAAAAAATGACTGTGATTTGTATGTACAATAAATATTACTATTCTGTATCTCATTGGCTTCTATGATATATTATATTTCAAAAACATGTTATATTTTCAGGTGAAATTTTTAAACAAGATAATAAACAAAAAGTTTATTTTTATTTGTATATATTATATGAGAACATAAACTATATTGAAATGTTGGAATGTTGGTTGAGATTGTGTTGGTTGTATTCTATGTTTACCATTCAAGCAAATTATTGGGTATTGGTTTAAAACAATTCCTATAGAACACCTTCAATCACAATTTATTCCCAACACTACAACATGTATTTTTATATAACATACATACAAAGTATATATTTCATTAATTTTTCGAGCACTACATAAAATATTTAAAGTATTTCTCTGCATATCTATATAAACATTTTCATAATTTAAAATTAAATAAAGCAGTATCTTCAATTAAGTAAACAGGTGAATGTGTGTATTCCATCCGGGGAATTAATTAAGGAAGTATTGTTTTTGGCACCTTTTGTAACACTTGATGGTTATGTTATTAGCCTTTAACATACAAGTATACGTTTGACTATTCTCATGTCATCAACGTTCATTAAATTTAATAGAGTGTTAACTGTTTCTAAATCTTAAATATTTAATAAAGATTTATAAGAAATAAAATATCAATTACATGTTGTAGCTAAGTCAACTTCGCTACATTACTTAAAAAATTATCACTCTCTAAACTTAACAAAATCAAAATAATGAAGATACGGCCAGAAAACTTTAATTTGTTGATGTGCAATAGAACTTGAAATATAAACAGTAGAAAATGTCAGTTGTCGGCCTATGGTATCGAATTCGGTTCCAGGAAAAAAATCTAGTTCTTTAACTCGGTCTTTCGATTCTTACAACCTTTGAAGGTTATTATTATTATTATTCAACTGGGAATATTAAAGCCATATCCATATTATAATTTCGCCAAAGCATATAGTATCAGGATTGCCTTATTTAATTTAATATAAATGAGTGCTTAGTATGATGTTAAAAATCTTCTTTCGAATTTTATAGCCTTGAACCTAATAATACTAACTTGGCCATCATCTCACAAGTTCAGCGCAATTCAAAATGAAGTATAACTGTCACTATAGTACTCATTGGCCAGGCAGCACTTAAATTATTTAATATTATACTTATTAACTGTTATTCGAGTTAGAAATTAATTACTATTAATTATCTTTGTAGTACTTATCTACATTTTTTATAAGTTGGCAATCCTGGTAAAGTATATTTATTTACTGTGTCTGTGATGAGAAGACATTGATTGTCTCAGTATTAATATCTCTTAAACCTTATTAACTCGTCTACTGTCTTAGTTCCCCACAGATCATTACGTGTATTCCCTATACTCATATATGTTGAAGAGTTTGGAAATGTGTAAATCTAATAGAAAACTATAATATTATTTACAGAAAGACGAGGGAAGATCTAAGAGCTTAGTTTTTAGGGATAAATCTACTTTATTTTATATTTAAGAAGATTAAGAATTACGTACTTTTTAATTATTTCATATACGTAATGATTATTTTAACCTAAAATAATTTTATCCAATTTAAATCTTTTTTTATAACTTCATTTTTATTACTAACGATATTTTATTATAAATGTGTATCCCTTAATTTAAAGCTCATGGAATATATTCCTTAGAAATTAATCTTTATGTATTATGTAAAATTATCATGTACTTAGATACTAATAAAGTATTTTAGTTGTATTTATTGTGTCTTTTATTTTGACCACCCCATTATCTCTAAGTCCCTTTTCAAATTCCCCACATTATAAGAAATGTGCCCACAGGTGAATGAGAATTTGAATAATATTTTTTATTCCTTTGTTTAATAGCATACATGCATACGGTGAACAGAAATGAGGGGATGGGGTATCATAATAATTTACTGAAGCATCATTGTTATAATAATGTTTTATTTCATTCATCAACAAAATTATATCACTTTAAACACTGACATGCCTTTATGACGTGCAAGGTACTAACTACAGTTTTCTGAATTTAAATTAATTTATAATTTAAATGATATCCTATTGAGACTGTATTTAGATGGATATTAAAAAATACATATGTGTACCAATATATACCAAACATCACGAGTGGGATTCTAAACCATATTTATTTCAGAGTTCAAATAATGTCACAGATCAATGTTTGGATTTTTAAATCGAATAGAGTGTAACTTTTTACTCATTAGTAAGATTTAAGTATTCTGCCAGATGAAAGTATAATCAGTGAAAAACCAGATACAAAAAATGTATTGAACTCTGAACTATACACTTTCATATCATACAATGTACCAATATATGGATAGAAAACTTATTCTTAAGACATCCATGCATCATCTTTTGATTAAAATACAATTTATTATTTATATATGGATTTAAGGGTGTATGTAATAAAATATCATAACATTAAACTAATCTTAAAAATGAAATGGAAAAATTAGTCCGTTGAAGACTTTTTGTTTTTGTTAAACATCGAAGGAATCTTTTTTCTTACAGCACTGTGGACCTGCCGGTACATGGTCAACCCCAAGAATGGGATGGCCAGTCTCTCGTCCTTAAACAGGTAGAGCCAGAAAGCGACTATCAGCATGCAGACGTCAATGATGTAGTTGAAGGCTGACCTCACGTTGCTCTTGGCCTCAGCATTCAATTCTGAAAAGCTCTTCGACACAGAAGCAGTTTCAATAAGCTGTCTAACAGGTTCCTTAGGGTGGTCGGGTGCTTTTTCCGGGACTTTTGGCACAATTTTTTTCTGGACGATGGTTTTGATTGGAGTTGGCTTAGTTTGATCAACTTTTTTAGGAGGTTCCTTTGTCTTATTTTTAACAATTGCCTTTTTGGTATTTAGTTTAACTACTTTTTCAGATTCTTTATTTTGATCAGCGGCAGCTTTCTTCAGATCATTAGTATTTGTGTAAAGCGTACGTTGCGGTTTTTTGTTGCTTCCATACTCCTTCACAATGTTGCCATAGTGTTCAATGGCTGACCGCCCTTCATCTTGTATTAAGTTTTCTTCCTTTTGCATTGCTTTCTCCTGAGTTGGTGTTTCTGTTTTGATTTCATCCTTCTTATTAATTTTCTTACCATTATTTTTACTATTTTTCTTTTTATCGTTAATGAGTTGTTTTTCTAAAGGAAATTTAGCAAATTTTTTGAATAATGGTACCTTGTTAATTAAGGGTTCTGAGTATTTGGAAGATTTCTTTGAAGTTTCTGGTTCTTTGGGAGGTACAGACACTTCTGGTTCTCGTTTCTTCAGAATAGGTTTGGGAACATAATTTGGATCTGGTAAGGGTACTGGCTTTGTTAGAACTTCCACGGCCTGACTTTGAGACTGTGCTCCTCCTCTATAGGTCATCTCTTTAGGGTGATAAGTCGTGTTTTCTTCGATTCTGTTTCGCAATCGGTCTACATCTTCCTCTAAACTATCAGAATCTGTGAATTCACTATCACCAGTTGAAACAGTACTAGCAGTGTAGTCGTCTTCAAAATTACTACTATTTTCATCTCTTTCTCTATTGGTTAAACTCTCTGTAGAGAGTAGGTTATCATTATTGTAAAGCTCTGTTGATTCGGATTTCGCCGATTCCAGTGGATTGATTTGGTTTCTAAAAGATGTATCGTCTTGCAGGGCATCGATTTTAATTTCAATGGATGTGGGCAGAGCTATGTAATCCTTTTTCGCTTTAACTTTTTCTGCTTCTTTCAAAGCTACCACTTGGTAGAACCTGTTCATAGCTCGCTCGTGGAGCAGCTCCGTGGAGCTAACAGAGTTCCTCAGAGGCCTGAAGGGGACAAAGTTGTTACCCAGCTCTGGAGCCGACAGTGACATGGGCGGCGGCGACATGGCCTCTTCTAAATCAAGCTGAAATGATTTTCTCTTTTCTGCAAAAAAATCACAGACTTAAACTTCAAATATTTAAACACATTTACTAAAGTGATCATATAAAACGCGTTTTAACATAAATCAATTACATAAAAATAAAGTGAAGCTTCAGCATGTATGTCAATAGCTAACAAAATTATACTGTAGTGAATATTAATGAATCGAGTAATATTGACGAATATCGTTATCGACAATCACTTATTCAGAATCAATTTAAACTATTATTCTATAACAATTATTCTATACTCTCTGACACCTAGCTATATGAGCACGGATATTAATCATGCACATGTTAAAAATACAGGTAGCATAAATGCTTGCCAAGATGACTTTTTTTCTGAGATCATATCTCATTAAACGTTTACGTTATTATTTACAATGAACTTCTACCATGAAATTTCAATTATGTATAATATATAAAAAAAAATTGTAATTAGGAATTTCGTTAGATGTTTATTTGCTAATGAAATTTGATGATTCAATCGCTTATATCAGGTACAGCCTCATTTTATATAATATCAGTGGACAATAATAAAGTAAATTTATTTAATTCATCGCGATTAAAAAAACAGCAAAGATGATATTCATATATTGTTCGCTAATACCGCAATACTATCATGTTTTATTTTTCTCTGTTAACGATAAACTACTATTATAGGACCCATGTTTTCATCGATCGATCATTTTCCATGCATACAAATACTTTAAACATTCTCGATACCAAGGCATAAATTTTTCTGATATTTCAATTATTTTATACTATAACATTTATGCTTTTTAGTTTTCTGAAAACTTTTTTTTTTTTTTTAAAAGACTAATATCAAGGATTCACATCAATGATATTAGAATTTATTTTACAATCTTCAATGTGAGCAGAAAATAGCTCATTATTATGAAGAAGGAATCTGGTCGTGTCCAGGCTTGAACCCATGTACCCTGGATCAGGAGCCAAGCGTTCTATCCCCTAGACCACCACCCGGATTCTACTAACCGGATTCAACTAACTAACTAACCATCACGCCGTCTCCCCGAAAGGGTAGGCAGAAAGAATGTTTTTTTTATTATTATCTTTCAGATTTCAAATGTTTTTTCCAACAAAACACTACAAATATTATTGCTTTCAAAAATCTACCATCACCCATGTCATATATTAAAAATAAGGTTCACAAAATGAACTATGTAATATTCAAATACTCGACAAGATTATTTTTATATGAAATTCATAATAATTATTGACTGATAGAATTTATTGCTTCGATCATTTTGCAATTGATATTTTCAATTCTCAAATTTAGTTTTATTGGGGGACAGTATTTCAACCACGGTGAAAATAGAGGAAAAGGGTCGCGTATGAAATGTGGAAACCACAGAGTTCTTAGTCTTTTGAGTGTTATTGGTAAGTCCATGGCAAAATTTTAATAGAAAGGGTAAGAAAAATGATGAGTGACAAAGCTTGGGATGTGCAAAGTGTATTTATGAATGACAGAGGATGTATGGATAAAAAAAATTCACTTCGTACATTGACAGACAAGTTTCTGGCCAAAAACCGTAAACTTTTCTGTATGTTTGTCGATTTGCAAAGAGCATATGATTACGCAAATAGAGTTAAGTTGTGAAAAATATTATCTGAATATGGAATATGGAGAGGGATATTGAAAGAAAGATTGGGGCAGGCAACAAATTAAATGATGCAATTAAAGTTGTCATCGCAATCTAACCTATCCAAAAAAGCTAAAATGGCAGTGCACAATGGTGTTCTTCTACCGACCCTTATGTATTGAAGCGAAGCATGGAACTGGCAAACGAAGGATGAAAATAGAATTAATGCAGTAGAAATGAGATCTCTTAGACGAATGTGTGGATACTCTGTGTATGATAGAGTGTCAAACGAAAATTTAAGAAGTGAATGCGGTACGAATGATGGTGTTACGAACAAAATAATGAATGGATCATTAAGATGGTTTGGACATATGAAAAAAATTAAGGGTAAAAAAGTATATGTTAATGATGTAAATGGAACTAGAAATAGAGGAAGCCCAAGGAACACGTGGCACGACCAAATAAATCAAATATTGAATGTCGGCCACTTGAGGAGTCAGAGAAATAGACGCGCGTGCTTGACACGATGTATGAATGTTGAGGAAGCGAGGGAAATAAGTCAGGAAAGCAAAGTGTGTGAGAAAGGAAGGAATGAACTGCCACACTTCCCTTTGGGGGACGGCGTGATGGTTAATTAGATAGTTAGAAAATACACTATTCACATTGAGATTTGAGTGCAATGATTTTTTTCTTTAGACCTATTCTAAGCCATTTTTTATTATTTCTTTTACTCTTGCTATAGCTTTTTTTTTATGTTCTATAATATTTATATTGCTGAATGGCATAGTGTTTTTACGTATAGCAGCCAAATTAATAGTATTTAAGTCACGAAAATACACTAAGCAATCGTAATGATGCTTTGGCTTTAAAAGTGAATGTTTTTGTTTTACTAGCTTTTAGTAGCTTTAACGTATTTATGGTGCTCAATATTAAGAGTCCTTCTTCATAAAACGAATATTAAATTATATACTAGGTTATAGGTACTGCTAATAAAAAAATATTGAAATCTCTAGAAAGGGTCTAAAAAAATATCACTAAATATTTGTACACATCTAGAGTTGATTGTTTTATCAGAAGTAAAACCTGTAAATTACGCATTAACATAATTATATAACCGTTATAAATACGAACCTTGATCACGACTAAAATTGATCCAACGTCATTTGGATTTGGAACTAAACGCTCTGGTTAGTTCTAAATACCACCAATATAGTAGTAGAATTGTAACTTGGCTTTATATTTATTTAAAATAAACATTGTTTTTTTACTGTTTTTAAAATTGGCATTAAGATGTTGCTATTCAAAATCATTTTAGTCGTTTATATCGCTTCTTGAATGCTCAACACATGACAATTGCATTAAATATTGGAAGTTTATGAAATGTGAAACTCAATTATACAACCATTCTAAGGTAGAAAGGACATAATATAAAGACTGGTGAAAGGGAAAAGGCAGATCTATCTGAAGCAATAAAAATGTTACTTTTTATATGAGATATTCAACTGTGCTACTTTTATAATTAAATATTCTTAGATGGAATGCATAGCATAATATGTACATGTACATAATTCAAACTTTTTATTATTTAATTAATTTTTCAAAAAACCCAATTGGGTTATATGGGTTATATTATCGATATATTTAACTAACAAAACTAAACAAGAGAAATTTTTGTTGGTTATTAGTTGGGTGGTAAGTGCATTGACTGCCACCCCCAAGGTTCCGGGCTCGATTTCCGGCGAGGGCAGTGTGATTGTCACACTGTCTTTGGTCTGGTGTAAAATTCGCATGACAATAAAATGGCGATAGATTAGCTACCTATCACATGTCACGAGAGTCACTATGATAGCTATAAATACCCTTTACATCGATTTGGCTCATGCTGTCATGATGTAAAGAGCGATTCAACAAAATAATAATAATTAAAATTTGATTGTAAATAATAATAAAAATTGTTTTAATCAACTGATGCTTATTTTTGATTCACTTATAAATGTTCTAGTCCCGACCAAATTCGACGGCTCGCTGGTATCGTCGATCAGACTTTAGCAGCGAGCTGCTGAAATCGGTCGGACCTAGAAGTGGAATATATATATTTTTTTCAAATCAATGTCGATATATTTTGCCTGTAGAATGTTTTCAGTTAATTATGCAATAAAGTAAATATTAAAAAAGTAAAAAAACAAGTTGCTCGCAATGCTTAATATAATAAACGGAATATGTTTAATTACCTGAATCAGTGTGTTTTTCGCTCTCTGGATATAAAACCAACATAAACTCAGAGCTTCCATGTTTCATTCTATCAACGTCCAGTTCATACGATACCATTTCGTTATTGGAATTTTTCAAAATATTGTTCCGTTCCATACCAACTCCGAGATTCTTTTGTTTCTTCGGCGGTAACATTGCCGGGATTTCCAAAGTTATCTTTTTTGCATTCTCTGTATCATTGTCATCGAACATGGGAGACACTTGGCGCTTCCTCCTCGGCACGGCTTGCGGGACGTTCAGGTCGGTTTTGTAATCCGAGCTCACGCCACTCACGTTTATTGTATCCATGGGGTTAAAGGAAATCTCGTTCGCTTTTCCGGGGATAAAGACAGATCGCGTTTCCGCGCTCGGCTCGCTCATGCCGTAAGGACTCTCCGCCTTCACGCGAAAACGGTACTCGGATCCCTCTATCAGGTCGAAGAGAGTAGCGGTCAGCTTCCTGCTGGTCGCGGCCTTTAGCCAGACATTCCACCCAGTTCGGTAGTACTCGATGACGTAATTCCCGACCTGGCAGCCTCCGTCGTCGTTGGGGGACACCCACGCCAGGGAGACGGACTTGTCGTCGTTCTGCGTAACGGTGACCGATACGGGCGGGTCTGGCCGCGCCGTTATCGTCACCAAGAACGAGGCGGAGTCCTCTCCAACAGCGTTTTTAGCATTGATTTGATACTCTCCTCGGTCATCTCGTATCGCATTTTCAAGCCTCAAAGTGGAAAATTTGTCCGTATTGGATATGTGTATTCTGTCGTTAGGGAGAAGCAGGTTTCCGTCGTGCCGCCACTCCACGAAGGGAGCCGGTTTGCCGACCACGGCCACCTTCAGGAAGATGGTCTCGTCCGTCTCGTACAGGAGGCCGTCCTCGTACTGCCGAGGCAGACGGATCCGCGGAGCGGCTTTGAGCGCCAGGCGCGCCCTCGTCACGGCGTGCCCCCCGCGGTTAGTAGCCGTGCACTTGATCTCTCCCTCGTCGTTCAAGGAGGTCTGGTGGAAAATCAGAGTACTGCTGTTGCCCTCCGTGTGGATCGCCGTGCGCCGGCTGCTGAATATCTCATAGCCATCCTTGAACCACGCCACGGAGGGCTGGGGAGCGCCCTCGAAAAAGACTTTAAACTCGATTTTATCATTCTCCACGCAGTTGGCATCGGCGAGGCCGCGGATGAACCTGGGCACAGCGATGGGCGCCTTGTCCAGCGAGACTGTGAGTATGTCCGAGATTTCTCCCGGGAGGGACACGCCCACGGGGTTGCAGGCGGAGACCCGGAACTGGTAGTGGTAGCCTGGCTCCAGGCCCGTGAGCAGCAGCTCGGGCCGCACCACCAGCGGGGGGGCGGTGCTGACCCAAGCGGCACTGCCTAAGCGGTTGCACTCCACGCGATAGCCGGTGAGCGAGGCGCCCCCATCTCGGCGCGGCGGCGCCCATCGCAGCGTCACGCCCTCCTCCGGACCACCCACCGGCACCAGCTCGGGCTTCCCTGGAGGGGTCGGGCACTCTGAAAATATTGGTTTCAGAAAGTTAAGACGGGACCAAATAATTATTATCACCAACAAAAAATATATCACAGTTTTTGTCTGTATTGGGTCTCTTTATATCCTCTTCGACCGACTCCATCTTCGGTGGTAGTTGACCCGAAGTTGAACGAATATAGCCAAAGTCACAGAAAATATAATTACACGGTAACAATCCAAGCACATAAAAATATATCTTTAACTAAAGAATTTTCCCCAACTTTGATTTTCCAGGATCTTACTATGAAGGTAAATTGTTTTACCAAAATTTACCTATACGGTAAGAACGATTATAAATTAGTATCAAAAATATAATATTTCTCCGTATAGCATAGAACATATTTATATTATTAACTGTATAATACATTTATTGACGACGAATATATTGGAAGCGCTGACTGAATATATTTCGAATGAACGTGAAGTTATTTGATGAAAATCGTACGTATAGTATAAGTAATTAGCATTTTGCGTATAAAGTGAAGCAGACCAAACTAATAAATATCTATTTTCGCTCAACAAAGTATTCAACAGGCATCTTATCGTGCGCAGATGGGAGGAAATGTTTCTGTCTACATCTTATTAGTAATATTTTACACATACGAATCAAATTCATGGCGTAATCAATAGAACTTATATCAATGAATTGCCAAATTTTATAAAATATTATGATTTTTATTTGAAAAAACAACGGTACAGTATAGTCTGTGCTGAAGAAAATACACGTTCGAACCTCTTGTCAGTGCGTCAGCTATTTTCGTATTCCGCCATCAAATTTGACAAGAATAGCACAAAGGATAGGAAAGTAATTAACGAAGCTTCTGATAAAGCGATATCCATACAATAAATACTGAATTTATATATAAATTCAACAACGAAATGGACAGGATTTCAAATTAAAACACCAACTAACGTTTTCCAATTTATATTTTATTATAAATGCATAATTGAACCATGTTTTCGTAGCCCAAAATAACTGAGACGATCTCTGTTGCTTTCAATGTTTACCCTAAATAACATAATAACATCCGGAAACAGTTTTTCCATAACATTTTTCTATGCCTGGAAAATATTTATGGACGTAATTATGAAGAATTTATTATGATGTGACAATCCTCCGAAACGCAGAAAGAACCATATAAAAGTATACCACAAGTCGACGACATTATTTATATATATATAATATTTATACAAACGTAAAATACGTGTGGGACAGTAATATGATTAAAGTACCTAATCACATCAATCAATACAAAATATTACAATTAAAAATAAAATATGTCAAATTTACAATAAAACATAGAATCTAATCGAAATTAAATTAACGAATAATATTTTTGTTTTCATACAAATGTTTGAAATAATATATAGAATACATTGAATCATTGATTTCTTAATCTACTAAATTATTTTTTATATATTGGTTTTTTGCTTTTGTTAGATATCAATTTATTTTTAATTTAATTCAACCAATGAAGGTAATGAACAATTTTCAATTACTTGGAAAACACATTACACACACAGAATTAAAATTCCAGAAATAGAGTGTTAAGGGATAGCAAATTTTATTTAATTTTAAAGTATGTGTCTCTATTTTCTGGTGTAGTGTTTTAATATTATAATGTTGGTGTTTATGTAAAATAGTAAATACTATGATATAATAATGGTTATTTTGTTCTGCCACGAAATTTTCAATTTATTAAAAAATAAAAACAAATTCATCGCCTATAAGTATACATACCCGGCAATGGCAGTGTGATTATTTCATTGTCTTTGGTCTGGTGTAGAATTCACGTGACAATATAATGTCTATACAGGGTGTGTCTACACAGAATTTTGAAAAGAGAAAATCTACACCCTTACCACTACCAACGCGTCCAGTGCTTACTGTCAAGAAACTATTCCTTAAGAGTCGCATTTTGCGAAAGGATGTTAAGAGAAATGAGAGAAGATCCAGAACTCTTCGACAGAATTCTGTGGAGCGATGAGTCATCTTGCAAAAAAGACGGCTGCTTTAATATGCATAATTTGCATAGCTGGCCGCTTATCAATCCTTATTTGGTGAGAGAAGACAAGTCCCAGCACCATTTTAAAATAAACCTCTGGTATGGGATCTTGAACGGCCAAGTTATCGGTCCTTTTGAACTTCCAGCCACACTAAATGGCGAGAGATATTTACATTTTCTCCAAAATGATCTCCCTACTTTATTAGAAGACATGCCTTGAGAGCAACGGAGAAGAATGTGGCTGCAACATGATGGCTGCCCTGCGCATTACTCCCGAGATGTCCGCGAGAACCTCGACCGTGCATATCCCGGACGGTGGATCGGGCGCCTAGGAACTATTCTGTGGCCACCACGGTCACCGGATTTAAATCCACTGGACTTCTTCTACTGGGGGTGCCTGAAGGAGAATGTTTACAAGGAGCCAATAACCTCAATCGACCAATTACGAGAGCGTGTGGAGGCAGCGGTGCGAAAAATAAACGAGTCGGGGTATGCGCGCAGGATCAAACACTCATTTATCAGGCGATGCAGAGCCTGTATTAGGGCCCGTGGTGCTCATTTTGAGCATTTGTTGTGATATAATGAATATTAATAAAAACTGTTTGATGTTATTTTTTGTTTTAATAATTAAAGCAGATTTTCATAATTACCTGTAATTTAAAAAATAATACAATCCCTTTATAGGCATATTCTTTAAACCGAAAGCTGAAAATAGAGCGTTTTATACCATTTTGGAATTGTGATAAAATGGGCAAACTTATTTTAACTTGGTCACACAGGTCGCGATACATTTTTTTTACACCACAGGAGCTCAAACTTTTAATTTTTTTTTCGTCAAACTAAATTTTGAATTAAATTACCGAATAATAAAAAAACCAAACAAATGGTACAAAAATAGCAGTTCAAATTTGATAGCGCATTTATCCAAGAGTACTCTTCAAAAAAAAGACTGAGAAAATACCTTGATTTGTGATCATGTCCGGGGGGTAATTATTTATGAAATTTAGAAAATGGCCAAAAACTCGAAAACCATGACACTTTCACTAAACATACATTTTCATTTTCTGATCAGTCATGACGCCCCCACCCATGGTTAACAGGTTATCTACTCTTTACGCCACACCCTGTATATTATCTATCTATCACATGTCATGAGAATCAATAGCTAAAAAAGTTATATAAAGTTAATGAGTTCTAATAACCTACTGTCTATAAATGTGCAAAGTAACGGAAAACTACAACATTAAATAGGCCCAAGTGGCATCCCATGAACCAGCAATAAATGGTAAAAAATAAAATTAAAACAGTATATGATAGTGGGGATTGGAACAACAAAAGATTATTCAAAATAATAGTTTAGGTGGTTGCATGTAATTCAGGGTGTAGGAGGTGATTGTAGATATGAAAGGATTAGTTTGTTGACAGGCTGGTGTGGTATGAAAGTGCTCCCATTTGACATTAGTGTCAGGCAGTGCACGTAGTGGATATATAAAGATACGACACACACACACACACTCGCAATATGTAGTGCGGCCGGCGAGCACTGGGCGCTTCTCCCGCGGGGCTCTAAAAATAATCCAAGGCAGCCGCCCGATATAGCGCTCCGCCGAATGCATTCCAGCAATCGAAGAGTGTTCCTGGAATAGGGCTACGTACCTGCCGATTTCCAGTGCACGTTCTTCCTGTGGCGATGGCTGGAGCCGGAGCCCGAGTGCTGGTTCCCCATGACGGCGGCACTCGCGCCGCGCCGCTGCTGGCCACTGCGCTACGAGCCGGGTGGCCGGGCGGCGCGGGCGACGGCGGGCGCGCGCGACTACACCGGCCGAGCCCAGCACGTGCCTACTTGGAACACTGTCAACTCCGCATTTCTCATCCCACATTCAGAACCCGCCACGCCTGCTGTGCAGCAACACCAAACACATCACAAAATCAAACCTCAACTCTTCAATTAGCAAAGCGTCAATTAACATTAGCATATTTAAGTCAAATTTCTGTAATGAAAACAAAAAAAAATTGATACAAAATTTCTTTATTGTGTATTTAGTGTGCTTCCACTTGTGTTTATGTTCGACCGGCTTCGGCAGCTTGCTGCCATCTTCTTCCAGACCAGAAGATGGCAGCAAGCTGCCGAAACCGGTCGAACATAAACACAAGTGGAAGCACACTAGGGAAAATGTAGGTAATGAGGGTCACTTAAGCGAAAATTGAAAAAAAAAACCATTAGTTAACTATTTATTGCTTAAGCCTTATTATAAACTTTAGTTATTAAACCATTCATTGAGATCACCTTTAATCACTTTGGCTTTTTACTTTTGGAATAATAATCATTTAAAAAAAAACAGGTTTGACCACCATTGTCAACATCGATTGGCAATGGTGTTCAGCATGTTGACAATGGTGGTCAACAACCCAGTGCAATCTGAATGAGCCCAAAGCCCACATGAAGTGTATCGGAACCACATCTCATTATCTCGCCCGAATTCGCCGCATACAAGTTCGTTGTCAGTTTTTTGTTCGTTCATCGTTTTTGTCGTCCTGGTACAAGTCATCAGTGTTCATATCTGACGCTGAAGTATTGCTCGATTCCCGCAGAATTTTCTACTTTATCTATTTTTTTCGCGTACCTCTTCTGAAGACTCGAAAATGGGATGTTGTGATTGTTTTCGCGACTTTTCTTATTGAATAACCTTGTTCATTGTACCTTGTTCTTGAGCTCCACGGCCTTTTTCAGGTTTGCTATAGACCAGTTAACCTTATTTGTCTTTCTAGGACGAACCTTCGGCATCTACTAACCAAAAATAAGATTATTTTATCGAAGACAGGAAATGTTGACAAAGGGGGTCAATGGGGGTCACCTGACTCCGATTGCCTACATCGGTAAAAAAGAGAAAAAAACCTACCTTGACATAAAAGTAAAAGTGATAGTGGTATAATGATATTGAAATCACGATCTAAAATGCTTTAATCATTACATATGACAAGAGCAAAAAGAAACACTCAGTAGTTTGATCCTTACCTTCGGATTTGTCCACTCGAAAAATTAGATCAGGAGGGCCCGAAAACTTGTTACGTCTACCACTCTCTAGCACGTGGTGCGAACTGAGTAAGCTGTCTACTGCGGGTGTTACCGGCACACAGCTAGCATATGACGTCACTGAAACCGCCATCACGCGTATCGTTTTCAAAATAAAGGGGTGACTACCATTGCCAGCTGTCTCCCATTGCCTACATCTCCCCTAAATACATAATAATAAAGAAATTTTGTATCAACATTTTTTTGTTTTCATTATTTAAAATGAACTTTTACCAAGAAATTTCAATTAAAAACATTAATTATTTCAAATTTCTGTATTAGAAGATACATTTTGTATCAGCAAAAAAATACGAAAATTGAAATAATTTTATTTTTCCAATAATAGCAAAATCAACCTTTCCTCTGCTTGATTGAATTGCGCTAGTATACAATTTAGGTTTTATATTTCAAATAGTATAATATTTGCATCGTTTTTCTAATTTTTATATTAATTTTTCTAATATGAATTTACTTAAATAAACAACGTAAATATCAATTTCTTTCAATTATGTTTCTCTAATGAGTAACGAATAAACTTTAGTTGTTTAAAAATTAATAGATTATTACTATAAAATAGTCTTGCAAAGTTATACTTAATTTTTTTGTTCGATTTCAATACACTAATTATTTTTCATAACACCCTCTACAGCTCAATCTAATGCTTATAGGAATCACCCTCTTTAATTTGGTGGGATGGTTCACTTGTAATCCGTTCTCGTTAGGGATAATTATTTTAAAAAAATATAACAATGTATATTTAATAACTTTTATTCGACTTGGTGTTCTTCTACCAACCCTTATTTATTGAAGCGAAGCATGGAACTGGCAAAAGAAGGATGAAAGTAGAATAAATGCAGTAGAAATGAGATCTCTTAGACGAATGTGTGGATACTCTGTGTATGATAGAGTGTCGAATGAATATATAAGAAGTGAAAGCGGTGCGAATGATGGTGTTATGAACAAAATATTGAAAGTATCATTAAGATGGTTTGGACATATGGAAAGAATGAAAGAAGAAAGAATGGTTAACAAAGTATATGTTAACCAGAAATAGGGGAAGACCGAGGAAAACGTAGCACGATCAAATAAATCAAATATTGAATGTCAGCCATGTGAGGAGTCAGAGAAATCGACGGGCGTACATGACACGATGTATGAATGTTGAGGAAGCGAGAGAATAAGTCAGGAAAGAAAAATGTGGCAGTCCATTATTTCTGCCTACCCCTTCGGGGAGACGGCGTGATGGTTAGTTAGTTAGTAGACTTTTCACATGTTTCAAACCTTACGCGTCCATCCACAGAGTGAAATTTTAGCAAGTTTTAAATTAAAATATTCCACTGAGAAAGAACGTGTTAAGTCCGAACTTAGTTGTTTGTGAAAAGTGCAAAATGTGTTGTGAAAATACAATGTATTTCAAAAGTTATTCAACTTTCCACAAACGTAATAATGACGATAATATGATATAATATTTTTTTATTAAATAATATCCATATTTACTCAGTTTAGGCTGGTTAAAATAATTAAATAAAATAATAATAGATTTGTGTTGGTGCCACCTAAATTAAATATTATTATTGTTTTAATGTCCAACTGGAATCTTATTACTTACAAAAAAAAAACAATAGGTTGAAAAACAATTGATTATCACCGATTGAAACAAAAGTGTAAAAATAACAAACTTATAATTACATCTGGTCATCTTCTGGAAGGTAGTGGTAATATATCTCTTCACTCTTCCACTGGCTTTTCCTGACTTTGTAATTTCCACCACTTCTCTACACGATCACTTGAACAATTATAAATCCTTATTTATAGTATTTTTATATCAGTCGATTGGTCGAGCAACCATCTTGTCTAAATGTTTAAGTCTGACGCAAAAATAACAACCCTTTTATTTTCAGTGTGGACGTCTTTTACAATATATTCGAATATCATTTTTAGCTTAGTTTGTTTGCCATCTATTGTATTATATTAAAACACAGTTGTGTAACATTAAGAACTCTATTACAAAACACGACCGTTGATAATGTTCCCTTTTTAAATAGGTATAACAGCTCTCCCAAGTTTTCCACAGATGGCGGTAGTATCAAACAAATGAACTTGATATAATCAATTTTAATCAACGGTGAATATTGCATTGGTGCAATTATAATTATCAATCATTAATTTTTACATTAACGAATTGTTGAGATTAAATTCAAATTAAATTTAAAGAAACAAAAGCTTTCAGAAAAATTTCCATATTCATTAACGGTTTATATGAATTCTAATCAATTTAAATATCCATCATATTACATTTTAGAAAAACCCTGCCAATTATATAATATCTTATTTATTGTGTTGAGATTTTGCGCTGCCCATAAATAATTTTATATTTTATTTTTTAATATATGGAAGATATTTTTTACATAAAAGAAAACTGGTGTTCAAGTTCATTATATTAATGTCGACATGCATCGTTTTCCCGTCGAAATATTGAAATATTAAGATATTGATGAAATTTCTGAAAACAATATAGCGTTTTGAATTGTGCAAACAGACACAATATTAAATATTCTTGATTTTTAAAATCAATATATAATCTACCATTCACCAAATTTGTATTTCCAGGATATTTTACTGGTAATATCATGATAGTTAAGAAATAAATAATATAGTTCATTGGATTTGCCAAATCAACCATTCCTACATATAGAACACTAAGCATACACGGAATAATATATTTTTTTCAAAATCGTTTTTAATTTTACCAATTAGAATCAAATAAGACCTTCAATTTTTCTTTTACGTGGTGTAGATGAAAATTTGTATGCATATGATATTGATCGTTTTCAAAATAATTACTCCGACAAGTGTTCTTGAATGAATGCTAGACAGAAGCTATCTTAAGAATGCGGATGACGATGTGCCGCTTGAAAACAGTAAAAGTAAAATAGACACCAATAAATATATCAAACTAAGTTTGAAAGCACAATAAAAGTGATAGAGATGAGATTTATCTGACACCTGTACGAAAAAAAACAGAATAAGTAGGTACCCAAAAGAATACACAAGGAACAATTTAGAAATATAATCACAAATGTTTTATATTTTAAGATGGTTTGAAAGAACACAGAGGGAATAAATATGAAAGAAACTGAAAATGAAGTGAATTCAACAGAAGTCCACCATGAAATAAATAAGTTGTAGAATTATATTTTTATGTCATCGTAATTATAAACGAAAAATATTAATTATGGATTCAGATTTATAAAAAATAATGCGAAGCTTACATTGGATTGAATCGTTTAAATACAATTAATGAATTTCTGAATCATACCGGTTGTCACAAGCAGGACTCGAACCTGGGATTATATTAAGAAATTGCATAAACACGTGCTCTTTTGTACCTATTATTCTGAAGCGTAATTTGTTAGATTCGTTTAAACAGTATTTTATATCAGTATATAAAAATAAAAATATGAAATCTCCACTCCTTCTATCAGGTCCATGCATCCAACCTGATTCTGCTGCGATTTTGTGGTGCCCATTATCCGAGGTCGGCCCTTCTCGTGCGCAGGCGCCAGCCAATTCGACCCTACCTCAGTCCCTGACCAGCGTCATTAGACTGCAGTTCTACAATATCCGTGTCCCACCATGTTGCCTGTCTCCCCGCTCTCCATAATTCAGGAATGATAACAGCTTTTTAATATTCAACCATATTTTCAACCATTACTGTTTTTTGTATATTTTCTATCTGAGTCAAATAACTTTCTTACGTTTGGTTCTAACTTTGTTTTTATATGCATCAATATTATTATGCATTTCACCTGTTAATCCAAACTTTTTGAAAAATGAATACTTTACCTTTCACCGAAAAATTTCTTTTTTCGATCGTTTATGATGTTTGATACGTTTGCGGTAATCTTAAAAAAATTAAGAAATAATGCAGCTAGTTTTATTATTGTACGCTGCAATAAGTAAAATAGTAATGAAAAGAAAAAATCCGTATCTAAATATTGTTAATTGTAAATATGTAAATAATTGTATTTAAATGTTTAAAAAATACTTAATAATAATTATAATTAAATAACGGTGTATGGGCTTAAAATAGTTTTTCCTTTATCCATTCAAAATAAACGAGCACCCTTTTATTAGGATATTATAACAAAGAAAAAAATCATAGCATCCGAAGATCTTTACTATCGAGACTATAGTCAAATAACATGAGCTAGTGGGAGAGGCATACGTGATTGGACGAGTCCCTCTTAAAGGCTTTTTGCTGTGAACAATCGTTTCCCGAACCGGCGGCAGTGAACACAATGTAAGTAGACATTCAAAGTATTGCGATCTCTCTGTACATATTAATTTCAAGAAATCAAATTTCTTTTGTCTATTTAACCATTTGCATTTCAGATTAAACGCTTGTAATACATTTAGACATTTTAGCTACTGGTAGTTTATATTTTATTACAAATAAATTTAAAATTTTCTCTCCATAGCACGTTCATATTTTTGATGCAGCTACGAAACAATATAAACCGAAGCAGAAATTTTCTGTGTTTTAAATTTCAAAATGTGATTTAACAATAATTAATAAGACATTATTGTTTTTAGTACAACATTTTATATTTGTGAACATTTTATAAATAAAGTTAATTACAATTTCAATGTGTGCAGGTCCGAAAAGATATGAAAATTTTAAATAATTTTTTTTAATTCTTCTATATTGGCCATTATATTTAAACTTATATTTAATGGCAATATTTTGTGATTTTGGTTGAATGAAAATATATTTCAAAGTACAGGTTTTTCAGCTTGTAATAAATATTGTTTTCAGCTCTTCAATAGTTTATATCTCAATGCATAACCCCTTCCGAAGTAACCAAATATTGGAGAATCCAAGTATTGCAAAGAGGGGTACTTTTATTCGAGTACATCGAGCACCTAAAATTTTATTTACAGCCATGACAGATTTGCACAATATGGTAGCCTCCTACCACGGCCCGTCCTTTGTTAAAACTGGTTCGTTACTTGAATCTTGATTTTTGTAATTTTGAAAACTATCTTAATTATTTCGATCCGCTAAAAGGCAAATAGTTATAAATTAATTTTATTATGGTAACTTATTAATTTATAAGCTTCAAATTTCATTGAGCTTTATAAAAATACTATTGAACAGACAGATTCCGGATCATTGTTCTCTTCAGAGTAACCCTTTTGTGACACTTCATCCATTCTATAATATTTTAAGGCTTTAGAGTATGTTTAATATTACTGCTCTGGGTATTTTTTTCCTCCTCATACTTAAATATTTCAAAACTTTTTTCCTCTTTTTCTACGAATATATTATACTTTTCGGGTATAACGTATTAATTTCTGTGTGTCTTTCTTTTAATACAAAGTCAGATACATGAATAATGTAGGACTTTCGAATAAACTCTAAATCCTCCCTCACCCTCTTCGGAGGAGCACTCCGAGCCATCCATCTAGCCCCCGCATAAAACCACTACCAAATCATATTTCCAACAATGTTTCCTACAGGCGTAAGAGAAAAAGCCATTAGAACTGAATCTCTGTAAGCCAGAAGATCCAAGTCCAAGTCTAAGTAAAATATCTAATACAATTTATTTTAACCGATGCTAGTTGCCGCCTGATTTTATGTGAAGATAGTGATTTTCATTTTTACGGGTTTCTGGTTGAAAAGTTTGTCACAGGGGAGGTTCGCGGTATAAAGCGTGAATTTTGTAATAATAAGAATCCGCCGATTGCAGGAATCATTGGTTTGTAAAAATGTTAAATGTTCGATAAAATGAAGAGTTCTAGTCTATATTCTGATGGATAAAAAGTACCCATTGAATGCATTCTTGCAAAAGTAGTAAAATTTTGCACTCGGGGTGAAAAGCTCTCACTAGCCGAGAGTCCCCGCGCAGGCGCCCGCCCCCCGGCGCTGCGCCTGCGCGCCATGGCGGGCGGCCGCTAGCCGGCGATGCGCCAATCTCCAGCTCATAGACGAGCGCGCCGTCCTCCGACATGCACGTGCCGGCGGCCAACCAAATCGCCGCGCGCCGCTCCACTATTGATCACCGCCGGCCTCCCGTCTCTAATTGCGTAGACCCCGCACTAAATTATCTGTAAAATATCCGCGACCTTATAGACACGCGTGCACTACGAGTTTCGAAAATCGATTTTGCCAAGTGCAATATTTGTTTACATCAGATGCTTAAAAGTAAAAATGTCACCCGGAACTAGCGTCTGCAGTCCTGTAACGCCGGCGGAAAATTTTTGAGGGACCCGCTATCCAGAGAAAAGGAGAACCCTTCGGCTCGGGAAACTAGATGGGAAACACTCGAGTTTCCACTGCGCTCTCCGCTCCGAAGATCGGCTGTCACCCGTCCACCGGCCGGCGGCCCCATGTGCGGCGTATTGGGTAAGCGTTGAATTATTCGCACGTTCGCATGTTTTTGTTTTCAGGTCGGTGGTTCCAGGGAGCGAGTGTCCTCCGCACACGCATTCTTCTACAATCTTGACATTTTCTTTTATTTTCCATCTTATTTTATTTTCCGCCATTGGTAACTTCACTGTAAAACTCCGCTAAGTGAAGCTTTACACGTGAATTTATTAAATGCGAATTGCTGTTTTATTTTCTGTTGCGCGATATCCTTACACATATATATCCTTTGATCCGCTGCTCGGCCAGACTGTCGCAACATATATATGTACTCGTGCATGTAGCGGAGAATCGAACCCAGAACCCTTTCACCTCAGCGCCTGCGCTCGACTCCGGTACTCTGAGGTCGTCGCGCAAATGATTATTCACGAAAGCACGGAGATGCCGAAAGATTATCAATAATTCCTCTTGGACCAAAAACTATTATTTCCGCGTTTTTTTTTCGCGCCTGGATATTCTTTCGTGTGGGTCGAACCTCACCCAGATACATATTAATTCAAGCATTTATTTTTATAATTAAAAACCTTTTTTTTTCTTCAAAAGTTGACATGATTTTATTGATGTAACGAAATTAAATAGAAGTTTTTCAGGAAAAAAATCTAAATCAATATAACTACCATATGTTAGTTTTATCCATAATCTAAAAAAATATGTCTGTGTTGCGTTTAGAATTAGCGAAGATTTTTTTTATAGTTCTCTATACGAGTACATATATTTTGCGTTGATTTACATTAAACAAAATTAAATATATATTGGGTGGGGAAAAACAATAATTTTGTCCTTATGTATGGAAGCGAAGCATGGAACTAGCAAAAGAAGGATGAAAGTAGAATAAATGCAGTAGAAATGAGATCTCTTAGACGAATGTGTGGATACTCTGTGTATGATAGAGTGTCGAATGAAAATATAAGAAGTGAATGCGTTGCGAATGATGGTGTCATGAACAAAATAATCAAAGGATCATTAAGATGGTTTGGACATATGGAAAGAATGAATGAAGAAAGAATGGTAAAAAAATTATATGTTAATGATGTAAATGGAACCAGAAATAGAGGAAGACCGAGGAAAACGTGGCATGATCAAATAAGTCAAATATTGAATGTCGGCCATGTGAGGAGTCAGAGAAATCGACGCGCGTGCATGACACGATGTATGAATGTTGAGGAAGCGAGAGAAATATGTCAGGAAAGAAAAGTGTGGCAGTCCATTATTTCTGCCTACCCCTTCGGAGAGACGGCGTCATGGTTAGTTAGTTAGTTAGTTTGTTAGAGAATTCTTCTTACTGAAAAATAATTACCCTATAATTAGTCAATTTGCTATATTTTGTGCTAAAATATATAAAATATCTTTACATCAAAATATATAAAACAAGCATTTTCCAAGATGTTAAAAATGGGACTTAAATTGGGCAATATTTTTCTTTAAATCCAATGTTTTCTAAATCAAATAGTTACGCTTTTAGTTACAATATATATATTTTAAATGTATTCTGCACTGTTCGGTCAGTCATTTCCTAGTACGCCCTTGGAGTAATTGATTTTACAAAACGGCGCACTTAAAATACAAGTCATCAGAATAATAATAAATTTAAAAAATCTTTTTTATATAACATAGAATAACTATAATATATAACATAGATATCGAAGTTTCAGTGAAAACGTGAAAAATGAAGTTTAAATTGTGTTGCCATGTTAATTTATTTTCTTCCATATACTCTAGATAAGATCTTTTATGACATCAACTTACGGAAGTAATTAAAGAAACTTTTTTATATTTAATATTATATGTATATAACATAGAAATATAATTTTCACGGAATACGTGAAAATTGAAGTTTCAATTGTTTTGCAATCACATACCATGTTAATATATTTATGACATCAACTTCTATCAAATAACTACGGGAAAATTGCTTGATTTACTCAGCTCAGTAAATACAACACTTTTGTATTTTGATTATTTCATTTATAACACCAGTATTTAAAATAATCGTTTGTTTTGTTGTTATCACACATAAATCGTGTTTGACATATATATTTTTAAATACTCATTAAATTACCACAAAAGGTAATAAAATAATATAGAAAATAATATGCACCAATATTCCAAAGTAGAGTCCGTTCATTTCAGGGAGATTGTTTGCAATAGTTTAAGTGCGTTTACAAAAATACTAGAACCTGTTTTTTTATGAATAGAAAATATTAATATATTTCGATAATATTTTATATTCAACCGTTAAAATAAACAAACAAGTTTTTTTTAAATGAAAATTATATTAGCTTTTATTGTATTAATCACAAAAATAAAATCCATTCAATTTTTAATGCCGTTTACTGATTTTCTTAAGGATACTATATTATATACACTATGTTAAAATTGAAAGGAATGAGTTTTTTTTATTTATTTATTTAATTATTTCAAATAGCTAAGGGTGCAGGGAAATTCTTATTTTTCTGGCAAATTTGTGATCTTACTGTAATTTAAAAAAACATAAACACAAACATGTCCTTCCGCGGTTAAAATTAATTTATATTCATAATTTCAAGATAAGATAGTAATTTTATAATCACCGAGTATTTTAGAAACTAATACCGTACACTCCGCCTGCAAAGACCCAGGAACCAATCAGATAGCTTTCTATGACCAATTTAAGAGGTAACACCAACTATTATATTTGACAGATTTTAAATCTCACCTAAAAACCCATCTTTTCAAAATATCGCTTAAAGTCTAAACAACGGTTATCTGATTCCCGGTGTCACATATTGCTCTCATGACTAAAAACATTGTCAAAATGCCCTTGAGGTGAGCTATTCACGAAAACGGCGCTATACAAATTAGCCAAATTATTATTATTATTATTAATGTGTTTGTGGTTTTGTTTTTGAATTTCCAATAACAACACAAATTTGCCAGAAAACGTGGATTTTTACAGACACTATTGGCCGGGACACCAAACATGAAAATAATAAAATAAAATAAAAGAATGTTCTTCTACCGACCCTTATGTATGGAAGCGATTAACATTGTACCCTGGCAAAAGAAGGATGAAAGTAGAATAAATGCGGTAGAAATGAGATCTCTTAGACGAATGTGTGGATATTCTGTGTATGATAGAGTGTCGAATGAAAATATAAGAAGTGAATGTGGTGCGAATGATGGTGTCATGAACAAAATAATGAAAGGATCATTAAGACGATTTGGACATACGGAAAGAATGAATGAAGAAAGAATGGTAAAAAAAATATATGTTAATGATATAAATGGAACCAGAAATAGAGGAAGACCGAGGAAAACGTGGCACGATCAAATAAATCAAATATTGAATGTCGGCCATGTGAGGAGTCAGAGAAATCGACGCGCGTGCATGACACGATGTATGAATGTTGAGGAATCGAGAGAAATATGTCAGGAAAGAAAATTATGGCAGTCCATTATTTCTGCCTACCCCTTCGGAGAGACGGCGTCATGGTTAGTTAGTTAAATAAAAGAATTCCTTTAAATTTTAACATTGTACAGTATCATTATGATTATTTGTCACATCCTTAATTGTTTAAAAGTAAGAATTATAAAAAATAATAATTAACGATATTAAAAGTTTAATGGACTTTATTTTTATGATTTGAAGCTGATAGAGTATATTTATTATATTTTTTGCATTTTCTATTCATAAAAAAATGAAGAAAAAAACATAGTTTAGTTTTTTTGTAAACGCACTCTCACTCACTATTGTAAAAAATCTCACTGAAATGAACGAACCCTGAGTTCAACATTACTTTCCTAACATCATAATATAATAACCTCATCTTAATAATTCCTAATCAATCTCGGGGCGATTGAATACGGTTTGTGAGCGGCGCGGCACCTCGAGGGCCGCGGCCCGCGAAATCCAATCCGCGTGGAAAGGAAGAGACAATTTCCGTCTTGAATTTCGGATCGCCAGTCACGTGGGACGGCCTGGCGGAATAGAGCAACGAGCCGCACAATTTGAACTCTTTTAAAGAATCGCTGTACCCGGAACGTGTATCCACTGTTTTTGTAACTCGGTGAATTACGGTTGTACGGCAAGTCCCGATTCGGAACCGAGACGGCGCGGCGTGTTGCTAGTTCTGAAGGTTCCACAATTATCGACAGATCGAGCGAGAAATAATCCGGGCGTTCTGGGTTCCAACATCTGTACTGACTACTTCTACATCCTTATAATTTAAATCGTTTTCTGACTACCCAAAATGCTCAAACATTTATTGTTGTTTTTTTTTCTCGACAAAAGAATACTTGATTCATCTTCTGGTCATTATATTTTCATTTCAAAAGACTCGCTTACTTTACTACGTTTTAAAATTACATTATTCTCAAAATATTCGTTCTACTGCTTAAACCAATACTACTAATATTACTAAACCTACTGTAGCTTTATCTTTCATTTATTTATTTTCCGTCTATTAAATGGTGCACACCTACAACTACTATACCTACTGATCCTTTTTTGTTTATTATTATACCTATTACATGGTAGCTGTATACCACTACCACACTTACCGTACCTTCGTATCTGCTCATTTACTTGGTAGATTGTACCTACCTTCACCTTCTATACCTACTACTACTATCTCCACTACTACAACTACTATTTCTACTGCTACTAATACTACTACTTTATCTCATTCTTATTGTTACTATTCTCTGTATTTAATACAAGCTTATTATTCTAATAACTACTATGTGTATAGTTCTTTTACTGCTTTTTACAAATATTCCCACTTGGTAGTTGGCTCTCTTTTTGCTTATTACTTGTAAACCTAGCATACGCTTCTCCACCCACCTCGTGTTCCTTTGATCACGCGGTTCTTACACCGAATTATTTTGTCCATTTTTCACCATCAGTTGCTACCCTTTTTTCATGTTATTTATTGTGGCTGCCTATTATGCGTGTCAAATCCATAATAGGTGGTCACGTTTTTTGTTGTTGTTTATTTTTTTACTCATTCTCAGAATTAATTGTTAAAATCTTTTCAGATTTCACCTCAATAACAACGTTTCGAATACGTTTACAATTCAAGATAGTGATTTTATGATTTCTCACTCATCAACAATCCATTGCAATGAGGAGCACATTGATCATGTTTTTTTTTTAATCATATAAATTAATTTTTATTACTATTTAGGGGTGCTTCTCTTCAGTCGGCATTATGCGCACTAGATTAATATATTAAGACCGAAAGTGTGGCAAAGGGCGAGAACGTTCGCGGTGTGGGATCGTTTTTACACTTGTATTATAATCCACACGAATGCGATCCGAATTTATTTATACTTCTCAAAGAAAGGTCGTTGTAATTCATATTTTTGATCTTAATTTAAAATTTGTATCATCTCTTATCATGTAAAATCGGTCCCTTCCGGGAAGTAAGATTGACTCGGGATCGCCGTGCGTATCGGTGTAAACGAACTCTGCCACTCCACGCATGTCTAAAGTCATCTCATAAACCACAGAGTGGTGTCATTTTGCCACCGGCACTTGTCTCCCCTGCTCCAGCAGTGCACTGCAATACCTCTATAGGTTTTTTAATTCACTAACAAAAGAATACACGCAGCATACCTTCCTTTACATATCGCTTTTTAAAACGCGTAGAGGGAAGATATGAAAGAAACATGATAAGCACAGCGACGGTTTAGTGTTGGAATCTTCTTTGAAATTTAATAAAGACTTCTAAGTGACAATCGAAAAAACAACAAAAAAATCAAATGGTAGTGCATGCTTTGTTTTTCAAAATACAAATTGATATAAAATTAATAATCTCGGCGACTTTTGCTTAACGGCGCGGTCCAAAAAAATGGTAAAAATGATCATTGATTATACTTGGGTGATAGTAAAGTTTGCTCCTTGCGCTTGCGCGCCGGGCTCCAATGCTAGACCGCCGAGGCGCGAACATGATACACTTTAGGTGTTCTAAGGATGTTGATAAGAAGCATATTGATGAATACAACGTGACATAAAATACACACAGAATAAAATGTGATTTAAATTTCAAGGTGGCAATGAAGTGTCAGGAAAGTAGTAAAGTAGAGGCGCGCCGGTGGCGAGGGGGACTCCTGTGCGACAGGTTCCAGCGTTACTCTCTAGTCTTGGACCCTGTTGTAAAGGAGCGTCCCTTGCTATTGCTCTACCAGCTTGCTCGGGACCCTCTGGTATGTACTCCACAAGGTAATACTAGAGATGGAAATAATCGAATGGTTTAAATAGTCGAAGTATTTCTAAAATCGAATCACTCAAATAATCGAATGATCCTTATTTGATTAATTTATTTGAATAATCGAATAATCATTGGATTGTCTTATATTCGATTCTATTTACAGGACCAGCAACGACAAGCGATGGTCATAAAATATATCGATTATTTTTGTGAATAATCGGATTACAGATTTTCTTTCAAAATTAAGCTGCAGGCTTTACTTTGCGTTGCATCAAACGATAACATTTTAGCTCCAATCCGATTGTTGCATTCGATTATCCTCATCGCTAATTGTTAAGGTTATAACCGACCACATATATAATCAAAGATATATATTATAATAATATGTAACTTCTTTATGTCCGTTGTATTATTTTCGATATTGCTGTGCCGCTTGAAATCTCACGGTTTCTCTCTATTCTTGTCTATTGCTCAAACTGCCGTCCTAATATTCACGTGTTGGATTAGGTAGGGTGAATAGTGTTTATTTTGCATGATTTAAGTAATTTGTTTGATACGATATACCTGCTCGCATGTACACTTGTATGCATTTTGAAGTGGGTGATCGCATTGCAACCTGAATGACATCAGCTCAGAATTGTCTGAATGTTGCAGTAATAATGTTAATATGGCTCACATTATTTAGCCCGATTACGCAGTATCGTTTAAGCTGGACAAGAGTCGTCTTCGAGGAATTCTCTCACCATCATGCCCTGCCCGCTGAACACTGCCAAGTATATTTATGTTTGGCATAATCAATAACGCTAACGTGCACTCCAAATAATACTTATAGTGTGTCGGCGGGTTCTGGAATCTCGAGAATTTTCCTTGGGAGGCTCTTATTTATGCTTAGCTTTTATTTTATTTTTTTTCGTTACACTTCATGAATAATTATTAATTGATTATTCTTGTTACCACATTACACTCGTTAGGCGTTGCCTCAATCACTACAACAACAAAAAACATCCATTTAATGCATCCAAACGAGCATCTAAATATTTATTATAAAAAAAATGAAACGAAAAAACGAACTACATATCGTCATCTGAGAGTAAGACTTTACCAACTAACAAAATTTCACATTTGGCTTTTTTTCGTGAAAAGGGTTCTTACTAACCTTATCTATACGTACAATAAAAAACAACATGTAATAGTATCGTCATTTTGATGTTACGAAAATAATCAAGTTCCATCTGATCATTCAAAACACACGGTTCACTGAAGAAGGATTCATTTACACTTAGAACTTTATTATTCCAACTGTCGCCAGAGAAAATTTACACGTTTCTCGGTAAAAGAGTTTCATCTGCTTCAGATGGAACCCTTTTATTCCAAGATACACACCCGAAACCAACAAAACTTTGACTTAATTTTTCTCGGCTTTTTACTTTTGACACTTGGAATCTTCTTACTCTCAGGTGACGATATGCCGATCGATTGCGTTTTTTATAAATAAATCAAACGACTTCATTAAGTTTATTAATTTATTAATTTAACCGATTTCAGTAAATATATAAACGGAAATTAAATTAAAAATTTCATAATTTTATTTATGAGTAGGAAATGTAAATACTTTACATCACGTTAAATACAAGTGCCGTGATAAGAACCGGTGTGAACTGCTTCACAGAAAATTTATTAGTTTCCAAATAAAACTGATTTTATATTACTTGAGTGTTTGGGAAAGTGTTGGTGACCATCAGTCTTCTTGGCGACCCAAGAAATGTTCATATGGTTTTGAGAGTTTCCTGTCAAAGGAAGGGTGCATATTAACATTGTACCCTGACTTCTCTACGGGTAACTTCTCTTGATCGTTTATCTCCATCTCCCACTCCACAATACCTGCGATTCCTTTAGATTATTCCAAGTGATGCAATTATGATCTAATTTAATTAAACCAACCAGCGTAACCTTTTTTACTAACAGTGATACACAAATGATTATTTTATCAACCAGTTAAACTATATAACTTAATTGTGTTAATCAGCGATACCATTATGATATAACTAATTGTGCTAACCAGCGTTTGTTTCCATAACAATTGTTTGTACTAGCGTTACCATCACTATTTAATTTTTTTAACCAGCGACAAACTAAAAATCATATCGTGATGACCAGCTTATTATAGTCATAATTAAACGTAACTAGTATTTAAACAGTCAGTTGATTGGGGAATTTAAATAAGAGATTTAATAGGAGGAAAAATATAAAATATAAAATTGAATTAATAACAAAATCTATCATTTTATATATTCATTTATTCATTTCTCGGCGCTACATCCCGGTGTGGGACTTGGCCTCCTCCACTAACTTCTGTCTCTGGCCATCTCTCTCCATTCCCTAGCTCCTTCCATTTTCTCCCAATCTTCTTCCAAGCAATCCGCCCATCTTTTTCTCGGTCTGCCTCTTGGTCTCTTTTCGCGGGGCACCCATCTGGATATAATTTGTGGTGTTCTACCCTCTGGCATTCTTTCCACATGGCTAGCCCACCGTAGGCGTTGAGACTTACAGAATCTCACTACTGTTTCCTGGTTAATTAGTTCTTCAAGTTCAAGGTTTCTTTTAATTCTGTAGCACATAAACAAATTATTAATGTTTCGTTAAAAAAAAATTATTTTGTATGTTATTTTAATTTAATATATAATACAATACTATTTTAATTTATTATCTTAAATATCAATCTATTGTACATCTACTCATCTCTACAATGGGTGTTTTCCGTCTTTTCCTTATCAAAGTCTTATGTTAAGTGGATCATTCTGTATGTCTCCCTTCTAGACATTGCTACATTTTCATAATCGAACACTTATATAAGCTGTTTACATTAATAAAATATTACCATTTTCCGAAGTAGTAACGCTTTGAGTTTATTAAAAAATTGGTTTTATTTAAATATGTGGTAATTGTTTTTATTAGATGTGCGTTATGAAATAATAACACACATAAACACGTGAATATTAGGAAGCCATACTGTGTCACACCCAACAGTGGGCTAATAAGTTCAGCCGGAGAGAAGTAAGGCCATCATCAGGGCTCCTGTCCGGCGCAATGGCTCCTGATTATCATTGTTTGGACCACGACGCCACTTTTATCACACGAACCATATATTAATCCAAGATGTCGGAAGATACCACCCATAATTCTGCTTTGCTTACCTTGTCTGTCCCACTCAAATACTCACGCTCTGCATACTATTAACAAGCTTAATTTCATCTGTATGTCTGCTTTTATATATTTGAATATTATAGTTTGGTATTATAATCATATTACTATAAATACCATATATATTAAGTAGATTTGTGTATTCAAGAAATATCATATTTTAGCATGGATGAATTTTTGCGATACTTTATATTGATATTAAATCTTTCCCGAAATTGTTCATTATCAACAGGTTCTAAAATATTTTTAAATAAATAATAAAATCTCCATTCAAAAGACATTTGACCGCGTCTAGTCTGGTGCCCGAGCTGCTTTGCGGTATGCCGTATTTAACGAAATTTCGGGAAGGACTTCATATACAATATTTCATATGTGTGTGTATTCCTGTTGGATCTGTTTTTTTTTTCCACAAACTAAATTAAAATCTCTTCATCCGCTGACACTACGACGGTGTTTGATTGGTATTGTAGAAATATCGATCTTCGCAGCTAAAGAGACGCTGCACCTACTTGAAGGTGCTGTTCTTAGCGAAATTAATAAAATCCCATCTCACAATAAAACATTTCTCGGGGTTTATCTGTTAAAGGGCAAAAAAAATATTCAATGAATGTGGGCATTTCATTTACAATCACAAGTTAAATATATAATAGAATTACCGATTTAATTTTTTTTCTAATGTTGATTATGCATGTTCAAAAATAAATGTAGTCAGACCAAAAGGTGTTTGCTATATTGCCGCTAAACGCCTTCAGAGCGCGCCCTAAAAAAAATCTATGGGAGAGAATTTGAATTTTTCCAATATGGCTAAAGGACTCGTATAACTAGACCTTTTATTTTGGTGAAGTAAAATTTTAACAAAATACATTTACCAGAGTTTAGGAAATGATTCCTAAAATATTAATTGTATCTCAATAGAGACGAAGACGTAAATTATTTGGAAACAGAAGTTATTAAAAATAGTAGCATACATACAAGTTCAAAATTTTTTTTTTGTTAAATGTGGTGTCGTAAGAAGGGCGAAATGGGGAATGTTGTTAACATAAAGTGATCGCTTAACGCAACCAATGACAGGTCATAAGTCCTGTAAACGCCTAGACTACCATATTCTGTTTCCAAATCATTTACAATAGAGATTGAGATACAATTAATCCTTAAAAAATTATTAATCCGCAATGGATAAAAATCCAGTATTTTTCTATATGTATTTGTATACAAAAAAACAAATTCCTAAAATATTATTTAAAAAACTAGTTACTGGATCGAGAAGGAACTTGATAAAATGCTATCGTAAAAGAAATGGCAAAATTACCTCGTCGATGTTCCTTAATTGGTACTTTGACGGTTATTGGATATGCGTCAACTTTAAACAACGTTTCATGATGATCCACGGATAGATTTTAGAGAAGCTGTTTATGAAGTGCTCAAGCGTGCACTTCTTAACAATTTCTTCTTTGAAACACTAAAATTAAAAGGGCTTAGATTGGTTATTTTAATCCCGTTTGATGACTGCGACGCACCGGCTATTAGCTCTGCTAGCCTATTCATACAGTGTAGCTGGAGTTGCAATAAAATAAAAATGAACCTTTTAACCCTTATAGTGCGGCTGGCAACATTTACAGTTAAAAAAAATCGTTTCAAATGACAGCATACTAATTTATTCGAATGAAAACATCTATTTCCTAGAAGTTTTATTATTGTTTATGGGAATAAAACTTCTATAAAACGGACGTTTTCATTCGTATTAATTATTTAATATGGAGTTTTACATAGTAGATCAATAAATTATATAAACGGCAGACTACATTTGCCTCGCATACCATATTTGAAGGTATTTTATAAACCTTTTTACTTCAGTTCCTTACTACTAAATTGTGCGTAAAACTGGGACTATCCGTCTGAGCTGTAAATGTAATGACCGATTTTTTTTACTGCAAATGAAGCCAGTCGCACAACCAGGGTTAAAATAAGTTACTGGGATTATGATTTTTGATGAGTGTTCATCTCTAAAAAACATTTCTGGTGTTGGCTCGCCGCTGGAATGGTCTTCCATATTATAATTACATAAAAACTGTTTTGCGGAACGCAGCAGAAAATTCGTTTCGATCAAAGAGAACAATAATTCGGGACATCGTTATTGTTATTAATTAGAATTAGAAAGTTTCAATCCTGGGATTGGTTTGCAGCAATTTCTTCTATTCTTCTCTTCCATTCTTCCCTGTCTTGTGCGGCTCTTTTGAAATCTGCATATGATGAGCAGCGCACGTCCACCAACAGGTCCTCCAGGTACTCTCGGCGTGGGCGTCCTCTAGAGTTTGTCCCCTCGGTCATACCCTCCATTATGGCATGCAAGAGACCTTCTTGGCGTATTACATGGCCAATTCATCTTGCACGCCTTTCGGACAAGGTCCTGGGCAGGTGCCTTCCTCCTTCGATTCCTTGAAGAACTTCCTTATTCGTGATGTGGTCTCTCCAGGAAATTCCTAAAAGTCTTCTATAGGACCACATCTCAAAAGCCTCCAGTCTCCGCTTATCTCTTTCGGATAGGCACCATGTCGCGCAGCCGTACATCAAGATACTCCATACATAGGTCTTGATGAGGAGTATTCTCAGTTTTAGGTCTATATTATTTGATTATATTATTTTCGACCTTTTTTTAAATGCAAGCCTAGCCCGATGTATACGGCTGTCGACCTCACTCTTCAACCGACCTTCCCATATTATTTTGCTCCCGAGGTAGACAAACTCCTTGGTGTTCTTTAGTGGAACTCCTGACATCACTACAGTCAGCAGCTTTGTTTTGTCTTTATTTATCTTCATGTTGTAGCTATCTTGAAGAATGCCTTGCAAAGTTGCTAAGGCCTCCTGCAGTTCCTCCTTACCTTCAGCAACCATAGCAATATATTTGTTATTAAGGCGTTGTAAAACCGCCATTTTTTTTTTTAATTTTCTCTAAAGTAACTTGCGATCCTGGAAAAGGAGTTGCGAGATAAGCCTCACTGTAGACCATAGGTTACCAATCTTTTCTGGGCCACCGCCCCTTTACAAGAAAAACAAACGTTCAACGCCCCCCTCCCATAAAATTTATTCCAAATATTTAGAAACACATAGTTAAATTTTAAAATATTATTAAATCTTTTATGTATCTGAAAACGACAATGGTAGAATACCGAACGAAGAAAAGGAAGAAATGAATAGCGCCTTTTTTTTACTTTTTAGACTATATTTTTGCCCACGTTCTCTATTTTTTCTGGGTCGTCTACAGCCCCCCTGAAAGTTTCGAACGCCCACAAGGGGGCGTTATCGCCCACTTTGAGAACCTAGGCTTGTAGACTATGGTACAAAATATCGCCTTTTTGTTAGTGAATCCAACTGCGTAGTTTGTTGTTCTATTAAATTAGATAATGTTCAGAGGCAGAGATCTCACTATACTCTTACAGTTGCATATATTTTTTGCACTTGGTGAATATGAGCTCGGCTGCTTTAATTTAAATATTCCGCTTGAGGTTTTCCATGGTTCCCTCAGCTGTAAGGCAAATCCGGAATATTCTATATATAGCCCACGGACACATAATACACACACACACACACACACACCGTTACACCAAAAGACAAAATCGTTATGAAATACGAAAACTTAGCTTTTGAAAAACCTTAGTTAGCAACATAAAAGTAAGAAAGTTGAAGCAGGAACAACACTATAAATGTAGAAAGTAAGGAATCAATGACTGTTTACATTTTCAATGTATTTTAAATATAGAGAATTGAAAACTTTGGCAACTGAAGTGAAGCCTTGTATAAGCTCATTCAATAATGTAAAATATATTAAAAACATATTTGTACATGTGAACCGCAACCAGAAAATAATCTAATACAAAGTATCTTAATTGCCTAACTATTGTAATTATCTGCCTTCTGTAGTGTAAGTCTGGTGAGTGTTGCCGAGCTTCTCTACGAAGCACGTGCTTGATTAGTATGTAAAGCGGGAAGCGTTCACTAAGTGGCCCGAACCTCGTGTGTAACTTTGTCTATTGTGGATCGTCTTCCTGCGGGAGTTCCTTCACATTTCACCCGACTAACACGTGTCATTCACAGTCATTGTAAATAAATGTTTAAGAATCATGCAAAGTATGTAAATACGTCGACGAACAAATATTACCGCAAAAAATGTACGCTGTTTCAAATCAAAAACAATCGGGGATCTTTTGGCCTGTATACTGGATGTTTACTTGGTCGAACGTAGTATGTCGTAGAAGTCAGTCGCGGTCAACGATCAGTCAAAACCCAAACGGACCTGGGCTAATCCCTTGTATCGTCTTCTATAAATAAAATTATTTAAAATCGTATGTGATAGTTCTATTCTGTGCATATTCTGCGCATTCAACTCTGTTCAAGTCAAACATGCTAGTCTACAGAGTGTTTTTATTTCAACTCGATATGACTATAAATTATATTCAATTAATGTTCACTGCGCACTCCTTTAAGTTAATAAAGTTTATTGCTCGTCTTTCGTTATAGCCTGATTATATTGAAGTATACGAGTATCATCATTCATAAATTAACATTAAATCTATTTCCAATTTTCAATAGCTTTACAAGTATAGACCACCCCAACTAAGCGTTGTTAATATTTCACTTTGAAATCTTTAATACAATTTGAATAATCTTAAGATTTTAGTGTTTTAGATAAAGGAAAAAAGTTTAAATTTTAAAACATGCAAAATATGAAATTGCTTCGGGACGGGACATCTGATCTAAGGCTCCGTGTAATAAGGTTGTCGGGGTGACACGCGCAGTGATCAGGGTACGTGCTACCCTGTGGTGCTGCGCTTGCAACTTCGTCAGCTGCCATTCATCATCCTGCGACTGCTCTACTTCACCATTCACCTTGTAATGTGGGTTGCATGTGTACGCTATTAAGCAACGAAAGCAGGCACTTGTGAAGATTTAAGCTTAAAACTCCTAATGTGTCGCATATTACAATCATATTTGTATTTTTTATTTAAAAAAAAAACCTTCACATTATTTTCCTGTACATATACGGACAATATTATGTCATCTTCGAGATTGCTTACTTCGGTGCACTAGATCTCAATAACAACGCGGTTTCATCCACTACACTCATTCGTAAGCTGTGCAATCCTCTGTTATGATTGTTTATATGGCAGACTTGGATTATTTCACTCGTAAACTTGAGAAAGTGTTGACATTAGAATCTTGGGGTTTAAATATTTTTTTGCTGTACTCTTCAGATTCGGGCGGGGTCTTTTACTGCCCATAATCTCTCAACATGTTTGTGATTCAGTTCAGTTCAGTGTTTATCAGTGCATTTGTAAACCTTTCCAGTACTGAGCAGACTCTGACCCACTGCGGATTTAATCAATGGCTTGTGCGGTCCGAGAGTCCGCTCTCTACTCCAAGGGTGCCGTCCTTAAGATAATTATTTTTTTAAAAGGCTTACTATTTTTTCTTCATTCTAAATCTAATCTCCTCATATCTCAGAACTAAAATGAAAAATGTAACGCAATAACCATATTGTGCCACTATCATATGTTTATCACACCATCAGTTGCATGCGCGATGTTATTAATAATAATACTCGATGTACATATTACTTCTGAAAGGCTTTGCTGTATGACCACGCATCTGTTGGCGATGGATAATAAGTGTTAGGATTAGGCTTGGTCTATCAGGGTATAATGTTTTAAAAGTGTACCCTGTATAGTCCAGGTTTAGTCTTTTCACTTTATTTTCACACTACTTCAATCGACTGCATATTTTACAATTTCGCTGACATGCCGGTTTTTATGGATTTATGCGGAGCCAAGAAGTCCTCTTTGTTATACCTACTCGTATCTCGGTGTATGAGTACGCACCTGTTGGCTGCTGCTCGTTGGCGATGGACATTTAGTGTTATGATTAGGCTTGGTCTATCAGTGTACAGTGTTTTTAAATGTACCCTGTATAGTCCGAGCTTATTCGTTTCACTATACTTTCACACTTACTTCGATCAACATTATATTTGACGAACTGGTTTTCATGTGTTTGTGTGGGTCCTATTTGTTATCCCTCGCTGCATTAATATATTGATCTCCTGGCGACTGTTCGTTGGCGACGGACATTTAGTGTTACGATTGGGTTTGGTCTGTCAGGGTACAATGTTTTTAAATGTACCCTGTATAGCCGAACGCACACTCGTTTCACTATACTTTCACACTACTTCAAGCAACTTTATACTTGGCAAACTCCATGACATGTCGGATTTTGCGCGGGCCAAGCTGGCCTCTTTGATATTTATTGCTGTATGACTACGCACCTGGAGGGAGCTCTTCGTTGGCGATTGACAAATAGTGTTAAGATTAGGCTCGGTCTGTCAGGGTATAATGTTTTAAAATGTACCCTGTATGGTCCGGGTTTGATTCTTTTCACTATACATTCACAAACAACTTCAATACAACTTTACGATGTTCCACAACTTCCTTGAAATGCCGGGGTTTCTTGATTACGATGTTCCACAAATTCCTTGAAATGCCGGGGTTTCTTGATTTTGGGAGGGCCAAGTAACTTGCTGTGTTAATTTTCGATTGAGATTTGGTTCACTTTATTTCATTTTTACTTTCCACAAAATTCTTGACACGCTGGCCTTTCTGGATCTTGTGCGTTTAAATGTTTTGTATAAAGTTAACTCTTGTAAGTGTTAATATTGTTAGGTGTATTGTTTTATTAATTAACTAATAACTAATTGTAGAATGTGTATTAACTGATAACTAACCGTGAAGTGTATTAACTGATAACTAACCTTACTGGATAACTCTGTAATAACTAATTTGTGCGTTAACCATGTATAGATAACACTACCAGTTGCATGCTATCCGCGACATTACTAACCCAATGTACATATTAATCTCGGAAGGCTTAGCTGGATGACGACGCTCACCCGTTGGCGGCTGTTCGTTAGTGTTAGGGCTGGGCCTGGTCTATAAGGGTATAATGTTTTAAAATGTACCCTGTATAGTCCGGTTACGATCCTATCACTATACATTCAACAATCCTGCAACCTAACTCCGATGGCTTCACTGCACTTGACCTTTCTGCAAAATTCATCATCTTCATCGCAAGCTTGCACGGTGGAAGAAGGGTATTCCTGGTACTGTCCAGCAGCTGGCAGATTACTTCGTAATGAAATGTCTTGTCGGATATCAAAATATCTCTTTAAGTTGCTTATATTCTCTGTAACTATACTTAATTGAAAAATGGTGAAGGCTTATGTTTAAAAATATAATAATGTTTTATTTAACAGTAATATTAAGATATGTGGACTGCGAATGTGGTGATGGTTTGCTAATTATATATAATATATTTTTGCGCATGATACTTATTAACCTTACACTTTCAGTGCCGCCATTAACCCGACTAAATCGTATCTTTTAGTACTGAATTCTGTAGGCCCTACAGATTTACTTCTGCGCGGCAGTCTTGCCTGTCCTGACTTTACTTTTTTTTTGTTTTGAGGAGGGGAAATCTTCAAAAAGACAGCCACTAAAACCCCTCCTCAGGCTCCTATGCTCATGGTACCCGTAATGAAATATTTACGCTATGAGCATCTATTTGTTGTTTAATCCGTCAGATCAGTTGTCTCGAATTCTTCCTCTGCCTTTCGAGATCGTCTTTCTCGGACATAACCCGTTCTGCAAATGCAGTTAGCGCTCTCCATTCCACGTCAGTACCTAAGAGGAGTGATTGTCTTTCCTTGCACTTGTAGTGTCTCCCCTCCCAGGACTTGTCGCCTTTCTACGAACCACCCCTGACTTGACTTGACTTGACCTGACCTGATATTACTGATGGCACCTCATCTTGAGTTGACCCAACTAACAGTCCATCGATGATAACTTGTCCGATAAACCAGTCGCTGAAAATAAATACAGTATAATTCTCCACCTGACTCGTATAAGATAGTGTTTATTTGTAATATAGATTAAGATCAATATTAAATTGTGGATTGGTTAATGTAATATTGAAAAGATTAATGTAATGTGTATCCCATATAAACTATATAAACTGTACATTTGAGGTACGATGTCGCCATTCGAATGTGGTGTTCTAAATGGCGGTTCATCAGCGGCAACTGACTGAAGAATGGTGTTAGGGTCGCCCAAGGATCACAGGTGTATACGTATTTTTATAAGTATACCCTGTAGATACCTGGGGGTAACTCTTCCACCACTTGATCAACAGCCCACGATTACTAACCCAGCACTGACTGATCTTCTCTGCAATATAAGAAGAATGTTCCATGCATTCTTGCATTGCTAACTGATAATATTTTGAACCTGTGGGTTAGCTCAGCATTTTAGGAGTCGGTCTTTGTCCGACAGGTCCCTTTTATAATTAGTACTGGGCCCTGTAGGTACACAAGGATCCATTCTTGATCTATGCACTCTTCGGCTGGCAACTTTCAACGAAGCGCTGTTTATTAATAATATTGTGTATTCATAGATCGTGGATATTGCATTTGATCTGCAGAATCACTTATCTTTGTGAGATAGGACAACAATACATGATCCATGAATTATTCAACAATCCTAACGATGATGCGTCGCTTGTGAAGTTTGTAATATTTTTGTATTTCAACCTGTGGATAAATCTCGCATATTAGGAACAGGTCTTTGTCCGACAGGTCCCTTTAATTAATAAAACTGGGCCCTGTAGGTACACAAGGATCCATTCTTGATCCATGCATCCTTCAGCTGACATCTTTCCGCGGTGCGTTGTTTAATATTATTTCGTACTGTTAACTAAGCTAACATCGCGGTTCCCCTTGATCACACGTATCAAAGAACATTTCATGTAACTGCAACGATTACACTATAATATTTTGTTTCCAAGTGTGCACGTGAACACGAAGTTAGCTTAGTGCCTGTTAAAACGTGTGTATTTTAACTGCTCGATGGTCTTATTAACACTGGGGGTGATGGTTGGCCATGGTTCTCGCTTACGGAAAGCTCCGTTGTGTAAGGAGTTTCTTTTGGGTTGCACGGGTAACGTGCTTGTTATATCGCTCCCTGTACAATTCCGAAGGAGATTCCTACACTAACAATAATCAGCCGGAGAACCTGATCTTGCTACCGAAGCTTCTTCACATCGCTACTCACTCAAACATGTCCGTAATATAGTAACAATAATTATTTGTATTAGTTTGTATTTTGTGACTTTTGGTGTTTTTGGGCTTTCTCATGTTTGTTACTAACATTACTTAGCTGGTGATCATTACTTATAGACCATTATTATTCGGTGGCACCTTTCGTTGGATAAGCGGAGAAATGGTTTTAGGGTAACCTTCGGTTCGCCTGGGTATCTTTAGTTTTAAAAAGTACCCTGTACGATCCGGAAGGCAATCCTTTCACCATATATCGACAGTTGCTGCTTTCCATTGCTGACTTCTCCTCGGTGGACAGGGCGATGCATTGGAAGCTATGTGTTATTGGCGATGGGCGACACGCGAACTAACTGCGAGTGCTAGAATAACCCTCGGGGTGTCAAGGTGCATTGCTCATTATCGCTGTACCCTGTTATTCCGTTGGAATACTTCTTCCACTTCCCTCCCAGCAGCCTGCTATTGCTAACACATTTTCTACACGTGGTGGGATGCACTGGTTTTTCGAAACTATTTGTATTAACTCATGTATTTTTGTGAATCTAATTTACTAACTATAGTGTATGTGTAATTTACATTGTAATTATCTTTGGTTTATAAGGGGTGCCAAGTCATCAAATTCTACGCTTAATCTCTGTAGTGGATGGCACAGTGACCTGCCGGCTTGGTAGTTAGAGACACCCCCGGGTGGTAGAGCTCACGTCAACATTAACAGTGAACCCTGCATTATCCTAAAGGTTCTCTTTCGACCGCTAACTCATCCGCTTCGTCTACCCGCTACTAACTTCCTCGTCCGCAGAGTGCACTCACGTGCAACATTTGGCTTACTATTTACCTAACAATTACCATACTAAACTAACACATGTTTTTAATATAAGCGACTGGTTTTGTTTGGTATTAATCGAATAAGATATGTACGAAATATATTTAATAAAATACATTGTTATTTTCAATTAAAGTTATTGACGTTTTATAAAATCGTAACGAAAATTTGTACAAATATATTTCAAAAAAAATTGTTTGGGTATTAGGAAATATGACTCCAAATAAAGCTCTTTTCAATATACACAATACAATAATATATGGTAGAAAATATAATCAGTTTGTGTGCTTTTTCTAAATTATTAATATTTTCATTGTATAGACAAATATGGTCATTTTATTTCTATAACATTTCGTGGGTAATACTAAACTGTGTCTATAGAAATATTGAGAATATCAATATTTTCCTATTAAGGGTTAAATGACTTTCAATCAATTATTGACATGCTCATTTCTTTTGTTATCTAATGTGCGTTGTAATATGTATTGTATTATGTTATATAATACGTATTTTATAGCAATGTTTGTATAATTAATATCAGTATTATATATGTAAATATATGTAATGGTGGTTATTACTAGTCTTTGTGTATTATTCACAAAATGGTTGCTGTATGTTCAATTTATCAAAATTGAAAGCGAAAACATGTTTGCGCTGTACCCAAGATCCTTTCCACATCCCGGACTACAACTCTAACTAACTAACCATCACGCCGTCTCCCCGAAGGGGTAGGCAGAAAGAATGGATTAATTAAATGGCAATAAAAATACACCTATTGTTTTCGTACTATTAATCTAAAATCAATGTCTGAAAAGTGTTGAACTGTTACCATAAAACACATTCATTCCAATTTTCGTGCAAAAACCTAAATAAGATTTTTATATGGTAGAAGGTAATTAGTTCCATTTCGTCAGCTGGACCAGAACGGCGGCTCAAATAATAAAAAAACAATCATCTAATTTCCTTTTTAAGTGAGACAATATTATCGCAGGCTTATTAAAATGCATTTTTACTGCAGTCGTAATACGAGTATATACATATGATAGTACCACTCTAAGCTCCCTAGACTAAATTGAATATGTTGTTTGTTGCATGTTTTTTAAAAGCTCAGTGGGTCTGCTTATTTCGTTTCGCAGCCTTAACCTTACCTAGACACATCGCCCGACATTGCGGTCATTATGTTAACATTTTCTTTATTCAAATTAATTTTTCATTTTAATTTAGTGTTCTTTTATATCGTAAAGATTAGCGATTTGTGATTTAGATGCTGTAGAAAAAAGTACTAAGTGTAGTCACGTTCGGACATTCTACGCACTGTTTCCAATATGTTGTTGGTTTAGTTCTATTTAGAGGGGAAAAAATGCTTGGAAAAGGGTTAAATATAATATTAGGTATATATGCAAAATACCACGATTTATACTCTTTCAAGAAGTTTTATGTGAATGACATGTTTCGTCTGTCTAAGGCATTATCAAATGTAGCGAAAAGGAAACCCGCTGTTATTGAATACAATATTCACATCGGTATAAATGACGTTATATAAATCAGAAAAGTATTCAAAATCAAGTTTTTCAGAAAAAAACATGTTTTAACAATTATTTACAATATAAATAATTGTAATAATGATTTTACATTAAAAAAAATTTAAAGTGTTGAAGATTCTAAACATTTTGCTCTTTTGCATTGCATTGAGTCAATCGGTATCAACGCATGTCATTACCTATATAAACATTGTATTAGTATATTTAATTAGTTACAGGTAATACTTTCCTGTATTCTGGGATTTATCCCTTAAATGCTTTCAACAATGTATTGGGTCACGTCAATTACCGTAATTACTGTATTCTGCTCCTTTAACTCGTGTATATAAACAACAGCGCGTTTGATTTTTCGCTACATTTGGAAATGCCTTAGACGGGCGAAACATGTAATTCACATATAATATAATAAAATTCGTATTAATTATTTAATATGGAGTTTTACATCATTGTTCCAAAAAGTTTTTTTTTCATTCAATGCTAACTTATTCAATGACATCATTTAATTCACCATATAACTCATGATATAAACTTAAAGATTCTATGATGCAACACTTCTTAAGTATAGTTTTAGGTGAACAACTTTCTTCTTCAGGGAGTCTAATAACAAAACAAAATTGCTATATCGTGTCCTATATAAGACTGACTCTCTATCCATTTAGAATTTAAGGCTTAGATTGTGCAACTATTCTTAGTTAGTTGTGATTTTGTAACTGTTTCTAAAATGGGCTTAAACAAATTTTATCACTCTTTATATTCATTATGTAATTTATTACTATGTTTAATATCTGAATTTATTATAATAAAAGTAATATTATATTAAAAAATATATATAATTTTTTAATGTAGTTTTAGATATTTTCCCATTATCCCGACAATCACCAATGAAATAATTATTGAATAAAACGAAGTTTATAACTGACTTCTTACACATCGATAGACCGGTTCATGATGGCAGCTAGCCTGGCGAAACCGGTCGCTGTCGAAATAAAGGCAAAAAGTAGAACTAATTATTAACATCGTTTTAATTCATTATTGTTTATAATGAACTTCCATCAAGAGATTTCAGTAAAATCATTAGATTTCCTTAACCACAGATGAATTAGAACAGTACACAACAAACGAATGTATAAATAATAGAAGAAATATTTAATACGAATGAAAACGTCAGTTTTCTAGAAGTTTTATTATGTTTTATAGGAACGACATGTTTCGCCCTTCTAAGGCATTATCAAATGTCAAAAAAAAACATTTTATAATACCTTAGAAGGCCGAAACATGTCTTTTCCATTAAATATAATAAAACTTCTAGAAAACTGACGTTTTCATTCACATTAATTATTTAATATGGAGTTTTACATCATTGTTCAGGAAACAATAAATAAGAAGAAATATTGTTTATGGCATATTTCCACGACGTTTTATAAAACGATTTTTTTTTACTTAAAATTAGAAATATAATAATAACTTATATATAAAATACTTTATACGTTATAAACACCAACCGATTTCGTTTCGGAGCTTTGTCAGGGTAACAGAATATTCAGAAGTTTATTATTATTATATGTAATAATGTCACACCACAAATTATGTCAAAGGAATTTAAAATAAAAATATCCCTAGATCAAGTGTGAACATTAACATAATGAAAAAAATAAACAAAAAAAACATAAATAACACAGCAAATATCTTAATATCTGAAAGATATACGTATGTGTATGAGATCCTATCTAGATTTCGGTGATTTGAAAGCTTATCGTTTTCAAGTAGTTATCCAACTAGTTTTTTTCAAAATAAGTACTCTAGACGAGTCCTGGGCCTCACTACCCCATGCCAGGGATGTCTTAATAGATTAAGTTCCCTTATTCATATCGAGAGAACGAAGGACGTTTCATTGTGAAAGAAAATAAATTATATTAAAAATTAACATTTTTAAAACACGATGAAGGTTCAACCTTTGAAAAAATAACACGTCACGTCATTTTCATTCATTTAAAAATATACATATTTCCTACACCTCCGTACACCTTCGTTTTGATTTCTTTCTAGGGCCAAAATTGAATTGATCCTCTATTTGTTTTACTTGAAATTGATTTTTAATTGTAATAGTACTAGTAGCAATAGAAGGCTTTCCGCATAACTTGGTAGAACATTCAAAATTCTCTGAGCATAATGTTATGCTAGTACGCTACGAATCTCTGCTAAATAGTTACAACTTGTGTACTTTTTTATTACTTTACATTTTGGTAGAAAATCTTATAACATATCGTACTACTGACTATGACATGATTTCCAATTCATCTAAAATACTCGTATACTAGAATATAAAGTCAAATAAAACTGTCCATAAGGTGACCGCCATATCATAATATAACATAAAAGTCATAATAAAGTACAAGAATATTTTGAATACAAGAGAGCGAGAGAGGAATACTTCGATTTCCTCCAAAAGTTATTCGAAATGCACACGATGCGCATGCTCGAAAACGTTTCTCGATTATTCCAAAATTTGTTCTGATTATTACTGTATGGGAGTAGTGTAGAAAACAAAAGGAGAACAAGTTGGTGTTGTTAATGCGAAAAAGAACAAAAAGATTTACATTAAAGTTAAAGCTTATTAGTGATAACGATTGTACAATGAACCATTAGAGGGTAGAAAATTTTCGCTCCCGTGAATATTTCACGGGTTGCAAATAATGAGCATTTTCATAATATACCATTCATAATATTCATAATATTCATAATATACTGACGACCTTCGTGGTAGAGTGGCAAGTGATATGACTGCCACACCGAAAGTCCCGGGATCGATTCCGATCCCATGATTGACACACTGTCTTGGGTCTGGTGTAGAATTCACGTAACAATAAAATGGCGATAAATTAGCAACCTATCACAGGTTATGAGAATCAATAGCTAAAAAGTTGTTACAGAAACTAACTAACTAACCATTACATCGTATCCCCGAAGGGGTAGACAATAAAGAATGAACCCCATGACCAAAAATTGACTCAAAATTCAAATGTCGAGTCATGCACACACACTGATTTTTCCGACTCCGCACGTGACTGATATTCAATATTTCATTTATTTGGTCTGCCACATTTTTCTCGGTCTTGCTCTATTTCTAGTTCTGTTTTCTCATGTATAAGCATGTGGAAAGTAATGGGAAACTACCACATTAGAGGCCCAAGTGGCATCTCAAGAACCAGCAAACTGTTACATTTTGCTGCAAACCAATCCCTTGGATTGAGACTAGGGGTATGACTTTAATATTTTGGGACTTGTCTTAAAAAAACAACTCCTTTGTCTTTCGAAATCGTGGCCAATATATCAACATCATCGTGCAAGATCATTCACTCTTGATGGGTTCGTCTTGGAATTGAATTTGACATACTCCTGTTTTGATTATTTCAAATATTATCAAATAACATTTGATAATGCCTTAGACTCATCTTCTTTTTTAAATATTTTTGGTTCTTCCCCTCCACTTTATTTTCAAGCTGTCAATAAATACTGATACATTTCCCGATTTATGGAAAATCTCCAAGATTAGTCCAATCTTCAAGAGTGGCCTGAGAGAATCAATTGAAAATTACAGACCTGTAGCAATACTGTCTGCTCCAGCCAAACTCTTCGAATCTATTATTTTTAAAATGATTCTCTCTAGAATTGAATCCTTCATAATTTCCTAACAACACGAAATCAGGAAGGGGCGCTTTACTGAAACTATTCTTATGACTTTCACAGAATGTGTGACAAAGGTCTTAGACAACGGTCACCAGGATGACAGCTTTTATAATGACTTTTCTAAGGCCTTTGATACTGTCAACCATGATGTCCTTCTGGGTAAGCTGTCAAAAAATGGGCTTATATTTTTAATTAGCTACCTGAGGGAGAGGAAACAGTTTGCCTAATACGGTATATTTCAATCTGCACTTTTCCCGTCTATTCCGGAGTCCCACAAGGTTCCTACCTTGGTCCACTCCTCTTACACACCATTTTCATCAATGATATTGTTGGGGTTATAAAATTTTCGCGATTTCTTTTATTTGCAGATGATATTAAATTATTCTTTGAGGTAAAAAGCCATGAAGATTGCCTCCGTCTCCAGTCAGATGTAAATAATATCGTCCACTAGAGTAAAACCAATCAAATTGATTTAAATATCTCTTAGTGCGTAATTTTATCTTTTACGAGAGCATTGCGTACTGTTTATTATATTATATATACACAATGGATAACCAGCAACTTAAGCGTGTTTCAAAGATAAAAGATCTTGGCATAGTTTACAGTAAAGGAGGGATGGGTTCACACTTACCCATATCTTTAGACTTATCAGGTGATTCTTTGAGAATTTCGTTATCTTGGAGGGTATCCATCTTTATGTTCGGGGTGGTTATCTTCGACAGCATCAGCACAGATTGTTTATCTCCCAGCATGCAGAATCAATCTGCCTCTGGTGATGCCGGTGGGGAGAGCAATCAAACTGCTGAACTTGATCGCTTCGGAGATCGACGTCTTTCATATTCGTGAAAGTACCTTCAGAAGACAAATACTCTTGACTTTGGAGAGTATCTTGTATTCCTAAAGTCGAACCGTCTCTCATGCGTTCCTGGTATTATGTATTATATTTTACCTGTTCTCAATAGATGGCTTAAACTAAAGTTGTTGTTTTTATTATCTTTTGAGAAAGTAAAATGATTTATAATTTATGAATATTATATACTCGTATATAGAGAGTCCAATATAATTGCCCTAGCGAGGCTCGAGCTCTTGTAATCAGTGTCGCATTCAAAAATAGAAACGGATCCCGTTAAAATATATTTGTTTACTTATTATCAAATTTGTTTATAAATTTATTGTAAATACAAAGAAAAAATTATTTATAAAAAAACATACAAATTATATAGAACTGCTGAGAAATTAAAAAAAAATTAAATGTTAAACTGTAATAAACCGTTTATATCATTCTCCCTGTGATGAAGGTGAAAAGTAAGCCCTCGAAACCTGTCGAGAAATATAAACTCAAAAGTGGAAAAAACAGTATTTTAATTCTTAAAAAATTCATCAATCTACAAGTATAATTCCATTGTCTTTTCACATATTATAGAAATTATGTGGTCTGTTTTATAAATAATGTTAAAACATTACATTACATATTATATATATTTTAGACTTAACCCTGTCATTTATTGTATATTTAGCCCCTCATCAAGCAAACCAAATGCACGAAAGATACAGTAGTTTACTGCAACCGGTCTTGGTTAACTCACAAATTATATTCAAGATATACTCAAATAAATATACCTAACTAACTAACTAACTAACCATTACGCCGTCTCCCCGAAGGGGTAGGCAGAAAGAATGGACTGCCACACTTTTCTTTCCTGACATATTTCTCTCGATTCCTCAACATTCATACATCGTGTCATGCACGCGCGTCGATTTCTCTGACTCCTCACATGGCCGACATTCAATGTTTGATTTATTTGATCGTGCCACGTTTTCCTCGGTCTTCCTCTATTTCTGGTTCCATTTACATCATAAACATATACTTTTTTTACCATTCTTTCTTCATTCATTCTTTCCATATGTCCAAACCATCTTAATGATTCCTTGATTATTTTGTTCATGACACCATCATTCACACCGCATTCACTTCTTTCACTTCTTATATTTTCATTCGACACTCCATCATACACAGAGTATCCACACATTCGTCAAAGAGATCTCATTTCTACTGCATTTATTCTACTTTCATCCTTCTTTTGCCAGTTCTACTTTCATTATTGATAAATGGAATCTTGATATTTTAGCTCTGGTTATTTTAGATGCTTTTATGATGTTTTGCTTTGTAAAGAAATAAAAGTCTGAAAATATTTTCACTTGATGTTTATTCGCGAGAGAACAGACTTTTTTTATAAATACAATCCCAACCCTAACTGGTATTCCATTCCTTGACAATAATGTAAGACTTTATCATAAACCCTAAATCCCCCCTCGCCCTCTTTCGGAGGTGCACTCCGGCCCATACATCTAGCCCCATCAAAAAACAACTACCAAATCGTATTCCAACAATATTTCCTACAGACGTAAGAGGAATAGCCATTAGACCTGAACCTCTATAAGCCAGAAGATCCAAGTCCAAGGTTTTACTTATAGTATAGTATTTACCATTCTCTGATAATATATCATTACCGCTAGTATTGCAATAGTGTTTTCTAGTTAGTCTTTATTTATACAAAATTGTTATGATATTCGTTCCATCAGTGTATTCTTGATCCAACTTATTTTATTTTGTGCGATTATTTTGCTAATTTTTGCCACTTTTCACGTAGACTTCATTTTGTATAATAAATCTTTCGTTTGTTTTATAATGCACAATTTTAAATTTGTAACCGGTTTCGGCAGAAGTACTGCCGCGAGATAGATGGCAGTATTAATGTCGAAATTTGGAAAAAAATGTTGATATGTTTTATACAATTATGTGTCACATATTTTAAATTAAATAAAACATTTTTAAATTAACCAATTAATTATTGTTTCAGTGATTTTGAACACTTTGTTTATGTCAGACAATGGTTTTGTGAATCTAGTCTTTGTCTATCGTGTATAGTATAATGATACATATATAATGATTCAATATTGCCAACTGTACTGAAGCCAAGCTACAGATGACAAAAAACAATTTTGAAGTTCGCACTTCCAAACAGTTTTATTTTGTACCGTAATACCTTTCGTATTGACACTTATTGACTAAGCAAAACATGTTAGTATTGACGATAGTAAAAATCTATGTAATACTCACAGTAAACGCTAATTTCAAAATAAAACGAAGCGGTTATTTAAAGAATAAATTTCCTCCCAATAAATGAAATAACATATGGCATCGATAGACCAGATAAAATGAGAGTGTTGGGTGCTGGAGTATTGATCAACATGAAATGAACTGAGCTGTTTCGGTTTTCAGGTGCGGCCTCTGGTTCGGAAATGTGTTGTTATCGGCAGTGCCAAGTGCGGTCCAGCGATAGACGAGAGAGCGCCCTCCGAGTGACCGGGCCGGCCCGCCCGCGCGTGCACTGACTCCCGCGTGCGCGTGCGCCGCCACTGTTTTGTGTTTCACGTTATAGTCTATTCTAGATCTTTATTATTCGTACTTCACTCAAACCTGTTGACCTCATATATTCATTACTCTTGACTCTAATAAATCTCTATTCGTAATATTCAAACTTTTACGCATTACGCAGTACGCAGTACCTGGGTTTAATCAAATCAAAACTAACTAATAAAATCTGCGCATTATTTTTTGTTAAGAAACGGTTTTAAGGGATTAATTACCACGAGACTTGGGGTGTGTTCACGTTAGATAATGAGACGGTCAAATTACGCAGGGAACACAAATGATAGCCTCGCATAGCGACATTGTGATTGGTAAATGCTGCGGCTGAAGTGGCGCGCTGAGTGAAGTGCGGCAAGTGGCAAGCATGCTGTCGTACATGCTGCCGGCGGGGGACAAGGGCGAGAAGGGCGCGCTGCAGCTGGAGCTGGGCCCGCGGCCCGCCAGGAGCATCATCTCCAAGGAGAGCAGCGTCAGCTCCTTCGCCGGGAGCGATGGCACTGCCTCCTCCCTCACGCCGACCGGCCAGGACAAACCTAAACCCAAGCTGCTCTCCAACGGCACCAAGCACACCACCCTCAAGAGGTAAGCTCCTTCTCCCAACACACGGCAACACTTGTATACGTACCTATATATCTTCTAGACCAAATGTCTTACTGTTTATATACAGGGCTATTCCGAACACTATGTAACTAAAGTCATAATTTGTTTTTAAAGATAAAAAAACGTTACGACTGTGGAATTCCATAATTGTGAATTTTTAAAACTCAAACACTTTTTTTTTTCAATTTTTCATCATGTGAGAACGATATAAACTTTCGTGCCATATAAACATATTTGTAATGTCTTTAAATATCGGGATCCTATTAAATCATTACTAAATGATCAAAACATTCTATATTTCAAGTTTATATCACTGGACATATTTCATTGTTTTTTGTACCTATCTTTTCCAGAAAACGTCATAATCCTCGAAACAATTATCATCTTTTCAAACAGTCTTCGTTTTCCTCTATCCCGCGCGACTCTTAAACATTTCCTTCCCCCGACTGTTATTATGTCTCAGACAATTTTATTTAGGATCGATCGAAGCTTATTTTTCTTTCCCATGGTCTCCACATCAAGACTCTGCGTGCCCATCTCTCCTTTTCTTGTCTGGCGACATGTCCAGGCCATATCCAGGTTAGACTGCCTCATCTCCACATTCCCACAATACAAGCGATTTTCAGATTAGTATAAACAATGTACAAATCACTAAAAATATATGATAGATTAAAAATCTTTATTGCGCGAACGTGAGTATTATATGTGAAAAAGTATTCAAATGTTTGTAGCTCCTATCGCCACGATTAGGAGTTTTATTACTGTGTTCGTAATAGCCCCGTATAAGCGCCAAGAGATAATGTTCCTCAATGTTCCTCTCTATCCCAAAAGCATTATTAACCTTTGTTTTTTGTAGTAAATCCTAGCATACAATCTCCTTTACCTATACATATTCAGTTTAATATTAAATGTTTTATTGCAAAGCGTATGAATAAATTTGCTTCATTTAAGAATTCAATTGACAATACAGGACATTTAAAACACGTCGCTAAATAATAAGCTTCTATTATTATTATTATTATATTGAATCGCCCTTTACATCTTTACAGCGAGATTTAAAATCGATTTAAAGGGTATAGCTATCACATTGATTCTCGTGACATGTGATAGATAGCTAATCTACCGGCAATTTTTGCCGCGTGAATTCTGCACCAGACCAAAGATAGTGTGACAATCACACTGCCATTGCCGGGAATCGAAACCGGGACCTTCGGGGTGGCAGTCAAAGCAACAACCACTCAGCTACGAAAATCGTCTGTGAATATGGCGACCAACGTGTTAAATATTTCATAATATATTATATAATAACATAAGTCAAATCAACTCGATACCTCAACTACACATTTCACTTGTACAATATTTTTTTATATATTATATATATAATACAAAATGCATTTAAAAGATACATATTTTATTTAGGATATTCTCGAAACACACAGTGAAATTATTTTTAAATAATAATAAATGTACGAACATATCAGAATAAAATTTGAAATTCTGATGAATATCTCTTTAAATTAATTTTAATAAAAATGTAATATATCAAATTACAATTTAATATTGATAAAAAAAAAGTATGTCATGGTCTTGTGCGTATTTATTCTAAGGTAATAGAATAAAAATATTGTATTTAACTGTATTTTATATTTTTCCAGATTAGTGGGATGTGATTTAATTCTTTGAGGTTGATCTTGATATACCATTTAATAGAATCTTAGGTAGTAAAAAAACATATAACCTGACTACTTACACACTTGTTGTTCCGACTCATTATTTTCTGACTTATCTGAAACCTATCTTACACTTATATGACCATTATATTTATTATACATGCACAGTTCCAGATCGTAATAAGCAGTATTTCAACGTATCTGTTGTGCGATGACATTTTATCAAAATACAATTATTACTTCCAATTATTTGTTAAAAAAATAAGTAAATGGGGGTAGTCAACTCAACGTTTAAAATTGATGGTGAAATGAAATTCCAACCCTCTTTCCTATTCAAACCTTTAATGACTTTCTTTTCAATTTCACCCCAACAACGATATTTCTAGAACCAGCTACTGCTTCATGATTACTCATTTAATTGTGTAAATTGAAACAGCCTAGCAACTGTTATGTAATATATAAAATGCTTTCCCATTTTTATTAAATGTGAAGTAACTAGTCAGTGTAATGATTTTGTACTTGAAGGTTTAAGATGGCAGCTCTCTGGGATATCTTCTCTCCTACGCTGAAGTGTCACTGAAGCTGTAAGAATGGATGAAAACTTCAGTTTTTTTACAAATTTAAATATATTGTAAGGGAGAGACATGTTTCCTCTTGCTATGGCAAGGCAAGACGAAGTATACCGAAGTTCGTTTTTTAAGTTAGTGTTTAAATTGTACTACGTAACAAACAATCAAACCATTTTTCCTCGCACGGGTAGAAAGAATGAACCGCCACATTACTCTATCCTGAAATACCACTCAAGCTACCTCCACTTTCATACAACGAGTCATACACGCACGTCGATTCTACCAACTCCTTACATGACTAACATATAAAATTTGATTAATTCGGTCATGTCATAATTTCTGATTATGATACTAGTTATGCAATTTTGTACTATGTTACTACTATACTAATCATCAAAATTAAATAAGTATGAAACATTGTATGTCTTTCTTTTTGTATATTTATTACGCGTATTTAAACTATAAAATTTCCAGAAAGTGTTGTATTTTAAAAAGACACTGTTTGTAACTCAATATACAATATATTAATTATTCTATTAGATACATGGAGTGTATGATAACCATGACAGGTATCGGGAATAACTGGTGCCACTGAACATACATGTAGACTCAAATGTATGGATCAGTTTTATTTCTAATTACAGATAATTATAAATAGTCAATTTTTTTGGCCGAAACACAATGATAATCCAACATTATTAACTGTTAAAATTTAAAGCACTGTTATGATATCACAATTGTTATTATTTGTTCCGACAGCTGTTTCGCCGACCGATGTTGGCGTCATTAGATGTTACTAACGACTAAAGATACAAATTGAATGACTTACTATTTATAACAAAATAAGTTTGTGCTGTTAGGTGGTGAAATTATATAAGTTTTTCGTTTATATAGAGAGTTTTGACAACTTTTAAAATTAATATTCGTGATTTTTTTTAAACCTTAGGTACATTTGTCAAAACGTCAATCTGAATAATTTCTTTGATAACATTTTGAAGTGCTTGCTGGAGTCGGATTGTCAGCTGTCGCGAAAAATAATTTAAATTGTGATACCACAGGAGTGTTTTAAATTTTAACAGTTAATAGATAATTGTATAATTATTGCCACCTATAAACATTGAATACAATTTAGTTATTTTGTACAGAATATTAATGAAAAGTTCATTGTTTTGGCCGAAACACTATGATACCTTAACATTTTAAACTATTAAATTAAATAACCCTGTTTTTGTATCACAATTGTATTTTATTTTACGCGATAGCTGTTTCATCAACCTATGTTGACAACATCAGGTGTTATAATGCAATAATATATCAAATTTTCGTGATTTTTGATTTTGATTTTTCGTGATTCAAATTAACATAGGAACAAATACACATAAATATTCGAAAAATCACGAAAATTTTACATTTGATATATTATTGTAACGCCTGATGATGTCAACATAGATTAATGAAACAATTGTCGCGTTAAATAAAATACAATTGTGATACAAAAACAAAGTTAATTAATTTAACAGTTTAGAATATTTATGACGTTATTTTTCTATCCAAAACACCAATTCAAACATATTTCCGGTTTTCTGAGTTAGAAAAATTACTTAAAATACAAATGACAACCAACATCTGGTCTTCCACGAAACACAGACTTCCATACCGCCACCTCACCGCCTCACATTCCTCACATTCTCACACCTCACACCTCGCATTCCTCACCGCCACCTCAGGCAAGCAGCACTGAGCATGCTCGCGTAACGGATCAACGCTCCTCTAGCGAGTGATTCGTTTCGTCAATTCGCAACAGGACGTGGACTAATTTGGGTCTTGGTGCCTTCCTCAGTCAATTGAGAGTCAGACTCCTTCGTCCTCCCGTCGTTATGCATCCAATCAACGCGTAACTAAGTTGATCGCCCCTGTGCATTATGTAATACTTCATGTATGGATTTGATTAAATAACTAAAAAAAACATATTGATGTTGTAGTAAAAGTTTACTATGCCGATAATTAATACAAATTAAAACGTCTGTTTTCTATAAGTTTATTATATTTTATGGAAAAAGCATATTCCGCCTTGCTAAGGAATTATCACACAAAACATTTTCGAACATCTTTTTAGTCTCCCAAAAGTCATACTCTAAATGTTCCGGCTGTGGTATTCCATGGTTTCCTCAGTTGTAAGACAAATATCGTAGCATATATTATCGACTGTCCTTCGGGTTGTTGGTCCGCATGTGACTGAAAAGCCCGATCCTGGACCCACACATTCTGGGGCATCTGGGGCAGGGGAAGGCACTCGTAGTGGAGCCGTCAACGTCTCCCGGTGGTCTCTCCTTTCTCCTCTCTGCGCTGTGCTTCAAAGTCCTGCGTGTCTTTATGTACTGTTGTCCTCCATCTAAGTCTGTCTTCTGCAGTCTTTTCCCAGCAATCACAGTCGATGTTAGACTTTTGTAGGTTTCCTTTAAGGGAGTCCTTGAAGCGTTTCCTCTGACCACCGTGTGAACGTTTCCCTTGGGTAAGCTGAGAGTACATAATCTTCTTTGGGAGTCTTGTCTCAGGCTTTCTGATGACGTGACCAGCCCAGCGCAGTTGTCTCTGAATAATAGAGACCAGAGCTTGACTGAATTAGCTCTGCTTAGACTTGAAATTAAATACAAAATATTCAAAGAAAATTCTATAATATAATAATTAGTATTATCCTTGAGGTAATCACCAGCAAGAATTAAAAAAGTTTGATATTACCTAAACATGGTGAAATATGTTATTCGGGACGTTTAAAACGGACGTTTACTTTGGTATTAATTGTTCAAGGAACAATAGATTAATAAAACTATAGCCAATTTTAAACACATAAATGTGTCTGATTCCACAATAGTTAATTCATTCCCGGCTGGATTGAATAACAATACTGCCATCGTCCGTTGTCTTTAAAGTTCAAATAAAATTAAATCGTTTAAAAATGTTGTTTGAATTGAATATATCAATAAGATTCACCACAACTCACAATACTGGATCTCACGAATATATACATCATTATAAAAAGATAATAAACACAAATTATTATAAAAATACAATACATTGCTCTACGTGGAATACGAGAAGGTGGCGTGTACCAGGGAGACCCCCAAAACGATGGAGAGATAGCTAGATAGCTGGAGTTCAGAATCACAAGATGAGAATCCTGTAAGAACAGACTCCTAAGAAAAAAATAAACAAGTTGAAGAAAAAGGTGTATATTTTTCTATGTTACGCGTGAATATTAGTAATACGCATGTCTACACAGTACGTGTACCTGCTTAATCTTATAGTCAAAGCAATGCTCCCTCGTTTCACAGCTCCTGGTATTATTATAGGAGCTGTAAGACTATTTTGATTGTTTCAGAGCGGACTCCCCTGCCGATGTTCTGAGCGGTGTTCGTAGCGGAGCGGAGGCCTGCGAACAATGCAATAGTTGGGAAAATCAATAAAACGTAACCTTGTGGAGTGTTTGGGGAATCTAGACGCCGTCTGTGGCACGGCGCGAAATATTGCTGTTTTTTGCTATCCGCCTAGCACTCGCGTACCGCACAGTTGTTTACTATATTTTAATTTGACATTACTAAATGTACAATAAACATTTTGGCCGCAACCGAAGAATTAACAAAAATAAAATGACAATAGAACATAAACAACAATAAACCATCACGCCGTTTCCCCCAAAGGGTAGGTAGGAAAAAATGTAACGCTACACTACTCCATCACACCTCTCTAGATTTCTCCACATTCATACCGCGAGTCATACACGTACGTCGGTTCTTCTGAATTCTAACATGGCCGACCTTAAATATTTGATTAATTTGGTCATGTCTTGTTTTCCTCGATTTTCCTCTACTTCACAATCCTTTCACATGCATGCGCTCCATACCTCCAAACCAACGCAACGATCCTTGCATAATTGTATTCATAATACTTTCTTATGACAATATAAAATAATATAAAAGCTAGTAACTTCAATGAAAATCAAATATAGAAGAAAAGAAGTAAGGAAACAGTATAAACCTGCATCAGACCCATAATGACTAACAGATTCGAAGCAGGAGCAGTGGATTCTATCGTAAATAATTATTTATTTTTATTGCTTTTTGATGGCGCACCACTTGTAATTTTGATCTGTTTTTACACAGTACTATTTTTGTCAAAACCAACCGGTTTCGCTCCCGCCGGAGCTTCGTCAAGGTTACAAAACACACTGATCTGTTTTATAACTCTGAAGAAGCTCCGGCGGGAGCGAAACCGGTTGGTATTGACAAATATAAAGTGGTGTATAAACAAGTACAAGTGTTTTTCGATTTTTTCACATCACAAATTTAAATTAATAGTAATGTATTTTCGCCATCATAAGGGATTTTAATATCAAAGTTCGCTGTAATGATTGATTCAGACATCACAAATGCTTTCATAACCTCATCAATCTTCCATGCACCATGAGTTATACAATATTTTAATCAAAAACCGTGAGAGACTTTTTCAAGTAATCGACGGTAAAATAGTGCCTTGCAGTAAAAATATGCGACCACTTGGTTAGTGATTAGTCTACCAGTTTATAACATGTTCTCTTTTTGGATTTTCTGTGAACAAACTAAACATCGTCAACATAAAGTATTGCATTATTTAACTTTATTCACTTAAAACATCATAAGTGCGTCTTAACAATAAACGCCGTTTCCCCGAAATTCTCTTTCCATGGTGTATTTTTATGTGTATCCCAAAGTAACAACATTCAACGTTAATACGAATGAAAACGTATGTTTTCTAGGAGTTTTATTATAGTTTATCGAAATTACATATTTCGCCAGGCATTATCAAATGCGTGCCTTAGAAAGTCAAAACATTTAATTCATATAAACCATAATAAAACTTCAAGAAAACAGAGGTTTTCTATTTAATATGGAATTTTACTTTATTATTCAAGAAACAATAAATAACAGTCATTGTATTTCATTGATTTTGTGAAATATGGAAAACTTGACGTATAATACGAGTATTTTAAATAGTCCATTGTTTTGGCCGAAACACTATGATACGTTAACATTTTAAAACTGTTATTGAATAAACTTTGTTTTTTGTATCACTATAATTGTATTTTATTTTACGCGACAGCTGTTTTATCAACCAATGTTGACGATGTCAAGATTCGATGATAGTGAAATATTTTTGCAAATCTATATTTATGTGTTGATTATCTCCACTTAAAGCTACAAAAGACTTGTTTATTTGTAAACCTTGTGATATTACTGAATTTGTAATATTATACCAAACCCAAAAATCATGTCATCCGATTTCGAAGATCGTCGAATGAGGTGTGGCTCGGCTCACAGAGCACAGCAGAGCGGCTAATAATAAAGTTTCGGCTGTTTGCGGCCATTTTGCCCCTGACGTAGTAACAACGTGACGTCAGAAGGGGTGGGTTTTTTTCCGCCCCCGAAGGCGCGCGACCTTGTAACAATATTTGGAGGTAGCCGTGAATCAAAACGTTCGAAAACAAAAGTCAAATGTTCATGCTTACTGCCATGTATTGTAATATATAGGTCAAACGCGTATACATAGCAGTGCTATGATTATGTAGTATGAAATATTGATGCTCATGTTAGACTTGTGCATAGGAGCACCAAAACAATATAGAAAATCGCTAAGTAAGAAGCTATATTGATTACCTCAATTAAGAAAAGAAACTAAATCTCTTTATTATACAAGTTGCATTTTTTCTGAAACTCAGTACAATTAAAATATATCAAAACTTTCACCGTTTTTGCTGTCAATATTTAATAAATAGTCCATTGTTTTGGCCGAAACTCTATGATACTTTAACATTATTGCTGTTAAAATTTAAAACACTGATATAATATCACAATTTCTTTTTTTTATGGTTATAACTGAAACTAGTTCATTGTAGCACCTGATGATGCCAACTAATAGCTGTCGCGTCACTCAGTAAATAAATAAAAAGAAATTGTGATATTATATCAGTGTTTTAAATTTTAACAGTAATAATATTTAATAGTCACAATTTTGTTTATTTAAAAAAAGATAACTTCATTTAAATTATTGTGTTTAATCAATCCTTGCATATCTTTCACAAATAAATTCATTAATATATACAAAATAAAATATACACTTTGTATTTTAACTATGGAATAGTAATTATATTCATTTTAACGCAAGCTACTTATGACAACATAATTTTTTTTTTTTGCCCTGATGAAGTTTGGGTACAAGTGAAACTAGTTAGATTCAAATATAATTACAGTTCCATGATTAAAATCTATATTTAAAATGTCTAACCATAAAATGAGTGCTTCATGTGAACTTAATAAATTATAACTTAACAGAAAAAGTGTACAGATTTTTTGTTAATAATATTACAAATATTTGTGTGTTTGATTTACCCCGATTTTATCTCCCCTTTTAATATATCGTGACAATAAATTTAATCGCTTTTTTTACGTTGGTTCAGAATAATGGTTATTATTATTTTTTCAAAACATAGGTATATTTATTTTCAAAATTAAAATGTGTAATAATTTAATGTTAACTCAGAAATTATGTAATAAATATAAAGCAATGCAACTTTAGAGTTGTAAATCTCAATAATATTTTGTTCCTGGGACCAACATTCTCCCAAGACTGTCATAAAGCCTCGAAAGAGATTTTCTCTCGGCCGTTTCAACATAAAAAAATATTTTTTACTACCAGAAAAGTAGTATAACGCACTTTTTAAGAATAAAATAATGTTAAGAATTACATACAAAACTATCTGATTAGCCCCATCATAAAACAACTACGAAATCGCATTCCAACAATGTTTCCTACAGACGTAAGAGGAATAGCCATTAGAGCTTTACCTCTGTAAGCCAGAAGATCCAAGTCCAAGTCCAAGGTTCCTGGGTCTAAGTAGGCTGAGTTTACGGCATTAACTCATCAAATGCTTGGTGATTGGAAAATTACTACTTTGTCGAAATTAGGAAAAATAATTAATTTTAACGGGTGGAAGTGGTTTTGTTTAAATATTCCAGTAAGAATACAAATTTTCCAGAAAATCTTAAACTTCCGGCTGAGATACTAGATATTTGAAATAATTAAATAAAAACTACGAATTCCTTGGAATTTTATTGTGTAGTATTATTATGAATATTAATCACACCCTTAATTGCTTTTTCAAGAAAAATCAATAAACCACCTAAAATATTTAATAGACTTTATTTTTGCGATTGAAACAATTACTGGTATATCGTGTTTTTAGATTTCTAAAATAGTTAAATATTTTCTGTACACCAGATTGAGGTTTGAAATAATATTTGCATATCGATTAAAACACTGTATACCGTAAAGTCAAGTGATTTCTTCCTTGAGGAACCCAAGGTACCCGCACTCATTAAGATTCATATCGCCAGCGAAACATTCCTTCACGGCGTGATGTTCTAGTCAGGATGTGCCCAGCACTTATTAATACCAACTGCTTATTGTTTGAAAATACATTAAAACTGTTATTGGTAATAATATCAACTTTTGGCTTTTGAAAATATGAGCAGAATCCGCAAGTTACTTTTCGGATTGAACCACAATTAGAATTGAAGCTTGAACTTGGCAGAAGAAGGATGAAAGTAGGATAAATGCCGTAGAAATGAGGTCACTAAGAAGAACGTGCGGAAAAACAATGTATGATAGAATATCTAATGATGAAGTAAGAAAGGAATGTAAGGCGGATGAATGCGTAATAAATAAAATTAAGACAGGGTCACTTAGATGGTTTGGACATATGGAACAAATGGATGAAGAAAGAATGGTTAAGATATGTACAAGTAGCGTGAATGGGAAAAGAAGTCGAGGAAGGTCAAGTAAGACATGGACCAAATTAATCAATAACTGAAAGACGGCCATGTTCGAAGTAGGAACAATCGACGAGCGTCATGTCACGATGTGTGAATGTAGAATAGGCGCGAGAATTATGCCATGATAGAACAATTTGGCAATCCATCCTCTCTGTCTACCCCTCCGGGGAAACGGCGTGATGGTTAGTTAGTCAATTAGTTAAAATGCTGCTCCAAACTCTCTTACCAACGGACTTAAAAATATTTAATATTGAAGACTTAAAAATATCAATAATAGTGATTTTGGTCTCATCTCCACCGAAAGGATGCTCCGGCCATTTTTTTTTAAATTAAGCTTGTTCAGATGGAAATCATCTTATCTTATCTACCATTATGTTCCGGATGGTTATCTTCGACAGCGCCAGTACAGACTGTTTTATCTCCCAAAATGCTGAACCAACCTACCTTTGGTGACGCCGGTGTGGGGAGAGCAATCAAACTGTCGAACATGATTGCTTTGGAGATATACGTCTTTCATATTAGTTAGAAGTCAGAAGTCGTCTCAATACTCTTCACTTTGGATGGTATCTTGTATTCCTAAAGTCGAACCATTTCTCAGGCGTTCCTGATATTAAATAATATTATAATATATAATGATGTTTTACCGGTTATTTCACAATTGTTATATTTTAACTGTTCTCAAAAGATGCCTTAAACTTCAATATTTGTTTCAAATATCTTTGAGAAATAAATTGATTTGATTCGATATTATATAATCAATATACTTATTATATAATATAATAGTACAAAATCCATCAATAGTGGTAATCAAGTGGTTGTTCCATGTACAAACTTCTCAACTAATGTATGGATGAGGGATATATGGTACCCTGCTTATCTGGAGAAAAGCAGTTTTCATGCCTTTATAGAAGGGCAAGGGATCTCAGTTAGACTGCAGATACCACAGCCAATCTAACAGAAACTATTTAAAATATGTTAAATACGAATACAAAGTTCACAATAAACAGATAAAGCTTTCCAGCTTCTTACAGAAGTTTGAAAACTTACGATGTAATGCTAGCGGTACATATCGAGAATATTTCCTTTCTCTTCTGTTGATCGAGATATTTTTAATAATAAACGTCTTTAAAAACGTTACTTAAATTACATATGTTTTAATTTTCGGGGATTCAGAAGATATACAAAAGATATACTTATATATTTTTGCCCCTCGATTGGCAATTTTTTATCTGGCGGCGTTGGCACCGTCGCAAGTAGCATGTCATAGTGCTAGAATCCCAGTTCGACTCGTGAGAGACTTATGACATCACGGCTTACATCGAAATACATTTTATTACCCGCAGTATCCAAATATCTAAAGCTGTCCCGCGGCATTCAGAGCTTTCACGTATAAACATCACCGCCATTGGATGTTTGTCTATTGTAAAAGTTAAGTAATGTACGAGTTAAGAATTTGGATAAGCTCGTTGCGTGATGGATAAAATAGAGAAATTCTCGAATGCGCATAAACGTCAATTTGATTAGTGATGGTTATTCATTACGATCAACGGACATCATCAATATCATCTACTCGTTTAATATTATATAATCTTGAAAACTCTTTTAACTTAAGTAACACTTTTTCAGAATCAAATTAGTTTATTTGCTCAAAAGACAGTACAAACAGCATAAATGTTTAAGGCATCTATTGAGTACAGGTAAAATATTATACAAATACATCATAATACCAGGAACGTATTAGAGATGGTTCGACATAAGGAAGACAAGATACTTTCTAATGTCGAGGGTATTTGTCCCCTGAACGTACCTTCACTAATATGAAAGACGTCGATCTCCGAGGAGACCGCGTTCAATAGTCTAATTGCTCTTCCCACCGGTGTCACCAGAGGCAGATTGGTTCTGGTGGCCGGTAGGTAAAACAAGGTCGGAGATATCTATTCGGGATATCAATCTTTTGGAGATGTCTATCTATCCCGTAAATATCCAGTATCCAGCCTGTCCGGCCTCGTTTTACTATCCGGTCGGATACCGGATTGTAAAAATATATAATTTTTGGATTAAATGAATGCTAATTATGCTACTTTCTACATGATATTCGATAAGTATGATTAATAATCAATAATAAATTACTTGCCAAACAAATGAAAATAGCCGATAAATTGAAAATGTTAATTTATTGCAAACACATAGCTACAAATGTACAAAACTGTTCATTAATATTCAAAGCTAACTAAAGGTAAATTGCTATGAATGAACACAATGTAGGTAATCTACGTTTGTAGGCAAACTGGGATTGCGCTGTTTTCATTGACAAGGCCGAATTCAAAAAACAACCCATCACGCTTCTGCATGAAGCTGAAAGGTAAATTCTTGCAAACTTGGTCATGTTTGGATATTGTTTCGCATTGACTGACCACGAAAGGTAAGCATCGGAACTACGATCGAGACGTACAGTTCTCAAATAATATTAAATGACAGACGATGAAGATGGCGAGTCATGCCCACTGCTAGAAGAATCATCACAGGACATTTTTAAGTACTAGAACTTTTTTTTTCTGCCGAGCTCTTTCAGCTTTAAATGCCCATAGTAATTTGTCTTAAACCTCGGATCCTGGAAGGTTTCAATCAAATAATTTTGATCTTGCTCTAAGATGCTGAAACGACGTTCTATTTAAGCTCTCAACGAGGTTCTTGTGCTATTTCATTCTTGTCCAAATACTTCTTTAACGCAGCAACTCCGAAATCCAAGAGATACCAGAACTGGTATAATCGCGAGATCTGTTGATTAAGTACTGCAATTTTTGCGTGAATTCGGTCGCAAACATCAGGTACAATTTTTTTTAGTGATATTGATGCCGGATATCCGGCTTGTGAGCCAGTCGTATATCCGGTATCCGGTCAAATCGCTATCCGTTTCATCACTAATATTAATCAATTTTTATATTTCTTTCATCAATACTTTGTGCAGTTTCAAAAAATGGATTCCTGACACCAAAAGTGTTGTGAAGAATTGTACGAATGTGTATGTTGTACAGAATTATGTGGCACTTCATCCCTTCGCTCTACCACTTCGGAAAAAATGTGTTTGTTAGTTGTTACAAGAAATATGTTTTGTTCATTATATAAAAGTTCTTTTTTTGTAACAGTGTATTTTCACTCATGTTTACACAATATAATTAAATATTATTTTTCGAATTATCATCAACATGTTCTTAATTTCTTTGATTAAATAACTTAATCGGCTCACTAAACAAGCACGCCCATGTTGTTTTCAGTTTGTCTCTGACGTTCACGGCACTTTCACGGGGTTTTCCTCTTCATAACTTCCACAACGTCGCGTCGCGTTCAGTGTATGATCTCTGGCTAGACTATAATCCCGGCTGACAAGGTGACCTCTCGCCTTGAACGTCTTACTTTATAACGGACTTCGCCTCGGCTTAGATTCAATACCACAATATGGCTCTATAGTTGAAAGCTCGTAAATGGAACTTTACATATGGATCACCCGTTAAAACCAATAAATCAATTGAAGGAAATCAAATTCTGATGTACGGACATAAAGCTTGCAACTGGCAAATAAAGAATAGTATAAATTAGATTACTAAACAGAAGAGTGTATAGAAATGTGATAATGTGATAATGAAGAGTATAAAGTAGTAAAATAAGGAAAGATCAATAAGACGGTTCGGTCATCAGTTTTACCTCATTGTTCCAGAAACAATAAATATCTCATATTTTGTTAATTTTGTTTTTAGTATGCCAGCTAACGAAAGTTTTTCTTGAACTCGTTAGAATTAGCGTTTTAACTCCATGTGTACTGCGGTCGTGAGGGTAAAGAAAAAGTTTATTCGAATTAAAAAAACACTTGTTTCGTCTGCCATACAAACGTCAACAGTTTTGGTCTTTCCTGTTTGCTAATGTCAAACAGTTGGTTTTAACAAGTCCATTACGCAAATGTCAAACCGTTGGCAAATATAAAAAACGCAATAAACACACCCTTTCATTTAAAAATCAGAGATACAACGTGTGTTTGGAAAACCGAATGCTGGATTGTAACAGGGAGTTTAATACAACTCTCTGCTAAAATCCTTTACATAAGCAATCATTGAGACGTACGAATATACACTTATGTATGTAAATGAAGTACTTGGTTAAACCACAACAGAGAGGATGACTGCATCACGCCTCATAATCACAAATATCCTCGCGGATGTAAGTATGTGGGATATCCCAGTCGTAAATTGTTCACAGCGCGATTTCTGCAATCGCCAAGTCTGTGGTCAAGTGCGAAGTACGAACCCGGGCGTGTCAATAAGAGTTTAATACGATTCAACATTGACGAACCAAGTGAAAGAGAAGCACTCCTTTCCTGGACCTGGGTCGACTCTTAAAATGACTCCAATAGTGACATGAACCGATTCCGAGACGAATAAACTCTTAAATTAGAACAAATAGTCAAATGAAAACTTTCATGAATGAATCTGTAGATACATTTCTTCGTCCTCCTTCGCATTTCGACAATTAATGTAAACATCCTCAAAAATTTGTTTTTGTATGTATACAAATACTTGTAGACAAATACTGGATTTTACGCGATGCGGGTTAATCATTTTACATATTATATATTCTTAATAGATGGCGCTAGTGTAGATTGACCTAAAAAATGTGAAGTGTGTCTCAACATAGTAGCATAGGTATATACATCTTTCAAAAATTTGTCAGACGTGGTGGTCGTAAGAAGGGCGGAATGGGGAATGTTGTTAACATAAAGCGATTGCATAACCCAACCAATGACAGGTCATAAGTCCTGTAAATACCTCGGCCACCATATTCTGTTTCCAAAAAAATAAGCTGAGATACAGTTGAGATACAGTTAATCCTTTAAAATCCTCAAAAATTGTTAATCAACACTGTATGCTCGATCATTCATATGTTAAACTGCATGTATCATAATTTTAAATTCCACGACTGCTGATATGCGACATAAACATGGGAAACTACAATGTGGTAATCCTTTAGGTGTAGTTTATTATATTTTGTAAGCAGAACGTGTCGGAGAGAGGTTTCTTAAAGTAGGGCAATGGGAACTTTACCATAAGCGTTGTCAGTAATTGGTGCCCCAATCACAAGTTAATAAAGAAAGTTAATACAAGCCTGTGTGAACAATCCGTGCCCCATTTAAAGGTAATGTAAATAGACTCTATAACACCTTGAATAAACAATCATCACAATATATTGAAAATAGATCTCATCATAATACTAGGCAGTCAACCATTCATCAGAACCCTGGACTTTTAATCTTGCGGTTCAGGCATTCATCCCACGACACAAATGAATGTACGCTGGATTGCCAAATAATCAATTAAGCAGAATACAAAGCGTATTCAATGCTGCTGCCCGATTGATTATGGGGCAACAAAAATACTATCATATCACACCGCTCCTAAAGGACCTTCACTGGCTTAAAATCCGAGAGCGAGTAAAATATAAATTGTGTTTGACAGTGTTTAAGGCTCGACACCAGAGAGCGCCAACGTATATCGGACCTCTGCGCGACACCCATGCCAACGGAAAGGCAACGTTCACTCCGATCAGTAGAAACAAGTGCAAACAACATAGCGATTCCAGTCAGAGACAATAAAGCATGTTTCTATGATCGTGCTTTCAGCGTTGCGGGTCCGTTGGCGTGGAATAGCCTCCATGTTAGTATTAAGTATGAGGATTGTGACGTTAAATTTAAGAAACTTCTGAAGACTGCACTGTTCGGTCAGTCATTTCCTAGTGCGCCCTTGGAGTAATTGATTTTACAAAACGGCGTACTTAAAATACAAGTCATCAGAATAATAATAATAATGTCCAAATAGATATTTTTTTAATGATATCGCTAAGATTATAAATTTTGAATGACATATAAATGAACTGTCAAATTTTGTATTCGATTTTGACTTGACCCATTTGAAGATCCGTTCAATTCCCGATTCTCCTTCCTTGCGTTTCCACTGGACAAACAGCTCATACAAACTCGCTCGACTTTCGTTTCTGTTCATCTAATTTTAGACATCTCTTTTGTAAACACATTCCTTCTAAAACACGGTTCGTCTCTTGAGATAATGTTTTTCAACCGCTTCCCTTATATGGCCCCAATTGCGTAGAGATATAATCACGTGACCTATAAAAACTAAATAGTGGTGATTTGTAAAAAAAACTATTATATAATTATCCAGACCTGGTAATCTATTCTATCAGTCCTTTCCAGATTACCCTTTACCATAAATAACGTATAGAGTTTTACACCATCGTTAAAGAAATCGTAAATTCATGAAATGTCCACTAATTGGCCAACGACTTCATTTAGATCAATTGAAATGTTCTGTTAAGAATAGTTGGTAATATTTTCGGACGCCACATTTTATTTCTAAATGTAGAGCAGTTTTATTTTCGTTCATTGTATTACTTCCGTACACGCGAGAGCACCTTCAAATGAAAATAGTATATTGTGATATAGATTCTAGCCATGTGCGCTTGAAAGACGACTATAATTAAAATGGCAACTTGTGACTCTCCCTCAAAGTATGGCGTTATTGTATTTAAAATAAGAATATCAATTTGTCAACAGTGTCAACGGAGGGGGTCAACCTCAATGAGTCGGCGAGTTTATCGCCTTTTGAAATAGGGGAGGAAGCTAAATGTGCAATATTGCCAGAGGGGTGAAAAGAACACAGGGAAACAAAGTATGGCTACAGGAACCTTCAAGTTCAAAGGTACCATTTCAAATCAGATTTTCTAAAGCTCATACAGTGGAACCTCTCATAACGAGCAAAACGGATTGTTAAAAAAAGCTCCCTTAAGAAGCAATATTTCGCATAACGAATGGATCGTACAATGAGAAGCATCTCATCAATAACATGTTATCTCGAAAAAAATTAAAATTTAAAAATGAAACAACATACCTGTCTGAAAGAGACAACGTGACAACACAATATACCACTGATGTGTTGTCTCTTTCCCTCATCAATTCTCTGTTTTTCACTTTAAAAATACCATGTTTTTGTAGAAATTAATGTTGAACCCGGCAGATTTGATTTTCGAAATGTCACGTTATTCTCGCAAAGAGGCGAAATGTATTCAATGATAATGCTATGTCACCAAATTATGAAGCGTAGGCAAAAACAAACATCTCTAGATAGCTTTCTAGTAAAAAAAAACAATGAATTATTAGTCATAAATTTATAAATAATGAACTAGTTATTTAAAGGTTTTTTTATTGTTTTTGCAAATCAATATCGCAATCCAGATTGTTACGCCCCTTAATAATTTAAAAGTATGTAATTTTATTTTAATAAACGTTAAAAATAAAAATAAATGCGTATTTTATTTTATATTGATTTATATGGGAAACATTGTTTCGCTTAACGAGTAAGATTTTTGAACTAATTATTCTCGCTATGAGAGGTTCCACGGTTTTTCAAATAAACTGAACTAGTGTTCTTTTAATGCATATAATATTATTATATAACATGTGTTCCCGTTCTTAAAAAAAAAACACACTTCGTAAATCAACAATATGTTTACTATAAACAAACCATCAAGCCGTTTCCCCGCAGGGGTAGGCAGAGAGAATGGACCGCCACACTACTCTATCCTGGCAAACCTCTCTAGCTTCCTCCACATTCATACAGCGAGTCATACACGCACGTCCAATGACCAACCTTTAAAATGTGATTAATTTGGTCACGCCATGTTTTCCTTGGTCGGCCTCGACTCCGTACTCCATTAACATCATTAACGTATACTTTCTTAACCATTCTTTCTCCATCCATGCGTTCCATATGACCGAACCATCGCAGCGTTCCTTTCATAATTTTGTTCATAATACCTTCATCCGCTCTACATTCCTTTATTATATCAGCATTTGAGATTCTGTCGTATATCGTTCTACCACACATACATCTTAGGGACCTCATCTCTACCGCATTTATTATGTTTTCATCCTTCTTCTGCCAGTTCCATGCTTCGCTTCCATACGTTAGGGTTGGGACTGAACTCCATTTATTATATAAAAATATATATTATACACACTGGAATTAGTTGTTGAAACGTGTATTTTTTCAATAGCGCATAACAAAAATACATTATTGTAATAATATGGCCTGTGATTTCAGTAGGTACACAGACTAAAAGCAACGCAACATAAGTGCAGCTGATATTCTTCAAACTCAAATCAGCCGTATTTGTCAATCTTAAAACTTGTTTTTTGATTTCGAATAATGCCAGTAACGTCTATAACTTAAGCACACTATACTTTTTTCTGTTCATCTTCATCATCATCAGCCATGAGTCATCCAGTGTTGGACATAATCCTCTCTTCCCGACTTCCATAACTCTATCCCTCGCCACTCTGTGCCATTGAATTTCTGTCACTCGTTTGATGTCATCAGACTATGTTGCTTGTGGTCTACCTAGGTTTTTGGTGGCCGATTCACGGTCGCCACTCCAGGGTGCGTCTGGTCGACCGATTTTCCGTTGTCATCGCTGTATTACCGGCCCAATTTAACTTCAACGAAGCTTTTTTGCACTATACATCGGCGTCTTTCTCTGTACATTCATTTTTTTCCTGTGTCTCCGACTTATGTTTAACATCCTCCTGTCCATTGCCCGCTGGGTCACTCAGAGTTTCTGTCTTCTCTTATTTTTGTCCTGTCACACCTCCGTGGTGCATAGGCCCTTAAGAAACATTCTCCACCCGACTCCATCGCATGCCTGATGCCTAACATAATCCCAAGTGAGGCCTGCTGCTTTAACCTCGTCCTACAGGGCTCTTCTCCAGGTGGCTCTAGGTCTGTCTCGCTTCCTCCTTCCCCCCATAGGGGACCAGTCTAGTGCGCCCCGAGCGATGCAGGCTGGGTTCCGTCTCAGAGTGTGACCGATCCACTGCCATTTGCGTCTAGCGACTTGTTCTCTAATTGGCTTTTCGTCTGCCATGGTCCAGAGAATAGCATTTGACACTGTTTGGGACCAATAGATCGTGAATATTGAGCGAAGGCACCTATTTAAACACCTGGAGTTTTCCAATAACTTCCGCGGTAGATTTCCAAGTCTCACAGCCATAGTTTCTGTATTATTTTATGTCCAGAGATTCTGTACTATTTTTTGATGAATTTGATTATTTCAAAGCCGCATATAAATACTGGAAAGATGCATGCATAAAATATCTTTTAGGTGGTTCATGATTAAGTGCCTAATTAAAATTAAAACAGTGGAATAAAAAATTAAATAAACACAAATGTCCGGATCGTCCAGCTGACGACAAGTGCACCATCTAAAAGAACATTATGTGTTAAATTATTTTTATGTGTTATTTTATTTTATATCATTGTATTTTGTATAATTTGTTTTAGATTTATTATGTAGACGTTGAATGATTGGAGTGTGCGCGGGAGATGCCTATTGGTGGCGATGAGGTTCGCAACCCATCACACCGCGTCTCTCGCGTTGGCGAAAAGAGAAGAATGGAGTGCAGCATCGAACAAAGTGTTGCAGTCCATTCTTTCTGTCTACCCTTTCGGGGAAACGGCGGGATGGTTAGTTAGTTAGTTTTTTAGTGGTTCATGAATTGTTTGGACTTGAGAATATATAATATGACAGTTTATCAAGGGCAAACTGTGCAAGGCCCTCCCTACGTTCGATCTCCCCTTCTCGATTGTCTCCTCTAAGCTTGACCAAATGTTCCAGATGTACATGTAATAGTTTCTGTTAAGTGCTAATATTCCAAAATCATAGGATATTTTTTCGAGCCGTACAAGGTCCGAATAACCATTTTCCGTCGCAAAAGCAAATTGTAAGATAAAACGTTATAGTCGAACTTTAAATTAAAATCTCATTGTTTCTGCAAGCGGCGGAAATCGATTTATTTTTCGTGCGCCGTTATCGCGGAGAAAACAATAATATAATACACGGCCCCCGCCACGACCCGCGCCCCCGCCCCCGCCCCCGTCCGCCGAAGGCCGCGGCGCGGCGTATCGCGTTACGCGATTCTATCGAGTTACATCGGTTGTTTTTGCTTTATTATTCGAAGATTTGATACGCACTTCGGCTCAAATCATAAACAAGCTAATTAACCGCATTTCTGTAAATATTTATTAAATTTCACATCTTACGTATCCCTCCGCTCGGGAGTTGCCTCATTATTCCACAAGTTGCAACCGAGCAGCAAGGGGGTAGAACACAACAGTGCTTAATACAGACTTTATACAAGCTTTAACTGTATTCCCGAAAGTAAATCGTAAACATTCTACTTTTAAAGCCCAATAATACGCGCCTCTTATTAAATTTAACTCAATAACAAATTAGGTAACGTGAATCATGTTTTAATGATTTATTATACAACCCATTGTTTTGTTAGCATTGTCAGATCTTACAATCAACTACAGTTGATTGTAAGCAGTTGATTGTAAGATATGGCGATGCTAATATCGGTTAGAGAAACAGCTGTAGTGACTAAATATAATCAATGGTGATATTCATAACAAAGTTTATTAATTTAAACAGTTAAGATTTATTGTACGATAATTTCGCATGAAACACATGAAGCACTATTTATTATACTTTGCAACTCATCATTTATTCAAATGATAGAGTCACACTAGTAACAAATACTGCCGAATAAATATTGTATACTAGCTGACCCGGCAACGCTTCGCTATTGCTATATTAGAGTATATAAATACACCCAATATATATTAAAGAAATACAATTAAAGTTTAATATCAATGATTTTATTGGATAAAATGACATGTGTATAGGTGTAAGAATGTGTGTATCCTAATTCAGTTCATATCTTTAAAACATTTGTTTAATCCAAGCAAACTTGCTGTGAACTTGAATAATACTAATGTGAATTGAACAATTGAAGGCTGGGCATTACCAAGGTGGCAAGTTTACAAAAAGTCTGAAATGAGTTTTTGATGCCAATTGGTCTTAAACATAGCTGTGCAAAAGCGCGTTATGATTTAATAATATAGTGTAGTTAAAACGTTACCCTAAAGATGCCACCCAAAAAAAAGTTAATATTTATCTTTTTCAGCTTTATTTTTAAACCATTTTTGTAACGTCCAGTCTTAATTTTTTCCTTAATATTTTAAGTGAAATTAAAAAAACAAATAAATATACTATATCACATTTGCATAAAACATTCATACATATACCATTCAAGGTCATAATAATGCTCTTAGAAATACAATGTTTAGAGAAACAAAACTCTTGATTTTGATGTCCATTAGATGAAGCTAATAATGCACATTCACTTAACCAATGACGAAATTTGTAAATTTGTGTGATGTCTGGAAATATACATTGAATCAATTCTCCTTTGGAGTGTGATTCTACAGAAATCAGTTGATAATTTAAAGCATTCATTCCATACAATGAACTTTCATTGTTGCAGAATTTTAACCAATTTCAGAAATATTTAAAATGTTGAATGTAGGTGTTTCAATGTTTTGTATCATCATCATCATGAGTCTATATCCGTTCACTCCTGGGCGTAGGCCTCCTCCATCTGATTCAATGTCTGTCGATCCTGGGCAACACGCATCCAATGTCGTCCCTCCATCGAAGTTGAGGACGTCCTGGGTTTCGGGTTACAGTACATCTATCACCAGGGCTGCGAGCGGCATGCCATTTTAGCGCTGCCACTCTTCCGATGATGTCCGACACTCCTGTTCTGCCTCTAATAGTGGAATTAAACCAATTACTCCAACCTGTACATACCATTTCAAAATTAGTTCATAAATATAACAATCTGTCTTGCACATATCAAGGTGTGGGATCCATACATGCCAGTATCTTAGTATCTTGCGTTGCGTGCCCCATCTCACGACATCTTCCACCTTGGAGATATCGTGGATAGCCGTGTTCCTCACCCTATCTCAAAGAGTCTTTCCTGGTATCATCCTTAGCGTCGGCATCTCTGCAAAAATCAAATAATTATATTAAAATGAGCAGTATATAAAAAAAAAAACACTGGCGTGGGAACGTCAGACCATTTGGAAATGTTATATTACTGGATTTTTCCAACTGAGGCAGCTAATGCTGTATGTAAGAATATGTTTACCTATCACAGCATAACAGAGAAAAACTAAAACAGCTGAAGTAAATCGTCTAATCCAAAAGATATTATAGGTTATCGCCCTGCCAGAACAATTTTACATTAAAATAACATTATTAAAATAGATTATACCAATTCATAGAATTGTGAGGTGTGGGATCCATACATGCCAGTATCTTGCGTTGCGTGCCCCATCTCACGACATCTTCCACCTTGGAGATATCGTGGATAGCCGTGTTCCTCACCCTATCTCAAAGAGTCTTTCCTGGTATCATCCTTAGCGTCGGCATCTCTGCAAAAATCAAATAATTATATTAAAATGAGCAGTATATTAAAAAAAAAACACTGGCGTGGGAACGTCAGACCATTTGGAAATGTTATATTACTGGATTTTTCCAACTGAGGCAGCTAATGCTGTATGTAAGAATATGTTTACCTATCACAGCATAACAGAGAAAAACTAAAACAGCTGAAGTAAATCGTCTAATCCAAAAGATATTATAGGTTATCGCCCTGCCAGAACAATTTTACATTAAAATAACATTATTAAAATAGATTATACCAATTCATAGAATTGTGAGGTGTGGGATCCATACATGCCAGTATCTTGCGTTGCGTGCCCCATCTCACGACATCTTCCACCTTGGAGATATCGTGGATAGCCGTGTTCCTCACCCTATCTCAAAGTCTTTCCTGGTATCATCCTTAGCGTCGGCATCTCTGCAAAAATCAAATAATTATATTAAAATGAGCAGTATATTAAAAAAAAAACACTGGCGTGGGAACGTCAGACCATTTGGAAATGTTATATTACTGGATTTTTCCAACTGAGGCAGCTAATGCTGTATGTAAGAATATGTTTACCTATCACAGCATAACTAAAACTAAAACAGCTGAAGTAAATTGTCTAATCCAAAAGATATAGGTTATCGCCCTGCCAGAACAATTTTACATTAAAATAACATTATTAAAATAGATTATACCAATTCATAGAATTGTGAGGTGTGGGATCCATACATGCCAGTATCTTGCGTTGCGTGCCCCATCTCAAGACATCTTCCACCTTGGAGATATCGTGGATAGCCGTGTTCCTCACCCTATCTCAAAGAGTCTTTCCTGGTATCATCCTTAGCGTCGGCATCTCTGCAAAAATCAAATAATTATATTAAAATGAGCAGTATATTAAAAAAAACACTGGCGTGGGAACGTCAGAACATTTGGAAATGTTATATTACTGGATTTTTCCAACTGAGGCAGCTAATGCTGTATGTAAGGATATGTTTACCTATCACAGCATTTTTTTTCAGAGAAAAACTAAAACAGCTGAAGTAAATCGTCTAATCCAAAAGATATAGGTTATCGCCCTGCCAGAACAATTTTACATTAAAATAACATTATTAAAATAGATTATACCAATTCATAGAATTGAGTGTGGGATCATACATGCCGATATGCGTGCCCATCTCAGCATCTTCCCTGGAGATATCGTGGATAGCCGTGTTCCTCACCCTATCTCAAGAGTCTTTCTGGTATCATCCTTAGCGTCGGCATCTCTGCAAAAATCAAATAATTATATTAAAATGAGCAGTATATTAAAAAAAAAACACTGGCGTGGGAACGTCAGAACATTTGGAAATGTTATATTACTGGATTTTTCCAACTGAGGCAGCTAATGCTGTATGTAAGAATATGTTTACCTATCACAGCATAACTAAAACTAAAACAGCTGAAGTAAATTGTCTAATCCAAAAGATATAGGTTATCGCCCTGCCAGAACAATTTTACATTAAAATAACATTATTAAAATAGATTATACCAATTCATAGAATTGTGAGGTGTGGGATCCATACATGCCAGTATCTTGCGTTGCGTGCCCCATCTCACGACATCTTCCACCTTTGAGATATCGTGGATAGCCGTGTTCCTCACCCTATCTCAAAGAGTCTTTCCTGGTATCATCCTTAGCGTCGGCATCTCTGCAAAAATCAAATAATTATATTAAAATGAGCAGTATATTAAAAAAAAAACACTGGCGTGGGAACGTCAGACAATTTGGAAATGTTATATTACTGGATTTTTCCAACTGAGGCAGCTAATGCTGTATGTAAGAATATGTTTACCTATCACAGCATAACTAAAACTAAAACAGCTGAAGTAAATTGTCTAATCCAAAAGATATAGGTTATCGCCCTGCCAGAACAATTTTACATTAAAGTAACATTATTAAAATAGATTATACCAATTCATAGAATTGTTACTTAGAATTTAACGTTTTTCCATGTAGATTCATAACATAACCTAAAATAATACGTAAGTAAAACGATATGTAACTTCATTTCTATTCGATATACCTAATTTAGTATTTATATAGAAGATAGAAGATAGATAGATAGATAGATAGATAGATATAACTTTGAAATATGTAATGCGGAAATATAATATGTATTCATTTCAACGGCAAAATAGAATAACTTGAAGATATATATGAATTAGAAATATAAGTATACCTACAAAATATTACGACGTAAATTACGTTTTGACAGGAGACCACGTGACCAATCGAACGGCTAGAATTCTAGAAAACGAATATCATTAAGTAATCACCGTCGAACGTAAGAGAAACGAATAAGTTTCAGCCACACGAAAAAATAAGATTTCGTGCATAACCTCAAATGACGCGTAAAAATTATACTCGCCAAAATTTGGAAGCATAATTACCTGTCTACATTAATGTACATTAAAATATGGCCAATAAAATAGACTGTACCAATTAAACAACCAATTATTTTAGTACGTAATAAGTAAAACGTATTAAGTATTATACATCCCAAAGTAAAACGCAATATATTGGACTGTCAGAAAGAAAAACACATTGTTGCCACTACACAAAATTACATGGAGACTGAATTCTCTCCAGACCATGTCAAACGAATATAGACTCAAAAGATTGATACTCAGGTGATACGAACATTAAGGTCTATATTCGTTTGCACTACGAAAATTTTCAATTAATTGATTAATTTATAAAGTTAATTAGAGCTCGATTAATAACAAAAATATGCCTATGACGACCGCTGAATTCCAATTAGTCCATTCTCCAAATTTCAAAAGGATCAGCTCAGGAATAACCTCAGAAATAGTCCGCACACACCCGGAAGGTCGCCTTTTATTTATATAGATATGCATGACAGTCATGTCATATATTTGGTTGACAAACATATAAAGAACGGGACCAGTCGTGTGTGATTTTTAAGATGGTGCATTATGATTCAATAAAAATAAGCTAAAACTATAATAACTATCACGCCGTCTCCCCAAAGAGGTGGGGAAAAAGAATGAATCACTACGCTGTTCTTTCCTGACGTACTTCGCTCATTTCCTCAATATTTATACATCGTGACATGCACACACGTTAATTTCTTCGATTCCTCGCGTGGCCGACAAATTTTTTTGACCGAGTGACATATAACTTTGAGGTTCATGGGTATCCCAACAAGAAATAACAATAAAATTGGATAATGAAAACAGTTTGCTGCCATCTTCTGGTGCTCACACCAGAAGATGGCAGCAAGCTGCCGAAACCGGTCGAACATAAACACAAGTTGAAGCACTCTAAATACATAACAATAAAGACATTTCGTATAATATATTTTTTTTCATTATTAAAAATGAACTTCTAACAAGAAATTTCAATTAAAAAAATTAATTATTTAAAAAAAAAATTGAATTTATAGGGCAAGGGGCTCATAAAATATAATTTTATATAAGGGTTTAAAAACGTATTATATAATGACATCAAGGACTCTAACTCGAAATAATAATAATAGGTATGATAATAAATTAACCACTTAATGCTTTTGAACGAGCAGTGCTCGCGCGCGGCGCATGTATCGTATCGCGCCAACCCGAGCACTGCTCGCGCGTTTCGACTTGTTTGTGTTACATAAGGTAAACTAACAAACAGAGTTCGCCTCTTTTTGGAACTGGACTATTTTTAAATTATATAAATTCATTCATAGAATCAGAAATATCACCGGATATTTCTGATTCTATTTTCGTAAAAAAAAAAACGAGCATTAAGTGGTTAATACAGATGTTAATATCCGATTTCTAGATATTTTATTTGATAGAAAATGAAGCTGATATAATTTTTATCGTAAAATAAACATGTTTTGTTTATTTCAACTTTTGAATATAAAATATTATCGATATATATGGTATATGTTTGCTTTTTCTATTCACACATTCACTCACACTATTGCAAGCAATCTCCCTGAAAGAAACGGACTCTACATATTTCAATAGCATTCATGACTGACGCTCCACCGACGTGATTTTACAATACTTGGCATTTATGCACGCATTCTAAGATAAACTATCAAACGTGTGGCGCGCGCACGTATGAAACTAGCGATGCCATTGGCCGCTAAGCAATTGTATTTAAAATTTGTATAAATTCTACTAAAACTGAAAAACGCGTGTGAAGTTTACGAGCAACAGCCCGGCCAAGTGGCTGCATATCAGTGCGAGCGTTAAGTAATCCACACAACACATGAAATAAATCAAAATGGTTCATTCTTCCATTCCTACTTCAGTTAACGCTATCGAATGCGTTTTCTTTGTTTGTAATTGTTTTATTATTATATCTACTGAATTATATAAGAACAGATACGAAAAATATACACTGAAAATGAAAATAGCAGCCAAGATTTTTGTTTTTTTCTTACATCTAAACATATCATTTGCTATTGATGATGGAAACTATAACGATCTCATCTTCATTGACGCTACAGCCCACTATGAACCCACTATCGCCCAATACTTCAATTTGCATCACCTATCGACCTGAAATCCCCCTCCGCGTTATCCATCCATCTTAGTTTTCCATTGTCTTAGACGGGAATGTTTCAAGTGTGATGATTGTCAAGGAAGGCGTTTTTATCGGGCCAGACATTAGAAAGCCTATAAAAGATGAAAATAATGTCAAGAACACGTTTAAGTATAATATTATACAGAATAATGGGATGTTGAATGAGTTTATAAGCACATTTACCTGATTCGCATTTGGAACATTTTCCAAAAAACCACTGAGCAGAAAACTAGGCATTTAGTCAGAACATTATTCTTCAAGTGCCTTGTCGGGTCCCCCCAACGTCGGCGATCACCTCGGCGAACCTGTCCCTGTCCTGCGCCGCTCGGAACAGCTCCTCCACACTTCGGATGCCGGTCCACTCCCTCACGTTCTTCAGCCAGGACATCTGTCTCCTACTACGACGTCCCTCAATTTTCCCCTCCAATATGAGTTGGACAATGTTGTATTTTCCCCCACGCAGTACATGACCCAGATGTGAAATCTTCCGAATCTTGAGAGAAGATAACAGCTCTCTGTCAATTCTAGTTCGCCTCAGGACTTATTGGTAACCATGTTTGTCCAAGGAATTCTGAGCATTCAGCGATAGATCCACATTTAAAATGCTTGCAGTCTGTTCATTGAGTTGACAATAAAACAGACCACACATATAATTTGCTCATTCTCTGGCGGAGTTTCAGATTTATGTTATTATTGCAGAAGAGTGATTACATTTTATTAAATGTAGCTCTTGCTGCCTCAATTCTGCATTTTAATCCACGTCTGGGTCAAGAGATTGCGTTAGTATGCTGCCGAGGTATTTAAATTTCTCAGAACATTAAGGAAACGGAAAAAAGATATCAGAGAAGATGGAATCTTAACACGATTGCTAATTACTGCTGGATGCTTAAGAGAGACGACACTCACATCGTTCATTAGCGGAAAGGTATACCCACAAAAAAACACCATAAAGGTTGATAATAAATCTACAATGAAATTTAAGTGTTTTTATAATAATATTTATGCATACTGTACTTTAGTTGTAAAATTCACTCGCTTAACAATTTGCAACAATAATATAAAATTTATCCGAAATTTCAGGCATATTTTTTCAATGAGAAAAAAACTTACACAACGGAAAAAAACAATCATATTTGAAATCAGCATCTTTAATTATAACAAAGTTACTGAAAAAATTTCTTTGACAATTTGGTAACGTATGATCTAGAATTTTTTTTAAATATGGAATAATACATTATTTTAAAAGAAAGAGTAATTAGATTTTTAATCTCACAGTGGTGCGAATGAAAGTGTTATGAACATAATAATGAAAGGGTCATAAATATGGTTTGGACACATGGAAAGAATGAGTGAAGACAGAATGGTAAAGAAGGTATATATAAACGGCGTGTGCGGAGCTAGAAATAGAGGAAGGCCGAGGAAAACATGGCACGATCAAATCAATCGAATATTAAATGTCGATCACGTGAGGTGTCGGAGAAATAGACGTGCGTGCATGACAAGATGTATGAATGTAGAGGAATCGAGAGAAGTATATAAGGGCAGAACAGTGTGGCGTACCATTCTTTCTGGCTACCCCTCCGGGGAGGGTAATGGTTAGTTAGTTAGTTAGTTAAAGTCGTGTCACACTGTTTTAAACAAGCTCTCCACATCGGTCCCCACCGGCGGCTTAAAACTGTGTAGACACTTGTTTGAAACCAAAATTCGTTTGACCTTCAACAAACTTTGTGGACGGACGCGCATAGTATGCGTGTGGATCCACCGTTTAAACACGCATTCTACATGTGGAGAGCTTGTTTACAACAGTATGTGGACGCTACACCAACCGTGGGCTCCACAGATCTCCACCAAGGTCACACCTGTGTAGAGCTTGTTTTGAACTATTCGTCTTAACTTTGTCTTATGGATTAATATTTTAATAACAAAAGTACTGTTTTTAAGAATTCGGTTAAAGAATTACTCGAAGATGAATATTAAGTCCATCACTATCAGGCCTGATCGAATGCAGAACCAGGTGCCCGTGATCCCTGTCATGCTGCCGCCTGCTATTTACCTTCTCCACTTATCGTCGCTGTTTATTAATTTTGTAAAGCACTGCCGGGGCCGGTGAGGCGCTAAACAAATTAGTGGCAACATTGTATGGTTTCGGATGGCGTCGCGTCGTGCGGTTATAGGCCGGATATAAAATGATTTTACCCTGGATGAAATTCGGCAAATTGATCTGTGTTTATGTCCCGCCCTGATCATCCCGTTTAGGTTTTGATTACGTCGTTTTATTTTTATTTAAATGTTTATATAAATAAATACTTGTAGACAAATTCTGGATTTTTTCCCATTGCGGGTTAATAATTTTTTAAGGATTAATTGTATCTCAATAGAGACGAAGATGTAAATTATTTGGAAACAGAATATGGCAGTCGAGGCTTTTACAGGACTTATGACCTGTCATTGGTTGGGTTAAGCGATCACTTTATGTTTAACAACATTCACCATTCCGCCTTTCTTACGACACCACGTCTGACAAATTTTTGGAGCTTGTATACATGTTAATATTTTTCAATAACTTCACTGTTGGTAGGTCCATCTATACTAGCGCCATCTATTCAGATAATTTGTAAGCATTAAGCAGAAAATCTTTATTAATGCAATGTGAAAGGCTTTTACGCAATTATCACATTGCTAGATAACGCCTGGAGTGAAACTCCAATTTTTATGCTATTAACTTGTACCAGTTTTTTATAGAATTTGGCGATGAGGTTCGCAACCCATCACACCGCGTCTCTCGCGGGGCGAAAAGAGAAGGATGGAGTGCCGCATCAGTAAAAGTGTGACAATCCATTCTTTCTGCCTACCCTTTCGGGGAGACGGCGTGATGGTTAGTTAGTTAGTTAGTTAGTTTTTTTTTGTAGACAGATACTGGATTTTTACCCATTGCGGGTTACTAATTTTTAAGGATTAATTGTATCTCAATAGAGACGAAGATGTAAATTATTAGGAAACAGAATATGGTAGTCGAGGCGTTTACAGGACTAGACGTGGCTCTTTTCAATTGACTTATTTTTAGGAGTGGAATAGAGCAATAGATGTATCCACTTGTGTGTTCACTTCTATCAAATGACTAAAGGCAGAAACATACTATTAACACGCGACGTGGCGTGTTTACTCCCACCACCGGCAACACGTCGATCTAGCTCGTCTGGATCCGTTCGTAGTGTGATTCTGTTAATAGAACAATACAATTTGATTCGACTCAACACGCATCACGTGGCATCGGGTGGCGTGGCGTGTTAATAGTATGTTTCTGCCTTAATTGTTACATACACTCCTCTTTCTTCTACTTTACGAATGCTTTTAAAGACTCAAAGTATTTTTTTTTATTTCATAAACTTGTGTTTATTTACTGTTTTATTTTCAATGGTAAGTTTAAAACTTTTGAGCTAAATAAAAAAAAGTGTGGAAAGCATATACGGATTTTTCTTTGCACGTATGATATATATCATAAGAATCCAGATACGACTTCATCGAATCTACCCCAGAACGTTGAATACTCTTCTCATCCCCCGGGCGGGGAGGCCGACGCGACGGTCGATATCGAGACTCGCGACTCCTAACATAAGTGTATGTGAGAAACAGAAGACACGACTGCACGAAGTCTCAAGAATATACAACGTGTGAGCAGATCTTTGTGTTATGTGTTATGTGATATCCCGAACAGCCTGCGTTATGAGCTACCGAAACCATAATACTGAATAATCTACTTTTAGCTGAAAATATTTTAACGTTCATTTTACCTTTAAAGTTCCATTTGACAGCCGGTGAAATGTTTTCGTTCTGTTAATTTATTTGAAACGAAACTAAAATATTGTAGGACTACGGCCATCTGGCTCACTCTGTTATTTTTCGTATATACTGGTCTTTTAAATTGGCCTACACAAACATAATAAAGTAAAACTAAAATTAACCTGTAATATGTTAATAAAAATCTAATAATGTGAAATCTTATGATCATCAAGGCAACTGACGTATTAGTCTTGTATACACAAGAGGTAATAATAATATTGATTCCTATATTTTTAAACAAACTAAAAACATTATTTATTAAACTTTAAACAATGATCTAATTAATACTCGTATTTCAAATAGTCTTTAGCCATCATAAATATTATCCACCTGAACAAAATACAGTTAAAAAAAATTATATTATAAAAATAACCTTGATCCAGGTATTTAAGATTAGTAAATTATATTACTCTTTTGGGATTTTACAAATTTCATAGAATTAACTTATAAAACATTTTCAGTAGATAGTAAAATGTTATTTAATATGGTGAGTATTTATATACGGAACATGGATGAATGTTTGTAGGTACTGTGAAACACGTTCTCTTGTTCGAAATGTGGATATATCGTATACTCCGTACTTTAAACGAATAAAATCAATACTCGAGGAATAATTAAGAGGCGTCGTGGATTTGACAGAATTTTGGTTCCGAAATGTGAACGCGACCTAATTCAAATAATCTATACTAATAATCCACTACCACAGCAATCATATTTAAACAATGGTTAAAATAATATACAAGTATGTGTCGTTCATATTCATTTGAATGAAAAATATTTAACATATTGCCATCTCCCTATTTGGATATTATATACGTACTTTATTTTAACTAAATGTACAAGCTATATTAATGTATTTAATTCAGTTATAAATAATAATCTTCTTCTTCTTCTTCACTTTTAATAGACTCAGGAGTCTGTTATTTCAGGCGGGTCCTCTTGAGACGCTGAACTCCAGCTTTCTCTCCACCGTTTCGGGGGTCTTCCCGGTCGGCGTTGTCCGTTTGGCGTTCCATGGAGAGCTATGTATGATATCCTATTTGAGCTCATTCTTTCTACATGTTGATGCCAGTATCGCCGTCTTTGACGTCCCCATCTGACCACATCTTCGACCTCGTAGATTTCTCGGATTGCTGTATTCCGGGTTAGGGTTAACTAGGGTTTTGCCAGCTATAGCGCGGAGTGTTTTCATCTCGGTTGTCCTGAGCATGCTCTTTGCCTTGACAGTGTCTGCCCTTGATTCAACGCCATATGTGAATAATCACCATTAAAAATCATTCATTTTTAGAAGTAAATATTTAATATTATACTTCTGTTCAGCTCTTTATACCTATTTGAGATCTGTTAATTTTATGTTTATACAATTCTGTATTATATAGTATATCTTGTATAAACCTGAAGTAAACAAAATAGTCACGTCGGATTACTCCTAAAAATCAGTAATTCTAGCCAGCACTCCACCCCGACCCCCAAACGCCTTCTGGCACTAGGACTGTATTATCCAGCTTAACGAATGAGGACCGCACATGTTTAGTAAATAAACTTAATTGCCAAATATATTTGTGTTGTTCGGCTTTGAGATATTTAGTAATTCAGGTTGAACAAAACTTTCCTTTATAAATTGCAATATGAAAAAGAAAATATTTTAATGAAATAACAATTTAATAAATATTGTGGTGCTATATTTGCTGATTTTGTATTGCAAGACAAAATTACGTATAAAAAAAATATAACCCTTATTGTGTTGTTATGGTGAGTATTGCCGTATCCCCCAAGCGTACTCAATGTAGACCATTGTTACAATAAGGTCAGCTAACGACCTACTATTTTATGTAATATATAGCCATTCTAACTCCACAGGTTATGGAATGAATATGGGGAACCCATGGACAAATTTAGGACACGCAGTCAGGTGGCAGAGTATAGCATCTACTTGCTTATCTAAAGGCCGTGCCACACTGTTTGAAACAAGCTCTCCACAAGGCTGACCTTGGTGGAATGTGGAGCCCCATATGTGGAATGCGTGTTTACAACAGTTTACAACACGCATACTATGCGCGTCCGTTCACAAAGCTTGTTGAAGGTCAAACGAATTTTGGTTTCAAACAAGTGTCTACACAGTTTTAAACCGCCGGTGGAGATCGATGCGGAGAGCTTGTTTAAAACAGTGTGGCACGGCTTTAAAGCGCAATTTCTCTCGTACCAAATTCATAAAATAATGCGTACATATAAATTCAAATACATGCGCCTCCCTTGAATTGTACAAAATGCAATATGTGAAGCCTCATCTGGAGCAAACATGTAAATAAATATATTGTATATATTTTTTCCATTTCGTTTTCAAACGGAAGTTGGAACGTCGAGGCATGAGTATGTAGGTACTCGTAATTCAAATATCCGGGAGAGACGTGCTGTATTGAAAGACTCTTCTTGCAGATCACAGCGACGACAGCCGGGGGTCAGATCAATAAGCTTGCACAGGTGCATGGGGGACTCGTGCTCTGTGAAGCGTGAAGCAGGAGAAATAGTTTCTCGGGTAAACTGAGAAAACGAGATAAATCTATTTTGATAATATGATTGATTATTTAGGGAAACAGATTATTATGTAATAGTCCATTGTTTTGGCCGAAACACGATGATATTTTAACATTTAATAACTGTTAATTGTCGTAAAGTTAAATAAATACAATTTGTGATATAAAACAAAGTTTTTTAATTAACAGTTATAGATTATTATGTAATTTAGGATGCAAGTAACTAGCTAACCATCACGCCATTTTCCCGGAGTGATAGGCAAAGATGATGGACCGCCATACTGCTCTGACTTTACACACCTCTTGAGATTCCTCTACATTCATACATCGTTACATGCTCGCTCGTCGATTTTTCCGGTTAATTTTTACAATATTTTAAGCACACTCCTACGTAAAAAAACTAACTAACTAACCATCAAGCCGTCTTTCCGAAGGGGTAGGCAGAAAGAATGGACTGCAACACTTTTCTTTCCTGACATATTTCTCTCGTTTCCTCAACATTCATACATCGTGTCATGCACGCGCATCGATTTCTCTGACTCCTCACTTGGCCGACATTCAATATTTGATTTATTTGATCGTGCCACGTATTCCTCGGTCTTCCTCTTTTTCTGATTCTAACTCCTACGTTTGTTAAACAAATCGAAAATATGCAGTTAACATTACTTGGCAGTGTTACGTTTCTTTTTTAAAGGGAGCAATGCCCTTTTCAAACATAGGCAACCATTGAAAATGTTAGCTCTATATATTTGGTCATGCTGTAATCTGTCGCGAGTACCAGGCTTATTGCGTCAATGCTAGATCGCTGAAAACGTTTTAACGTGCCTGGAATCGTAATCTAGTCGGTACTCTGATGTGTGGGTTCAACAAGATGTGCAAGTTTTTATGGAAATTGAATACTTTAAATACGTTCTGGATCCCGCTACTTAAAAACCAAACTTAATTTACTTTTTTTTTTGTGAATGTATACTTATACTTGTACACGAATCCTGGAAATCCAGGATTCGTGTACAAGTATAAGTATACATTCACAAAAAATATTTGTAATCATTCTGGTCAATTCTTTGGCATATAGATAGGAATGATACTCCAGGCGCTAAACAATGCGCTAATGGCGATAGCCTTCACATTGTGTTAATAAAGTAGTTTGCTAAATGCTAAAAATTAATCTCCATAGATGGCGTTAGTGTGTGGATTATATAGATTAATCTTAAAAAGATTAACATGTGTTATCAAATCTACATAGATGGCGTATTGAAACTGACATGTGAAGATAAGTATAGATTTGTAGCATATATACAACCTCCAAAAATTTGTCTTACATGGTCATAAAGAAAATAGGTGGAATGGGGTATGTTGTAATTACATAAAGCGTGCGCTTAATCCAACCAATGACAGGTCATAAGTCCTGTAAACGCCTTGATCAACCATATTCAGTTTCCAGTTTGCATCTTCGTCTCTATTGAGATACAATTAAATTTCATTAATTAACTTTAATTATAAAGGTATTTTGGCATAAAACATGAAATTGAAATCCAAGTTGCTTTTTCACCTGTTCAGGTTAAAGATTTGTTAATCCTTAATGATATGATGATGAATGTTAACAAGTCCAAGGTAATGATTGTTGAAAAAGAAGAAAACATTAGCGTGAATGGTGAAAATTTGGAGCAAGTAGTTGAGTTCGTGTATTTAGGTAGTATGTTTACAAGAGATGGGCGAGTGGAGAGAGATATTGAAAGAAGGGTTGGGGCAGGCAACTAAGTGAATGGTGCACTTAAAGTTGTCATCGCAAACAAAAACCTTTCCAAAAAAGCTAGAATGGCAGTGCACAATGCGAAGCATGGAACTGGCAAAAGAAGGATGAAAGTAGAATAAATTCAGTAGAAATGAGATCTCTTAGACGAATGTGTGAATACTCTGTGTATGATAGAAATGAAAATGAAAATATAATAAGTGAATGCGGTGCGAATTATGGTGTTGTGAACAAAATAATGAAAAGATCATTAAGATGGTTTGGGCATATGGAAAGAATGAATGAAGAAAGAATGGTAAAAAAAATATATGTGTACGATGTAAATGAAACCAGAAATAGAGGTGGACCGAGGAAAACGTGGCACGATCAAATATCGAATGTCGGCAATGTCAGAGAAATCGACGCGCGTGCATGACACGATGTATGAATGTTGAGGAAGTGAGAGAAATATGTCGGAAAGAAAAGTGTGGCAGTGCATTCTTTCTGCCTACCCCTTCGGGGAGACGGCGTGATGGTTAGCTAGTTAGTTAGTTTAAAGTCTTACCTTAACTGATTTAAAATGTGTTTGTCGGGTCATAGATAGAACACGAAACAATAACGAACGATGACTGAATTATTTAATTTGATACTTGAAAATGTACTCAGTGTGCGGGATCGGTCAGCACGCGGAAGTTAACTGTGCTTCTACAGCTCCCTTCCTGCCTTCGGGTGATCACCGGCCACCTCCACATTTACTGGAATACTCGAATAAGGCGTGCACACATTAATGACCCGCCGTGGTTTAAATTGATTCATTTCTTTCCTTGGTCATCCGTTATTATTTATGTTATGTCATTTCCTTCCACCGAAACCGTCGCATGAGTACCAATAAAATTATATTTAATGGTTACTTTTTATTTCAACATTTGTCTAGCGCCTAGCTTACTATTTATACAATTAAAAACAATGCCATTACTGTTAAAATTTAAAACACTGTTATAATATCACATTTTCTTTTTATTCACTGAGAGTGTCGCGACAGCTGTTTCGCCAACCGATATTGGCATCATCAGGTGTTACAATAAACTTGTTTATGAAACAGTTTATTGTAACACCTGATGATGCCAATAGCGGTTGGCAAAATTAAATTGTGATATTACAACAGTGTTTTAAATGTTAACAGTAATAATGTTAAAGTATCATAGTGTTTCGGCCAAAACAATGGACTATTTAAATACAATGTCTTTAAGATATGACAAATTATACATATTTTCTATTTTTATACCTAACTATAGTTTTTTTTTATAAACAAAGGGGATGTTGAGTGCACTAACTAATTGAAGGCTGGCTATTACAAAGGTGCCAAGTGGTTTGAACATAAAGCATATAAATTAAGCAAAAACTGTTTTTTGTTACATATGTCATGTACCGCGTGTGGCATTTTTGGGGTAACATTTGAACTAGGAAGTTAAGGCATTAACGCTTTGGAATTTTATTGTAATACACTTTGTTATTAAAAAATAAAGCTGTTTGTTTTCCACTTAAATATTAAATATCATGACATGTTTCGGAGGAGACCTTTATCTTCAAGTGTATAACAAAAAAACTAAAGAAAGAAAGACTTATTAAAACGTATTTAAAAATTAATAAATACAAAGGAACAATACATTTGAATTTAAAGAAAAAATACCGGGAATAATTGCTTTAAGAACTTATAATTAATGTTTCAAGATAATAATTATAAATGATAATGTAAAATTGTAATTTGGAAAAAACGTACATTTGAAAAGAGATATTTTAATAATTGATTAATTTGCGTTGAAAATATTATTGGGAATGGGAGCTTGAAAGACTAGAAGTAGAAAGGATATTAAGGAGAAATGAGTAAAGTGAGGAATCCGATTATTAATGATGTTGGAGAATGGTTTAGTTGCAGCACAACATTCCCGCTTTAAGCTGCTGTATCAAGGGTAGAATTACCTATGATTCTGTCCAACCTCCGGTAGGAGAGGAATGACAAGAAGAAGAAGGGTATTATTATCATTTTTACTATAATAGAATTCCGTATTTATTTCAATTATTCAGTAAGAAATGGGTAGCAAGGAAATATTTGAATTAAATAATTGCGATCATTTTGTAATCAACCGGGTACAGATAAAGTCTCTTTATTTGTAAACTAATTGACCTGAACCTTTTAGTGATCTACACAGAGAAAGGGACCCTCCATTTTTTTCAATAAAATACTCAAATATAAACCAGCATTAGACGTAATAGCCATAAGATCCAAGTTTAAGTATAACATTAGGCAGAGCACCTCCGTACTTCCCACATATCTATTAGTGCCTACCTACATCCCATCCCTTTTGACATTTTAAGAGAAAAATATGTCAATCATTTATTTTCTTATATTCTTATATCAAATAAAGATTTATTTTCTTCAAAAACCTTTCTAGTACCGCTCTCAGGATAACCTTTTTAAAAGCCACCCTCCTACACAGTCTATTTACGGCTACATCATAAGCTGCTATTTTTATAAAATTTATATTTTCTCTTCTTCTTCTTCCTCAACCTATTCTCGCCCACTCCTGGACAAAGGCCTCCTCCATTTGCTTCAATGTCATTCTGTCCAATGCAGACTGCATCCAGGTTATTGCGGTCGTAGTTGCGGTCGCCCTGCACTTCTCTTCGCCGTCCACGGTCTCCAAGTTAGCAGTCTTCTTGTCCATTTTTCATCTGAATTCTGGCTACGTGACCCGCCCATTGCCATTTTAAAGTCGCCACCTGGTGGATGATGTCCTTTGTTTTTTCTCTCACCGTATTGTTTCTGACTCTGTCTCTTAGGCTTATTCCTAACATGAATCTTTCCATGGCTCTTTGGGTCACTCGTAGTTTCTCGGCACTTTTTTTGGATAATGTAACAGTTTCAAGACCATAAGTACCAACTGGCAGAACGCAGGCTTCATAGACTTTTCGTTTCAGGTTGATTGGTATTTTTCGGTTTTTAAGGATGTAGCTCAGGTTTCCGAAAGCTGCCCAGCTTAGTCCAATTCTTCTTTTTCATATGTCATATATATTTTACATAATCCCTGTAATGAAATTTCGGTGAGGGGCAATAATAAGATATATGTTTAAAATAAACTGTTTAACCACTTGTGAGTTTCATTTTCTCGACATGTTTCAAAGGTTTCACTTTATAAACTTTTGAATATACTTTCGAAATATGTCGAGAAAAATAAACTCTAAAAATTAAACAAGTGGATAAATTAGTGTTTTAATTCATTAAAAATCGCCATTATGGACTTCCACAGTCTTAACGCTTAAGTTTATCAAACATTTAAATTATTTTACAAAATTCTACCCAAGAATGCTTGTATAACACGGGAAGCCGCATCGAACTTTCTGGTTGACAAGGAGCACCTCACCGAATCATACATTTATTTAATTAAGCCATAAAAAATACAAAAGCTCTCTTGTATGGAAAAGAATTAATTGAAAATGAAATGACAGGGGGAACTTCCGACGGCGAACATATTGGAACTTTCCACTATTGATTTTTTAATGTACTACGAAGTTCCTATTTCTGGATCTAAAATGTATTATCTTTTATTGTAGCAGGCCGCCACTTTGTATTTAATGTTCAAGTCATTACTCATGCCAGGTACTCACGCAAAGCTCCAGCATCGGCGTAATTGAATCATTAGATCTATTACAGACTTAATGACCTGTTGCAATAAATTATGTTTTCAAGTGATGATTTTCTAATGTCGAAACAAACGTTTATTTTATTTCAATTTCCACTACGACACTAAGTGTTTTGAGAAATGATTCTTATTATTATCTTTATGGCATTCAAATATGTATACAAAAAATTACATATTTAAATAAAATAATAATACACTTGTAAAATTTGGTATACAACCACTTTATTCATTATAAACACCAAACGGTTTCGCTCCCGCCGAAACTTCGTCAGGGCGACAGAATAAATGTAGCAATTAGTCTGTTGAACTACTCGAAGATCTACGTCTTTCATATTAGTGAAAGTACATTCAGAAGTCAAATACCTACTGTATATTCTGTCGTTCTTTGTCAGGGTAAAAGAATATCAGTACATTCTGTTACCCTGACGAAGCTCCGGCGGGAACGAAGCCGGTTGGTGTTTATAATGAATAAAGTGGTTTATATACAATTTTTACAAGTATATAAGTATATATTTATATGTAATAATGTCACACCAAAATATTTAATATTATACGAGTATTTATCTAAGTAAACCTCTGTTTGAGTACTAGTCTAAACAGAAAGATTAGCGGAATGATGACAATATTGATTTCTATGTATGGAAATAAGTTTTAAAAAACACTGCTTTACTACCTACGTGACTAAACATCACGCCGTTTCCCCGAAAGGATAGGCAGACAGGATAGACTGCCACGCTGCTCTATCCCGAGAGGAATCGCACACATCGCAACACGCACACTCGTCGATTTTCCGACACCTTTTCACAAATGACCATATTGGTCATGCCATATTATCTTCGGCCTTCCTCGGCTTCTTTTTCCATTCACACTGATTGTATACAATTTTAAACTATTCTTCTCTCGTCCATTGTTCTAAATATCCAATGGCTGAGAGAATAACAGTTTAAAGTTGTATACAAACAGTGTGAATGGAAAACTATATAAGTGATATTTTTTTAATTTTCTTAGGATGCGATCATCTGTCTTATATTTTCCCGTTATTTCGTCGTTTGATATTCTATCATATCATACATCGTTTTCTCATTTCTACGGCATTATCATCCTTCTTTTGCCAGCTCCTAGCATCACTTCCTAATATTTTTAAAACATTTTGCTATGTCATGGCATCCTACGTTGGATCGTTTTTATTTTTTTACAAAATAAAACTATCTGGGAGAATTCTGATCTCTGAAGCTTCGGCTCGTTGCATTTGATTCTCGTATAAAATTGTTTTGTATTTGCTTTATAATGTTTCATTTTGTACCCCCCGCCGTAGACCCCGCCGTACCCCCCGCCGTAGCCCCAGCCGCCCACGCCCCCGCCCACCGCCCGCCGCCCTCCAGCCACCACCCTCCACTCGGCCCTAGGCCCCAGCCCAGCCAGCGGCGCGCGCACCGTCTGGTGCACCGCCCGGGTCCATCGACTGCGGTGCATTGACGTTTCTGGGCAGCAACCACTGCTAGCTATACACTATCTCACTATATACATTGTTACCACCATCGCTATATTTATCATTACGTGATAAGATCGAATGAAATCGTGGGAAGCAGCTCCATCTTTAATTGCATTTATATGATAATTTAATGATTTTACTGAAATCTCTTGATGGAAGTTCATTTTAAATAATAATTCCGATGATGATAGAATACAGAGCGACCAAATAAGAAAGAAATGTAATGCAAAGGCAAAAGTTAATTAAAAAAAGGATCCTATCGATGGTTTGGACAGATGTCGAATAATGTGAGAGAAAACGATGTATGATAAAATACCGAACGGCGAAATAAGGAAGAAATGTAAGACAAATACTAATTCCACTTTTGGGCTTTATTTTGACAACAACCGGTTTTCCCAGGCTCGCGAACATCGACAGATTGGTCTATATTGAATTTATATTATAGTAATTCACCAAGATTGATCTTTGGATACGCAAACATAAAATTTAAATTATTTGAGTGGGTCCCTGGATGGTTTAGATTCACAATTGGACCCGGTAGGTGACCATTCGTACCTTCTGGGAAGTTCATGAATAATTGACTTTCGGAGAATAATATATAGTTATGTTTGTGTACCATAGTTGACGCTGATGTTGAATTCTGTATTTAAGCATGCGCAAATCACTTGCAATGTAGCGTGGCGTAGATTTAAAATTCGGTTTGCTTTGTTTCGATATTCCACGTTTGGCATGTATCACAATGTCAAATCGAAAATACAAATATCGAAAAAACGTTTGCTGAACCAGCTAATAGCAGGCAAGCCATCGTTTGGGCAGGACAACGTCTGTCGGTAAAATATATAATATTAGGCAGGTGCGCACCTGAATTGATCGCCCGGCTATGTATGTTCCGATCATAATATATATTTGACTATGAGCCAAGAAAAGCAAACATAAATGATAAATCGATATTTTAATTTAACCAACATCACGGTGACGGATACTAAAATATCCCACTGAAATAAATATTTGCGGAATAAAATTATTACATCATTGTACTGGCACCGGGCGTGGCGCGAATGGGCCTACACCAGTCTTGTCTGAATAAAAAAAATACATTAATTCTCATTTAATGGCCCGCGGACTTATTTCTCTCAATGAGTTGCATAACAGTTGATTAGCTATAAAGCGATGCCTTTCAGTAAGAATCGTAGCAAAGTCACGTTGTTGAAATGCAAATATCCCGGAGTTTCAAATATATGTATGCTCGTATATACCGTCGAATTTAGTCTTGGACTTGGATCTTATGGCTTACAGAGGTTCGGCTCTTGTGGCTGTTCCTGTCACGTCTGATGGGAGCATTGATGAAAGGCTGATTTGGTTTATGCGGGGGCTTGATTTGTATGGTTTTTGGCACTTGTGGCGTCTGGGGGTATTTGGGTCGTAAACTGAGAGGTATTTTATGGTGTGGTTAGGATGTGAAGGAAATTATTTGTAAAAATGTTCGGCAAGTTTCTGAATTAATTTATAACTGTTAATGAAAAAACTTTATATCACAAATATTATATAAAAAATTATAACAAATAAATTATTCAAATTGACATAGGAACAAATACACATAAAGATTCAAAAAATTTCGAAAATTTTACATTTGATATATTATTGTAACATCAGATGATGTCAACATTGGTTGATGAAACAGCTGTCGTAAAATAAATACAATTGTGTTATAAAAACGAAGTTTTATAATTAACAGTTTTAAAATGTTGAAGTATCAAAACAATGGACTATTGAATTAATTTATTCATCATCGAAATTTCCGATTCTATGTGCAGTTGTTGGTTGATTCTGGTCCATGGAGGCGCACCAATCAATAATCGGTTTGCCTAATTTTGCTGGATTTGTGGTTTCTGTATGTGATTCGAAGCTGTATAGCCCCAGATCGGGGCTACGGAAGTGAAGATTCGCTTTATAAACATTTTGTATATTAGGAGTTTACGGTGTATATCAATACTAAAAACAGCCCATTCGCGTTAGAACTAACTAGGTCCATCGAGATCTGCTGTATACTTTTACGAGACTGGATCTCCTCGTATCGGAAAGCTTTAGATAAAATATAATACTATATGTCGTGTTTATGTTCTAAATATTGTTCTATTTCTGGTTCGACGTTTGGTAACAAATAAACGTCTTAATTGTTATATTTGATAGATAATCCATTGTTTTGGCAGAAACAATTTGATATTTCAACATTATTTAATGTTTGTTCTTCTTCTTCTCCTGTATTTATTAAATAAATAAGCCATTTTAAAAATGTTTACATGTCTTTGATGTAATATGAATATTCAATCAGCCTTTTAAAATAAATTCTGGTTTAACTGTTAAATTATTTTTTCTACTGAGTTTACGAGTATATTAAAATGTATATAGTCCATTGTTTTGGCCGAAACACTATGATACTATAACATTACAAACTGTTAAATTAAAAAACTTTGTTATATGCATCACAATTGTATTTTTTTATTTTTCGCGACAGCTGTTTCGCCAACCTATGTTGACATCATCAGGTGTTGACATCATCATAATATATCAAATGTCAAATTTTCGTGATTTTTCGAACCTTTATGTGTATTTGTTCCTATGTCAATTTGAATAATTTCTTTGATATAATTTTGAAGTTCTTGCTGAAATTGAGTTAGGTACCTAAATATTTTAATTAAACGAACGGTTAGTTACTATTTATAGTAGAAAATATTAAAGGTGGAAAATATAATAATAATAATAATAAAACAGTAATTAGAAGGAACAATTACACATAATATAGAGTCAAAAACGATGAAACATAATTATAATAATTACAGACGATAAACAATATAAGGAAGCAGAATTACAGAATAAGTAAGATGACAAAAGTTGGAGGTATTATTAATATTTTTTTGCTAGATTGTGATACATAAAACAAGTTTTTTTTAATTTAAAGGTTTATAGAAGTTGTATATATTTTTTTAAAATTAAGCGACCATGTTTGTATTCGGAACAACATCATACGTGAATGATGTGATGTCCATAAATAGAGGAATTTTGAGAAAAATGGTCGGATGTCCATTTTTTATTTATCCTCTGGGAAAATTGAGTAATGGTTGGTTATTCAATTGAAAAAAATAAAAAATAACAAACCGTTATGCACCAGCAATCCTAATATATTTTTTTCCTTTTCGAACACCTTAAATAGTAGGTAGGCAACCGAAGCCTGTGTATACGAGGTAACTCTACTGAGAATAATTCTTGAAAATGTTCTTGAAGTTTAATCTAACGTTTTAACGTATTTTGCTTTGAGAAGAAACGTTTAAGGTGACTAGACTGTCTGCTTTTTATGGCGAATGCGAGAATTTCAAACGTCAATAACCTTCGGACAATGAAGATAGATACTTTTGACACAACATTCTCTATAGATACAGCTTCAAATCGATTGACGAAATATTTGCGAACAGTTTCCACGAATAATATTTTTATTCTAAACCTTTCACTCATTTACATGAGAAAATTATTTTATTTTTATAAATCAATGCATTTAAAATATAATATCTGTTTTATTTCTTCAAACAAAACATATAGGTTAATTGGATGGCTACATAGTGTTTTGTTTCATTCTACTTAAATGTTTATATATATTATAGGAAAGCGTGGTGTGCAATTATCTCTTGTGATTTTCAATCTCAGTTACCAAAAAGGGACATAAAAATTTTACCTTTTTGGACTAAAAATTGAATGAGAACATTAACCTCTATAGTGGTGCTGACTACCTTTGCCGTCCAAAAACATCGTTCCAATCTGCGGCAGACTACATTTGCAGTTCGTATTTTAATGTCTTATAGACTTTTTTTTACTCTTGTTTCTATGAAATTTTATGATATTTTAAAATTATCTGTCTTAGCTGTAAATGTACCGAACCGCAGTTCAAGACCGTTTTTTTTTTTACTGTAAATGAAGTCAGACGCATAAGGGATGTTATTATAAGATAATCCATTGTTTTGGCGGAAACACTTCGATATTTCAACACTATCCACTGTTAAATTAAAAACCCTCTTTTAATATAAAAAATTTAGTTTATTTTTTATAAAATCGTCGCGACAGCTGTTTCGGTAACCGATGTAACCATCGTCAGGTATTAAAATAAACTTGGTGTTACAGTTTATTGAAACACCTGACGATGGTAACATCGGTTACCGAAACAGCTGTCGCGACGATTTTATAAAAAATAAACTCAATTTTTGATATTTAAACAGTGTTTTTAATTTAACAGTGAATGATGTTATTATTATTATTATTATTATTATAACTAACTAACTAACCATCACGCCGTCCCCCCGAAAGGGTAGGCAGAATGAATGGACTGTCACTCCATCCTTCTCTTTTCGCCCCGCGGGAGACGCGGTGTGATGGGTTATTATTATTATTATTATTATTATTATTATTATTATTATTATTATTATTATTATTATTATTATTATTATTATTATTATTATTATTATTATTATTATTATTATTATTATTATTATTATTATTATTTGGTTGAATCGATGTTAAGGATATCATAGTGATTCTCGTGACATGTGATAGGTAGCTTATTTATCGCCATTTTATTATCACGTGAATTCTTGCAATCACACTGCCCTCGCCGGGAATCGAACCCGGAACCTTCGGGGTGGCAGTCAATGCACTTACCACCCGGCCACGAAGGTCGTCTATTTTATATTGTATATGTCGTAGGTATATGTTATATTATAATAATACAAGAGAACGAATCAAGGTGGAAGAAATGGATTTAAGCAAGTTCATGGTTTGAACAAGTATTAAAGATAGACATGGACGATGTGAATGCAGCACGAAATCAAGAAAGATAGAATTAATGAAGATTTGGAGTCGTAAAGAGCGTTCATGGTGCAACTGTCATGATAGTCTCAGTTTGTTGCATATTTTGAATTTGGGTTAGAGTTTGTTTGAGCTATCCGTTTATAAGCGGTACCCGGTGTAGGAGAGTAAGCACTGAGAGAAAAGTATGTTTCCTTGCCGCTCTGACGAGTGTTTATAAAGGTGTTTCGAAGCCACGTTTCAAAGGCAAGAATGCATAAATATTTATGACGCAATCCGCGAAATCAGCTGCGAGATTGTTTGGTACACACGCGGGAATGTTTGCCTTACGCTGCTCAGTTAATGGCTTCTAATGGGTTCATTGGGGGCGATTTCAGGCCGCTGTGCTTCAATGTTCATTCTTAATTTATTTTTTATTTGTGTACGAACGATTACGTTTGAGTATTCTAATTACGAACTTTTAGCACTTATCTCAATGTATTTATGTTTAATTATGAATCTCTCTGCGGTTTATTTTACTTCTTAAAACGAATTTTACACATTGGATTCAACATACAGTGTTTTTAAAAACAATGTGTTTATACTATTTTAAATAGTATTAAAAAATGTCATGTAAATGGTAGCCACGAAGTGAGTGGTCCATATGAAAATTTTATTATTAAAATATCTTATTTGGTATAGAATTTTATGTTTAAATGCCTATAGAAACAGATTCTATAGATGGTTACGACACATGGAAAAATTAAACGAAGAAAAAATGGTAACTTAGGTACATGAAAACGTAGATCGTTTCCGAACTAGAATTAGAAGAAAACGTGGCACGATCAAATATTAAATGATGTGAGAATAATGAAATACTGACCTGCGTGCATGACACGATGTATGAATGTTGTGGAATCAACAGAAGTACGTCAGGAAAGAACAGTGTGGTGGTGTATGTTTCTGGGAATCCCTATTAAGAGACTATGTGATGTTTAGTTAGTTAATTAGAAACAGTAGAGTGCCTGAAAGAGATTTTATGTGTTTAAAGTTAATGGTGGATTGATTAAACAATCTGCTATAACGTTATCTGATGTCGAGGGTTCGGCTCCCTAGACCAACAATCTACAAGTTGAACCAAGTGAAGAATGATGTACCATATATTCCCGGCAGAGACGCCGCCCTCCGCCCTCCACCCGTCCACATCCCTCTCCGCTGGGTTAATGTGGTTGTGACATGCAAGGCCGGTGCAGGAGCAGAATTATTTATTGTGACTGACCTTTCCGCCTGGAGAAATGTGCGCAGTCGGTGTAATAGTGCCTCTGATATACGAGTAGTTGGGGTTGGTTTCTGCATAAATAATGACGTTCTTACGTAACTTCCGTGCTTAGGACCTGTTCCGAGTTGTTAAACTCTCACAACACCAGGTGTCCTATCACAGGGTCTTTGTGATTAATACTTGATTAAACATTTTCTATTAATATCACTGTTCCGTTTCGTCTTTCAATATGACCTCGGCATCAACAATACTGCATTGAATTGTTATATTATTTATGTACTCGTATTTATAATAATAACTTCCTTTCAAAATAACCATCGTATCACTTGCTAAATCATAAAAATAAATCTATCCTTTTGAGTTTTTGGAGAATCCAAATTTTACAAAGTTTAAGGATTTCAACTCCATACTCAATTTCATTTGACTTTATTTTAATTAAGATGTATTTTATATTGTAATATATGTCCAACTAACCTAACAAATATTGCATGGATGTTATTCTGCATATATGTACTCTCCATCATGATCAAAATAATTTCTTGAACAAATACCCTTGAAGAAAATGTCGTCAAATTAGTGATTCTGCCGTCTGATTAGGGCGACAATACTGTCTTAATCGATGAATCCAACTACGTCAACAAAATGCGCACACTTAATACTCCCACAACAAAAATCTAATTTGCAAGTCGAACGACAAGGCCTACAAAAAAACTCTAGAATTTTAAATGACTTTTAGTATCGACAAGAATTGACACTGTTAACGATAAGCAAGCTTCTAAATCTCTAGTTGTGCGTCATCAGCTCATATCAAATATTCATAACGGGATGTACCACGTTGTATTTAAATTTAAAGTTTCTTTGAATCCCTTATATTTTACAAGATGAAACCACTTCTTTATATGTAAATGATAATAGGCATGCAAAAGCTCATGGCCGGTCGTAAACTTTAAATAAATTAGCAAAAATAGTACTTTCTGAATTCTGATTCCAAGCTGGTTTTTAGATTTTCTGAATTCTTGAAATATTCATATAATTTGAAAAGATAGTCAAAGGCATTCGCCATAATATTGATCGTACATAACGTTCTCTTACACGATTCTATTTAATAAATATGAAATGTTCCACCTCCCTATCGATAGGACAACATCTTTCTTAAAGTAATAAAACAATACAACTGATCAATACCGTCGTCGCTAACTTCCAATAAAATAATCTTTGCGAGTGAGTTAGGAGCTCGATAATAATCTGTAGAGCTAATTAAATGTCACTCTGGAGTCTGCGCTGTTTCGTGTGTCAGCAAACTTCATTATAAATGTCGGCTTTAACAGCCCTGTATAACGCAATCTAACTCCTAAGGCGTGGCTCAGATGTGACGACAACGTTATATAGGTACCATGATTTACTTCACGTGGTTATGGTTCGTTTTTGGAAATGGAACAATCATCCCCAAATGTGAAAAAAGATTTTCAAAATAATAAGGACAATCTCTCTTCGCAGTTGGGTATGGTTGCGCCATGTATTGGTGTGATTCAAATAAAATGTTTTTTGTATACAAATACTGGATTTTTACCCATTGTGGATTAATCATTTTTTAAGGATTAATTGTATCTCAATTGAGATGAAGATGTAAATTATTTGGAAACAGAATATGGTAGTTGAGGCGTCTATAGGACTTATGACCTGTCATTGGTTGGGTTAAGCGATCACTTTATGTTTAACAACATTCACCATTCCGCCCTTCTTACGACACCATGTCTGACAATTTTTTGGAACTTGTATATACGAGTATGTTAATATTTTTTAATAACTTCACTGTTGGTAGGTCCATCTACACTAGCGCCATCTATTAAGATAATTTGTAAGCATTAAGCAGAAAATCTTTATTAATGCAATATGAAAGGCTTTTACCCAATTATCACATTGCTCAATAATTAACATCTTCATCTCAATTGAGATACAATTAATCCTCAAATAAAATGTCATTTTGCATCTGCATAACAATGGATACGTGATATACTAAGGATATAGTTCCATCCTAGAAACCGGAAATTAGACATGAGATAAGTGTTTATCACATCAAATATAATATAATTTGGAAATTCATCACATATTTGCAATAATTTTTACATTTTATTTTCTACTGTGTACTAAATAAGGATTTAAATGTATTCATCATTATTTTTTTCATAAATCATAAAGAAATCGAAGTAACGTTTTTAATAAGTTATACACGTGGAATATTACGGAGAAAAATGAGACATGCGTGTGAATGTGGGTGGGTTTAAAAAAGTCGATGAAGTTGTCGCCCTACCCCTTTGGAGAAATAAGTATCATATGTATTATCTAAGGTTGCGTAACATTACCCACATTACAAGTTTGAGTTGTTAATACCTGTTTTATAATTAACTAAGTTCGTGTATTTAGGTAGTATGTTTACAAGAGATGGGCAGGTGGAGAGGGATATTGAAAGAAGGGTTGGGGCAGGCAACAAAGTGAATGGTGCACTTAAAGTTGTCATCGCAAACAAAAACCTATCCAAAAAGCTAGAATGGCAGTGCACAATGGTGTTCTTCTACCGACCCTTATGTATGGAAGCGAAGCATGGAACTGGCAAAAGAAGTATGAAAGTAGAATAAATGTAGTAGAAATGAGATCTCTTAGACGAATGTGTGATAGAGTGTCGAATGAAAATATAAGAAGTGAATGCGGTGCGAATGATGGTGTCATGAACAAAATAATAAAGGGATCATTAAGATGGTTTGGACATGGAAAGAATGAGTGAAGAAAGAATGGTAAAAAAATTATATGTTAATGATGTAAATGGAACCAGAAATAGAGGAAGACCGAGGAAAACGTGGCACGATCAAATAAATCAAATATTGAATGTCGGCCATGTGAGCAGTCAGAGAAAGGCACACACGTGCATGACACGATGTATGAATGTTGAGGAAGCGAGAGAAATATGTCAGGAAAGAAAAGTGTGGCAGTCCATTCTTTCTGCCTACCCCTTCGGGGAGACGGCGTATGGCTAGTTAGTTAGTTTTATAATTAATTCGAATTAATTAATTAATAAGAATTTTGCACCATTGTTCAAGAAACAATACATAAGAAATCTTTGACAAAAATAATTAACACTTTTATCCGTTTTTACAGCATTTTGTTTTCGTCAAACCTCCCGGTTTCGCTGCTGCCGGAGGTTCGTCAGAGTTACAAAAGAAAGAAAAATGTTAACAATACTTTATACTACACCACAAATCAAGTGCTTTATACAAAAGTATAATCTTTGTCATGTGCTTTCCCTCGGTTATTTAAATTTTTGATATAAATATGTGATATTTACAGTAGAACAGCTGTTATTAAGGAACCCGAACCATGGAGGCCGTTCAAGAGCTGCCTACATTGCCGATGCCATATATTTCTCTATTATTCAGTTATATTAATAATACAATTAAAACTTTGTTATTCTAAAGTCTCATCCATACATTCATCGATCAAATCCTTGAGTTAGTTAGTGTTACCCCCCGCCCCCGGGCCGCTGCCCCGCCGCCCCCCGCCCTCGCCCGGCCAACCCGCCCACTCGGCCCGCCCACACCCCCACCCGGTAGACAGACGAAGGGGAAGCGCCAGACAGGTTGCCAGTGGCAGCCGCCACCCTTGCACCCTAAAGCATGGCCATTCAATTTAAGCATTTTATACAATTATAATATATCATAGATTTCAATAGCCTCACCAAAAAATATTGATCATTATTCGATTTTTTAATTAATTCTTCTTCTCTGGTTTCAATCCTGGGATTGGTTTGCAGCAATTTCCTCTATTATTCTCTTCCATTCTTCCCTGTCTTGTGCGGCTCTTTTGAAATCTGCATATGATGAGCAGCGCACGTCCACCAACAGGTCCTCCAGGTACTCTCGGCGTGGGCGTCCCCTAGAGTTTGTCCCCTCGATCATATCCTCCATTATGGCATGCAAGAGACCTTCTTGACGCATTACATGGCCGATCCATCTTGCACGCCTTTCGGACAAGGTCCTGAGGAGGTGCCTTCCTCCTTCGATTCCTTGCATTCGTGATGTGGTCTCTCCAGGAAATTCCAAAGAGTCTTCTATAGGACCACATCTCAAAAGCCTCTAGTCTCCGCTTATCCCTTTCGGATAGGCAAGAAACAGGTAAAATATTAATAATAATAATAGTATAATTAATTAAAACACTATATTTTCCACTTTTCCACGTTTCGAAGGCTTTTCACTTTGATTATCGAGAGATTGATATGAACATGTAAACAGTTTATATCGTATTGCCGATGATGAAGGTGAAGGAAGGAGGAAGAAAAGCTTTTGAAACTGTCGTGAAAATAAATTCAAAAGTGGAAAAAATAATATGTCAATTTATAAAAAAATTTAAAATGGTATTCCACAGTGTTAAACCACGTTTATCGAAAATGGTAAACCCACAAAAATCAAAAATGAATATACTTTGCTATTGAACCGACGATTTATTTTACCTGTTGCTGCCCTATTCTAACGGTATCCTCACTTCATTACCTAATTGAAGGATTGTTTAAATCCAAGAACTTGATTCAAGTACTTAATAAAATATATTTAGAACTATTGGTAAGGTTTACTAGATCATGTTTCTTGATACAATTACTAATTCAATCAAAAATTTATTGTTCAAATTCTAACAGATTTAGGAACGAGCTAATGAAGATAACAATTAACTAATATACAGTTCTGTTTCTACAACCATACCGCCTGAGTTCTTCCTTGGTTCCCTGTAAGACTAATGTCAAGATGACATAAGTTAGCCCATGGAAACACAAGTTCAGCCACACTTACAAAACGCGTAGTTAAACTTACACACAAAAACACTTGTTAAAACTTTGATTACATACACCACCTTGAATAAATAACAAATCAAGGTTTAATTAAGGAAACGTCTATAAAAAAAGATAATTTTAGTCCAAGTCAAATCCTAGAAGTTTCTATGATATAATCATGATATTTTTTGATAATGCCTTTAAAAAAAGTGAAACATGTCATTCCAATAAATTATTATATAATAAACCTTTTAATAATTAAATAAAGGGGTGTATTAAAACTACTTACGCTTTTGTCTTTATTATGTGCACCGCTGATATGTATGTACATATAGAAAAGAGTCAGTTAACACAAGTCTGTCGATTCCAGCGAGCCTGGCGAAACCGGTCGCTGTCAAAATAAAGACAGAAGTGGAAGTAGCCATAAAATATATTTTTATTTAATTATTATTTAAAATGAACGTCCATCAAGAGACTTCATTAAAATCATTCGATTATCAGACGTTTTTTTCGTATTAATTATTTAATATGAAGTTTTACATCATTGTTCAAGAAACAATGAATAAAGAAAATTTCAGAAAAGTATGTATGACAAATAAAATAATATGAACTAATCAAACATCGCTGTAGAATGTGTTATTTTGAAGCTAGTTGCAACCCGTGTAAATAAATATTCATGGACGTAAATTTTTTTTAGACTTAAAAACTAGGTTCACTGTATAATCGTTATCGGTGATAAGTTTTAACTTTTTATATGAATATTTTTTCACACGCTTTTAAAATTACACAATTAATCCAACACCAAATTGTTCTACTTTTGTATTCTACACTACTGTTATACAACAAAAATCAGAACAATTTTTAAATTATTCCAGAAACGTTCTCGTGCATGTGCATCGTGTACATTTCGAATTAATTTCAGTGAAAATCGAAGTATTCCTCCCTCGCTCTCTTGTATTCAAAATTCAATTATCGTATTCTTTCTTTGACGACAACTGTACAGGGTTTTCTGCCTATTTATATTATGTCAGGAAATCCTATTTGAATGTTTTTTTTTTACTTTAGATGGTTTTTGAGTTGGATTATTGCTTTATATAGGTGTAAACATCCACCCCGAGCCCATGAGCCAGACGGGAGGAGATGGAGAACCGCCCGCGCGGTACAAGGGCTGCAGCTGCATTAGGAGAGTTGCGCAGACCCCTGAATCGGGTCCAGCGCCGCGGAGTATTGATTTACGTTGCTAGGGGGCAATTGGGATGCAGTCTGCACTCGTGATATCGGTGTATGGAGCGTATCCGATTGAGTGGATTAGTATTGCATCTGTCTGCGGAATATTGCTGCTTCACTTCGAGAGCTCTGGCGGCCATCTTGCATCGTATACCAATGACAGATAATTAAATAATTATGATATTAAATAACATGAAATTCTAAACAAACTTTATTTATTTGTTTTCTTACTTAATTAAAACAGACGTCGATCAAAAGTCACCGTTATCGTGGATCGTACTTCAATGTAGAAGTAGCAATGGTCCAAGAAAGAGAGGAATGTAAAAGAAGAAGACGATTGTATCTGGCAGTGGAAAGATGGTTGTAAGAAGAATAATGTTATGTTTAACGTTAACTATCACGATATGAAGTGTTGATACAGAGGATTAACTGCCATACTCTTCTCTAACACCTACAGAGCGCGCACGATTATAGTGATTGAGAACGTGTTGGACCTTTGGAATAAAGAATGGCAATAGCCGATGTTGGAGAAGTATGTAGAGCGGATGAAAACGTTACAGACAAAATATGATAGAATGTAGCTAGTGGTATTTGATATACGTTCAATCGATCACAAAATCGATGACGTCCAAAAAAAAGTTGAGAAGAAAGATTCTATAATACTAAGAATCGACAGTTGATTATATGGTTGGTTAATTATAAATAGAGGAAGTAGTCAGAATTTTTACGCCAAATGTAAACTGGACTCCTTTTCACAGTTTTAAGTTATTTCATCATTTTCATCAGAATCTCAAATGCTGATATAAGAAAGGAATGTAGAGAGGAAGAACAAAATTATGAAAGGATCGCTGCGTTGGTTCGGACATATTCGTTGGAGCGCATGGATGGAGAAAGAATGGTTAAGAAAGTATACGTTAATGATGTAAATGGAGTACGGAGTCGAGGCAGGCTGAGGAAAATATGGCGTGACCAAATCAATCAAATTTTAAAGGTTGGAAGTAGGAAGATTCGACGTGCGTGTATGACTCGCTGTATGAATGTAGAGGAAGCTAGAGAGGTGTACCAGGATAGATTAGTGTGGCGGTCCATTCTCTCTGCCTACCCCTACTGGGAAACGGCGTGATGGTTTGTTGTTGTTGTTGTTGTCATTGTTGTCATCATTCTATATTTTTTTCTCAAAATATTGCAAAATTTCTTATTTGTTTGTTTCAATGCAAAAGTATCATACTCGTTTTATAAAATAATGAGATATATCTTTGAGTGGGGGAGGCTCTGCGAGGTACCCCGGAAGGGAGGAAGGGCCGCCCAGGGTGACCTTTTGACACGCCCTGTCTGAGTCTCCCCCCGCTAGAGGTGGTGATCGGGAAACTCCCACAAGAGCGGCATACAGTCAATAAAATTTATATTATTAAATATTATTAAATAAACAAATTTCTCAAAGTGGCAAACCAAGTGATCAGAACATTTTTGAAGTTGTTTGAATGCCATAATTGTAAAAAATATGTATGACATATGTTATATATTGTAAAAATATGTATGGTAGTACATATCATTTTACCTGTTTTCAATAGATACCTTAAAAATTAATTTTGAATTGTCTATTGATGAAATAAACTGATTTGATTTGATTTGATATACCTATATTATTTTAGCTGTTCTCAATAGATACCTTAAAAATTTATTTTGTAATGTCTATTGATGAAATAAACTGATTTGATTTGATTTGATATACGATATATTATTCTCGTATATTATTTTCCGGTTCTCAATAGATGCCTTTAATATTAATTTTCATTTTAATGTCTGTCTAGAAAATAAACTGATTTGATTTGATTTAAAAAGTTCTGTGAAAGAGTTTTCACAACTTTGAAAAATTGGTTAGTGATATCGTTTGATGTTCCCAGTCGTGACGTGACAACCTCGATTCCCTCAAAGTAAATCAATAAATCATCTCAATATTCATTTTTCTCAGTGAAACAACGTATGAACGTACCCTGTACCCGCAGGAGCCGGTACAGGGGGGGGGGGGGCGCAGGAGTGGTGAGAGACGCCACCCCCGGGGGCACGTGGCAGGTGGACGGAGTGGGACGCCGCCCACCACTCCATCATATAGTACATTCGTCTACGCTGCCGGTGTTGTGAAATACATTAACCTTTACAGACATTAAATATTAAATTTCCAACTACTTTGAGGTCTAAATATATATATATTCGCGTAAAGGGGCTGACTCCTGGTGAAGAAAATGTTATAATTTTCAGATTTTTTTAATTTCATGGAATAAAAACACATTTTCCTGGCATTAAACGTATTCATGTAAACTGAGGTTGTTCTGATACTAATAACTCTTACAAATATTGTACATAGCTAATAATATTCATACCAAATAGTAAAAACTTATGTTTCCTAGAGTTTTGAGAGAGTAGAGTTTCCTAGAGAGGAGCTTTGAAAATATTGTAGTTATTAAAAACAAGAATTTATAAATGAAAGCGAAAATGGCCGTTCGCAATGGAGGTCTGGTCACAACCCTAATGTTTGGAAGCGAAGCATGGAACATTGTGAAGAAAGATGAGAGCAGAATAAATGCGGTAGAGATGAGGTCCCTTAGACGTATGTGTGGTAGAACGATGTATGACAGAATCTCAAATGCTGATATTAGAAAGGAATGTGGAGCACACTAAGGTATTATGAACAAAATTATGAAAGGATCGCTGCGATGGTTCGGACATATGGAGCGCATGAGTGAAGAAATAATGGTTAAAAAAGTATACGTTAACGATGTAAATGGAGTACGCGGAGTCGAGGTAGACCGAGAAAAACATGACATGACCAAATTAATCCAATTTTGAAGGTGTTCATGTTAGAAGCCGTATGAATCGACGTGCGTGTATGATTCGCTATATAAATGTGGAGGAATCTAGAGAAGTATGTCAAGATAGAGTAGTGTGGCGGTCCATTCTCTCTGCCTACCCCTGCGGTGAAACGGCGTGATGGTTTTGTTGTGTGTTGTGGGAATGATATGTTTCTAATAAACTATAATAAAACAGACGTTTTCTTTCGTAATAATTATTGAATTGGGAATTTTACATCATTGTTCAAGGAATAATAAATAAATTATATATTACATAGCCATGAACCCGTGACATTTTGTTTTTGTTGATATGCTCAGAATATTGTCATCTTGGTTTAAAAAACATAATTATAAATGCTTATCGTGACCTCATACCCGTGTAGAGAATATTTTTGTTTCTATTTACAGCGCCAATCAATCAATCAACATAAACAAGTATAAATAACGTTTTAAAGAGAAAGCAACTGTTAAGTTAACAGATGTTCTGGTAAATAAGATTCCTATGAGAACGCCTCTGTGTTGTCCGGCTCCCCTACCTGCTTCTCAAATATGAAATAACACTTTTCTGTAACGGACACGTTAATAGACTCGGTTGAAAGCTCCCAGTTCAAAAGGAAAACGACCCAATAGAAATAATAATTTAGAGACTATTTTAATGTGTGACGTCACGGTCTAGTGTCGCATCACAGGTCTATTTCCATCTCACACGGGTCGCGGCACGCCAGCGTGTGTGCATAACATAGCATCATCGCACATATTTCATGCGCTGCTATGTGAAAACTGGACCTTTAGATTACGGGCATAACAACTATTACATAATAAAGTGTCCACCACAAAGGCGCCCTAGCGAAAGACCACAAGCTTATCTTTGATTCATTCGGCGATTCTCACATCCCACGTTGACAGCTGAAACACGACAGTAGACGTCATCTGCCAAATATATTTGCCGGGCATACTCAGAGTAAATGTGTTAGTTTGTGTGCACTGGATTTCGTTGATAGAAGTGGTATTACCGCTACGCAAAGGTCAGAGGTTGTACCCTGGCGCCATCATGGACGGGTCTTTTTAATCTCATTTTCAGTTTGATTAGTAATATCACTAACCTTATGTAAGGAAGTGAAGTTTGGAGCTGGCGCAAGAAGGATAAAAGTAGTATAAATGCCCTAGAAATGAGATCACTGAGAAGAATGTGCAAAAAATCGATATATGATAGAATACCGTGCCGCGAAATAAGGAAGAAATGTTAATAAATTTAAAAAAGGATCCCTGAAATAGTTAAAACATATATAACGAATGGACGAGAGCAAACTGGTTGAACTGTTGTAGACAAACAATGTGAGTGGAACGAGAAGGCGTGGAAGACCAAGGAAAGCAAGGGATGCCCAAATTAATCAAATGGCGACCACATTCGAAGTCGGAAAAATCTACAAGCGTGCATGTTACGATGTATGAATGTAGAGGAAGCTAGAGAGGTATATCAAGACAGAGCAGCGATCCATCCTCTCTGCATGCCCCTCAGGGGAAACGGTGTGTTGGTTTGTTAGTTAGTTAGTATATCAGTTTAAATATGTTCTTTCTTAAATAGGAACCGGCAGATAAAACAATATTTTGACAATCTATACAATTATTCTTCTGAATGTGAAATTAAACCATAATTGCTTCTTGTTATTAAGGAAATTTTTAGTTAAATATTGTAGCGTTCTGTGTATTTAAAGTTTTATGATTTATTAATGACGGTGAGTCGAATCGCCTTCCTTGGTTCATGAATATATAATTCCGCACAGCTGTAGGGATACAGACTTTCCCCAATCGATATTCGACGTGGGAAGGGGCCGTCAGGACAAGGGGAAGTAAATCAAGTAACACTTACACACGGATATACAATACATACAATTTTATTTATTAAAAAATATATGTAATACATGTTGAAGTGAAACCAATATTTTATAGATTAAAGAGTTTTCATTATTCATTGGAAAGGGTAACTAATACGGTTTGGACATATTGAACGAATGGATGAGCGAAAAATTGTTAAAAAGCAATAAAAAAGTAGTGTGAATGAAAAAAAGTTGAGAAAGGCCAAGGAAGACATTTATCCTGCTTTCTTTATCAATCCATTTACCTGTATTTTTTTATATTAGTGTCTTTCTTTTTTAATAATCTACATACATACCTGTATTCTTATAGTGATAACAGTCTTAACTCGTTTCAGGCTTAATGTTCTTATATGTATATAAGTTATCTGTCTGTGTCATAAAAAATTAACCGGAATTAATTCCGTCTACAACCGTTAAGTTTTTAAGATATAGCAAGTAAATAAATAAATAAATGATCAAATTAATCAATTACCATATTTAAAACAATCGAAGAGCTCTGCGTGTCACTGTATGTAAATGTAGAGGAAGCGCGAAAGATATGTCAGGATTGAAGAGTATGGCGGTCCATCATTTTTATCTAAATAATGCTTTCATTCAAAGGGTTTTGTTCTAATTGTTTTGTACTCAAAAATCATTGTTTGGCATCCTCAGTGCCCACACACTACGTACTCGTAACATGTCCGTTGCTACGTTTCCCAGCCAGCCCCCCTACCCCTGTGTACACACACGCGCAAGGTAGGCTGGCACTAGTTAATTAATTCGGAAACAAAGAGCTTCGCTGAAGGCTTCAATCCGATACACGGCACGGTGTGTACATTCACACATACATGCATATACGAATATCCCCACCACCCCATTCTCCACAATGGACCGAAGCAGACCGAGAGTTTGATCCGGGATTAATATTCCATTTCCCAGTGAACAGGTATGTTTCGCAGTCCATTGTACTAGTATAATTTATATAAAATATTTCCTAGCAATCACTACGTATAATATTATATATATTATTCTAAAGCACTTAAATTTTCTTGTTTAAATATAATATTGTCAAACTGTTAATGAATAAACTTTGGTTTTTTTGTATCACAATTGCATTTTATTTTACGCGACAGCTGTTTCATCAACCAATGTTGACATCATCAGGTGTTACAATAATATATCAAATGTAAAATTTGCTTGATTTTTCGAATCTTTATGTGTTTCTATGATGTCAACATTTTTTCGTATCACAAATACACTTGTGATACAAAAAAACTAAGTTTATTCATTAACAGTTTAAATTGTTAAGGTATCATAGTGTTTCGGTCAAAACAATGAACTATTTAATAATATATGATATACGAAAGGTCGAAACTAAAAAACCAAGTGGAATAAAACGAAGTATATATTTCGATGAAATTTTATTTGCATTAGACAAAAATTACGTGGACACTTATTATTATATGCATATTTAAATAAATAAAATCACACCCTACCCTCCTCGCGTTGTGAATTTAACATTTTTTTTTACTTTGTGGAATTCTAAATATATTTTAGTTACCCAGTCGTAATTGTGTTATTTTCGTATCATTACTAACTTTTAAACACAAAAACTTTGCAATAATACTTATTTGTCACTGTGCTATAGCTTACTCAATGCTTTTAACCGACAGCTCCTTCGGGTCGTCAGCAGTCTAGCCGTTACTTATCTCCCATTCTTGGGTCATGGACCTCCCCCTCCCATCCCATCCTCAATGAATGGGAGATAGAACATTATGTTTATTTTAACGTGGTCAAATGGACTGAATAGCAATCCAAATTATTCTCTTTCTATTCGAAAATTACATAAGTTAGGAATGAACTCTTCTCAAACTGCGCCATCTTCAATATCCACCATTTTTAGATCAACAAGTTTTATAGATTGAAGCATATATAGTATATTTAATACGTAAGGCGAAATAGATAAATCGCATACACATAATGCAAAGCTTTTATTCACTTTCACCATATATATTTTTTTATCTATCATTGCTTTAAATGAATTAACTATCGTCCCATATAGAGATTAAGACAGAACTCCACCTATGGTACTTAAAACATGTCACAATAGTATCGATAGTCATTTTTCCTCGGTTACGTGTTCCATTTACATCGTTCACATAATCATTTTCCGTCGGTTCGTTACATTTATCTAATTCATCTTAGCGATCCTTTATACATATTTTTTCCATAACGTTTTCATACTCTAACTTCTGGATTCTCTCCTTAAAATGAAGTTGGACATTCAACCGTGCAATGCTTAACCTCACTTTTATATAAATTTCTTCGGATTTATTCTAAAAAAAATGGGAAATTATTTGAATAAATTCGTTTTCTAGAAGTTTTATTACATAAGCATGACATGTTTTGACTGCTAAGGCATTATCAAAGTCTGCACGCTCGCCGACATGACAGAATGTTTCACCAGACAACACCCACAATGATATGTTTCTGCCTTTACTAAAAGAAGCTGTAAAGCTACCTTTCGTCGTACTAATTTTCATTATTTCAACTCAACCATGTTATCTTTCAAAGATCTAAAGTCAGTTAATACTTTAGAAGGTGTTTTTTCGAAAATCGTTACATTTTTATTCAATTTAAAAATAAATTCATTTGTATCGTGCAGAAGATCAAAGGCAACTGTTAATTTACTATACGCCATCACCGACCATAACTTGTTAATTTTGCTATTATCGAATCCGCCATTAAACTCCCTTAACGCCACGCCGAATTTCGTTATGGAAAACACGTTCGCGAATATTGGACTAAATTTGGTTTCAATGCATAAATAATCATCCAATTTTGGTGGATGGATAACACTATAACAATGCATACTTAGCTATCCGGGTAATGTTATAGACAACGTGACAATACCGATATGTAATAATTACAAAAACATGAGATAATAATTTATTTTATATATACTCATATATCGCTCATCTCATCATCTCGGAAGTCCTCAAAACTTGTTCGGTCCGAGATGAAGACACTGAGGACAATAACAGGCAAGATACTGAGAGATCGCGTAAGAACACCAGAATAAGAGAGGTTGAGAGACATAATCAGCCTCATGGTGGAAGACCTCCTAAAAGATGGAAGGACAGCTGGGAGTCTACCTCACAGGAGGAGCAACACTTTGGAGAACAGCCACATAGGTCTACAACAAGAAAGAAGAAGATATTTCGCTATAACTTGAATCCAATATCTGTTACTTTTTAATCTATAATAGTTAACATATTGTGCCAATTTCTAGAATCCTGATTCTTCATAATTTAAATAATTAAACTCCATACGTTTTTGGTATCCTATTATTTTATACCTTAACGATGCTTGTTCGAATATAAAGTATGCACAGTTTTTTTAACAGTTTCGATATAATTTTTATTGAATGTTTTATTTATCCAAGAAATCTAAAATGCCCACTGGTGTTCTTGTACTGACCCTTATGTGTGGAAGTGAAGCATGGAACTGGCAAATATTTGTCACGATTGCTATTTCGATATACTCGTACTTAGCAAACGTGCTAAAGAGAACGCAATCTCGAGTCTTGAAACTGATATGTTCCTACATTCATCACGTAGTTATGGATATCACGGAGTTAGCTAATTTTATTATACAGCGAAAATATCGGGAATATTAAGAATGTAGGAATAACAAATTAATTTCGGTCGAATAAATTCTCAAATGATCCTCAACAAATATTGGTTATCAGGAAAAGGTATTTTATTATATATCATCTTCCACATTTGTTTACACGTGTGTAAGTTCCTCTCTCATGGGGGAAAAACAACATATTATTTACGCTCGGACGAATCAAATAATTCTCATCTGAAAATATTGTTTGCGGTGGAAATATTAATCACATGTTTTTATTGCAATATTCACGTCTTAGTACTACTTGGAATATAAGATAAACGTTAGTTTTTTCATGTGGGTTTAATCTTCTTGCTTTAATAATAATAATAATAAATTGGATAATTTATAGAGCGCCATTTTTATGAATTACTCATCTCAAGGGCGCTATAGAAGATGCTCCGTTTTATCAACTAGATAATAATAATAATAATAATGATAACAAAAATAATAAACATATTTAGTATGAGGGCTGCACCTGACGAAGTCGATCAGCCCTTCCTGTCAGGAAATGGTAATTTGAAAAGGTGCGTTTTGAGTCTCGATCTAAACTCTGATTGATTATCAATGCACTTAAGGTCTGCTGGAAGATTGTTCAAGGCTGAAGGGCCGGCTACCGCAAAGATTTGGTCGCCAAAGTTTGTGCTTGGACAGCGTTTTGGCACAGTCAATCTTCCGATCACAAAAGACTTAGCTGATCGCAATGTAGACTGTCTAGCATTCAGGTTCTCGTTGATGCAGAGTTCAGATATATAAGCTGGTGCCATTCCATGCAACGTCTTATAGACCGTCCAGCAGAGCTTGTATTGTATTCTTTCTGGACATTTCAGCCAGTGGAGCTCCTTAAGATGCAGTGTTATCTGACAATTCTTTGGCACACCCCTTATCAGTCTTGCTGCTGCATTGAATGCAGACTGGAGTTTAAGTTAAATAAGACCGATAATTACCTACGGTGTGGAGACAACAGCAGACACAACCCCAACTAAAATTCTTCTCAGAACCTCAAGATGTAATCTCTTCGCACAGAGACAAAGTGAGGACAATCTGCAATACTGAGGACATCGTGAGGTGGAGCAGAACGAGGAGACGATTCTGGCTAGACCATGTAAACCGTATGGACATTCACAGAATCGCATACACTACTGCAAATGAGATACCAATAGGTCAACGTCCGCCTGGCAGGCCACCTAAAAGATGGTGAAATAGCTGGTTTTCCGCATCAAATAAAGTATTATAGAATAAGAAGCTTCAAGTTGGTTCTATATAGCGAAAATGTTTTTAAGATTTGAATGATTTTACTGAAATCTCTTGATGGAAATTTATTTTAAATAATAATTAAATAAAAAGATGTTTTTTATCTACTTCCACTTTTGTCTTTATTTCGACGGCGACCGGTTTCGCCAGGCTCGCGTAACCAGTATGACGATGTCAGCGAGCCTAGCGAAATCGGTCGTTTTATTTACTTCATCGTTTAATTTACTTGTTATTTTTAAATGTTTTTTCTTGATTCTTACTAGGTAAATCCGGATATATGTCTAACTAACTAACCATCACGCCATTTCCCCGGAGGGGTAAGTAGAGAGGATGGATCGCCACAATGCTCTGTCCTGGCATACCTCTCGGGCTTCCTCTATATTCATACATCGTACCATGCACGCACGTCGATTATTCCGACTTCGAATGTGACTGCCTTTTAGTAATTGATCAATTTGGTCATGCCATGTTTTCCTCGGTCGCCCTCGGCTTCTTATTCCACTCACACTGCTTGTGTACAACTTTTTAACCATTCTACTCTTATCCATTAGTTTCATATGTTCAAACCATCTCAGGGATCCTTTTTTTAATTTTAACCATGATGCAGTCATCTGCCTAACATTTCTTTTTTATTTCATCGTTCGGTATTCTATTATACAACGTTTTCCCGCACATTCTTCTTAGTGATCTCTTTTCTACTGCGTTTATCCTGCTTTCATCCTTCTTTTGCCAGCTCCAAGCTTCACTTCCATACATGAGGGTTGGCACTAGAACTCCATTGTGTACTGCCATCTTTATAAGTCTATCATAGTGAAAAATGTATCATCTTTTGATATGTCTATCATAGTGTAAAATTTAATGAAGAGATAAGACCAATTGGTAGGATCTTGAATAATTTCACGTTAAAGAAACCAGTCGTACGTGTCCTTCGTTAATGGTATTGAGTGAACCTAAAACAATTAGAGCGGGCGGGCGGGCCTAGAGCGCGGGCCTAGAGCGCGAGCGCGAGCGGCTAGAGACAGCCGTGACGCGCGAGGCAGTGAACCCGCCGGCCGGCGGTCGTGTCCCGTCCGCGGCAGATCGTGAGAACCGTCTTCCATCTTATTCTAGCGCTGGATTACGTAAATATGGCCCGAAATAGCTGTTCCGCTCCTACTCCAGTCGCCATGCCACTAGCTGGGGTACCAATTTCCTTATTTCTGTACGATAAAAACGCGAGTGAAATCCTATAAAAATTGTTGAATCATTAAATGTCTCGCTTATACAGATATACAGTATAGACTTGCCCTCACTACCTAAGAATACCCTATAGTTCCATTGGCATATTGTGAAAGTATGCCAACACAATTTGATTTAAATAATGTGAGTGAGTATATTAGATTTTAATAATGAGTGAGTATGAGAATACACATAACGCCATCAAGCTGCGTGATCGCGTGATCTTGTATTAGCAACATTCGTAATAAAAATAAATTAAATGTAGATTATAAAATATATTTTTGTATTCTTATAAAAACAGTTGAGATATGTTTTCAATGTTGCAAACGGTTGGTCCAAAATATTATTTATTACATTTAATATTATTTATGACATTTAAAATCCACAATATGGAAAAACAAAGACATGGCCATTAAGAGTAAGATGAGAATCTATAAAGCATGCGTATGACCAATAATAACATATGGCGTCAAAGCAAGGGCAGAAACAGAATACACTGAGGACGATAGCAGGCAAGACACTGAGAGATCGCGTGAGGAACACCAGAATAAGATAGATATGTGAGGTTGCGGATAGTATAAGATGGAGCAGACAGCGAAAAATTTACTGGTACGGTCATGTTCAAAGAATGGACACCACCAGACTCCCCTATATTGCATTGCATAATCAACCTCATGGGACTCGTCCTCGTGGAAAACTTCCTAAAAGATGGAAGGACAGCTGGGACTCTACCTCACAGGAGGAGCAACACTCTGGAAAACAGACCACATAGGTCTACAATTAGGAAGAATAAGATGAAGAAGAATTAATCTCCCAAGCTCCCATTCCCAATCAAATGAAAATTAATCATTTATTAATTTCTATATAAATTATGTCTTTTCAAATGCATTTATTTTTCTAAATTACATTTTTTTTATATAACTTTATACTTTTTTATATTATCATCATGTTTTATTATTATTTATTATTTATTAGTTCTTACTGTTAAAAAAAATATTAGTACTTATAACAAATAGCCCAGGCTAATTTTTAATTTTTAATTATTGTATCGAATTTTAAATGCGTTTTTATATAAGTCTTTCTTTGTTTAGTTTTTATTATATTTTTACACCTAAAGATGGGAGGTATCCTCCGAAACATGTCGTGTTTTATAATATTTTTTTAATAACTAGTGGATTAAACAAAGTTATTTTCAATTTCCTTATGTTACATAAATACTTTTTATTCTGAACATGTTACAAAGTATTTATGTAACATGTTCAGGAAATGATTCGACGTTATAAAGCCAGAATTCTCTCTATAATTTAGAGATCCTCCCATCTTGGGCATTATTAATATTCGGCTTGTTCCAGCATCAAAAAGGGCAGGTTGGTTCTGCAAACTTGCATATAAAACCATATGGGCAAATGGTGCCCAATACTCGTTAAATATTGTGTAAGGTATGGTGAGATATAAAAATTAAGCAAAGCAATTGTATAGAAAGTTGGGAATGGCTCCGGCTCGAGATAATAAAGTAGAACTGAGATTAAGTGCACAATGAAAAACTAAGGGAGCTGCAGCGGCCATTCGATTCGTTCTATCCGATCGGTTATTCGCTCTTCCGGCCGACTTGTAGCCGCTCAGTGGCGTACTGTACTGTACTCGATTGACTCGTTTATTTTATCTTCAACACATTGACGCCCGTAGGACTTTTACAAAGAACTTATAATAAACTAAAACTTTTAATCGATTACAAATACTAATGAACGGCAATCACGTCCAATGTGAACCTTTAGATCTCACGCTTATATACTTACTTACTTCCTATGGCCATACAACTCTTCAAGAGTTTAAGCCTCCTTGATGATTTTTCGCCAAGCTTCTCGATCCTGCGCCTTTTGCTCCCAGCAGTCCGATTCGCCCAACCTAGCCAGGTCAGCCAGAACATTGTCCATTAGGCGCTATCTAGACCTTCCTAGAGGTCTTACTCCAGTCGGTCTAGACGCGTACAGGGTCTTGATTGCTCTGGTCGCTTATATACCAGAGTATTATTACATATTATATGTAATAACACACGTTGCTACTGAAGATCTACACAAATTATCTTCTTATAGTGCCGTGTCAGGTCCCCGCGATGTCAGCGATGTTCACTGTGGTGAATGCTTTCTCGCCACAGTAATTCCGCGGGAAGTGTTACTGGGGTGGTTTCCCGTTGCCTTCTTAAAAGTTTTCTGTGGGGGGTTCGCTTCCTGTCTGGTATGACCCTGATGGTAAGGTCAGTGATCACATTGCCCGAGACTCGCGGGATCACGAGAACCACTCTAGGACGCCAGGGAGTCGGATTAACTGAAAACTATGATGTACGAAGTATATGTTAAAAGCCGACTGACAAACGATTCCCTTCTGGGCGACAGAAAATCAAAAGGACATTACTAGACTCCAAAGACAACAAAATAAAATAATAAAATGAGCTTATAACATTAACCATTTAACCCTGACCATACAAATAGATCAGAGATGGACGTCTTTCATATTAGTGAAGGTACGTTCAGGGGACAATACTCTCGACTTTAGAAAGTATTTTGTCTTTCTAATGTCGTACCATCTCTAATGCGTTCCTAGTATTATGTTGTATGTTTATAATATTTTACCTATACTCAATAAATTATTGATGTTGTTGATTGAAATTTCTTGGTAGAAGTTCATTGTAAATAATGAAAATAAATAAAAATTATTAAGAATTTTTCTATATTTATTTTTAGTGTAAAATCTACTTATTAATTTTCGTCTTCGACCGGTTTCGGCAGCTCGCAGCTCGCTAAGCTCACCAGAAGATGGCAGCGAGCTGCCGAAACCGGTCGAAGACGAAAATTAATAAGTAGATTTTACACTAAAAATAAACATAGAAAAATTCTTAATATTTTTTTTTGATTTTCACTATACTCAATAGATGCTTTAAATTTTATGCTGTTTGTAATGTCTTTTGAGTAAATTAACTGATTTGATTTGGTGTAATCAGACAAGCAAAACAATGGACATATCAGACCTGACCAAATTCGAGACCTAGAAAATTGTACCTAGAGAGATCATGGAAGAGACAACAGACAGCAGCTGTAAATTAATCAAAACTTCAGACGTACACAGACACTGGACCAGGAACTGTAACAGATATCACTTACCGAATGCACGAACAAAGACAGGACAATCAAGGATATTGATCAATGGACTGAAACTTTGCTATGACCTACAAAAAAACACAAGAAGTTTTACTAGAAACCTACTTCTTCTTTTTTGTGTAGGCCTAGTGGCTTGTTTCTTAAGAGGAATCGGCCTCCTGCGAAGTCGACTCCCAGCTGTCGATTCATCTCTTTGGTGGTCTACTCGGGGGTCGTCTACCTTGGGGCTGGCCATGCAACACAACGAAGGGGAGTCTGGATGGATCCATTCTCCTCACGTGTGCATACCAGTATCTTCTCATTTGCCTTCCCCACCTAACGACATCCTTGACCTCGCATATCTCCCTTATCCGTGTATTCCTTATCCTCTCTTGCAGTGTTTTGCCAGATATATTAGGTCCTTACATATGAAATTGGCGTTTTGCCGTACTGGCAACTTTGATCTCAAATATCTTCTCTTTGGTTAGGAATTCCAAATTCAAATTTATACAGCTATTTACTCAAGTATTTGTGTTTCGAAAATTATAATTCATTTGTTTTTTCCTCAATTTTTTTTTTCTTTGCGTCACTCAGTTTACAAATGGAAAACTTGAAATATCGCGTTATTTACGAGTACGAGTTCCACCGTGGCATCAGTGCTGCAGAAACGGCTCGAAGGATTAATGATGTGTATGGCGACGGTGCCGCAAAAGAAAACACAGTGCGTTTTTGGTTCCAACGTTTTCGTTCTGGAAATTTCGACCTGCAGAACAAGCCCCGTGGACGGCCGGAGACCAAAGTTGATAATGAAGAATTGAAGGCTATTGTGGAAGCGGATCCATCGCAAACCACGTCCGAGTTAGCTGCAGGCTGCGGTGTTAGTGATAAAACTGTTTTGATCCACTTGAAGCAAATTGGGAAGGTGAAAAAGCTTGAAAGGTGGGTACCTCACGAATTGAGTGAAGCAAATCAACAAACGCGCGTTGACTGCTGCGTTGCATTACTCAACCGGCACCATAATGAAGGGATTTTGAATCGAATCATTACCTGTGATGAAAAGTGGATCCTGTATGATAATCGGAAGCGCTCATCGCAATGGCTGAACCCTGCCGAACCAGCCAAACCATGCCCCAAGCGAAAATTGACTCCAAAAAAGTTACTTGTGAACGTTTGGTGGACTAGTGCTGGTGTCGTTCACTACAGCTTTCTTAAATCTGGCCAGACGATTACGGCAGATGTCTCTTGTCAGCAACTGCAAACCATGATGGAAAAGCTAGCTGCTAAACAACCGAGGCTGATTAATCGCTCTAGGCCACTGCTGCTTCATGATAACGCTAGACCACACACTGCACAACAGACGGCTACCAAATTAGAAGAGCTTCAATTGGAATGTCTAAGACATCCACCGTACTCTCCGGACCTTGCCCCAACAGATTACTATTTTTTTCGAAATTTGGATAACTTCTTGCAAGGGAAAAAATTCAACTCCGATGGGGCAGTCCAAACCGACTTCGAAGATTTTATTGATTCCCGTCCGAATGGTTTTTTTAGTAAAGGGATCGATGAACTACCTATGAGATGGCAAAAGTGCATAGATAGCAGTGGTACATACTTTAATTAAATAAATATATTATATTTAAAAAAAATCAACTTTATGTTCCTCCCATACAAAACGCCAATTTCATATGTAAGGACCTAATATATATCTGAACGCCTTTATTTCTGATGCTAGAAACCAATTAAAAATATATCTGAAACATGACATACTCGTAGTTACAAGTAAGATCAAGAAGTGTATCCATATAACCCAATTGTTTTTTTTTTAAATTCGAATGATCCGATTACCATTTGTATTCCTCTACCAGTCTATATAATGCAGATATATAATCTTTGAATTATATTATTTGCTTCAAATTGATATTTACTAAAACCAACTAAAACTTTGAAAGGTCCAAAAGAGTAGAGGTGAAACGATAATGATCGCAATTATAATTAGACAAATAATTAGGTCAATTGGTAGACAACATCCTCTGTGAGGTTTTATTTATTTATTGCTACAATAAAGTCTCCTGACAACAAAAATCCACTAACAATGATGTATTGTAATCGCGTTGATGATTACCGGCGGCGGCGAGCGAGTGCCCGGGGACTGGCCTGGACTGACAATGACGGATTCTGTATTGACGTTAGCGCCCAAATAATTTACGACACAATGCGCATGCGCCTCTTTCAAACACATTCGATGTGCAGACGAAACATTTGGATGGGCCGGCTACAATGTGTATAATGTTAACTAATTTACCTTGTAAAATAAATTGAATCGATTATGCACGAAAGCGGACATGGTCCCTGGAAATGCGTGCAACTCAGAATTGAATATTGTTTCTTTACTCTCATGCATATTCAATCATATTTAATTTCAAGTGGCATTTAATTATTCCTTCGTCTTCTTCATCTTGCACCAGGATTCCCCGACGTTGGCCATCACTTCTGCAATATCTGTCTCTCATGCCGCACTATACTGCCTTAGCAAAGCGCTACATGGAATGGCTTCAAATTATATATCCGAACTCTGTAAAACGGACAGCCTAAATACAAGAAAATCCACACTTCGTTCGGCGAACTCCTTGGCAATAGGAAGATTAGTTGAGCCAAAGCGTTGCTCTAGTACAAATTTCGGGGATCGAGCGTTTGCGGTAGCCGGTCTATCAGCTTGGAACAATCTTCCTTCACACCTCAGATGCATAAATGATCCGACAGATTTCAAATCAAAACTGAAAACCCACGTATTTCATATCCAATTTAAAATTTGCATATTTTGTTCCATTATACTTTCTAACCGATCGCGAATATCAATCGTTCACATTAAGATCTAAAACACGTCTTAATGCGCCCTTGAGGGCACTTCCATAAAATATAATAAAAATTCTAGAAAATATTGTACGTTTTCATCAATATTAAATATACATATAATACTTATTCATGCCGGAATTACCATACACCTGTTATCTTCTGTATAGTGTGTTATTTTTTTAATTTCTTCTATTATATATTCACAATTAAATAACTGTTTGAAAATATTGTATTTACTCAACATTTTTTTGCATTTTTCACAAACATGTTTCGAGACACACACACCTTCTTTAGTGTAGAAATTTTTTTGTAGTGAAAATACAATGTTTTAAAAAAAGTTATTCTATTTATTTTATTAATTTAACTTAGTTGATAATTATATTTTAGTTTGTATGTATTAGTGTACGTCTACGCTTGCGTGTGTACAACGACATATCTAGGACATTTATGTGGACAGCAGTTATCTTCGATGTATTTAAGGGCAATGGTATTTTGGTCGAGAAAATGAATCGTATCCATTTGTTAGTATAGAGCCGGGTCCTTATGTGAGTAATACGATGGTTCGAGGTCCTCCCCGCCCACTCGCCTCTGGGAATAGACTCCTCGGAGCGCGATCACAATGCCCGCTATTAAATGGTTGGCTGGATGGCTTTTCAATCAACGTTAGTGGGTGCGCACGCGCACACATTCCAGATCACAGTCATTATTTCATTATTGCCAACAAAAAAATAACACGAATGCATACAACAAAGCAAAGTGTCGAGATTGAAAGTTACGTTACATAATAAGATATTGCGTAGATTTTCACGGTTGAAAGCAATATGTATTTAAGGATTTGGGGAAAATCTGTGTCCGTCATAACCACCCTGAAGATGGAGACAGCAATGATCTCCGAAGCGTCAAAATACATAATAAGATATGTACGAGGTCTGTTCAAAAAGTATCGCGAATTTTATATTTTTTCAAAAAGTATTTATTTATTCATGAATATCTATTTTGTCCCCTTCAAAGTAATTCCCCTCGGATATAATACATTTATGCCAACGTTTTTTCCAATCCTCGAAGCACTTAAAAAAATCATTTTTTGTGATCTTGTTCAGCTCCTCCTTCGATGCCGTCTTTATCTCCTCAATCGTGGCGTAGCGTCGTCCTTTCATGGGCCTCTTCAGTTTTGGAAACAGGAAAAAGTCACAGGGGGCCAGGTCTGGGGAATACGGTGGCTGCGGCACCATTACTGTGTTGTTTTTGGCCAAATATTCGCGCACAAGCAACGATGTGTGAGCAGGGGCGTTATCATGGTGCAAAAGCCAGTTTTTGTTCTTCCACAAATCCGGGCGTTTCTGGCGGATTGCTTCGCGCAAATTGCGCATAACTTGCAGGTAATATTCCTTATTGACCGTACTACCCTGTGGCAAGAACTCATGATGCACCACGCCCCTGCAATCGAAGAAAACTGTGAGCAAAACCTTCACGTTCGACCGAACTTGGCGCGCTTTTTTTGGTCTTGGCTCATGCGGCAGCTTCCATTGGGATGATTGAGCTTTGGTTTCCACGTCATAACCATAAACCCATGATTCGTCACCAGTTATGACCCTCTGGAGCACATTTGGGTCGTCACGGACCGAGTCCAACATCTCCTGAGCAATGTTAACGCGATGCTGTTTTTGGTCGAAATTGAGCAATTTTGGCACGAATTTCGCGGCGACCCGACTCATGCCCAAATCATTGGTTAAAATCGAATGGCACGAGCCAATCGATATGTTTAGGTCCTCAGCAACTTCTCTAACGGTGATTCGACGATTGGCTAATACTATTTTCTTCACTTTATCAATGTTTTCGTCTGTTGTTGACGTGCTCGGGCGTCCGGCACGCTCTTCGTCGTTCATATCTTCTCGGCCCTCTGAGAACATTTTGTACCACCGATAAACGTTGCTTTGGTCCAAGGTAGCTTCACCATATGCCACAGTCAACATTCGAAATGCGTCCGCGCACTTTATTTTGTTTTTCACACAAAATTTGATACAGATTCTTTGATCCATTTTTTGGAATAGGCAAAAATCGAAGACGAGCCAAAACACATCCAAGCAAAACAGCTGTCTAAAATTAACTAAACATTGAAAATGGCCGACCTTGTCAGCATAAGTAAGGGACATGAGTACCAACATAACGCTACAAAAAAATCAAAAATCAAATATACGTAGCCAGCGGAAATTCAAAATTCGCGATACTTTTTGAACAGACCTCGTATTAACTACACTGTTTTGATTCCACTTTTGTATAATAGTGGAATAAAGCAGTGTTGTTAATTCAATTCTAATGTAATTAAAATGGAATTCCACAGTGTTAATGCCTTCACATCTCGTCGACTTCCACAGCACATCCAACAAAATTTGATATATTTGATATCTCCAATCACATAATTTAAGTAAAACTTCTTCACTACAATTTCGCCATTCTTTCTTTCAAATTATTAAGTATGTATAAGTAGACCTTTACAGTTAAACAAAGTGTTCAATTGAAAAAAAATAACGGGTCAAAGATAGTCCAAAATCTTGCCAGAGTCAAGACATTTTATCAACTGAAATTAATTTTATCAACTTAAACTTAAATTTAACTTCAATTTACAACTAACCATTGTATTTTTTGTTTGTTTGATATTTGTGATTAAATATATTTGTTGGCTAGCATCATAGAATCACGTTTCTTGGATTAATTGCTTTGAGTGTAGTGACGGGCGCGTCAGTCATCAGATTTAAGGTAAATGCAGTTTCCCTGCGGTGAATATTTACCTTATTTTTCGGCTTGATCCCTCGGGCGTGTTCATTCGATATTGCTTCAATGGGACCGTGATAAAACCTGTGTTAATCTGTGATAAGTTCGATTCGTGCAGATTATGACGCTCGCACTATAACGGTGTGTACCTACTTTATGTACAGTGAATTGTATATTGCAGCTTCCGAATCCGGGGAAAACCTTATGTATAAATATGTAACACTTTTTAATAGTACAATCATTACGAATTATTTCAGCTCTAAACTTCATTATCCAAAGAAAAAAATACCCCTTTTCTTTAAGATATAATTATTTGACTGTATTGTAACTTATTGAGAAAAGTAAACTGATATTATTTGTAAAATATATTTAATTGATTAAAATTGAATGATAATAATATTTATATTTTCTGAAATACTTATGAGAACGATTTAAACCATAACTGAGATATAAATCCTTCTAATCAACTCTTGAAAAATGTACAAAAAGTAAAAAAATTCTTCTACGTGTATGGTGCAATAAATTCACTATCACTTTGTGTTGTGGACTCACATTTGAATAACTTTTAGAAAACATGGTATTTTATAACACTTTTTTGCACTTTTCACAAACATGTTTTGGAATACAGACGCCCTTCTTCAGTGAAGAAATTTTAAAGTTTTGAAGAAAATACAATGTTTTCAAAAAGTTATACAAATTTTAAAAAACAGTGTTTAATTCATTCGTTTTTTGGGATCTTGGGAAAATCCGTGTGACTCGTCTTTCAGGACAGGCGTTTCGGAAATCATTGCAGTCTCCGTCTTCAGGGTATTTACAACTAAATAACGACCCTAAAGATAGAGACTGCAACGATCTCCGAAACGTCGGTCCAGAAAGACGAGAAGACACGCATAGATCCCAAAAAACATAATGTTTAATTCATAAAATGAGACAGTATCAACGCTTTATGTTCAGTTACTCACAAGGTACGATATTAGTTGATGGTTGAGGTGCAGAAAAAGTGCATGCGCTATCTTTATCTCTGGGCTATTACCTGTAGTAGTGGCTCTTTACACGCGACTTCTTGCTAGGAACGCTAAACGAAGATAATGAAATGACATCGACCTGGCTGTTTTAAGAGATTGAATACACAAATCAGAAATTCTGAACTATTAAAATAGCGCATGTTTTGCTTTATTTGTCGTTGCTGTACCACCCGGGCAATAGACTTGCCGAATGATAGATAAATCTCATTATTCAATTGAAGCACTTTTGGGCTTGTCTATCGATTTTTTATTCTATTTCTATGTTACCGCAACCGTATGTATCTGATCTTTATATATTATTATAATAAAGGTCTGAAAATGATGTATCACTCCGTATCGTCAGAAAATCAGTTAACTTCATGTGGCTAAATATTTTTTTATGTTTTTTTGGTTCATACAAACCGTCCGTTTGATGTGGTCATTGTACACGTTAACCACTTTTAATACGCCAAAATTTCATATTCTCTTCAAACTGTAAATATCCAGTTTCGAATATTGAATTCGCTTGGATCAATAAACCGTGACGATTCTGTAAACTGTGGTTTGCGGACAAAATGTGGATGACGGTTTTATTGAAATCGAGATACTAGTACTTTTTACAATTTTCATATACGAGTACACGTATTTTCGGATCATGTGCTATACATCTCTGTATACATCTCAAGTACTTATGGCGGTGTAAATATGATTATTTTTATTTCAAATATTTCAATAATTGCATAGATTTTCACCATTGGTAGATTTATTAGACAAAACTATAGACGACCCACAAAAAATGACAATGCACAATTACAAAAAAAAACATGTAACTACGGAGACATTAAAAAAAGGGCGGCTGGATTATAGTATAATTTTTAAAAACAAGTAAATAGTGTTATAATATATTCTATAAGACAAATTATTTTAAGTTCTACTATTTAGGATACTTTTAAACCAATCGTTTTTTAAGCGGTCACATTTAGATTTTTAGATTTAAAACACGTCTTAATGCGCCCTTGAGGTGATTACATCACAAAAACGGCGCTTTAAAAGTTAGCATATTATTATTATTATTATTATAGGATATGTGTTGCTCCCCGTGTTTATTAATTATTCCCTAAATTTGTAATTTATATATTGAGATTAGGTATATAGAGTGCGAATAATGCCTCTCTGGAACGGGTTACCCCAGTTGGGAGGTATTTAAACCATGTACTTGGTAAATGATCAATAAATATATATATTTTTTGAGATTTTGGGTAGATCCGTGTTCTACGATCGTTCGGAGATCGTTGCAGTCTCCATATTCAGGGTAGTTACATAACTAAAAACTCGGAAACGTCGGTCGAGAAGGAGAAGTTACACGGATCTACCAAAAATCCCAAAAAAACATATTGCAAATATATGATTGTAATTGAATATTAGATATACGAACGGTATTCGTCTGGCATAGGGTGAGGTTACTAGTCAGGATTTAATTATTCTCCCGTCCGTCTGGACCACAAAGGGCTGATGTCAATAGCTCTCAATGCTAATACCGGGAAATGGCCATTAGTGCAGGAAAGCACACAGGAGGACTAAATTAAAGAGAGTGGCCGCGACTGCACCCGTACGGAAGGGACGCCCGGGGGGTGACATGTGCAATTATGCAGCGAGTCGGGGAAGTACTAGCGCACTTTGGATCTAATTGGTAATCGCACAATCAAAACGCATCCGGTCTAGCTCGACATACAACAAACAATCAAATCATCCTGCCTTTTCCCAAAAAGGGTAAGCAGAATAAATTGACCATCACACTACTCAATCCTGACACACCTCTCTAGCTTCCTCCATGTCATACAGCGAGTCACACACGAACGTCGATTCATCCGACTTCTAACATGGCCGACCTTTAATATATAATTGGCTTGTAAACAATTTGTAAGAATATGTTTATCTTATAATAGAAACATTTTATTTCGTCCTACCTCAAATAACTTTTTGAAATATATTATATCATTCAGTATCCCCTACCTATGTAATCATTGTCATTAAATTTCTTAACGAGTTCTAAAAAATATTTTCCAATATTTTTGGACCTACTCAAATAATTATTTGTTAAAAATTTATAAAGTCACATCAATTTTCGTTAATTACCATATTCTGCTCCATTTACTAGTGTATATAAACAGCAACGAGCTAAAATTTCGTCACATTTGACAATGCCTTGAAGGGTGAAACAGTTCATTCCCATAAAATATAATAAAACATCTAGAAAACTGACGTTTTCATTCATATTAATTATTTAATATGTAGTTTTACATCATTGTTGAAGAAACAATAAATATAATTGGCTTGTTCATGTCATGTTTTGAATTGGAAGCCGTTTTGTCAATCAATATGTGGAATCATCGTGTGTTACAATCAACTGAAACAGCTGTGGCGACAACTTCAAGAAATTAAATAAATTAATTGTGATATTATAACACTGTTTAAGTTATGTTTACGTTTTCCGTTCCCGTTTTATACTGTAGTTAACGCGCCCTGAATTTTACATTCTTAGAAAAATTGCTTCAGCTAATTTAACTTTTTAAATATTTTTAGATATCACAAATACAAATTAAAATTCCTAGCTTCCCTTGTTTAAATATACACATTTGTGCATCTACACATATTAAGTTAATATTTTTAAATCATTTAAATAAACAAAACTCTTTGATACGTGATTGACATATCAGATTTAAAAATTTAAACAGTAAATGAGATTTTCAAGATATTACGAACAGCTGTGGTTCTAACTTAGGGAAAGGAGCTCTTCTGGATGCTTACCCTGCTCAATCTTGCATTTAATGGTTGGTGTGAACCTTGAGAGCGATTCATGTTACTCGACCAAGCCATGATGGGAGGAAATTGGCTCTGGTCCGTGTGAAAACATCAATCGAAAACGGTCCCACCACGCACCCAATTTGGATTTGTTAAAGGTTCGTTTCCTGCCGCTATCAGACCCCAATGGACAATGAAGCGCTTCATATAATATATGTCTACCTTTTGGCGCAAACCGATCCGTCACGCTTTTGGCCGATTTTCCGATGTCATTTATCGGAATAGATGACGCCAGCAAATGGAATGAGCGAGCCGGTAGCAGCCCGCAGACGAAAATCCCACCTGTATATGAAACTTTTTAGAAACTAGAATAAAATCCATTTATTTAAGTGCCTGCTTGGCTGGAATTTAAATATAAAATTGGTTATTTAAAACTAACTTAATTACTAACCATCACCCAGTCTCCCGGAAGGGGTAGACAGAAAGAATGGGCCGAAACACTGTTCTTTCCTTACATATTTTTAGTGCAGGAACGTCGACACCTCACGTGGTCCACATTTAATATTTGATTGAGCCACTTTTTTCCTCGGTTTTTCCTTATTTCTACTTCCGTTTAGGCCGTTTATATATACTCATTAACTATTGATTCTTTATTGTCCACGATATTGATAAAAAAAATCACATTTCATGAATGGGCTCAAAACAAGCAATTATTTTCGGAATATTTTTTCACTAATTTCTAAATTATATTAATGTATATATTAATGTTGATGGTTGCGTTTTTTTTTTTGTAAAATTCCATTGTGAAATCGCGATTGCTTTATCGGTTTTACACCGATTTTTTTTTTTTTATATAAAAATAAACATTCTTATAGGTATTGTATATATTTTAAATCTTCATATGTCGTATTTCGATTGAAATGACTTCCAATTCCTTTTTTATAAGCATTATTTATTATTTTGAGTATTTTTTCCCTAATTACGATCGTGTGTGTCGTGCTAATAGTATGCTATGTGGCAAAGAAAATAGTGGTAAAAATACACAGCGGTGATAGGAGAAATGTTTCATCAAAAAGCTTTTTCATTATCTGAATATTACATATATATTGGACGTTTTATATACAATCCGATGCCCAGAGTGTACTAATACGTACTCTATAAGTATTTATTTATTTACACACGCCATCTAACTAAATATTTATGTTCATCTATCAGTCACAGATTGAAATAAATTATTTAAAAAGTCGTTTTTTTTTAAACTGTCTTTCAATCCTACTTACACAATAAACTGAAAAACTGCTGTTAAAATAAATATGGCAGTATTCAACTCGGTGAATGGTTGAAGAAAAATAGGCACTAAATACTAAAAAAAATTCAAACATAAATTTTGTTTGTAATATCTTTTGCAACTGTTACAACATTATAAGAGATAGTTTGATGGAAAATGAGTAGAAAATCCAATAAAGTTCACAATTTAAATATGACTCACTTTTACAAACCCCTTCCCCGGATGTGCAGACAGATATTAAACTGTGTGTCGCAGAAGCGGGGAACTTGATATATGCGGTGACAGCCTGGATTCGCTCGAGAGGAAAACATCCGTATTCTGTAGCAAGTGACTTAATATGCAATGTGTTTCTTTACTGATATTAAATGTTTGTTTGTGTGGGTGGTAGGCCGTGTTATGGTGTGCTAGAATTGTTCGAACTTTTTATAAAAGATATGTCTATGATCTGATGCTCATGCAGGTTTATGAACCATTATCTTAAGTGCGTATTAGATTGTACGCGAGTTTTATTACGAGCGTTACAAGAGTAAACAAGTGCAGGCGTCGTTTGCAGCGGCCGAGGTCACTGTCACTCATTGTTCTAACATCCTCCAATCTGATTGCTCCAGGGTCAATCCTATTGGAGCTCCACCTACATCCATCTCTCTTCTTATGCAACACAGATTATCTACGGTGTTATATAACTTAAGTGAACCCACCTATTTCGTATGTTCATATTAAACTGTCCTCAAGTTTTACATTACAGAACTATAACGTAGCTATCTTATTTAATAAAGTATGTTTTAAAGCACTCATTTGAAATTTGACTCAAAGAAAATCTTACCTTATTTGTTGTTTCTTGAACAATGATGTAAAACTCCATATTAAATAATTAATATAAATGTAAACGTCTCTCTTCTAGGAGTTTTTAAAATGTTTATGTAGAAAGACATGTTTCATCCTTCTAGGGCATTATCAAATGTAATAACACTAATAAAACTCTTATAAAACAGACGTTTTCATTTATATTAATTATTTAATATTTAACTTGCATGAAGACTCTAGACTATCTATAATAGATTTTATAGATTACTCTACGTAAATGCAATATTTTACGACTTTCCTCGACTTAATCAAGTGTGTTGCCAACGAAAAAATGAATTATAACAATTTCAAAAGAATTATCTGTGTCTCTTAATTTAAATTCTCCGTGAGATAATATACAAAACAATATTTCATCAGTCAGATAAAGAATGTGCGCGTACATCGAGCAGCTGTGTTAACAAATTACTGATTAATTCAAATTGTTTTTTTTTATTTTCTACAATACACATCAATTTGGAATAATACGTAACTAGTCTCAAACACGTGTTAGTATATATATTATTTTTTAGATATTTCCCCCTTGAACAGTGTTTGATTTATTTAAAATAATACATTTTTGCGAAGTAGTATTGGGGAACACGGATCCGCCCATTGGGATCTACGAGAAATAATAACCTTGATCTTGTATCCAATAATATCGATTCTGATAAAAGGCTGTAATAGGGCCCAGTGGCGCCCTTTCGTCAACCTCGTTCATGTACTTCCTAGGCATGTTCACTATCCATCCGGGGCTTACATTTAATATATACCAATTGCAAGGGGATGCCAGGCCGCATTTATTCTAATACATGTAAACTTACCCTATATTCTTATAGCTAACATTTTGTGAACTTAACAAGACAAAGCGCTTTTTGGTTTTTTACATGAGAAAGGCGGAACAGTCTGGAGGGGGAAAAGAGAGAGAGGAAAAATGCGGAGGAGTGGATTGAAGCGAGGTAAAGGGGGTCATTGGGTGAGGGTAAAGGGAAGGCTAAGGGAGCACATGAGAATTAATAAGATAATATAAAATATATGAGAAAAGAAATCACAAATGCAACATAATGTGTACCGACGATGTGAACATCAAAAATCACTCTCCTTTTATAGGTAATAATGTTCCTTAGATCATCGTCACCTCATTTATATGTTATTTATAGTTCACAATGCTCTCGTAAACATAAAATTACTCGCACTAAAACATGAATCGTCATAGTATAAATATAACCGAGGATACTATTAACATTTATTTTTAGAGAATCGGTAATAATCAATAATATAACAAAAAGTCGATAACTTACACAATGAGGAATGAAACAAGGTGCGGTCCTACGTTACTCGAGAGTTGGCTAATAAACTTGGTTTACAGTCACTCGAAGTCTACAAGGTCTCATAAGGACAGTCAACCTGGTGACCGTTAACCGAAGTTTTTTTTATGTTTAGTCTGCAAAAATTATCGAGTTCGTTTTTGTGAAGTGCACTTTAGGTAACTCGGTGAATTAAAGCAGTTTATTTTTAATTAATTACCAAGCGGTTTCCCCGAGCGGCAGGTTAACAATAGAACGGGCACTTGTTTATTCTTAAATATCTCTCCAGCTTCATGCACGTTATTATGATTATTTTTCAGTTTTAACCTTAAACTAAACAACCATCACGCCGTCTACAGAATGAGTAGGCAGAAAGAATGAACCGCATCACTGTTCATTTTTTCAAATCAAATCAAATCAGTTTATTAACTCAATAGAAATTACAAACAGGAAAATGTTTAAGGCATCTATTAAGTACAGGTAAAATATTATAAAAATACAACAAAGTACCAGGAACGCATTAGAGATGGTTCGACATTAGGAAGACAAAATACTTTCTAAAGTCAATAGTATTTGCCCCCTGAACGTACTTTCACTAACATGAAAGACGTCGATTTCCGAGGAGACCGCGTTCAGCAGACTAATTGCTCTTCCCACCGGTGTCACCAGAGGCAGATTGGTTCTGGCGGCCGGTAGGTAAAACAATCTGTGCTGTCGCTGTCGGAGATATCTATCTATATTTGACATACTTCTCTCGATTCCTCAACATTCATATATCGTGTAATGCACGCACGTCGATTTCTGCGATTCCTTAAGTGGGCAAATTTAATATTTGTTATTTTTCTTGACTCATTGTTCTCGGTCCTTAAACATTAATACATTTTTTCGTTTATTCCATATTCGCAAACCATTCCAGTGTTCTTTTCGGGATTTTGTTGTGATTTTTTTTAATTATAGTTTTAAATTGATAAATCGCGTATAAATTAACTAACTAACTAACTAACTAACCATCAGCCGTCTCCCCGAAAGGGTAGGCAGAAAGAATGAACTGTCACACTTTTACTGATGCGGCACTCCATCCTTCTCTTTTCGCTCCGCAGGAGACGCGGTGTGATGGGTTGCGAACCTCATCGCCACCAATAGGCATCTCCCATAAATTATATAATATAAATCTGGTATAAATTAAAATGTACTTAAAATAAAATACCTTTTGTTGACTTCCGCTTTTTAATAAAATTACGCGTTTGGAGAAAATACTTATTGGAAACGGGCAAATAATGCCTTTCTTGTAAGTATTTTTCATTATCATATCGTACAATAAATGTTGACATTAAAACGTTGTGTTTTCCACACGCGCGGATGGCGACTCGGTCTTGCTGAAAGGCGGAATTAACATCTAATTATCAATAACACTAAGTGCTGCTTCATTAAGGCGTACAAAACACTTCCATACACTTTAACTAGATCTGCAGATGTTCACATCAAACGAACCGTGAATAAATTTGAAGTAACTAACCATCTACTAATACTGTGCATACAATCATTTCAATAATCCTCACGTAATATCGTGTGGCCGTCATACTGAGTTCAGGGGTGCTTTCCGAAAAATTATAATAACATTAGATTTTATTGCGCATTACAGAAATACAATGAGTGATTATAATATACGAATTATGCTACATTACGTTTTTTCTAATTCGTAAATGACATGTAATTTTGACTATTGTTGCAGGAACTAAAATGTATTGTATAAAAATGTTTGTTTTCTAGATGTTTTATAATATTTTAAAACGATAATAGAATACACGTTTGGCCCTACTAGAACATTATCAAATTTGACATGAATCCGACAGACACAAATGCCATTGGAGCAAAATAACGTAATAAAAGTAATTGACGTTTAGGTTTTTATTATACCTATTGTTCGTAACGGGCATAACCTTTACAATTTTAAAAGGAGCAGGAAAAAGTAATTGCAAAAAAACAGGGAAGGCGTGTATTGATTTATTTAAATATAATATTAAATTGATTATTTTCTTCAATGCGTTGAAATATGTATTATTAAGTCATTATATACACGAACTAAAAGATACATTGGATATGTCCTAGATACTAGGCCTAATAACGTGATAACAGTAGTCACAGACGAATACCAAATGAACATACTTATTCCAGAAGCTGCACTTAGGAACGCAAAAGAGTTTTATCTGTCTTGAAACCAAAATCAGATTCGCTTTGCAAACAATTAGTCAGAACATCTGTGGAGAATTTTGATATACGGTTGCGAGAAATGGTGCATATGCGAAGGAGATTGAAAAAGATTAGAGGTCTTCGAGTTATAAACTTATACACAAATCTTAAGAATGTCCTAGAGGAACCACATTACAAATGACGATGATTTCAGCGGGATTGGAAGGCGTGCAGAATGGAAAGGTCAAATGCTGCGACTTAATCTTAGTAATCTAAACATAGCATAACCAAATTATTTTTTAATAAAATAATATGACACTTTTATTATTTGAGAGAATAAACTGTTTATTCTCTCACCCTGACGAAGCTCCAGCGGGAACGAAACCGATTGGTTTTAACCAATAAAGTGGCTAAGATACAAATATTAAATGTAAACTAAATGTTATAAATAACCAAATTCCTTCTTATTCCTCATTAGTATATAGTACATTAAAAACTTTTCCCTGTACAATCTAGCTAAAAAATAATAATACTACCTTCTACTTGTGTCACCTTTCCTATTAATGTAATCCACTATAAGTGTAATTGCTCCTTCTAATTACTGTTTTATTATGATATAATATTTTCAACCTTTAATATTTTCTTCTATAAATTAACTAACCGTTATTTTAATTTAAATATTTAGGTACCTAACTCAATTTCAGCAAAAACTTCAAAATTATATCAAAGAAATTATTAAAATTAACATAAGAACAAATACACATAAAGATTCGAAAAATCACGAAAATTTGACATTTGATATATTATTGTAACACCTGATGATGTCAACACCGACCTTCGTGGCAGAGTGGTTACGAGCTCTGACTTCCATGCCGAAGGTCCTGGGTTCGATTCCCGGCGATGGCAGTGTGATTGTCACACTGTCTTTGGTCTGGTGTAGAATTCACGTGACAATAAAATGGCGATAGATTGCCTATCACATGTCACGAGAATCAACATAATAGCTAAAAAATAAAAATTGTATACAGTAATTGGGTCCAAACAACCTGTTGTGTACAAAAAAAAAAAAAAAAGTAGGTTGATGAAACAGCTGTCGCGTAAAATATAGTACAATTGTGATACAAAAACAATTTTTATTTTATTTAACAGTTTAAAGTATTATGGTATTATTTCATGATGTCACACCACAATAAAAGTGCTTCATACGAAATTTTTATTTTAGCGGAAGAATGTACGTGGGTGTGTGACTCGCTGTGTGAATATAAAGGATGCAAGAAAGGTGTCAGGATACAGTAGTGTGGCGGTCCATTCTCTCTGCTTACCATTGTCGCTGTACAAGTTATATAAAAATATATAATCCTTTTATATAATTAGTCCGTTAGTCTTGCACAATGCAACTTTCTCTCCGCTTCCCGCCGCTCGCTGCTCACGTGTCGTTGTGATGGCGGGAAGCAGAGCCAGGCCCGCGGCCGGGGAGTCTCACGTTTATGGCCGCGTGAATTTCGACTAATGGTCGCGCAAATAAGATAACGCGGAGCAGGTACTATCACCATCGCTGCCAGTAGGAAATGGTTAACGTCTCGAGCCACTGACACGAGGTGAAGCCATACTACCATATCTACAACTGCCTTCCGAAAAAAACGATGCTCCTCGAAAGATGGTGCCAGATAACTCTTAGTCTTGCCTGAGCGATATTATAAAACTTCAAATAAAAATCTTATATTTTTATATTTTATAATTCAAACCAGCGATTTTTATACACACTCGTACTTACATTGTAAATTTGATAAAGACAGCCGCCGTTAAGGTATTATATAACTAACTAACTAACTAACCATCACGCCGTCTCCCCGAAGGGGTAGGCAGAAAGAATGGACTGCCACACCTTTCTTTCCTGACATATTTCTCTCGCTTCCTCAACATTCATACATCGTGTCATGCACGCGCGTCGATTTCTCTGACTCACATGGCCGACATTCAATATTTGATTTATTTGATCGTGCCACGTTTTCCTTGGTCTTCCTCTATTTCTGGTACCATTTACATCATTAACATATAATTTTTTTACCATTCTTTCTTCATTCATTCTTTCCATATGTCCAAACCATCTTAACCAGGTATTATATTAACCCTAATAAATATAAAAAAATATTAAAATATTTTTTTGTGTAAGTGATGATGAAATAATAGTTAAAAAGAGAGACCGAGAAGAAAAACTTGGCATGATCAAATTAATAAAAATTTTAATGTCAGCCATGTTAGAAGTCATGTTAGAAGATAGAATCGTCGTGCGCGTATGAGTAGCTGTATGAATGTGGAGGAAACTCGAGAGGTGTGTCAGGATCCAGTAGTGTGGCGATATATTATCTCTGCCTACCCCTACGGAGAAACGGCGTGACGATTTGTTGTTGTTGTTGTATTATATAATGTTTTTCGGGTATTCACAAGGCGAGAACTTTGTTTTAAAAAGAACTGATTCTTAAACGAGAAACTTAAACAAAAGCACGATCACGTGGCCAGTTAATGAAGGGAAAACACAAAAAAACACGCTGTTTTTTCTTTTGAAAAAATAAAACACAATAACATTCCGCGTTTTGAGTGTTTTCTTCAAGGTTGTCATAACACGCAAAATACGGACTTGTTTGATCATATTGTATAGAAATTACAACATTTCATTCAACTTTTACGACTTTCGCCATCAAAAAGAAGAAAATTGTATTCATTAAAATTTTATTACTTTTCTTAAACTCTCCCTTCACAATGAATTAAAATCTCTTAAACTTATCACAGTCGAAATCGGGCTTCTCCCACAACTCAGGCGCCTTCAGCGGAATCTTTAGTCTCCAAGCGACGTACTTCTCTAGTTTGAATTCGGGCCTGAAAACAGAGTATTTGTTATTCTTTCAAATCATTAATCAATAGATCAAACAAGCGCTGACACTATGCAGAAATACCATGTTATGTAACGAGCATCGAATGATTAATATTAGCCCCCAAAACCATCCATTATTAAGCTCTACTATTCTATATTAGTATTTACGTGGGTATTTCATTTTTATGAGATCACTGAAAAGAATGTGCGGAAAACGATGTATTGTAATAGAATTCCGAACGATTTTATTTTACATATTATCTTAATGATCACATTTCTACGACATTTATCCTACTTTCATCCATTTTTGCCAGGTCTAAGGTTCACTTTCAAACACTTCAGGAATCTCGTTACCCATTTGTTTAGATTAATCAGGTGTTATTTCGATAACTCGGCCGTGCTAGAGGGTGTTGATCTTTTTGTCCCCGAAAGATATCTCCGACAGCGACAGCACAGATTGTTTTACCTACCGGCCGCCAGAACCAACCTGCCTCTGGTGACACCGGAGGGAAGAACAGTTAGTCTGCTGAACGCGGTCTCCACGGAGATCGACGTCTTTCATATTAGTGCTACGTTTATGGGACAAATACTTTTGACTTTAGAATGTACCTATCTTGTCGTCCTAATGTCGAACCATCTCTAATGCGTTCCTGGTATTATGTTGTATTTTTATAATATTTTACCTGTACTCAATAGATGCCCTAAATATTTTGCTGGGTAAAATGTATTTTGAGTAAATAAACTGATTTGATTTGATAAGGGTCGGCACTAGAACTACATTCGTGCACCCAAAACAAGAAGCTCCAGTAATTAATGTTGTGGGTGATATTCGTACCTTGTGCTGATCCAGCCTATCTTTCTCATTTCTGTGGTGGGTATGGGCGGCAACTTCCTGGCCTCCTCTGGGATCGCTTCCTCCTCGCTGTCCTCTCGCACCTTGATCGCCTCGCGCGCGCCTCCCCTCCAGCCGAGGGCGCGGGCGGCGTTCTTGGCTGCCGTGTACTCGGCCAGCCGGTCACTGCAACCAAAGATGTTTAACTAACCAACGTTTTTTTTTAATACTAACCAACTAAGGATTCGATTGGGCCGAGATAACCAAACTGCAGAGCTCAAGAATTGGACTAAGCTGGGCACCTTTCGGAAACATGGGGTTACATCCTTAAAAACCGGAAAATACCGATCATCCTGAAACGAAAAGTATATAAAGCCTGCGTTCTGCCAGTTGGTACTTATGGTCTTGAAACTGTAACATTGTCCAAACAAAGTGCCGAGAAACTACGAGTGAAGAAGCAACTAACCATCGACCCGTCTCCGTAGGCAGAAACAATGGACCGCCACACTTTTCTTTCCTGTCACTTCTCTTGATTTCTCAACATTCATACATCGTGTCATGCACGCACATCGATTCCCCGACTCCTCATGTGGCCGACATTCAATATTTGATCTAGCCACGTGTTTCTTGGTCTTCCTCTATTTCTAGTTCTCAATCTAAATATATTAATAAAATTGACAAAACACATTATTAATGCATGTCTGATGAATTACAATTGATGGAGAAGTACTCTTTGTCACAACCCAAATGGTTAATTTAATTCATTTGGTTCTCATTTTCAATAATTAAATAAATATTCTCTTTCACAATTATAGTTTTGGAAGACCACATTTCTGACAGTACAAACTGAAACATTAATGTACACACTATTTCTTGCCGTTTACATGTTAACATATACTTTTTACCATTCTTTCTTCATTCATTATTCATGTGTCCAAGCCATCGTAATGGTCATAACTACATTGGGTATTAATTATTTCTAGAACACTGATGTAAAATTCCGTATTAAATAATTAATACTAATAATAATAATATGCTAACTTTTAAAGTGCCGTTTTTGTGATGTAATCGCCTCAAGGGCGCATTAAGACGTGTTTTAAATCTAAATGTGAACGCTGCATCTGATCGATTAGAAAGTATAATACTCGTAGAACAAAATATGCAATTGCTACACAAAACATGTAAGTCCCATAATATATAACTAAACTTCTAGAAAATAGACGTTTTCATTCGTATTAATTACATTAAGGCTCATTAATACGTATCACGCCGTGGCAGTCATATGTGACTGTCAACGGTTGAATTAAAGTAAAGGTCCTCTATCATTCCTATATGCAATACATAATATACAGCAAAAAAATTATGGCGACACAATGGGCTTTTTTTTTAATATACATGGCACGTGTCAAGATGTTTTCATTCGGGCACATTATGAGAAACGAAAAAATACAAAGTGCTGCAACTGATTATCCTACGTAAAATTGATAGAAAAAAGTGTCGAGAGATGAAGAAAATCCTGGCTATAAAACTTTCGAGAATGGTTCAGCTACAGCACAATATCCCTGTTTAAAACTGCTGTATTAAGGGTAGAAATAGCCATGTCCAACCTCCCTTATTAAATGAAAGAAAAGAAGATAAATAAGGAGATGCTTTGGGCACGTGGAAAAAAGAATAAAGGAACTTAATTTAAACGACGTAAACGAAACTAGAAACTTAGGAAGACCAAAGAAAACTTGGCGCCATCAATTCAATCAAATTTAATATTATATGATCGGCCACGTGAGGAGTCGGAATATCGACGTACGAATATAACACGATGTAAGAATGTTGAGAATGCGAGAGAAGTGTGTCAGGAATGAACAGTGTGACTTTCTTTTCTTTCTGTCTACCCCTTCGGAGAGACGGCGGGATAGCTGGTTAGTTAGTTAGTTTACATTAGTAGCGATAGTAATAAGAGACTCGGTTTCGAATAATGATTTTTATACTACCAATAAATTATGGCGTCGCATTTAAATTCGCTTACAAACATGAAAGGGACCGAAAAAATGATTTATTTAATTTACAGTAATTTATACCCCATCGGATCTTTCCATCACTCCTGCGTATATATGAATTCGCCGCCACTTTGCTTTTAATTTTGGTAATCCTTCGTAAATGATTTCCTATATTTTTTACTTTATATAAGTCCGCCCCACAACACGGGCGTGACAGCTCCAATCACTCAGCAATATTCGTCCGTCTAAAACGCTATTTTTTTGTATCTTTTCGCGAAACGTCGATTGTTTCATTTCTCGAATTTACAGCGAAGTTTTTCGCAATTTCAACTTCACACTGTCAAGTCGAAATTCGTCGGAACACGATTTTGGTTTCGGTGACGGCCATTTTAGCTAAAAGGCTTTTAGCAAAAAAACTCCTGACGCGGTATTGGATTCGCTCAACAAATGGTTTTTCATTTCAAACCGGAAAATATCACCGGTCACTAATATAACCGACAGTTCAGGGCCTCATATCATGTGTCGTGAACGCATTTTTACTCTAACATTATACATATTCATATTGCTTACGTCAGACATTGATATTAAATTTACTTACTTGATCGTAGAACCTAAACATCAACTGACGCATAACCTTTTAAATTTATTTTCTATATCGGTGAATCAAAAATTTTGTATAATCTTCCCTGTGCTATGCTTATCCACAGCCATCCTATCGATTACATTTTGAATGGGACCCACGACAATTATAATTTGAATAGAACCACAACACAATACTTATATTATTATCAGAAAACGGATTTATTTATCAAATTTTATCGGTAAAATTAGATGAACGCATGAACCAACTCCGAACATACGTACATATGCTAAGATTTAAAAAAAAGGACGCCGACACAATAAGGTTTGTGACTGGAGTGTCTCTGTACTATGACGATTAGTCATGGAATCTACCATGACTGACATACAATTGAGCTCAAGATATAATTACAATCGATTGTGTTGATTGACTAACTAACTAACTAACTAACCATCACTCCGTTTCTACGAAGGAGGAGGCAGAGAGGATAGACCCTCGTACTACTCCATCCTGATATACCATTCGAGTTTCCTCTACGTTCACACATCGTAACATGCACACTCGTCGATTCTTCCGACCTAGAATTGAGTACTTGGTATTTGTATTTGACTAATTTGGTCATGCCATACTTTCCTTGGTCTTCCATGGCTCTTTTCAACTCACACTGCTTGTATACAATATTTTAACGATTATTTTCTCGTCCATTCGTTCTGCATGTCCAAGCCATCTCAGGGATTTTTAAAATTTTAATTATAATGCAAATCATCTTCCTTACATTATTTCCTTATTTCATCGTTCAGTATTCTATCGTGAATCGTTTCCCCGCACATTCTTCTCATAAATCTCATTTCTACAGCATTTATCCATCCTACTTTCATCCCTTTTTTGCCAGCTTCAAGTTTCACTTCCATACATAAGGGTCGTCACTAGAACTTCATTATATACTGCTATATTTGTTTCAGTGGATATATTTCTGGTTGCAGTGATTGAACTATTATTTCGATATTCCTGTGTTGTGTGTGACGACCTTCGTGGCCGAGTGGTAAGTGCATTGACTGCCACCCCGAAGGTTCCGGGTTCGATTCCCGGCGGGGGCAGCGTGATTGTCACACTGTCTTTGGTCTGGCGTGGAATTCATATGACAATAAAATAGCGATAGATTAGCTACCTATCACGTGTCACGAGAATCACTAAAAAAACTAATTAACTAACCATCACGCCGTCTTCCCGAAGGGGTAGGCAGAAAGAATGGACTGCCGCACTTTTCTTTCCTGACATCTTTCTCTTGCGTCCTCAATATTCATACATTGTGTCATGCACGCGTGTCGATTTCTCTGACACCTCACATGGCCGATATTCAATATTTGATTTATTTGATCGTGCCACGTTTTCCTCGGTCTTCCTCTATTTCTGGTTCCATTTACATCATTAACATATAATTTTTTTACCATTCTTTCTTCATTCATTCCTTTCATATGTCCAAACCATCTTAATGATCCTTTCATTATTTTGTTCATGACAACATCATTCGCACCGCATTCACTTCTTATATATTCACTCGACACTCTATCATACACAGAGTATCCACACATTCGTCTAAGAGATCTCATTTCTACTGCATTTATTCTACTTTCATCCTTCTTTTGCCAGTTCCGTGCTTCGCTTCCATACATAAGGAATCACTATGATAGCTATTATTCCCTTTACATCGATTTAGCTCATGCTGTCATGATGTAAAGAGCGATTCAACAAAATAATAATAATAATAATCATAATAATTGCAAAATAAGAATTCCATATCCACTCACTCTAGCACGCCCCCCAGCCAGCGGAAGTCCTCCTGCCACCGCTTAAGCCGGACCTTCTGGCATCTTATGGCGCTGATGGCTGCCTTGACCTGCTGCAGCTCACGTTCTGTAGCCATCTCTTCGGTTCTAACACGAGAATTTTTAATTAATAAAAGCGATCCGCACCGTTAAAAATTCAATTTGAAATGAGCTCTTACATGTCGGAAATTTTTTTTGTTTTCGTTGTCCAAAAATTCTAATTTTCAAATTTTATTTATCTTAATAAAGCACCGTTCTGAGGTGAACCTACTTTTGTGTGAAATATTTTCAATGTTAAGTAATCAGCCTGAAGCAGGCTTAATCTTTATATCGGTGAGTGATATCGAATCCAATGATATCTTTCTTGGCAGATTCCTCTTGATTCCTCGCCATAGATCAATAATTTTCAGCTACAAAAAATAAATTAATGCTTACCTATCTATATCAACATTCGAGACCCCCGCCATTTTAGAGGAAAATGTAAATTTTTGTTCCAATTTCCAACATTAATATACCAATCAAATGATTGATTTCTTTTAGTTTATCCTAAATAACTAGCTAACTAACCATCACGCCATTTCCCCGGACGGGTAGGCAGAGAGGATGGATCGCCACAATGCTCTTCCTGGCATAACTCTCGGGCTTCCTCTACATTCTTAATTCGTACCATGCACGCACGTCGATTATTCCGACTTCGAATGTAGTTTATCCTACATTTTCAAAATCGAATTCCTCACATTCTAAATATAACATCTGAACTTACTAACTAACCACCACGCCGTCTCGCAGAAGTGGTAGGCAGAAGTAATGAACTCGATATACTTCTCTCGCTTCTTTGAACTTTCTTGATATACTTCTCTCGCTTCCTGTACATTCATACATCGTGTCATGCACGAACGTCGATTTCTCCGACTCCTCGCGTGGCCGACATTCATTATTAAATTAATATCTGAACTTACAAACCATCACAGCGTCTCCCTGGAGAAGTAGGCAGAAATAATGGACCGCCACACTGTTCTGTCCTGACATACTTCTCACGCTTCCTCTACATTCATACATCGTGCCATGCACGAACGTCGATTTCTCCGACTTCTCACGTGACCGATATTTAATGTTTGATTGAATTGATCGTGCAATGTTTTCCTCCGCTTTCCTCTATTTCTAGCTCCGTTCACGTCGATAACATATACCTACTTCACCATTCTGTCTTCATTAATTCTTTCCATATGTCCAAACCATTTTAACGACCTTTTCATTATTTTATTCATTTTTTTTTTCATTTCATTTATTTGAATAAAAATCACAAACATTACAGACATAAAATTTAAAAGTTTACAGACAAAAAAGTTTGCAATAACCCTATAAGAATTTATAAGAGAAGCATAAAAAAAACATTAAGATTAAGAATTAGAAAGAATGATATTGTATCCCTGAGGCAACTCACACTATCACGAAATATGTCGACCTCCGAGGCGACCCGATTAAGCAATAAGATTGCCCTACCCACAGGCATAACCATTGGCGTGTTGGTTCTGTAGCGCGGCAAATAAAACAATATGTCCTGTCTTTAACGAAGGCCAGGGATCAGGGACAAATAGACCTATATCACTCAGGACATCCGACATCCGAGTTTCATAACACTTTTATTCGCACTGCATTCAATTCTTATATTTACATTTGACACTTTATCATGTACAGATTTACATATACACATTCGTCTTAGAGATCTCATTTTATCCTTCTTTTGCCAGTTACATGCTTCACATCCATACATTGATATCTGTGTTTCATAATATCACCCTATTTCCCTGGCGTAGGCTTCTCTGTCCTCTGTAGCCGACAGGGTGATACCCCAAGTCGGGGGGACCTGACATACCACTTAAAGAAGAAGAAGTGTCTAAAAGGGAATAATCTGTAACTTTTTCATCAAGAATACAAACATCTAAATCAAAGATTGATACGTATTAAAGAATCATATCACCGGGGAAGAAAGCAGATAGTCAAACAATGACAATAGATATGTAAAGATATGTTTACTTTTAATGTAAAGATATGTTTACTTTTAATGAACATACTTCTCTATTCGCACTGAAGCGTGCCTCCAGACCCGGACGTCAGCTTTAGCACCCCGCTGATTTACCGGGAGGCCCACACCTACCCCACAGGCAGGAGAGCACCCTATATTGGGGTAGACGCGGTGACGCATCTTGACTTTATGTGTTAATGTTATTACTGTGACCAGGGGGAGGAAATCTACGCCTAGAGAAAGAAAAGTGACAACGCTAAGAATATACTCAAATTGTTATTTATTCAATAGTGTTATGCCAATCACGTGGTTTGCACTACCTTTTATAAGAGAGATTTTATAATAAACTAACTAACTAACTAACCATCACGCCGTCTCCCCGAAGGGGTAGGCAGAAAGAATGGACTGCCACACCTTTCTTTCCTGACATATTTCTCTCGCTTCCTCAACATTCATACATCGTGTCATGCACGCGCGTCGATTTCTCTGACTCTCACATGGCCGACATTCAATATTTGACTTATTTGATCGTGCCACGTTTTCCTCGGTCTTCCTCTATTTCTGGTTCCATTTACATCATTAACATATAATTTTTTTACCATTCTTTCTTCATTCATTCTTTCCATATGTCAAAACCATCTTAATGATCCTTTCATTATTTTGTTCATGACACCATCATTCGCACCGCATTCCTTCTTATATTTTCATTCGACACTTTATCATACACAGAATATCCACACATTCGTCTAAGAGATCTCATTTCTACTGCATTTATTCTACTTTCATCCTTCCTTTGCCAGTTCCATGCTTCGCTTCCATACATAAGGGTCGGTAGAAGAACACCATTGTGCACTGCCATTCTAAACTAACGTATGTTTAATCAGTTTTAACATATAAATCATCCCATAAGGATAATATCTAAATTGAATTTACTTTAGTTATAATTTCCACGTTTTTTCATAAGATTCCATTTACACTAAATTAGGTAGAAGCGATACTTCTAAGGAGAAAAGCTAGCTAATGGAGTGGTTATAAATAACCCACAAGCCCAATACGACTGCGTTAGAATCGATACATCATATTTCGGCGCCGACCCCTTTTGCCTTTCCGGCGTCGAAATAAAATGGCGCTTAATCCTATTCTTGGGGGTAAGTGCGATGCTAATTTTTGATTAAGGAATATCAGATTTTGTGTTAGAGCTTGCTTTAAACCAACATAAAAATGATTATAAACTAATATTTGAATTCTGGCCGCGAGAGAGCTATAAAAAACAGATTTTTTTGAAATTCGAATCACGAATCGAAATATGTCCCGCTAGTTTATCTGGGCTTGGATCTTTTGATAAGTACGGCAAAACTTTCAATTTTTAATATGAACCTTAGTAACTCACAACTCGATATAAATAGAATCTCGATAACTTGGATCAGACAATTAAATTAGGCTACTAGATCCATCGCCAACCCTCTCATATCCAAGTTGTGCTTTTAAATTCAACAAATGACTAAACTTGTTATTCAACATGTCATGTTGATACTGTGAAGAATTAGACGTAAGATATATTGTATTTAGCGTCGCACTTAGACCCCACATCACGTTTATTTCGTGTCATAGAGTATGGGTGGCATAGAGGGTGGATAATTCTCAAACCCCTCTGAGTTAACAGCCCCAGCGGGAGGGGTGGCCAACACTTACTGTAGTCTGATTACAAAGTTCGAGCAAACGATTATGAATTTGCATTTTTTGCGAGATTGCTATTTTTACATGTTTTCATTATTTTATACCCAAATTGTTAGAGTTGGTTTACATATTGGTTACCTACAAGTGTCCATTTAATTAATGTTATCTACAAGTGTCTAAAAAAAATCTTGTAAAAGATCGACTGAGTCTTACCCCCGTAATTTAGGATATAATATAATTGTACAATACATTTAATAGTTTTTCACACATAAGACCTTGTTTCTTCTAGTTAACATTAAACACAAGGTTAAATAATATAAAAGATTTTTCGGGACATACAAAGAGAATATTTAACTTTTTTGGCGAATATAAATCCGAGCCCTAGTCATGACACTAGTTCTGCCATATTCATGAATATTGACTTTTGTATCATTGCCTTTCTGCTATTTGTTATTATGACACTAGATCATTCCATTGTTTATTTAATATTTTATTTCATAATACTGCGTTTCGCTGTATTTTGTTTGCGTTTTAATAATTGCTTTGTGTTGCGATATGTCACTGTTTGCGTTATTACAGCTACTACGCGCAGCTTGGACGTTCTGTTATCTTTTATTCAGATACAGCTGCCTTCTGGACGCGGCGGAAGAGAAAGGTCTACAACAGTGGTTCCCAAACTGGTTGATTTCGACTTGCAAGGGGTTTACGAAAATTGGAAAAAAAAATTACATAGAGCTAAATCAGGCCAATAGAGAAAAAAAAATCCGAAAAACTAAGCCGGAATTCGTTGCCGACCTTTTTTTTTGCTCATTTGTAAAAATCGGAACATCTGTCGCGACATTCTCAAAAAGTGTATAATAAATAAATGTTACATTTAACAGTGTTGTAAATTTAACATTTAATAATGTTGAAGTACTCGTATCATAGTGTTTCGGCCAAAACAATGGACTTTTTAGACTCTAAAGCTGCTGTTCCGATTTTCACAAATGAGCGAAAAAAAGGTCGACAACGAATTCCGGCTTTTTTCCGTTTTTATTTTCTTTTCTTTTTTAATTGGCCTAATTTAGCTCTGTGTCAGCTTCAAAACCTAATTTTATATATTGATGAATTTGTAAAAAAAATCAATATTAGGAAAGCAGGGGGTCTACACGGCATATGGTAGAAGAAATCAGCAAGGGGTCTAAGGGGCAAAAGTTTGGGAACCTCTGTTCTACACAATGTAGCGAACGCACTAAATAAAAATGTGTTTTTTTGTTCCTCCTGGATTAATTCTATGGATTATGGAATTCTTTGGTTCAAATACTGTGGTGACCTTGCAACCCAAATTAGCAGACCTGTTATCGACTTTCCTTGATATTATTGATTACCATAACCTTTCACTTCTCGGTAAACGGCATTAATGTTTTTTCTCTTATTATGTTAACATGGAATACACATGTTTCAGTATTTGAATCATAGCAAATATAACCATAATTGAATACCCGTAAAATATGAAGTAATCATATTTTTCTTTTGAGATAAGAGTTTTATTTGTGTTTCTTCGGGAACCTAAATAAAGTTTTATTTTACAAAGCGATGTTGCAGCTTTGCGACCTTAAACGCTCTCACTGTTAAATAATATAATTTAACCAATATCATGTTAATATGATTATATTATATCATAATTACTAGAATGTCAAAAAAAATATCCCTGAGATGTTTTGGACATATGGAACGAATGAACGAGATAAGAATGATTAAAATGTTGTATACAAGCAGTGTGAGTGGAAAGAGAAGCCGTGGAAGACCAAGGAAAGCATGGACCAAATTAATCATTTACTGAAAGTAACGAGCGTGCATGTTTCGATTTAATAATGTGGAGGATTCTAGAGAGGTATGTTAGGATAGAACGGTATGGCGGTCCATCCTCTGCCTACCCCTCCCCCCCCCCCGGGGAAACGGCGTGATGGTTAGTTAGTTAGTTAGATATTTAAGCTCTGATTGTTTTAATCGTGCCACGTGCGTGTAATATACGTATTATTGTATTTTCATTACATCGATATTAATAATTTTACCCTTATATTTAACCATATTTTTCCATGCATTCAAACATTCATGTTATATTTAAATAATTTTCTTAGAAATTCACTTCTCGAAGATCTTATTTTAGACACATTCGTTTATTATTTTCACACCTGTAAGAGTATTTATACTAAAGCAAAACTTCCGCGTGGGTAGGCAGATAAGATGGAACATCAGACACGCCTTTATATAATTTTAGAGATTTTTTACATCTACACACAGTGTCACCCACTCTCGTAGATTTAGATTTTGAGAAAAACTTTTTTAATTTTATATGTCATTTTATATACAGGTAGGTATATGGACGTCTTCTCTTCTAACACATGATTAGGTATTACATAAAGTGTTTAATCTGTTGTTGTTGTTGTAAAAAGTCAAACCATATTGCCCTAGTTAGACAAAATACTCCCGTAAATCAAACCGTAAAACTCATAGAAATATTTTTACAAATTCCAACAAGTACGATTTTTAACAGTACGTAAATATACACAATAAATAATTTTAATGATTTTACATCGTTCTCTCGATGATGAAGGTGTAAGTCTTCGAATCCCACAGTGTTAACGCCTCATGTTTATCTAAAATTTAATAATTTACTAATTAATACGAATAAAAACGTCCGTTTTATAAAAGTTTTATTAATCCATTATTTTGGCGGAAACACTTTGATATTTCAACATTATTAACAGTTCAATTGAAAACTTTTGTTATGTATATCACAATTGATTATATTTAGTCGCAACAGCTGTTTTGCTAACCGATGTTAGCATCGTCAGGTCTTACAATCAAAATGGAGGAGGTTGGTTATAAAAGTTGGTTGTAGGAGTTGATTGCAGGAGTTGATTGTAAGACCTGACGGTGCTAACATCGATTAGCGAAACAGCTGTCAAAGTTTGTTATGCCTTGGATAGGCAAAACATATAATACTTGTATAAAACAGGCGTTTTTGTACCTACATATAAATTATTTAATATGGAGTTTTATCGACGTGCGTGCATGACACGATCTATAAATGTTGAAGAATCGAGAGAAGTATGTTAGTAAAGAAAAGTGTGGCAGTATATTATTTCTGCCTACCCCTTCAGTGAGACGGTGTGATGGGTAGTTAGTTAGTTAGTTAGAGTTTTACATCATTGTTGAATAAATAATAAATAACTTTGATAAGAAGCTATTACTTGGTGGTTAGACATTTTTAAAATTAATTTAAAAAAAAATTATGTATTTGGTATACTATCACTTTATTTTTGAGAATGGTGGCCTACCGGTTTCGCTCTATGTGAGCTTCCTCAGGACTTCACATATACTAAAAATTAAACACCGAGATACAAATTCCATTAAGGGGAGGCGGCTAATTTAGGAAGAGAGAGGGAAGAGAGAAGGGGATGTATATAATTAGCTATTAAGTGCAGAGGTGGGTGGGGATTATTACCGGGTGATTACAAGGAATTGGTAACATATTTAAGATGGAACTGTAGGTTAAGTTGATTTGGTTGTTTATAATAGCTCGCATGGATCGAAACTAGTAGGCCCTCATTCTCAAAAATAAAGTAATACAAAAAAAAACTGTTTAATTAATTTTAAACAATAAATAAATCATTTACATCACCAGTACTGCTTGTAAAAGTTAAAGCTAAAATGGCAGTGCACAATGGTGTTCTTGTACCGACCCTTGGGTATGTAAGAGAAGCGTGGAACTAGCAAAAGAAGGATGAAAGTAGAATAAATGCAGTAGAAATGACATCTCTTAGACGAATGTCTACATATTCTGTTTAAGATAGAGTCTCGAATGAAAATATAAGAAGTGAATCCGGTACGAATGATGGTGTTATTAACAAAATAATTACAGGATCATTAAGATGGTTTGGACACACGGAAAGAATAAATGAAGAAAGAATGTTTAAAAAAATTATGTTAACGATGTAAATGGAACTAGAAATAGAGGAAGACCGAGGAAAACGTGGTACGATCAAATAAATCAAATATTGAATGTAGGCCACATGAGGAGTCAGAGAAATCTGCCCGCGTGCAAGACACGATGTATGAATGTTGAGGATGCGAGAGAAATATGTCAGGAAAGAAAAGTGTAGCAGTCCATCCTTTCTGCCTACCCCTTCGGGAATACGGCATGATCGTTAGTTAGTTAGTACTGCTTTTTTTTTGTCACAACAAGCAAACTGTCTTCTCGGAAACGAGCAGTTAAGGGGATATAATAATATCATTATACGCATGCGCGATTGATATCATGTTTTTGCGATGACATAATGTTTGGCGTTTACCATAATCTAGCCAATTTACTACAGCCGCTCGGACAGATCCTCTTCGCCCGGCGAGCGGCGGCGCGGCGGAGCGGCGGGACAACCATCGCACTCCTTCGCGTACTTACTTATATCTTGAAGAGACTTCGGTGACTATATGTGATCAAATACTATGCGACAAAATAAGAAAGACAAAGGATCCCATTTGTCAGACCCATAATGACTTATGGTATAGAATCGAGGGCTGACACAAATAGAACCAAAGCACTATTACGAACCGCCGAAATGATGACACTCCGCGCTATTCTGGCCAAAACACTGAGGGACATAATCAGAAACACAGTAATACGTGAGACCTGCGATACCGAAGATATTGTCAGATGGGGCAGGAAAAGAAGACGCTTCTGGCGCGACCACGTAGAACGAATGAGCGACGATAGACTCCCCCAAGCAGCCGCAAACAACGTGCCAATGGAAACTCGCCAACCCGGAAGACCTGCGAAGAGATGGCGAGACAGTTGGAGTTCTGTGTCCCAGGAGACATCCATAAAAACAGATCCACAGATCTATTAAAGGAGGAAGAAGAAGAAGAAGAATTATTAAGGGGTTCAAACTGTCAGTAGAGTCGCGGCGAGTCACATCTTGCTGGAGGGTGTGATTCTATAAAATGCCCAGTAGCATTCCACCGGCAACCCTACTTACTAGTCCAACTCCTTAGCGTCTCTGTCACGAACCCCGGGCAATTGGATCACGCTCATAACCGTGTGATCACAGCAGATAACGAGAGGGTGAAAGGCGAGTTTCTTGCGCCTCCAAACCAGATCCAACCAGCTAAGGGAAGGTAACCCCGACAGAAAAATCCACCAGAGAAGGCAACGGGAAACCACTCTGGTCATCTTTTTTCAGGAATCACTAAAACATGCTTTTGCTGCAGTGATCGCCAACTTTGGGGGGACCCGACATGGCACCGGAAGAAGAAGAATTATTAAAAAACGCCAAATAAGAAGTCAGGAAAATCGTCGAGCGTGCATGTTACTACGTATGAATAAAGATAAAGATAAACAGGTATGTCAGGACAGAGCAGTATGCTGGTCCATCCCATCTGCCTATCCTTCAGGTAAATAGCGTGATGGTTAGTTTTTTCTTACGTTACATATATCTACTGATCCAATGACGATCAGCTGTGTTATGAGTGATCGTGGTATAGTCTTGAAGGACAGGTTAGTTGCATTACAACAATGTATAAATGATCACCTTACATTTAATGTAAAGGACGACGAAGAGTAAATAGATCCATGTGGTGTTGGTTGTATTATTTAGCGGGTGGATTAAGTCAAGATTATTATTAAGACCGACGAAGACATTTTACAAACATCCAAGTGTTTAAGCTTACCATAATCTTTGGATATATAGGACGTTTGGATAAAGATATAATGTTTCAAGTAATCAGAAGATGAAACAATGTATTATTCTACTGTGTAACACAAAATTTATGTTTGTGATATTAAAAAATATACAATATATACATTCTTCAGACTTTTTTTCTAAATTTGCGTAAAAATACAAGAATTTACTTAATGCCAGATCTATTCTTAACTAACTAACTACCGCCATACTGCTCTATCCTGACATACTCTTTAGATTTCTCTACATTTATATATCGAAACATGCACGCTCGTAGACTTTTCCGTCTTCAACGGCTTCTCTTTTTACTCACACAGCTTGTAATCAAAATTTTAACCATTCTACTCTTTCCGATTTGTTCCATATGTCTAAATCATCTCAGGGATCCTTTTTTAATTTTACTTTTGAAGCAATCATCTGCTTTACATTTCTTCCTTATTTCGTCGTTCGGTATTCTATCATATATCGTGATTTCATTTACTTTCATCCTTTTTTCCAGCTCATATTAACTCCAGAACTCAATATGTACTGCTTCATGTTTATATGATATATTATGTTATTTGATCTAATATATCTATCCATAAACAAGTTCTCGGGAACTCTGCGAATAGCGGAAGGCGGAAGGTCGGCACTTCAAATCACACTGAAAACCCGATAATTCTTTAAGACATGTAATAATTAAATTAAACGTTGTTTATTTTTTTAAAAACGATACTAATTCAATATAATTGTGTTATATGCAAGTATGTCAATGTATAAAATCATAATTCAACTGTTGTTGAATTACCTCCGTACGGACATTTCATTTGCACTGTCACTTACAAACTCTGTTGACTTGTACTGTAGTTTGTTCGTCGCCGAAATATTGTTCCTTTGCACGTGTAGCTCTCTAAGAAGCGCAGACGATACCGGCGATTAGTTTCGTCTCAAGCTAAGATATCTCCGGTCATTATACTTTGCGAGACCGGTGGCAAAAAATGCAGCGGCAAGAATGAGAGCTTCACAACGGTAGACATCGGAGTATAACAACTTTAAATGTTTTCGAAAGCCGCTGATGCGTGATCGCAAATTCCCTTGATCGAAAACCTAAACTGGTTAACTTGTGGTGTTATAAAAATCGTCAAGTATTTTCCAAAAAAAATTGCAATTTTTTACAAAGAAATTCTGGTATGTAGGCGAGGAATATCCATTAGAGCTGAACCTCTGTAAGCCAAAAGATCCAAGTAGAAGTCCAAGATCTTTCAGCACTGCTTTTATTGTCGTCCACTCCAATTATAAAACTATACTTTTTTCTTCATCGTCTTAACTTTGAAACAATTTTATTGCGACCAAAAAAAAAAATATCATATAATAAGGAAATTAAAAGCTCCCTTCATAGACGATCACAGCAATTCCTAACAGACCCTTATTTTATCAATTTGTACGAATGAAGTTTTATTATATTTTATGTGATTGACATGTTTCGCCTGTCTGAAGCATTATCAAATGGACAAATATGGAGTTTTACATAATTTTATTTTTCTTTTTCTTTTTTATATACTTTGTATATACAACACTAACAGTTAGTGTTGTATATACAAAGTATATAGAAAAGACAAATAAAACATCTACAACACAAAGTATGGCGAACATAGAAGAAATTTTGCATCCTTGTTCAAGAAGGTATTTATTGACCTTATATTATTATTATTCTTGTTCGTGTCAATGGCAAGATAGTCTTATTATATCGCAGGGATGACTTTAAAATGGGCTCGTCTATAATATTTATTTTGTCATTATGGTGAAAGGTTTGGCCGACTTTGTTTTTCCAGGGGCGCCGGGTATAACATTTATATGTAATACCCGGCGATATAATATAAATGTAGGCGAGCATTTCTTTTAGGAATGCTCGAAACCAATTCTTTACAGCTTCAAAGAGATGGGCATCTTATTACCCATTTCTTTAAATTAATCAGTGGATATTTCGAGAACTCAGCCGTGCTAGAGGGTGTTGGTCTTTTTGTCCCTGATAGATTTCTCCGTCAGCGACAGCACAGATTGTTTTACCTACCGGCCACCAGGACCAATCTGCCTCTGGTGACACCGGTGGGGAGAGCAATTAGTCTGCTGAACCTCGTAGATCGACGTCTTTCATATTAGTGAAGGTATCTTCAGGAGACAAATACTCTTGACTTTAGAAAGTATCTTGTCTTCATCTCTGAATCATCTCTAATGCATTCCTGGTATTATGTTGTATTTTTATAATATTTTTCCTGTACCCAATAGATGCCTTAAACATTTTGCTGTTTGTAATGTCTTTTGAGTTAATAAACTGATTTGATTTGATTTGATTTGACAATAGCATCACACGTCGAGGTACCTTTCTTGCACCTAATATTCGAATCCATAATTTCCGGTCAGTGGAAGTGCGCGTTATATTTTACAATAAAAGCCGTGCCGCACTGTTTTAAACAAGCTCTCCACATCGGTCTCTACCGGCGGTTTAAAACTGTGTAGACACTTGTTTGAAACCAAAATTCGTTTGACCTTCGTGGACGGACGCGCATAGTATGCGTGTGGATCCACCGTTTAAACACGCATTCCATATGTGGAGAGCTTGTTTACAACAGTATGTGGACGCTACACCAACCGTGGGCTCCACGGCTCTCCACCAAGGTCACCCCTGTGGAGAGCTTGTTTCAAACAGTGTGGCACGGCCTTAACGTTTGATATCTTTGAATATAATCACGAAAATGGCATTAACCTTGTGGTAAATGTAATAAATCACATGATTTCAAGAATTTGCCTTAAAACCAGTGTGTTACTGAGCTGGTGCGCGCCCCTGCGCTGGCGGCATCGGTTATCGCCGATTTATTACGCGGCGGATGAATCACCACCGAGTTCAATCATTACGTAGTTTCAGCGGACGTCCGCGGTAAACTATTTTATACAACTGTGTTCCTGCTGGTAATTATGGCGTTTTTTGTTTGCAATTTGCGTCGCTGCGTAGCACCGGTATAAGTTATTTCTGACGGAGCACAGAGACTCGCTTCACACAAATGCCAGGCGCAAAAGTTTCATTGGACATTTCTAATGTTCCCGATTATTCTATCAGTTCACAATGATGCATAATGTACTCACGCAAAATTATAATTCAGATAAAATATTCATTGCAGTTTCAAAATTAGATTAACCTTTCCCTTACGGTGCTAAAATAAAAACGTGCGTTCCGGTGTAGGGTAGTCAGTACGCGTTAAAAAATTAGCGATTTTATATCGGAAAAATAGGAACATTCATAGCTAATCCCCTTATATAATTATAATTGAAGTCAAAAATTATAATAATTGAGATTTAATTGCTAAAAACATTAAAAAAACGGGCATAGACCCGCTCTGGTTGCAAGCCCGAAAGCGAATGTCGGCGCGGCGGGACGGCGAGAGTGAGAACATTGAGCTAGAAAATATGCAAGAGTGAGATGCGAATATAGTGGGGCGTTGACTTTGTTTTCGATTTTCACAAAATACCTCCGATGTACCCGATAAATTCTGATTATTATTAATATTATTTTTTAAATCAATGCGTAAATATATTATATTATGGAGGAATACCTAAAAACCTAACCTTGTATTTATTATATTTATAGAGATATTGATGGTTTTTAGAAGCAACGTGTAGAAGATACCCATCATAGGGAAGGGAGGGTTAAATATAGACAAGTTATTTTAACATGCCTAATGTGCAACTTATTTAATTGAAATTAATTTAATTAGTTTTGAGGATTTGAAAATGCTTGCGTCTAGCTTGAATGAAATGGCACGCTGTGCAGCGCTGAGCGATCGCTGGCGGAATTATTGCTCCCACTGGCGTACTACTTGTGGTAATTGGAGGTTCGCTTTGTCTTGAAGACGGGCGAACGCCGGGCCGAGCTCCCGACACCTGCCGGTGGACCGCTGGCGGGATGGGAGGGAGAGGGAGAGGAGGAAGAGAGCAGAGAGGAGACTTCTTCCTCTTCTTCCATTAGGCGCAAACAGCTGACGAAAGGTACTTGGATAAGAATTACAGTGTCTGGACAAGTTATTTATCTATTAGGCTGTCATAAATCAAACGTCGATTTTATTTTATTATATATTTTTTGTTATTTTCATCAAATGTCATTCTAATTACATCATGTTGATACAAACAAGAAGTATTTTTGGAAGTACACCTTGTTCCGCCATACAAGGGATACGAGAAACGTTTCTTGAGATCCCCGTAAGGTAAAACATGTGTGAATCCTTAAGTGATATTTTGCAGAAAGCATCTGAGATGTATTTATGTACTTTTAAAGATAAAAACACAGATACCAGAACGACATGAACATTGAGTGGAAATAACACGGTATTAATTTTGTGCAGAATAAAATAAAATTCTTGGCGAACATTCCGGGAATCTAATGAAACTTTTCCTAATCTGCGCCTTATGTCTCGCTCGTCTTGCGCGCGATATCTACTTCCCTTTGTTCAGACACTGTAATTTTGACTTTCCAAGGCCGTTTGATCGATGTTTTCGCGAGCTAAATAACTCTCGATGTCGCTGGTATCTGACATGTATACTGACTCCTGTAGATATTGATGAAAATAACAAAAACTTGCTCCCGGTGACGCTAAAATATTTTAGTTTCGAATCATGGAACGATCCCTATACTCGTATGAAGCATTCATCAATATAAATCTGTACCTACAGATGAAACCAAATCTAATGTTTTAATACGCTAGTGCAATGTTTAACCGTTTTTAGGGACACAGGTCATCTGTTAATTATTATTTATGGTTTGTTAAATGTATAGTAAATCAAATTTAGTAGATGTATTTTTTATATTATTTGGCACAAACTTATAAGCATTTTGATAGCAAATTTACGAAAATTTTAGTGATTTTTTAATTGGAGCCACGAGTCAAGTTAGACCGACAAAATTAATCCAATAAGTAACAAAGACTTATTTGAGTGAAAACAAGAATTAAAAAAATATCATATTGTTAGCAATTTCTTGGTATTAGTTTATTGTTAATAATGAATATAAAAATTAAATTATTAAAAATTACTTTTTAAATATATATTTAGTTTAATTCCACTAAGGTTAATAGCTTCGACCGGATTCGATAGCTCGCTGCCATCCTCTGGTTTACCAGAAGATGACAGTGAGCTACCAAAATCGGTCGAAGCCATAAACCTATGTGGAATTAAATTTAATATTGAGAACCTTCTTCTACAAAGATAATATTAACTTGAATCTCCGACAAAGAATGATTAAATGTTATATATGGTCTGTTCTACTATGTGGCTGCGAAATCTGGACTCTAAAAGTGAATGTAATGAACCGGTTGGAGACGTTCGAGATGTGGATATACCGCAGAATGCTCTGTATACCGTGGACCGATAGGGTCAGTAATGCAGAAGTACTAAAGAGAGCCAGAGCCAATAAAGAGCTGTTGTCGAGTGTGAAAATTAGAAAGGTCTCATATTTGGGACATGTGCTATAGGGAGAAAAATACCACCTCCTTCGACAGATATTAATGGGTTAAGTTGAGGGACGTCGGGGAGTTGTTAGAATGTAGCTGTCCTGGCAGCGGAACATTAAAGAGTGGACAGGAATTACAAGAGTTCAGAACCTGTTCCAAGTGGCGCAGGACAGATATGCCTTTGCTGCAGTGATCTTCAACGTTGGGGGGACTTAACATGGCACCGAAAAAAGAAAATTGAGTATGTTATAAAGGATTTTTATTTAAAAAATTTTAAACATTTTTGTAAAGTTATTTACCAATCTTATAGGTACTAATCTTCTTCGAGTGCCGTGTCAGGTCCCCCCGAAGTCGGCTATCACCCTGGCGTAGGCCTCTCTGTCCTGTGTCAGACGTAACAACACCCCCACCCCCACTTCTTGATATTCTCGACCCAGGAGAGATGGGGTCTTCCCACTTCGCACCTTTAGTTGATGTTCCCTTTTATGATGAGGTGCAGCAGATCATATTTCTCGTTGCGGAGGATAATACGCATGCTATATTAGTATATTAAAACCATCTTCACTGTCAACTCCTATAATCTTTGGTCACTATATTAGTTGCACTAATTATTAGAAAATACCGATCAACCTGAAACGAAAAGTCTATGAAGAAGAGATTCATGTCGACTTAGGTGAAATAAGAACATTGTCGTATAATTTAAGACATACACTTTCTATAAATACGTTATAACGTATTTCTTTCCGTACAATTTAAAAGTATGAATACAATTAGAACCCCTTCCCTTACGAAACATTAGCTCGCTATCCTCAGAGCATCCAGGAAGGATTAATAGACAGCTTTACTTCAGACGCTTGTACTACGTGTTGCACTCTCTGATACGACTCCATACGGTATGGCTTCCTGGTTTAAAGAACTAACAATACGTTAAGCCGTATATCCCACAGGTGGGCAGAAGCTAAAGTTCTGTCTTTGTTACCTCCGTGTCCGTGCGTGACAGATCCCTCCAATAAGAACTATTGTTTTAAAAAAAGACTGTCTTTCCTTATCTACATGAAATAATTTCTTGACAATTATCAGGTCAGTTCAATTGGTAATGTTTATTTAACGGTATTCATTTTGAATTAATTGTATCTCAATAGAGACGAAGATGTAAATTATTTGGAAACAAAATATGTTGGTCGAGGCGTTTACAGGACTTATGACCTGTCATTGGTTGGGTTTAGCGATCGCTTTATGTAATACAACATTCCCCATTCCGCCCTTCTACGAACACCACGTCTGACAATTATTTGAAAGTTGTATATATGCTACCATGTTGAGAAACATTTCACATATTTTAGTTCAATCTACACTAGCGCCATCTATTAATTCTTAATGATTAATACACCCGTAATGGGTAAAATCCAGTATTTGTATACATTCAAAATACAAAAATGTGGTATTCATTTTATTTTTATTTCATCGACGAGTATTTTATTGATAATATGACCCAAATATGACTTTGATACATGTACGCAGTTCTAAAAAATTTCTTGAATCGGATTTGCTCACCAGTTTGTTCAGGCTGTGCGAAGCTTTCTTTGGTGTATCCGCAACTCGAAGATCTCTAAACGATTCATTATACGAGTATGCACTAACTTTGTTAATCGTTTCTTCGAAAGTACTGACCATGGATGGCATTTGATATTTATTTGTTGAAATGTTATATTAAAATTATAGCCAGTCGCGCACGTTGTTTGCCAACAATTTGCTGGACAGCCGAGGGACGCGAGGAGCATGTTTGTATAGCGAGTACCTTCCGTGATATTGCGCTTCATTTAGAAATTGATTAACCCAGTTTAAACACGTGGCTCTCACATAAACCATTCAAAGTGACTAGATAATACATTCTGCCTTCCTCTCTTTGTGATGGCAAGGTGTGGTCCTATTTGACCCATTTCGTTCTCCAGCGCGCTCCATTTTGGTCACGTGAACAAAAAGTTTAATGAAACTCTGAACCGCACCAATACACCAAAAGCAGGAAAATACATTCTAAACTACGTTACGTAATTAAAAACGGAAAGTCGTGTCTCGTTGTTGAGAATCAAACAAAAAAAAAACTCCCAACCGATAAAGCTACTCGGAGGTCAAATGTACTCGTATGCTGTTGAATTTAAATAATATCCTTTTCTCTATTATTTATTATAAAATTGATTGATTTATTTCAATTGTTCAAAGATTCTTGAAATTAACGTTGTATTTAAAATTTCATAGTAAAGTTCATTGTAAATAATGAAAAAAATAATATTAATAATGTACAACTTAGTTAGTTCAATTCCACTTAGGGTTGTGTCTTCGACCGGTTTCGGCAGCTCGCTGCCATTGGTATAAAGTATAAAATATATATATATATATATACTATATATATATATATATATATATATATATATATATATATATATATATATATATATATATATAGTATATATATATATATATATATATATATATATATATATATATATATATATATATATATATATATATATTATATATATATATATATATATATATATATATATATATATATATATATATATATATATATATATATATACATATATATATATATATATATATATATATATATATATATATATATATATATATATATATACATATATATATATATATATATATATATATATATATATATATATATATATATATATATATATATATATATATATATATATATATCGCTAAACACCAGAAGATGGCAGCCAGCTGCCGAAACCGGCCGAACACATAACCCTAAGTGGAATTTATCTCAATGTAATTTCTTGAAATTAATTGTATAGATAACATAATATGTATATTATAGTAAGGATAATTATTGTACGAGTGAGTATTGGGAATTTAACTAACTAACTAGCCATCACGCCTTTTCACGGAGGAGTAGGCAGATAGAATGATAATGCTGTGACACATCGTGACATTCACGTTCGTCGATAGTTCCTACTTCGAGAATGGCAACCTTTCAGTAATTAATTAATTTGGTCATGCCATGTCTTCCTTGGCCTTGCTCGACATGTTTACATGTTTACAACACACAGAAAATGAAAAAAAGACCCCGAAAGAAAAGTTAGTGGTGAAAACTAAGTCGAAAAAATTACGACCGGAAGTGCGTGCGTACTCGAAATGCGTGTCATCCTTTCCACCTACCCTCGTTGTCTAAGGGTACGACCACACCGAAGTGCCAGAGTAGGAGTCAAAATGAACACCCGGCGAACCAACGTATGACGCACTATGGGACCGGCCACACTATACACCCTGCGCACAGGGCGTGACACAAGCGAACTGTGTCTTGACTCCTACCCAGGTACTTCGATGTGGCCGTACCCTAACCCACCACCTAAAGGAAAGTTTCCAAAATTAACGAATGTCGAAAAACAATTAAGTTAAATTATTTAACCAACTTAAGGCGTCAACGTTTACAGGATGGACACAAGCCCTCAATCATGAGGAATACTACTGAGAAGAAGGAGGCTTTAACGTTTTGTTACACTGTCTTTGGTCTGGTGTAGAATTTACGTCACAATAAAATAGTTATAGATTATCTACCTATATTAAGATCTATTGGCCCAAACAGTGTCAAACGGCGTTCTCTGGACCATAGCAAGCGAAAAGCCAATCAGAGAACAAGTCGCTAATCGCAAATGGCTGCGGATTGGTCACACCCTGAGACAGAACCCAGCCGCATCGCTTATGGCGCACTTGACTGGTCCCCTACGGGGGGAAAGAAGAAGCGAGGGAAACCTTTAGCCACCTGGAGAAGATGAGATAAAAGCAGCAGGCCTCACTTGGGTTGATGTTAGGCATAAATCATGCGAAAGAGTCGGGTGAAGGTTCCTTGAGGCACTATGCACCATGGAGAAGAAGAAGAGACATGTCATGAGAATCAATATGATAGCTATACCCTTTCATCGATTTGGCTCGCGCTGCAATGATGTAAAGAGCGATTCAACAAAATAAGAATAATTTAAACTTGGAATTGGGGTCGTGTAATCATCCAGATATTACGTATGATATTATACCTTTGTGAATACATAAGCGCAAAGTCTTTTTCTTTGTGCTCTTCAGTCGGCCATCAGTGTTCACCGCTTCACGTGCCCGACTGGGGCTTGCCAGCGCACGTGTTCTGTTTCTAGACGCGGGAATCAGAACCTTTATTTATTCAACTCTAAAAGAACTGTCAGCGACCGTGGTGTGGTGACCAACCGTCGGAGTGAGAACTATAACACTAAACACCAAATTTTGATAATCGAAATATTTACAAAATGAATTATCAACATCATATTTTATTTTGTTTTTAGGGAATATCACAACGTTAACATGGTCTGCGATCATTCTAGATGAAAAATTAATTATTTGAAATATCACGTATTTTAATAATTAATATATTTTTTTAATTTATATAAAACGTGGTACAATAAAATATTTAAATATCAGCCACGCGTGGAGGCGGAAAAATCAACGTGCGTGCATTACACGATGTATAAATGTTGAGGAATCGAGAGAAGTATTTCAGCGAACTCCCTCGGAGAATCGGTGTGATGGTTAAAAATTAACATTTTTTTAAATTTAGAATTTAAGATTATCACTTATTTTCTTTATTTTTTATTACATTATATACTCATAAGTGTATTATCGTTTTAATTCGAATAAAAGTATTTTATTTACTTTTCTTTCCTGGCATACTTCTCTCGATTCCTCAACATTAATGCATCGTGTCATGCACGCGCGTCGATTTCTCTGACATTAAATATTTGATTTATTTGATCGTGCCACGTTTAGCTTGGTCTTCCTCTATTTCTAGGTCCATTTACATCGTTAATATATTTTTTTTACCATTTTTTATTTATTCATGCTTTCCATGTGTCCAAAGCATCTTAATGTATGACACTTTTATTCGCATCCCTTTCACTTCTTATATTTTCATTCGACCCTCTATGTCATACACAAGATGATTAAAGTAAATAAATTAATTAATTAATATAAAACTAAATTCATATTTGATACACACTTTAGTAATGTATTCGTTACCATGTCGATATTCTTTCATAAAGTGGCGAACGAGCTGCGTTTTGCTGTATTGCTGAGTATCGTCATTTATTTATTAGGGTTAAAAATGAGACACGGGGAATTTCACTAAGGTGTGCGATCGCTTACAATGACTCACAATACCCGGAATATATTTCGTGTTTAAAAGCAGTTAAGTCGATACGTTTCGCGCTGCCCTGTCCAACTGAAATGATTTTGTGGCCACGACTGAACTGCTTACTGCCGGTCCTCCGGGCCCCACTGACCCAAATTCAGAGCGAAATTACCACTCTTCGCCCTTCTACCCTCCTCCCCCACCCCGTCCGTCTGCGCCACGGCCCTCCGACCTCGGGAACCGGTTGCCGAGTGTGGGCACCCAGCCGAACATACTAAATTAATAGCACTACAAACAAAGGGTTTTTTAAGCGACTAGAGGGAGAGAGTATTTTAACGAAAATATTTAGAACACATCACATTATATAAATAGGTTCATATATTTTGTTACAAGTAACATCAAAACTGTTACACTCATTTAAATCCTTTACTTTGATATGAAAATTAGGTAAACGTGAAATATATCTATGAAATATATGAATGTCGGCCATGTGAGGAGTCAGAGAAATCGACGCGCGTGCATGACACGATGTATGAATGTTGAGGAAGCGAGAGAAATATGTCAGGAAAGAAAAGTGTGGCAGTCCATATTCTGCCTATCCCTTCGGGGAGACGGCGTGATGGTTAGTTAGTTAGTTAGTTTTTTAAATATATCTAACTAACTAACCATCACGCCGTCTCCCCGAAGGGGTAGGCACAAGGAATGGACTGCCACACTTTAACAGATGCGGCACTCCATCCTTCTCTTTTCGCCCCCGAGGGTTTGCGAACCTCATCGCCATCAATAGGATCGTCCAACGTAACTCGCTAACTAAATAACCATCATGCCGTCTTCCCGAAGGGGTAGGCAGAGAGGATGGACCGCCATACCGTTCTGTCCTGACATACCTCTCTTGCTTCCTCCACATTTTTATATCGTAACTTGCACGTTCGTCAATGTTCGGACTCCAAATGTGGGCGCCTTTCAGTATTTGATTAATTTGTATTTCAGTATATAACATTTTAACCATTCTTCTCTCGTCCATTTGTCCCATATGTCCAAACCATCTAAGGGATTCTTTTTTAATTTTACTTATGATGCAATCATCTACCTTACGTTTCTTCCTTATTTCGTCGTTCGTCTATTTAAATTCATTAATAAATTTTAAGTATCTTATATGTATTTTCATTTTGAAACACTATCATTATCTTCTTCTTGGAGTGCCATGTCAGGTGCCTCGACGTCGGCTCTCATTCTGGTGTAGGCCTCTCTGTCCTGTTTACTATCATTATCACTACTATTATTATACAACAACAACAATAAACCATCACGCCGTTTCTCTGAAAGTGTAGGCAGAGGGAATGGACCGCCGCACTACTCTATCGTGACACACCTCTCTAGCTTCCTCAATATTCATACAGCGAGTCATACACGCACGTCGATTTTTTCGAATTCTAACATGGCCGACCTTTAAAATTTGATTGACTTGGTCATGCTATGTTTTCCTCGGTCTTTTTTGACACCGTACTACATTCACATCGTTAACGTACACTTTCTTAACCATTCTTTCTTCTTCCATAAGTTCCATGTGACCAAACCGACACAGTAATCCTTTCATAATTTTATTTCTAATATTATAAATACTTCCGCTTAGCGTTCCTTCCTAATTTCAGCATTCGAAACTCTGTCGTACATCGTTTTAACACACATTCGTCTAAGGGGTCACATCTCTACCTCATTTATTCTGCTCTCATCCTTTTTATTATTATACTTACCACAATAGTCGATTCAAATCCAAGCCAAGCGACCACCTTCCACGCTACTTAATCAAGTTACATTCACAATCGTGAATGGTTGTAATTAATAATGATGATTTAATTAATAAAAATATTTACCTATAATTTATACTCGTATAGGTAAATATTTGGTTAGCGCGCGCGAGCAACATCCCCTTCAAAACGTACAAATGGAACAACATATGTACGAAGAGGTCCAGCATTTCACCTATCTGGGCTCGAACCTCAATTCCAAGAATAAGCTGGCAGAAGAATTAAATACTCGCCTCTTAGCAGCAAACAGATCTTTTCATGGGTGTAAGAACCTTCTGGGCTCTAAGTTACTCAGCAGGAATACCAAACTTTTAATATATAAGACTATCATAAGACCGGTAGTCACCTACGGCTGTGAGACATGGTCTCTAACCCAGAGAGAGGAAAGCAGGCTGGCCGTTTTTGTGAGGAAAATATGAGGAAATTTTTTGGACCCACGCTGGAGATGGGCGGATTGCGTGGAAGAAGATTGGGAGAAAACGGAAGTAGCTGGGAAATGAAGAGAGATGGCCAGGGACAAAAGTTAGTGGAGGACCGTTGTGGAGGAGGCCAAGTCCCACACTGGTATGTAGCGCCGAGAAATGAATGAAATGAATTTATATAACTTTAAAAAAAACAAATAACTCCATTTTGTAAGCATCGTGACATAAAATGAATCTTTATTCTGTTGTTGATGTTGTTGATTGAAATTTCTTGGTAGAAGTTCCGAAACCGGTCGAAGACGAAAATTAATAAGTAGATTTTACACTAAAAATAAACATAGAAAAATTCTTAATAATTTTTTTTTATTTTCATTATTTATTCTGTTGGTCTATGAACACAAGTCCAATTGACTTGATTTACATGTGCGTGGCTTATACATTTTCAATGATTTATTCTACTTTAAATATCCTTATTCATTCAATTGAGGCTGTAATATTAGACTGGGCAATACATGTGTACAATGCGGCACTTTTCGTATTTCTCCATCAACGGAAATTAATGGGAAATATTACATAAGTAATCATAGCTTATTCGTATTTGCTCGTACAGCCTCAACCACCTGCCACCTGCGCGAATATAACAGGCAGTCCACCCCAAGCCAATTTTCATGAAAGTGCAGCGAAATGCGCATTTTTCATATTAAATTTTCCTTTGCGAACAGGACGAAACAAATTACAGTTTCGCTTTGCCGTTCATAATTTGAAACTGCAGATGACGTAAAATTAAATATCCGTATTATAACAAGTACAAGAAAATTAAAATTCATGGAATATTTTCTCCAGTGTAACAATTTCTACTCCAATATCCGTATTTTCTACGAAATCCAATTTAGTAGCTGTCCGTAAAACTAATTATTAACTGGAAATGGATTTTACTCTTTCCTTCAGGAAACCATTGCAGTGACATTAAAATATTGGAATATTTGAGCTATTGAAATTGTTATATGTTTTATTTATACGAGCTAATATTATTTTTCGTTCTTCACTTCATTACAGCGCGAGCCAAATATATAGCTATCATATTGATTCTCGTGACATGTGATTGGTAGCTGAATTCTGAATCATTCACTTGAATTCTGCACCAGACCAATGACAGTGTGACAATCACACAACGAATCGAATCGGGAATCGAACCCGGGACTTTCGGGTGGCTGTAAAAGCACTTACTACTTGGCCACGGAGGTCGTCACTAAATATGTTCACTCCATTATAGGTTTGCTTCAATCACTATATTTCCAGTACTGACCAAATAAAGGATTGCAAAATCAGCAACGTGCTATTAATAAAATAAAAACTTTTTATTTTATTTTCTAAATTAAATTATATTACTCCGACTTGTAATATATGAGTGGCTTCCTCGTCTCCTGGCAACCTATATCTGGCTTCGCTGAATCCCCTTTTCATCTCCGCATTGTTCACGTTATCTCTTGCAGGACTTCCGCAAATGAAAATATCCAGCCATCCGAACGAATATCACTTAGATTTCTCAGTATCGTTTACTCTTTGTTGTTGTGAATGTGTCTATCTACATTTTATAGCAAGATAATGGTCTCCTAAACCTCTTGTGGGTTATAATTGAACATATATTTCACCTAATTCTTCGAAACTACTGCATCTTCAGTCGTTGTTAATTACATTTCTATTTTATTAAGATAGAAAAAGTACAGTTTTATGCATAGCTTTCATTTATTTTATAGATGCTTTGCTTATATTAAGAGATGCATTATGCTTTTATTCTGAATCCACGAAGCAAGGGGCGAGATTTGTTATACTCGTATATTAATAAATTCATATCGGGAGCTTTCAGGCTCCACTTTATGGGGAAGCACGTCATATTTAGATCTACATTATGTCATATTGTATAATAAATATTAATCTGCCATAGAGTTCTAAATGTCGGAATATCCACAACAGACTTCTAGGTTGACACTTTTTTCAAATATTCATAAAGCTATTTCGTAACACGTCACGAAAGACGCATAATCAAATTAAACCTTTTAAATTATTCAGCATAGATTTTACATATTGTTTCAGAGATATATTCATATAGTATAATAGTATTTTAATTAATTAGTAATAATAAACATTAAATTATCTCTTCTATGTACGCCATACTTCGTGTTGTAGATGTTTTATTTGTCTTTTTTATATACTTTGTATATACAACACTATTACAATTACATATCAGACATGTTTCGGACAACCAGTCCTTCTTCAGTGATACATATTATAAAGATACATTTTTAAAATATTATAAAATTGTTTACATGATCTGATAGATATTATATTATACAGATGTTATACTGTCAAAATTGATCATATTTGTAAACAATTTTAACTAACTAACTAACTAACCATCACACCGTCTCCCCGAAGGGGTAGGCAGAAAGAATGGACTGCCACACTTTTCTTTCCTGACATATTTCTCTCGCTTCCTCAACATTCATACATCGTGTCATGCACGCGCGTCGATTTCTCTGACTCCTCACATGGCCGACATTCAATATTTGATTTATTTGATAGTGTCACGTTTTCCTCGGTCTTCCTCTATTTCTGGTTCCATTTACATCGTTAAGATATAATTTTTTTACCATTCTTTCTTCATTCATTCTTTCCATATGTCCAAACCATCTTAATGATCCTTTCATTATTTTGTTCATGACACCATCATTCGCACCGCATTCACTTCTTATATTTTCATTCGGCACTCTATCACACACAGAGTATCCACACATTCTTCTAAGAGATCTCATTTCAACTGCATTTATTCTACTTTCATCCTTCTTTTGCCAGTTCCATGCTTCGCTTCCATACATAAGGGTCGGTAGAAGAACACCATTGTGCACTGCCATTCTAGCTTTTTTTGATAGGTTTTTGTTTGCGATGACAACTTTAAGTGCACCATTCACTTTGTTTATAATATTTTAAATATGTATCTTTATAATATGTATCACTGAAGAAGGACTGGTTGTCCGAAACATGTCTGATATGTAATTTTAATAGTGTTGTATATACAAAGTATATAAAAAAAGAAAAAGACAAATTAAGTTACCTTTTTGAACATTATCCGTGAATGGGAAATCTATGGCTTTCGCTTAAACCATTTGTATAATATGTTCCGTCATAGCTAAAGACTCGTGATCGGCCGGACACCGTAGATTATACGAGATAAGAGGGCTATTCAGTAGAAATTAGAACGCCAAACACTTTTTTCTGTAGAGACTTGACATTTACTGACATTAAGATGCCATCGATTGGTGCAGTACCGGTACAATACAGGCGGCAGATTGGTGTACGAACGGCCTTCACTCCCCCCCTATAGGAAATAAATGATAAAGGCAACAACTGTACGAGTATGCATTTGCTGCAACGAATGAAATCCAATATTTGTTCATTGGCACTAAATATTAAATTTATGAATTAAGCGGGAAAATGCATAATTCAATTTTTCTTTGAACGACCTCCAATGACGATATGACACATTTTTTATATTTTGTGTCATTGTGAGATAACTGTAGTTTTTTAAAGATCGCATCTTAGGATTTATAGTTTCTACGATGTCATTTATAATTTAAATAACGAGTTATCTTTACACAATTAAATTGCTTGAAACGACCTATTTATAATATTTACAAATGGCTGTAACCATTCATATTCTTTGCAAAAAATATGTGTATAATTTTAGTTCTTCAGTTAAATAACGACTAATTTATTATATTGTTTTTATTATTATATCTAACCTAAATTAATAATCCAAAATTTCTGTCTTATGTTAATTATCTCAAAATGATACTTATCATTTTTCTTATGTTATCTGTCTCATCAAATGTTATTCTTACGTTAAAAAATATATATAACAGAGTGGCCAGAGCTACGATTGCCACACCGAAGGTCCCGGGTTCGTTCCCGGGGACAGTAGTGTGATTGTCACAATGGGTGTTGTCTTTACAACACACACGACAATAAAATAAAATGGCGATAGATAAGCTAACTATAAGATATCATGAGAATCAATAGCTTAAAAGTTGTATACAGTAATAGTAATTGTGTTAATACAAGTGGCATCCCAAGAACCAGCAAAGATGTTACACTTTGCTGGAAACCCTTTCCTTTGTTGAAGATGTAACTTATTATATGACTAATACGATTGTAATTTCCAGGGTCTCCTTCGGAAGCTCCAAAGGGTCTATGGTAGAGACCCTTATCTACGAGAGTCCACTGCAGGAGGAGCCTGAGGTAGCCAGCCCTCCCCCCGGCCTGCACGACGCCCCATTCCCCTTCCCTGAGGACATCTTGGAGCAGGAAGAGTGAGTCTATTTTTCTCATTTTTACTTAACGTATTCATTCGCGGGATACTATAGAATCAAGTATCCTATAAAAAGTTTTTTTTAATATCAAATTTGATTAAATAATGGATAAAATCTGCTAACTGTCGTGAAAAATCGTTTTCACGATTATAATTATCATATTATATGCTACATAAATATTTGTCACATCAAGAAAAAACAATAAATTTCAGAATTTAAATATTAAGTTACGCTTATCGACTGAACATTCTAATTATATGTTATTTATGTTTACAAACAACGAATATACGAGTAATTCAACATAATATTTACCATATTTACTATTTACCATAAAACACAACAACTCATATTTAATAAATAAACAAAGCTCAATTGCAAAAAAATAATAACTTAATTTTTTCAGAAGATTTTCTTCTATATTCGCCATACTTTGTGTTGTTATGTATCTCTTTTTATTAAAAATATTATAAAAGTGTTTTTTATGATCTGACAGATGTTATAAAGATTTAAGATCTATGTAATTTTATTTTTTTAATATAAGTGTTGTATATACAAAGTATATAAAAAAGAAAAAGATAAATAATTTTTTTAGAAGAGTTTAAAAAAGTATACGTATGATGTTTGAAAAAAAAACAGTATCTTTGGCGAGAAAATTTACATCTTATCAACGTTCCTTTGGTGGATATAAAATTATTATTACATGGTTTTAAAAATGCCGGTTTCCGGAAACATATATCAAAACAATCGCTCTCAAAACATCTCTCTGAACACAATTCAGACGAATTTTACTAGACTATTTTTGCTGACTAGCAAATGATATGTTTCTGTGTCAAATTGGGAATGTGCAGCACTAAAACAGTAAATATCAATAGAGCGCTTAATAAGAAAATAATAGAGAAGTTACTTATTTTGGACCATTTTATACTCTCTCTTCGAGGTAAGTGTCCATGTGATTCGGTTATAATCGTACTCGTACTGTATATGCATTAAAAGCGCCAAGACGCTTCTTTAGTTAACATACCATTAACATATTGAATTAAAATTAAAATACATACTTTGTATTTAACTATTTTTTGCAAGCACACAAACTTTGTCCATATTATTCGGGATCTAAAGAGGTTAACAATTGTGATAGCGATTCACGTTCTTCGATATTGAGAAGAGGACTGGTTGTCACCTCACGAGTCGAGCTATTGATTCACGAAAATTGATATCAAATACCTATATTGTATTGTACATAAACTGAAGATGTATCAGAATAACATTTCCGACGAATCCTTCGACGATTTTTTCTTTTAAATTAACTCGAATACTATAGGTACTTATGTATGAAAAAAAAACAGGGTTGGTACTATAATGGATACTTACAAAATGTTTCATCCTTCAATTGTAAATAGTACAAATAGTAATAGTACATATTATTATTATTTAATCGAATGCCTCAAATTATATTTTCCTTCGCATTAGTTTCGCGTAAACCTTTTTAACCCTACTTGTCCTTCGTGGTTATTCCTTAACAGTTCAATTCAGTATAACTTCGATATCGTTAAATTTAGTGTCCCAAATCCACTCCACCAAAATAACTTTTTAACAATTTCATGTCTCGTGGTAATTTTAACACAATTTCACCATTTCGCTGTCCCGAAATATGTGATGAGTTTTGATATGTTTACAATTTAATCCAAAACTTTTACAGTTTAGTAAAAACAGTTTCATCACGGTGTTTTATAAATTATATCAACATTTTGAAACTCTACACATGGATATATTTATACAAAACATTATGTTATACTTATTGTATTTAGGTATGTATTATGAAAAAGGCCGTGGCGTGAAAAATTAAAAACATGGTGTATGTTTTTTGCGCTTTTGTCTGCCATATATTAGTATCTAACAACTTCGTTACTCTATCCCCCATTGTGCTTCTCCTTTACTGGATTAGTTTATAATACTAAGATCCCGGATTAGCTATCGCTAATCTTACTTTGCCTGAGGAAGTTATTCAACTCTTCTCTTGGTAAGTAATAATACAAGTACGCTAGTAAGCAACTATTTTATAACTTTTGTTTCCACAAAAAAATAACATAATGGGTTCGAACTAAATGAGGAAAAAGAAAAAAATAACGAACCCGTATTTCGTCATTATTTGTATAAGTAGCTTTTAATAATAGAGCGCTCGTGTAAAAATGAACAAAAAATATATACGGTATGTCATTTATATAAAAGAAACAAAATCGTGATTTTACTTTAATATTTAATTTTATTGGGTATACAGAATATAGTCACTAGGCGATAACAGTATAACTGCCGAAATAGTTTTCAAATTTACAATTCGTTATTAAATTGATGTAATAGAATTACACGATTGAAATAACGTTACCAAATTTAACATCCCATTAATGACGTAATATTTTTCCTTTGCGTTGTTATTATTACTTCTCTGGTACTACTCCATCTAGCGGCGCCAGCACAAACTAAATCCCAAAAGTGGTAGAAATCCCAACTAACGCTAGAATACTTCCTTGTTTCATGATAACCGTGTTGTATCATTTCCTATACAAATAATATTATCCTATTCTTGCATTCACTTCAAAAATAGATAATATTTTTAATAAATAAAAAAATGAAAGTACCGTCACTCTAAGATTTGCATTATTTATTTATGTATTAAATATACTTAATTAATTGGGGAATTATCTATGACGCGAATACCTATACTAAAGGAATAAACAAGTATGATTGTGTAAGCTCTTTCACCTCAATATACAAAATAACATTAACGGAAGATGTATCTAACAAATGGTATTGTAATTAAACGATGAATTATAATGATTTTAATAATGAATTATTTTTATGAGAAATAACAGTTAATTGTTTTCACATTAAAAACTTGACTACATGAGTTATCGAACGGCGAGCGACATAAGTCTCACATGAGATTATTTTTCCGCCGCCAAGTTTCAGGTAGTATAAAATAGATTATGATAAGAAGGTAGACCTCTGCGTTACCGACGAATCGCCATTTTGGTAAGCGTTGGCAGCGCCCCATGGTCGAATTGCTGAACTCACTCCGCGTATTCTTGCTACTTTGGTTGGACGTTCGCGCGTAATCGTGTGCGGTCGATATTTCACTTATTTGGCAACTAAACCAAAGTGCTTTAGGTCAGTTTGTGCAAGTTTTCTTACAAAGAAATAGCTTCCTTCAACACCCGTGATTCAACGGCAGCTGTTGCTTCAGGTATGCTAAGTTTTCGAATTATTTTTTCACTTTCTCCCCCGCAGATATTTATCGTTGCTTTGACCGAACTGTGTATTTTTGCTGATTTTATATGAAATAGCGTTTGAAGGACATTGACCCACTGTTTGGATTATTTTAGAAGATCGAATAGATATGCCAATCATTTTCCAGCGAATATTTGTGTTGTTTTATGTTTAATTTTGCTTCCTCGATTATAAACTTATGCCGCAGTGTGCATACATGAATTAAATAACTATGTTTCATTGAAACTATATCAATTGTATCACACTCAACTTCAATAAATGCATAACACAATATTCTCATAGGGTTGCGTTTTATTTTTATTTTTTATACTTAATACAAAAGGTTTTCGAGCGAATGTCACAATATAGTAATACCTCGCACGTGTCACCAGCCATAGCTTCCTTAGAGCACTTGTATCATAAGTACAATAAGTATATAATATGTGTGTACATTGAACATTAGTTGGGTGTCCTTTTTACCGTTACATTGGTATGTTCACTTGTTTTAGTCCAAAACTTTTGAAGTGTTGTCAATGTTGACAAAACATCGGATTATTTATATTGGAATATTTCACGAGACGCTTCTTACTATTGCTTCCAACAGCAATTTGTTGTACTATGGATTTTAAGAAATGATTAGTTTTTCAATCTGAAAAACAAATATGTGTGAACGTTTTAAACTCTTAACTGCTATCGTTCTGATACTCTTATTGGTGGTCAGTCACTTTGGGTTTATTCTATGCGTTCCTCTTTAATTTCAAGAAGTTTATGTCTGACGGTTTATCGCCAGCCCCTTGGTTCCTCGCACTCCGCTTTATAGTACAGAGTCAGCTTCCTTTTTATTCAACGTTATCTCGTCCCATTCACAATTTCCCGAGTACACTCAGGTGTCTCGGAGTTTCCCTCCATATTTTTCGCTTGACCTAAACTCGGTCCATTATTTGTGGTGTTATTATTGTACATAGCATACATCGCATATCCGTGACTTCAGATCTCCTCCATTTCAGTTCAAATTGATTTAAGATCTTCTAATACGAAAAGTAACACGTACTCCCTCCACTGAAATCCTATCGCCATCTGTTTCAGATGTAACCATTAATTTACATTTTCTATTACAAGCCCGATTTAGAATACCAGACCTCGTATCCGAGAACAGTGGTGTTTCGGACGTAGTTTTGCTGTATTTTTTGTTTACAATAAACTTTGAAGATTTTTTTCTTATTTATTTAGTTTATGGTTCTTACTGGTGTTTATCTCAAGGATGATGCTGTTTATTTAATTTATTTATTCTTCTTCATGTGCCTTATCAGGCCTCTTGTGCCGCCCGGAACAATTCCTGCGCGATCCCTATTCCAGTCCAATATTTGATGTTGCGCAGCCAAGCCGGGACCACGTAGTCCTTCAATTTTACCCATTAAAAATTTATTGTATTTGTTCTATTTAAAAAAAGTCTAATATAATAGATATATTTATTACTGAGCTCACTCAGCCTAACTCTTTGGCACAAAAGCTATCTAATTATGTTCCGACATTTGAATTACAGTTGAGGGAACCATTTAAAACCTCAACTGGAAACATTAGAGGTACATTCTATGGGAGAAAAATCCGTTAGATAAATGTTTATTAAAGAAAAATTGTCTAAATTTTACATTTGAGAGCACTTAATTAGATTTATATCTGCGGGAAACATTTTTAATCCATTAAGGGACCATAGTTTCGTAATTATGGTGGAGACTATCTCTCTCAACGTCATTTGTAAGCTGTCGTTTCTTATGATAACCGGGAAGTCGTCGAGGGGAACCGCCTTATTCTATGTCTCTTTGTCCAGCTTCCATCATCTATCTTTAACGAACATCGAGCAATGTTCCTGCAAGTTCTCCTACATTGCATTGGCAAGCTTTTCTGCTTTTAATTTGAAATCTGCAGAGGTACATCCATCGATCCATGGTCGGTAAAAATCTGAGAAAGTTCAAACGTCGGTGTGGGTTTTTTCCAGAACTCTCTCGCCTTCTTGGTGTTACAGAGGAATATGTTCGTGCCTTTGCAGGTGGCGTTTGTCTCATATCTCTGTTCCCAAATTTTGAACATCCGTTCTCTGATGGCGTGCGTAGGTACTAGGTGCAGTTCAAGGGAATTTCCCCCCAATCCGTTGTGCTCTCCACATTCGATTCCGTTCTGCCTTAATAGCTTCGATTTGGAAAAGGTATCGTGCTCTATAAATTTCTGCAGTTGGTAACGACAGTGGGTGATTATATTTTAGAAAGTATTTAATATGCTGTGAACCCCTGAACGTTGATTTATTGTTGAATTTCAATGTGGTCAAATTAAAATCATATATTTTTACATAATAATTAAATAAAACGATGTTTTTTAACTACTTCCACTTTTGTCTTTATTTAGACAGCGACCGGTTTCGCCAGGCTCGCTGGCATCAACAGACTGGTCCGTCGATGACCAGTAGACCAATCTGTCGATGCCAGCGAGCCTGGCGAAACCGGTCGCTGTCTAAATAAAGACAAAAGTGGAAGTAGTTAAAAAACATCGTTTTATTTAATTATTATTTAAAATGAACTTCCATCAAGAGATTTCAGTAAAATCATATATTTTTACTCTAAGTGAACTGTTTATTGTTCTTACTATGCCTTATAATGTGACACTATGGCTGTTTTGTGAACTTGATCGTCTCTGCTCCGATGGCTAGTCTCAATTTCCCGTTGCCAGAAAAGTGTTCGAGCATAATACAATTTGGTTTTTATTCTCTTTTGACCATCTAGAGCTCCGTCACGAAGTCTGCCGTTGTAGACGAGGAATAGCCACCACTTCTCACAAAAAGTTGGACCGCGCGGCGTCTGGCATTGTGTGGAGTAACGGGACAGCTTTTTGCAAATCATTTCTTAGAACAATGTTTTCTCACACTTAAAGATAAAGAGGCAGCTTCTACCCGGCTCGCGGAATAGATAGTATTATATTTACACCGTGCCAACATTAATAGTGATATGAACAACTGGGTAACTTATCAAAAGGTTCGTTTGGTACCTAATCAAACACACACAAGATAAAACATTCGGGGCTCTTAATGCTGCCCTGTAGAAATATCCTCTTTTAGATCATTCACCAGCAAGTTCGTACCCTTATCAAATTAATATTCCGCGGTCACTATCATGCACACATCTTATCTCGTGTGTACATTGAGACAATTTTGTACATTGAGGTGATGCTGATTTATGGTACTTCCTCCGTGGCTGCCGGGGATTAGAGCGCGCGTGTCTGCGTGCGAAGATTGCTTCACATCATTGTGGTGTAGGATGCATGTAATACGAACAAGGAAAAATACCAAAATAACGATGAGCACACTCTGACTAAGTCATTTAGACTTTGCGGCGGTTTATAGCTGACATAACTAAACCGACCCATTTTCGCTAGATCCCTGTTCGTCGCCCCCTCCGATCATAGAAACATGCTAAGAAGGATTATTTGCTTAACACGATGTAGCTTCATAAACCAGACATTCATTAGCAAATGCGTCATTGCTTACATGCAACATTTGGGTTGCGACCTCACAGCAAGGAACCTCGCGTGGTGCTTAGAGCTACGCTGCAAGCAACCTAGCAAACCAACACTGCACATTCGTGCCGCGCTACGTGGGAACAAAGTGAATCAATCGCCAAGTGAAGCACTAGTGGGGCTTTAGTCTTAGATCTCAAATGTCATGTTTTTACTATAGACGTTTTCTAATATTGCCGATATCAAAACGTTCCCTTATCCGTATGTCCTGTATATCAAGTAAATATAATAAAACTAAATATGAATAATAATGTTCATAATTTTATTTCATTTCAATGTTTAAAAAAAGCCCAAATTATTTAGAAATCGTTTGTAATTTTGGACATTAAAAATATACATCGTACGGTTGTGCATCATACCGAAAGCAACTTTCCGACAAACAAAGACATTTCCGTACAGAACATCCGACTTTCTCTTACGAGTCCACGGCGCAGCTCCGTGCGGCGCGGCCGTGGTCGTGAACTATGCCGCGCTGTGACCTCGTATCGGCATTAAGTTTAGGATGGCCCGTGATCCAACTTCTCCGGCTCCGTGGCGAATAGACCCTTTCTAATGTTTTTGTAGAGAATTCTGGACCTTGTGCATTATACCGCTTTAGAATATATTTAATTGACATTATTTTAGAAATTTCCGTTGGATTTCATAGTGCAGTTGGTTCATTACAATATGACATCGTTCCGAACCCATCGGTGGATTGCGCTCCGCCATTATTCGGTGTTGGTGCGAAATGTCCTCTAGCAATAAAACTTCTCTTTTATTGCGTGGACGCTCTCTCCGCCGACTATTAAACTTGCTCTGTAAAAGTGGACGCTTCGCTTAAGATGCCGACCCTGGCCATGACGGCAAAAGTTGTTGCCATCGCGACATCAGCACATTTTACGCATTTATGAATGTTTAAAAATATTATCGAAAACAGTACCTTCACAATGAGGGCCTGCAGCATTCACGTGTGTTTATTGTGTATCGTTAATTCGATATACCGCGTCCGAACAAGCACGGGAGTGTTTTGTTTTGGACCGTTCTACTTTTGAACGTAATTACGACCGAAACGTTCCCCATGCCACAAGCCGTTGTGCGGATAAAAGTTGCTTAACATGGAAATCTGGAAACGCTAGGCCGGAATAATCTAATTTAGTTCACTCCGATGAAATGCTACGAATTCAGTGACATTTCCAGCGCTTAACTTCATTTCGTTCTGGACCCACTTGGAAATCAAATTTCATGCTCGTCTCCTTGATTCGGATAAAACTGTACTTAATTTCCATTTGGACTAACGTCACGGATACTCTTTAAGAAACGTTACCATTTAATCAATCCACTATTGTAATTGTTTTTGCTACGGGATTGTCTTCGTCTACAATTATTATCTATGAAAGCGCGTTGGCTCGTCATGTCCATCTAGAGAGAGCATGTGACTTTCGATCGCTTCTTTTCTATGAACAGTCTTCAGCACATAGGCGGAGTGCTTCACTGTGTTCAAATGTGCCCAAGATACATGAAAAGGAAGTGCAATAGACTCTAGGTCTGTTCTACCGTATTCCTCTTAACCGCGCGAGGAGCTAAAAGTTGTAATAGTAATATTGGGACCGGTAATAAGTACTTATTTAAGCGCGGATATTTTTATTTATTTGACAAAGCTCAGGTAAATAATACTCGCATTTCGAATGAGTGCTATGCTCGTCTACCATCGATCTATTACCTACTTGTGTATTGTTCCAAATAGATGTCCAGAAAGAAACTCAGAATTAGAACGCGTGTTCACAATGTGTATTGCGGTTAGGGCACCGACGTTTATAATACTAAATTCTTTCGAGTTGCGCTGCATTTGACCCAATTTGCTCTGCGGGTTGCTTGGGAGGTCCGTCCACGGCTTCACAATTCATAGAAATCCCTCGCCATTATTCGTGGAGCGATCGTATTTAAACAGTGATTACTCCGATGTTTTTAATGCTCGGCAATTGATCAATCAATTTAACCAACTTCCGAAGGTAGCATCCCGTCGTTCACGGCACTTTATCCGCCGGCCGGGTAAGATTAACAGAAAAGAAAGTTTTTAGTCGCGTTCGTTTGTTTTCGATTGTGTACCAAATCCACAAACTGATCATAATTTGCGAACGCTTAGAATCACGGTCCACACACAACGTTAAAAATATAATATACTGCACTTGGATAGTATTATACTTACTTACTTCTTGTCGTCCACTACTGGACATAGGTCTCTCCTATACTTATCTGTGTATTCTTGTCTTGTGCCTTTCGCATCCAATCACCGAAATTTTCGAATATTATCAGATCATCGTGTGGGGCGTCTCCCTCTGTTTCTTTTGTCTTCTCGGAGTCTCCACTCCACCACCCTTCCGGTCCATCTATCGTCTACCAATCTGGTAACATGTCACGCAAATGCTCATTTGAGCTTAGCCACCCTTTCGACGACATGCGTTACTTCCGACCTTCTACGTAGTTTTTATCCTGTCTGAGCATGGCTAAAATAATCTAAATTTTCTATATTAGCGAGACATGACAGCAAGTCTGTCCGTGAAATGAATGATTGGCCAATTTTGGTTGTGGGCGCGGCTCGTCCTTGATATGTTTGTGAACATGTTCCCTAGTGTGTGCACACGGTCCACAGAATAGATATGTTTTGTGACATCTCCTGCCAGAGCAATCTATCTAAAACAAAGGATTGAATTTCACCCAAGTCTTAATATAGATCGGTCATATCGTTCAGCATTGGAACGAATCTCTATAAAGAATATGTTTTTATATTTGATTTGTATTAAAATAATACATTTATTTATTGTAGGGTAACATGCAGTGATTGTTAATACGCATACAAATGAAAAAACATACAGTTAAATAAAGACATAGAAGAACAATAATATGGTTAAAATAAATACAATATAATTGATTTTAAATAATAATTATTTTTTTGTCAATATGTGTCTTTATTTCGACAGCGACCAGCTTCGCCAGGCTATCGGGCATCGACAGACCAGTCTAGCTGGCGAAATCGGTCGTTGTCGAATAAAAGACAAAAAGTGGAAGTGGTTTTTATTTTTTTTTGCAATTCAATTACCGCGTTCTCTGGCCAAACTCTTTAAGATCCATTTGTCTGTGCTACAGGACGACATATGTGTTGTTCAGTTATTCCATTGATAACTTCGGCATTTTCCATCCATCCATGTTCCCGGGTCAGCTCACGTGGGTGACTCTAATTTTCGTGACCTCTGGTTCAATTATGTAACTGCGGGCAGTCTATTGGGCGTGCTCGCCCACCACCGCGTGTGATGTCACCCCACGAAGAACCGGTCGTAATGCACATGTATGTTATTCCGCGCGCTGTCTAGACCCCTCTCTTTCTTTTCTCGAGTATTATAGCTAGGTGTACCACGGTTGATAATGCAGTGAACTTTACCGGTCAGGGGTCGTTGTTTTATTATTATTTTTGTGTGATAAAATTTCTTAATAATTTCAACGTGTACATTTTTGCTCTTAACTTTATTTTTACGTATACATATTTTACGATTATTGTCTTTAATGCGTATTATATTATAGAACAACTATCAGATAATATTGAAATTGAGAGTTAACATACAATATATTACTTTCAAACATTACATTATTTTACAGTAATAAAAGCCGTAGAAATGAGATTTAATGTATGGAAAAACAATGTATGATAGAATACCTAACGAAGAAGTAAAAAAGAAGTAAAGTACCCTTGACTATGTAACTCGTGCCATGATGTCTATTATTTAGATAGAAGGAAAGGTTCCAACCCATGAACATATTTTTTCATATTTTAAAAATTCATATTTTTAAACGTTATATCAATATTTAGCGATTCATCGCTTAATTAAGAAATGTATTACCACAATTACCGGTGTACGGTTGGATAATTAATTTTGAGTTATTGCTTTCGTATAGTATGACAAACAATCGTTTTTAACGAACCAATACATCAGAGTTAACGGAAAGTCTGCGGCGTTCGATGTTTTTGTGCAAACGAAAATATCCTTCGAAGCTTTTTGAAAACAGACGAATATGTGTGTTTCTACAATTAGTACTCGCCATAAATCAATTCTGATTGAGAAACAGCAGCCACACAACAAGTAAAGTGTCGTAAATAGTGCTGGGCCCGGCGACCTCCCTCCCTCCCTCCCTCCCTCCCTGCTCGCTCCCGTGGCCGCGGTGGCTTATGGAAGCGGTGACTATTAACATTCTAACGGGCGCATTGATGCAAGAAAGTGGTTCCTTGTAAAAATAACAGAACCGTCATTTTGTAAGTTTGCGAAAGACGTTTTTTTTTTTAAAGACCAAGGATTTAAATCAATGATATTAGAATTTATTTTACAATCTTCAATGTGAGCAGAAAATAGCTCATTATTGTGAAGAAGGAATCTGGTCGTGTCCAGGCTTGAACCCATGTCCCCTGGATCAGGAGCCAAGCGTTCTATCCCCTAGACCACCACCCGATTATATGTATTATATGTTCGAATATATGTATTTCAATCTAAACGTGGTTATTGATAGCTACGGGCCATCCCTCTTTCTCTCGCTTCTACTTCTTCTTCAACCTCTATAGGCCGGATATAGGCCTCTTCCATTTTCCTCCACTCGTCCCTGTCTTGTCCCTTTCGCCTCCATGTCGTTCCATCTATTCGGGCAATGTCGCCAGTTCATCTTTTAGGTGGCCTCCCGACACTCCTTTTCTTTGTCCATGACCTCCGGTGAAGTATTCTGGATGTCCATCGGGTACTGCCCACCGCCACTTCAATTAAGATGTACGATACATAACGCCGGTAACTTTGGTTCGACGTCTTATTTCTTCTTTCCGTATTTTGTCTCGAAGACTCACGCCGAGCATTTGCCTCTCCGTGGATATCTCTCCATTGCCTCTCCGTTTGCTACCCTCGCTTGCTGTAGTAAAACTATTCCGAAATTATTGAAAAAATGTACTGGTGATATGATCTACATTCGGACTGCAATGATCTAATCTACTTCAATTTGCGGAGATCATAAAACACCACGCTTCTCAAAATGGGTGACGCAACCTGCAAGGGGCGGTACTGTATAAAGGACTATGGAAACTTACGTAATGTAAATATGCTAACTGCATTTTTAATTATTTTTTTAGGTTTCCCACTTTTATCCGTTAGCAAACCCATTGAGAGATCTGGTCTCTATGTTTGTACGTATTCTTAAAATTAGCGATATTAATTTTGTATGAATTAAACACTGTAAAGCTTGTGCTTTAATATAATAATACATTGTTGATAAACTTATTATTATATTTTACTCTAGTAAATAAAATAATCTCCAACCCATTTTATAATACGGCACCATAGATTTCCAGAGTGAAGCTGTCTTACTGAAGAGGGCTCTGTACTATAAATACTTTGGGAGCATCTGATGCAGCGTATGCTAACACCATTGTATTAATTTAGATGCGCTGTGACGTCATGTTAAGTGCCTCGGTTATATTCCCGTGTGTAGATTATGAATTCGAAAGATTGCCGTAATTAAAGGCTATTTGTTTATACGCATATAAAGTTTAGGCTAACACAATCACTAGATGATTTCCGTGTGCGTGTGCTAATTTTTATATCTTAATCCGTGCTATTTTAATTACATTGTGAACTTATCCGTAATTTGTTAAAAACTCAATATACCGATTAGATCGCAATAAACATTCGATGTGGAATTATTAACAACCCATTCGTTTATTAGTCTACTTTTGACTAGTTTCGTTTTATTAGAACAGCTTATTTGTTACAAAATTGTTGTGTGTGCCGTTATGTTATTTGAAGATGAAGTTAGTCTTGAATATATATGGTATAAAATACAAAGTTGAATTATAAACAAAATTTGGTTTAAATTCGTCTATGTTTTTTTACTTACGCTCGATAAAGTATTCTTAAAATTAGCGATATTAGTTTGTACAAGCAGCCAAAACCGATCAGAACTAAATAAAAATAATGAATTTTAGTTATCTTCTACCTACTATTTTCAAGAATTAAGATGAATTCATTGAATAAAATTGATTTCTCTACTGATATGAGTTTATTTAATACCTTCATCATCAGCAATTCAGCAATTCATAAAAATGGCGCTTTATAAATTATCCAATTTATTATAATATATTATCAGGAAAACTACATTCATTGTACTTCATTTTTCAGCATCTACTTAAAATGTCGGTAAATATATTCGACCGAGTTAAACGAGCAGTGTAAGGCTTATAAAACATATTTCATATTTTTTTCTTGTTTTCTTTTAATCCAAGGTGTTTTATTTTCTAAATAGATGATTATTTTATATTTCCATATTTTCTGAGCAATTTTCAGGTAAAATGAAATATAAATCTAAGAACAAAGTGAGTGGTTCGTGACAGGAATTATAATGCGTGAGGTAAAGAGAGGCACGGGTACGATATTTCCAGAAAAATAAAAATATTTCCTTCAGAAACAGCGCTAAACCTGACACGTTCAAAGAGCACACTGGTTCCTGACAGATATCAAAAAGGATCTCACCGCGTCTGTGACGAGCTTTACGGTCCATGTCCCCTTAGATCTGAAGATTGAGATAATTTGAAGAGATTCGTACACAACAACATCCAATAATAGACTGAAGCTCTTATCGCAGAGCAACAAAATAATCCCTCCCTTATGTTTCTACCCTCGCCCACGGCATAACCTTCAGAACAGAAGTACTCTTAAATAAATATCGCTTAAGGTAAAAAAAAATGTTTTCTCCCATATATATGAAATATTACTTAATATTTCTAGACTGACACCCCCAAAGAGCGTAGGTAAAAACATCTAGAAAATCTCTCATCATAATTCTACGAAACAGATGAAAGCTGTTATATGTGTAAAGATAAATTATTCGATCCACAGCGTACTAAAATAACAGGTTTTGCTTAAATATAATTTTCTGGAAGTCCGTATTGATTTTTTTTAACGTAAATATTACATTTAAGAGTTCCTTTAGTTGTTTTTTTATTATTATTTTAATACTGAATTTATCTCAAATTTATTTTAAATGAAAGCACATTATGCCCGAGTTGTGATTTAAAAACATCGAGCGAGTCTCCGGATTCAGGAGACACGAATCCCACGAATTCCAGTTAATTATAATCTACAGCATTTTTATTTCTTTAAACTTTACGAATTAACGGTAAGGATTTCCAGGTCCTTGTCGGCTCGCCTCCGGTGTGGTGGGATCATTCGGCTCGGGCGTGTCACCATCGGGAATGTTCGGGAATATAGACACATATCCAAGCCGCAGTCAACAGGTTGGCGTAGGCATCGCGCTCTCTTTTCCTTTATTATGCTGGGAGTTGCATCTGCCGACCTTTGGACGCCGGCCAACCGGACCACTCCCCGCGAGCAAGCAGGCATCTGCCGCGCCCGACTCCCCGTACATAAACACGCCTCCTTCTAAATGTTACGGAAGCATTTTACTTTTACGATAGTCGCTGATACACAGGGCAACATATATAGGTGCATTGCTTTCCGATCCGCACTGGTTCCTATATCGCGTAGTTCAATCATCTGCCGACATTACGACGCACGTCTTGTGTAATGTCCTCTTGACATTGTAGCGAGGCATATCAATCGCGTGTACACTGGACGGGCAGTGGCGCCCCATGTCTCCGATACCGCACTTGGTTGCCGCTCACACCGGCGGGCTATTTGCCTACCTCTGTGGCAAGGCGGCGCCGGCGTCTACGGGTCTACGAGCATCCTTGCCCGCCCCCTTCGCGTGACATGTACCCCTGTACATATCGTGCCGTCGGCATTGTTTCTTCCCGTGTTTATACGAGTATAGCGAACACTCCGTTCACGAAGTTTGCAGTACGGACATCACGTCTGCTATTATTTCTCGTAGTTTATTTATTCCTTGTCTCATATATCGGTTTCATCGCGTCACAACTTCTACCGATACTCTTTGTTCCCACGAAACTGTGGAACGTTTTATACAAAATACATATGTTTATATTTAACACTAGTGTAATCAAAATTATAATGATTTCGCTACACCCAAAAAGTCGCGATATCCAAAGGTCCTTTTAAGTCATCCTGTATATTATAATTATCACCACCCTTGTAGGCACACCCTGCTAAGTAAATATCGTGGTGTTGGTGCTATTCCTGCTTATTTTTTATTATTATTATTATCTGAGGATTACGCTGCTTTGATTTATGTATATTTAAGACACGTTTATTTATTAATTTTTGAAACACGATGAATTTCCCCTAATGTTTTTAATGTGTTTTTGTCGATTGTTTCGTCTCATACTTAGAAGCAATTTATTTTCTAAATTGTGTGTGTTGCTACATCTTTTGAACATTGCGAGATTTCATAGAAACATAGTTTCCCAGCTTTAATAAGCGCTTTGTGCTTACTACCCCCTGCCTTCTCATCCATTTTCTTCTTAGGTTCCCTCTCTATTCCTGCAGATGCTGTAGTGTCAAAGGAAGTGGCGTTTCCCGGTAAACCGTTTGACGTGATTCTCGTTAAAGTTATAATAGTATCGGAGAAATGCAGGCTCTTACTGAAGTAAGAGCCTCGCTTAGATTCCCCCGCCCCGGGCCCTGCTAACGACGTTCCGCTCTTCCGAGTATTCCATTCCCTTTGAACGAATAACTTCCGAGCGGCGGAAATTTCTCTGAATGCACCTTTGAACTTTACCTGTAGTTATCAAAGGATGGAAATGGCATTATGTTTTGAAGTAATGCTTTGCCTCGGAATATATCACTAACGTCAATTTTTTAAATATTTTATTTGTGAAAATTTAATGAGGTACTTGTTTCAAGAATAAATATTTGGAATAAGGACCAAAAGATAATACCAACTTTATATTCTTGGTTTATATAATACGCTTGTTTATTTTTTCAATTAATTATTTTTCCAATGGATATTGTTAATATGAAATCGTATGTCATTTTCCGAAGTGATTGTTATTAATAGGTATTTATTTTCACACCACAGAGTGGTTGGTCCCACGACCAAAGAAATGAGATAGAGCAGAAGAACTATCCCATCTGTTTTCAGGAGCGAGTAAGTCTAACTTACAAAAGTTTACCTACATAAATCCTGCGTATAGCATTATAACAATGTTTGCCCTTACTTTAACTTCCTTTCAAAGTGGTATAGCCTTGGGGAAATTTATAGTATCGTACAATTAAGAAAGGACAAAGGGACATACAAGTTAAATAGTTTCACTAATGAGAACCTGGTAACCACCCCACTTGCGATGTAACTCTACCTCAGTTCCCGCAGTTGTCCGATTCAGCGTGATACAGCCACTGCTGTTAGGTGCAAGGTGTTCCGCTATCTCCGCCCCGGCACACGGCAACAGCCATTCAGAAACAATCTCACCAACAATTCCGACCATTTGGATTTGTTATCAATGTGTAATACGTCATTTTATTACTTCGCATTATATGAGTTCCGTTGTATGTAAAATCATGATCCTAGACTATAACATATTATTACAGAATAATCCACTAAGTTTCTGTTGAAATATTAGCGCAATAAATATCTGCATAATACATTAAAGAAGAAGATGGTAAAACTCCAAGTTAAATAATTATACCAATGAAAACGTCTGTTTTATTCAAGTTGAACAACTACAGAAACATTTCATTCACATAATAAAATAATAAAACTTCTAGAAAACATGCTTTCGTTCATATTAATTATGAAAAGATAGTGTGTATTTTAGACAACTTTTAATGAATATCACGACTTTCGAGGTGGTGACATCAGAAATCAGATATGTGTTCGTACCAGCATTACATTTATGATTCCATAGATAAATCAACCTATGATGTCAACAAAAATAATTGTCAGGCACAAATGTTCCTGTATCATTCAGTGCTTCTGAGCTATATATACGCGGGTCCCAATCAGCTGAATGAAGAGAAATGTATTTTCTTCATCCAAATGATTTAACACTTTAACGTCACGGACATCTCATGCAGTACGCATTTATTTTTATTGCAAAAAAAAAATATGGTCAGAGACACTAGGAAACTTCTTGAGCTCAAAAATAACGTTAACAGCGAAGAAGCGATTTTCTTCCCTCATCACAACTGCTTTCTCCGGAGAGTATATCTTAAAGGAGTCTAGTTGTTTGTTTATCTGACTAGTAATCGTTTTAAAAGTAAAAAAAAAAATTGTCAAATGCACAAAAAACAGGTTACAATACTATTATAATTTTTTTATTAATTTTTTTTTCAAATGCTTTAATTTGTATTAATATAATATAATGTATTCAGACGAATTAAATCAATACATACTACAGACTCAATTCATTTATGGTAAGTGGTGCTGAGCTGTGATACTTTAAATAATTAATATTCACCCTCTTTGATTCGATTAATTTAAATTTTCCGCATCCAATCCGTTGTAAATGACATATTGTGTCGTCCTGAAAGTACGGCGTCGATTGATTATAGGTATGTGTAAACACGTTCATTGTCTAAGTAATAATTTCCACCGGGATGCGCGCGGTCTGGGACCTGCATCACTTCACACCGGATATTCGGGGTAGAGTGAAAATGCATTGTTCTCGACTCCACCCCGCGGGCTGGCTCCACTGTTGCGTTATACCATACACGTCGTTCGCTAATTAATATAACTTTCTGGTGGGGGTGGCGTGGGTGGGGGGTGGATTTTACACCCCTCTCACGGGAATATCAATTGAGTTGCGATACAATCATGATGATTGTGATAATATATCAAATACTCAGAATACCTAAGGCGTGGTGTAACTTACCATTCCAAAAAATTCCTAAATTTGGTATCCCGTGTACGTATTTGAGAACAACCGGCTTGTGTTATATTAATGGTGCATTGTATTGAGATGTTATGCGCGTATTTAAACGCACATAATGTATTAAACTTTTTTCCAAACAGTTTTTTTTAAGTACTTTTTACTACTACACATTTAGCTATAAATTTTTTGTCTTTCTTTAAAAGTTAAAAATAGTTAAAAAATAGTTTAAAAAAGTTAAAAATAGTTAAAAAAAAAGTTTAAAATATGTTTTATTCGGTAGTGTAATGTTAATATTGGTACTAAATTGAAAACATAACATGCATTCGTTGTTTTTTGTAATTATTATCTTTTTAATTTATTTATATTTTTGCGGAAAATATGATCAGTTTCCCTAATAGGTATTATATATTTGACGAACGTTCAAATGCATACTGCCATTTACCTTAAAAATATATTTGCGTAAATAAATAAAAAAAATGACAGTTTTAATGTTATTGACACGAGATCGTTCAATTGAACGATTCGGTTTTGTATTTATGAAATACGATGTTCACGTTATTTTTCCAGTGAAATTTTTCTCTAAAAATAAAGGTTATAACGGTACACGAGCGCTTTCAATCGGATGCTCCGAGTTTGCTGATGTTCCACCCGGCGGGTTTCAAACTTTTGTTTTGTCTACAATTCGCTGCACCGTAAACAGTTTTGTAATAGTTGTACCCGGTGTGGCGGGCATTTCCCGGGAAGCAATCTGCCCCGACAAACACGAAGGGGGAATGCACATTTGCCGCGCATACAAACCGCGGTACTCTGAATTCGCTATTCATGCACCTCATCCCTCTGAAATGACAGCGTCCTCTGTGTGGCGCACGTATGCACGTTCACTCGAGTGGGAGAACTAACAACCGTCTTATAAGATGAATGTTGAAAGCTTCGCGGTTTGATGGTTTTACAACTGCACTCAAATGTTTTTCAGGAAAGGAAATTTTCATCATGGCATACATACTAAAGCGTAATAACCAATTACCTTGCGTTATACTCGTATGTACTACTCTTAACAGTTATGCTTGCCAGTTAAATAAACATTGTTTTAACCCTTCATTGTTCAAATAAGTCAAATAACTTGAAATATAAAATTGTATAGTTACACATAATATTTGAGTTAACCACAACCGGTTTCGAAGAAGATAGATTGAAGCTTAGTTCAATACAAAAATTGTATTCTAAGTACTCGTATAGAAGCGGTTGTTTTTAATGATCATATTTATCTCACTCACTACATAATTTCAAGTTGTTTTTCTTAAATAATAACTATTTTTTATATATTAAAGTTAGATACTAATTATATATAAGTTTCTAACTTTAAATATAACAAAACGTTCGTATTATGCGACTTCATATTGCGGTAAATGTTCAATCGACGAATATCGATACATGCCTAATGCCACGATATGATATCTTAGCAGGAGAGGAAAAATCCATGTTGTTTGCAATATTATACATTAAAATCGATTAGTCACATTGAAAATGTGTCATGAAAGATATTCCTCCACCTGAAAAGTAATCATTTTGTGACATATGGGCGTATTATAATACAATAACAATTTTCTCCGCTAACATTTTTGCTTTTAGAATATAAATAGAACACACAGACTTTAATATTAAGTGTAACATATTTATAACAAAACTTATGTTTTCCATCTGGCTTTGGTGTTGTTTATTGCGTTTGTGTTAATGCGATGTGTATCATGGTTTACTGCTGCGATCGGCCATATAGCGAGCGAACACTCCCTCAATGTCTACGACACTTATGGGCTGATTATTATTTTAGAATATTACTGAGGGGGAAGTGTGAGGGCGGGTCGGATGGGCGAGGGCGCACGCGACCGGCTACAGGCCTGAGCTGATGATGACGGCATCTAGGAAAGATTCCTGAGGATCCCGAGAGCTGAACTGTTTACCCGGGGATTGTGCCTTAGTATGTATCAACAACCGATCAAACACTTGTATTTTTGCATTTTATCTTGCGGTGATTTGTATTCATAAGTCACTTCCAAGGTTTTTCCTAGTGGCATAACTATAAAAGACCCCTTTTCTTATTCCGTTCCTGTTTTCAATTTATGTATGTTCCATATGTAATAGGAGGTAGCGAGAATTCACTAACTCTGCGTGAAAATATTTATTCTTGTTTCTGAGAAATGTCTTATACGATGTCGATGAATAATAAATATAAACGATGTCATGTTATTAAAGAGCTAATGTTTTTACATTAACTTTTACTCAAACCGTTTCATGCAGCAAATTTATGCAAAGAAGTCAGAATATTCGTGCAGCGGACCATCACTACGGCATGAGTACGGAGCATTTGTGCGGGTAAAGGTGTGATAAGGTTATATATCATCTTAATGCAGTGGGAACCAATTAGGACTTTCATTTCTTTTACGTCTTCAGTAATTATACATATATACTCATGCCGCACCTTTCACAATCACGCAACTCTAGTTAACCATTCGCAGTATTTTATTTTCATAAATAAATTATTAATCTAAATTTTACAGAAATGTCTTGGGACATTTTGACAAAACGGAATTATTTCTCAATGACCTATAAAGGCGAAATATACGGCTTCCGTATATTATATTACAATAAACTATCTAAACATACGTTTGCATAAATATTCAATATTAAATGTGGAGTTTTACATAGTTGTTCAAAAACCAATAATAAAAGTAGCCCCTTTGTATTTAAATTACAATACATATATAATTAATAGGAAATTCTATTTCTCCTCTAGGAATATCTTGCTGATATCTATGTGTCGCGCCTCCTTCGTTATAGTCATGTGAATATGGGTTTTCTATATATTACAATTAATTTATTACGTTTATTTTATGTTTTTAATACGGTATATAGTTTCAGTTATTTGTAAAACCAATATTATCATTTGAAGTTAATTATTCCCCCATAATTCTGGAAAAAGCGGATAACAGTATAGCACACTTCCTCTTCTGGTGCATATTTATATTCTCATGAATCAGATTTTAAAAAATACACCGTACCTTGGAGAGTTATTTCGGTCCGTCCTGGTGAGGGTGCACCGGATCGACCTACGGCGGCAGGCACCATATGCGCTAGAAACCCTGCACAGAGAGGCCCATTTCACCTCGGTTTGCGCAACTCGCAACTCCCCGCGAACAATCTCCAGAGATCCCATTCTGGTGAATCCGCATATACATGTATGTTACTACATTGTGGGGAATAGTGAAGTGTTGTGATAGAATACGCCATGCTATAAATATTGATATCCACATCGCTTGTTGATACTGTATCAATGTTTTGACACTAATCAATTTTCGTTGGAAACATCATATAAAAACATTCTTTAATACTTTGAAGTACATTTTTTAGTTTCTGTGTTCCGTTTTTGAGATGAACAATTAATTATTTGTTTAAGGGTTAATTGTATCTCAATAGAGACGAAGATGTAAATTATTTGGAAACAGAATATGGTAGTAGAGGGGTGATTAACCCGCAATGGGTAAAAAATCCAGTATTTGTATACAAAAAACAAATGTTTTGTTTGTTTTACAAAGATATATTAATTTGAAAAATGTCCAATATAATAAGTCACGTCAAATATAATAACTATTATTAGTCAATGACATATAATTCATCTGAATCACACTTAGTTAATCAACAAGAAGTCATCATTGAAACTAATACGTGTTGCGTATACCGCGGTTGATATAGCACTCCGTATTAATCTGTACAAACAGTCTCAACATTCGGTGTAAAAAACATAACTTCTCGCGTGTGTCTGTAGTCTGAATATCAAAAGCAGGTATCACTCGGCTGGTGAGCCGTGGAGCCGTGTAGCCGTCGCACATAGGTGGATTTAAATGATTTAGGCGGTCAAAATTATTTTACGGTGTATTTTGACTTCAAATCATAAATATTATCGTAAAAAATTATCCTTAGTAAAAAAAAAATTTTCCCAGCCAAAAATAAATAAAAATACTAAATCTCGAGGAAAATTTTTTTTTTTATTACAAATTTTACAAACAAAAAAAAAATCTAGTTACAGATTAATAATTGAGGTGCAAATAAGTATTTTAAATTTGTTTATACATTTATGGACAAATCTTGAATCATGTCTGAAATATCGGATTCGGTATTAGGGTTAGCTGGTAGTAACATATTCATTGTTTCAGGGCAAAATTAACCTGGTTTGATCGTTTTTTTTGTTTGTTTCATGCTACTTAATAGTGGATCTGAACTCAATAATAATCTATTATATATATCAAGGTTGCATTCCTCCCTCGAGAACTTTCTTGCGTAGTTTTCGCGGTATAATCGAAAGCACTTATTTCTGGCTTCTGCTGCCTCTTCCGACAACTGTCCTATGGGTAATAAGGCATTTTCAATTACAACTGCACCATGAATCAATATTTTATGCAAGGTCGGAGTCATTGGGTGCCAACTATATAACTCGACATACAATTTCGCAGTAGCAATGGCATATTCATCAAATCGTTATATTTCCCGTAATATTTTCGAAGCATCCCTTTTCCCTCGAGCCTGTAATGTTGTTTGCGCTGCATGAACGATTACTTCTTTATTAAGCGAAGAACGTATTTCCTCCGTTTTTCTTCTTTTAGTCCTCTCACTAGAATCTTCAAATGATTTAGAAGGCCGACCTGGTCGAGTTTGCTTGTTTGCTGAAAGTTCAAATGTTCCTTCTAACACCTTTTCGTGAGTTTTAAGAAACATTGCCTCTTTTCTATGAGCTTTCGACCATTTTTCTTTCATTGGTGTTTTAAAATATGCAAATCTTTGTTTGAATCTGCTTAGATTATCTGGAGTGTCACCACAACAGGACAATAGGTGATTTTCTAGATATTTAATTTTTTCATCTAAATTAGGTAAATCTTGTTGCTGCATTTGATCGTAAAGATATTTACAGCTTATGGTTTTTGTACCCAATGTATCAGATATACCTAAAATAGAGAAAATCACACTTTATTACATTTTAAGAAAAAGTTGTTAAAAAAAAGTGATGTCATCCTTTTTAAAAAAATAACTGTAATTTGGTCAACCGCAGATATCCGCAACCAAATTTTATGTCATTTATTAGTCAAATATAAGATGTATACAATACAGGAACAAACATTACGCGATAAGACGCGATAATATAACAAAATGTCTTATAAACTTGAAAATTAAGTAAAAATTTCATTAGTAGACCACCTTTTTTTGAGGTTCTACAAATAATATAAAATAACTTTTAAATTATGTTAAACACATCAAGAAATATTGATCATTACCTGAGTTATTCTAATCCATAACGATAACTTCGAAATATTAGGTGGACAAGGCAAAATTCTCCTTGTTAAATGTTTATACTGAGAGCGCTAAGAACAATGACGACGTGCACTTCGTTAGGCGGACATGTTTCAACCACCTGCGTGCGCACACGGTAAAAGATTCGAGGTTGGGGATAGTCAATTATTGTTACTGGGACATTTCTTTGGATCTAGGATTTTGTTTGGTATTTTTAACATCGATTTTGAAATTTGACTTATGACCGGCTAATTCTTAACAATCCACGTAAGTGCGTCGGAGCTAACAGGTATGACATCATGGCGCGGTCCGGCGCAACAAACGGTGGCCTTCTAACCCGCACCTATGTTTTGTTGCCGGAGTTTAGCTACACTATCATCGTCGCTTCGGAGTCATATTTGCTAAAACCCAACGTACCTCAATCTAGTCAAAATTTAAAAACACGACCGTAGTTTACGGCCTCCCCATTTTGGTCAAATTCGCAATGCCGCGACAGGAAAACGCGTAAAATTCGAATTGTTCATAAAAACAGCTTTTACAGAACCCGTTTCGTAGTCGCTACATAGTAATTTTAGCGTAAACTCTGTATTTTAACAATGATACATTGTGTATTAAGCTCCCGCGGCTTGTGACCTTCCGGCTTTGGTCAAACCTACATTGCCGCCGCAGAAGATCGCGTTGTGTATCCTCTACGTGTGTCTGCCGCTCGTATCGTGAAGTTAGTGCAAATGTCAGTCGCAAACGATTGTCTACTTTCGGCGCGTTCGTACGGAATTTAACCAATTTCGCGAGCATATCAACAGTGCGCTTTAACCTTTCAATATACAATATATATCCAAATATGTATTAGTCAAGTTTTGACATTATAACTAAGTTCTTGTTTTTGTGAAATTCATTTTTCGAAAAAAAAAATCGAGCAAAGTACGCTAAACGTATTTTGTATGTGAGTTGTATTATTCGTTACCTCGAATGTATTGTGATGTTCCCATATTATTACTCGTACTTTGGCTGTTTTTGTGATTTTTTTTCTACTATTCTTACGTTTTTTTTTTGTTAATATTCTGTTCAAATGAAAAGCGCTACAGGCTTAGAAATATATGTTCGGACTAACTGACGAACTATCAGTAAACGCTGGACTATCTGTCTTCCCCGAAGCGCGGGTCGTAATGTTTTCCGGATATTAAATAATTATGATAATTGACTCTGGCAGGTGATCTGTCCACAGAGCTACTCGTACTTAAACTGCGTGAAGGTTCCCCTATACTCGTGCCATTGGTTTGTGTGACCGGGATTCGTCAGTAACTTTTGTTTATTTGTATTGAAGAGAAAACGAAACGATGCGTTTATATAAGTTTATTTAACTTTTAGCTTGTAGCATTCACATTTAAAAAAATGTAATTTGTGTAGTGTTATACAGGCATTATAACAGTCAGAATTGCGTATATATAAATGTATGTGAAAACGAGAGATTTTGCTTAATTTATAAAATGTTTGACTCTTTGGTGTGTTCATGCGTAGGCATTAATTACACATTTTTCTATTTTATTTCGAAGTTTATCGTTGCTTTGTTTCTTTGATTTCGTTTCCCCGATGTTTACCCGCCGAAGCTCCACTCTCTCTTCCTGACGAATTTCGTTTTAATTGGACTTTCCAATTTTGCAACGCAATTCCAATCACCATTGTCTACATTTTAAAGCCATCGTAATCTTATGTGAATAGTCGCGTCATTCCATCGCCAAATATGCATTCTTAGGTTGCGTTACTCTCGCTTCCTCAATATACATACATCGTGTCATGCACGCACGTTGTATTAAAATATATTTATTATAAACTGTTAATTTAAAAAAACTTTGTTTTATGTATCACAAATGTATTTTTATTTTTCGCGACAGCTGTTTCGTCAACCTATGTTGACATCATCAGGTGTTACAATTCGAATCGTAACACCTGATGATGTCAACATAGGTTGATGAAACAGCTGTCGCGAAAAATAAAAATACATTTGTGATACATACAACAAGTTTATTTATTTATTTAACAGTTTATAATGATAAAGTATCGTAGTGTTTCGGCCAAAACAATGAACTATTTAATACGTTTATTATTTTTTTATCGATTCTCACTGACGACAACTAACTTCCTAAAATTACGCAATCCTCATGATAACAAACCGATACATGAATTTTAATCCTTCTTTTTTTATGAGAGTATTAGTTTCATGTATGCCGGTCCACCAGCTGAAAACATATCATTGCTAAAGATTATTCAGTGCGGGTGGGCTACCTCGGTTTGGTCCACAAAGTATCGCCGGTATACTTGTCATTTTTAATATCACCACTCACTTTTAACTGTGCAGCCGTGTTCTCGCATCGGGACGTCCAGTTAGTGCGCGCGTCATTCCTATAGTTGGAAATGGAGATCTTGTGTGTGCACAATGTTTACCCGCAACATCATTAATTGTACCCAATATGTCGGCCGGCCCGCGATACTGAACGACGTATTCATGACTTTGGCGTCCATTCGCCGTCGCCGCGCTTATCCACACAGTTCTCCGTGGCATCAGTCCCCATGGCATCATTACCGCGGCATAAATATTCTCTTTGAAATCGCATTGAATAAAACGATATTTTTAGAATAGTTGCATCACCGTGACTATTTTGAAGGATTCGCGGTGATTTGGCTATGGTAGTGTAATTTACTTGGTAAAGCTGCCAGCACCGACCGGGGACAGTCATTATTTGCACATTACCCGAACCTTGTGTACTGTGTGATCTTATTTATTCTCAAGCAATTCTCTCGAATCTTTCAATATTTTCATCAAAGCTGGAAATTTTTATTTTGAAAAAAAAAATACGGAATAAATTATTGCATTCTCAGGTGTTAAGGTTAAGCATTTGATTTTTGTAATATCACTAATCGAAAATCTGTAAACTGTATACGTATATATTTTAATTTCTTCGTTATCAAAAAAAAAATGCTAACGGTTATTAATTTATCAGTAATACTTACTTACATATTGTTACTTTTAAAATGGCCAATTACACTATAAATATAGTAAATGCTCCACACATAAAAGGGTAATGTTAATCTTATTTTTGTTAGCAAATGTTGTTGTTTTGTTAAATTTGAAACGACATGCGTAAAATGGTGCCATTTTCGTTAAGGGGGTATTCTAGTCTAGACGCCCGAATTTTAGGTGTTTTTTCAGGTTCTATAAAAAACAATATATATTTTTACTATGCGTTTTTTATAAATTGTTTATTGATATTTCAATAATATAAAAAAGTAAAATTATAAAAAAAATTCAAAAAGGTGCAGGCCGACAAAATGGGAGCTCAAAATAAAATTGTACGTCCTGAATGGCAGGATTCCAGTACTTCCAATGATCTGAGAAAAAAATTCTTGAAGAAGAATGATGTAGTTATCGCACGACTTCGGGAAAATTTGGTAAAATGGCGGCGATTTGAAAAAAGTTTAAATTTTTTTTAAATCGTAAAAACTTTTTTTTCCATAAAACCCTACGTCGTGCGATACTCAGATAGATTTCAAGCAAATCGGTATATTAGAACTTGAGATATCATGTCAACCGTATCGAAAAAAGTCAGTTTTGGAAAAACGCGTTTAATGCTTGGAGTCGAACTTCGAGTCGAGAATGGTGTGTTATACTTACATTTTCTCAATCAGCTATCCCAGCCTCATACAAGTTTCGACCTTCCATAAAGTCGATTTCTAATGATTTATTGAGTACCAAAGGGCCGTAATGTGGGCTCTCCCTAGGTAGTTAGAGTTTGCTAATACAATAGTTCATTCGTCCAGGCCGGACCGATTTAGTCGATGCGTCACAAAAATAGCTGTAACTTCGAAAATATTCAGAATTTCATAAAATCCTCTTAAGGTCATATTCTTAATGGTCTAAACTTTAAAAATATGCAAAAAAATAGAGAAGAGAAATAGATTTTTCCAATTTTCTACACGAGAATACACCCTTATTATTATACCATTCTCTGTCCATATTTTTGTTCAATAAATGAGAGAACGCAATCGTTTAGTTTGCACGATATTAATTAAAACCTAGAATCCAATCTCTAGAACGCAAATTAAACGTGACTGGCGGATATGAGTACATTGCATAAATGTAAACATTGATTCGGTATACCCTCTTAGAGTAGGGTGGTAGTGACCCTTCGGCGGGAATCCAGCTGGGGGTGGGGGCGAGGCGACCGGTGGACGGCGTGATTGGCGCCACCGGAGACCGGTAATTGAATGGGTCACATTAATTAGGTTCGAGTTACCTCCATCGGCACCTGACCGCCCGCGCCCGGCCCGCGGCAGACCGCGCTATCGACCAGCCATTAATGTGCAATTCTATTGAATAACGTTGCTTTATCGATGTTATGCTTCTTATGACGCGTTTAGTACTCGTAGATAGAAAAATTGAGAGCTTCGCCCGCACCCTGTTACGGAAGTGCGACATGATGAAGTAAGCCATCCGTGATAAATAACGGCCGGACATTTAACGCGTGCCAACTCACGAATTGCGAAAACATTTCATGAAACGAGACATTAATTAAGTTAGTCGTAAAAAGTGTAAAATAGTACCAACGAACTGTCACCATTTTGGGGGGTAATTTCCAATGTGAATTTAGTGTAAAAATCTTATTTTAAAACATTTTAAATAGCCGTAGAAAAGATTCTTATTTAAATTATCAAATTCACGATTGATCTTTTAATTTGCGGTTAACGTGCTTCGCTTAAGAAGTTTTTTTACATGTGCATCATTAACATATATTAAAAAAATTGACCCAGTAAAAGGAAACAAATCATCAGTTACTTACATTTTTGACACTGAATGCCTCCATATCAGAAGATTAATATTATAAACAGGTTATTGCATCTCCCGATGATAAAAGTCGGACGTAGAAATAAATTGTGTAGTGCCTGAACTGTGCAGTATTTATTACTTATCGCGAAACTTCCCACCAGAATGGAATATATATAGTCACATTCTGAGAAAATTTCAATCCGATATGTAAAAAGGTTCATATTGCTCAACCACGAACTTAATGACAATAATATAAAGCATAATTGCTTTTCTTCCTCAAACCACAAAACGTAAAGTTCGCGGTCGCATCTTTTTTTAATAAAGGAACGCGAGTTTACAAACACAATACTCCTTCCCGAGGTAGGCGGCAGGTATGGCAGGTATGGCAGGTCCCACTCCTCTCCTCGCGCCGGGCTTATCTCGCTATCTCTCCAATAAAATGGCGTTATCTCTCTACAGAATGCAGATTGCATACTTGTACTGATTATACTTATTGCAATAATTCACATAAGATTTCTTTATCGCCTCGTATTTGGTAGTAAACAGATTAACACAGATTTTAGAAATCTCTCTTCATAACACTTATTGGCCTCCTCCTTATTATATCGGTTATTGACAGCCAATTAAAAAGTATTAGGTTTTGATTCAATTATACAGCGTACGTGTTTTTGTTACATTTACAGAGAGATATATATTCTCGTTTGACAGAATAATTTATTGATTAATTTCCACCGTGCGGTCGGCTTCATTTGCAGTATATAAAAAATTTGTATTGTTTGCTAAGACGAATTTCGCTATTTCATCATAATATTACGCACATTTTTGTAGTAAAGATCTAAAATAAAAAGGTTTTAAAAGACATTCAAACATGACCTGCACATTTAGCCAACCGAATAATGGGGTTAATCAGAATTTCGTGTTTATATAACCTGAATTCAACAAATATTTCTCATTTAAACCCCATTGAAACGTAACTCCGTGTAATTATGCAACTAGGTCTGGTGGGATGAGATGAGCGCAAGTGGGTCACCGCTCGTAACCCTCGCACGGCTGTTCTGCATAATTTACTGCACTCAAATTCAGGTTTCCAGTTCACAGTTCCATCACAATGTCCATTTTGAATATGCTCATCATATGCTTCAAACTAACTAACTAACCGTCACGCCATTCCCCTGGAGAGGTAGGCAGAAAGAATAGACCCCCACATTGTTCTGTCCTGACATACTTTACTCCGATCCTCTACATTCATACATCGTGTCATGCACCCACATCGATTTCTCCGACTCCTTACGTCGTCGACATTTAATATTTGATAGATTTGATGTGCCACGTTTTCCTAAGTCTTCCTCTATTCCTAGTTCCGTTCAAATCGTTTTAAAGGTTGGTTAAATCGTTTGAATGGTTGGTCATCTTAGAAGTCGGAAGAATCGTCATGCGTGTATGACTCGTATGAACGTAGAGGAAAACGTAAGCCTAGAAAGGTGTGTCAAGACGTTTCAGAGGTGTGTTCGCTGCGGGGAAACGGCGTGATGGTTTGTTTTGTTTGTTCCTCATCATTCTTTCCATGTGTCCAAAGTTCTATTTTCGCCCACTTATTTTATTCGTATTTTGATTAAATTCTTAATTCATAAATTCTACAAAGTTTAATTATAATAAATTACCCGTTTATCCTAAATTCGTTCGCATTCGTTGCGCTTGCTTTAAAATATTTAACTTGCATTCGTATAAATAAGGTCGCACGTCCCACAGAAGCAACCAAACAGCTCCCAGAACAAACAATGCCATCACAATTAAGGGTTACTGATCTGTGTTGACCGTATCTTGCCAGCGACCACTATTTCTACGACTTTCTTGTGGGCCAACACATTTCTTCGGCTGTTCTTGTCACTTCTAAATAATTCACCGCTGGTCACTCGGTCCGTTTGAGTTTTATAATATTCTATTGTATTCTACCACACTTCCTAGACTTGAATTTACAGAAATCGTATCCGTGGGCCTATACTATTTTAGGGAGATGATACTAATGTGTCTGTTAGTTTTCACGTATATTTGTAAGACACTAGTGAAATATTCACGGAAGTAACGATTTTCTACCCTTTAAAAACTCGATCCAATGTACAATCGTAAGGGTGCGGCCACACCGAAGTGCCAGAGAAGGAGTCAAAATGAAAACCCGGCGAACGAACGTATGGTGCACCATGGGACCGGGCACACTATTCGCTCCGCGCCACAGGGCGTGATTATAAGCGATATGTGTTTTGACTCTTACCCAGGCACTCCGATGTGGCCGTACCCTAAGCTGATAAATCTTAACTTTTAATGAAAAAGATTATTTTCATACGGGTAAAAAATAACGTTAATACAATACCAAATGTTTTCTACACTGCTGTTATACAACCATAATCAGAACAAAATTCAAAATAATCATGAAACGTTCTCGGACAAGCTCATCTTCGAATTACTTTTTGAATCGAAGTATTCCTCTCTCGCTCTCTTGTATTCTTAATATTCTCGTACTCTTTCTTGATGACATTTTGATTTTCGCCTATTTATATTATGATTCTCGAAGATTATTTTTAGTGAAAGTGATATAATATAATAATGTAGATACTTTACAACAATGTTAGGTAACAAACATAATGAAAACAATTTATTTTTTGAACTTCCCGGTGGTATAAAATCCATCATTCCTCAATCTATTTAAATTAATTCCGTAAATCAGGCATTATTTTTTTATTTAATGCCAGTTTTAGGATTATGAACATTTGTTTTTAAATTTCTTAGTATCACAACAATTATTGTTTGTTTCGTATGCCAATTGCATAAAGATTGCTTACTGTGTTATCTAATTTTAAAAAAAATCGTTTAAAATATCTACGTTCTTCTCATTTGATAATGCCCTAATAAGGTGAACCAGACGCTAGTTAAATGCTAGAAAACAGGTATTTTAGCAAAATCTAGTTTCACGTATTAGGAGAGTCGATTTGAAAAAGTAAACTGTTATAACTATTACCAGCTGATACTTTTATCATTATTTTTGTTATCTAAGCTGTTATCGGCGTTATCGAAACAATTACTTGAAGTGAATCACTTTTATTATTTTCTAAGTACTCGCACTTACGTAATCTGAGTATTATAGCGATGTAGTTCTCGCCGTTATCAGCCGTTTGGCATAGTTCTATCCAGTTTAACAATACCTTTCAAAGTGATAAATATTTTTATGTATATTTTACTCCTATCGCTTGACACAGAATTCGTTTATTTATCTTAAACGTGTTGTGCTAGGTCTCGTGTGTTACGGCACCGCGGCTAGCTTTATTGTCAATACGGGCTCCCGTGTTGCAGCGGCTAATTTCAGAGAGAATGTTTTCAATAGTGTGAGTAAAAATGGACGCTCTCTTTATATAATTTCTGAAAAAATAATATCCGTAACATTTTATAAGAATACTGTCAATTTCAATTACACAACTCCACCTAGAATCGGGAATCTCGATGATAGATGAATTCATTCTGAAACTTGCCGAACGTTTTTACAATGGACTCCCTTCACATCCTAACCCCACAATAAAAGACCTCTCAAATTACGACCCAAACACCTCCAGCCGCCACAAGCGCCCAAAATCGATCCTTCTCCAGAGGAACACTCCGGGCCACACAAATCAGCCCCCGCATAAACTAACAACCCACCAAATCACCTTCCAACAATGTTCCCATCAGACGTAAGAGGAAAAACCACATGAGCTGAACCTCTGTAAGCCAGAAGATCCAAGTCCAATTGTATTAATCACAAAAATTAAGTCTATTGTAATTTAATTGACGACCTTCGTGGCAGAGTGGTTACGAGCTCTGACTTCCATGCCGAAGGTCCTGGGTTCGATTCCTGGCGATGGCAGTGTGATTGTCACACTGTCTTTGGTCTGGTGTAGAATTCACGTGACAATAAAATGGCGATAGATTGGCTACCTATCACATGTCACGAGAATCAATATAATAGCTAAAAAGTAAAAATTTGTATACAGTAATTGGGTCCAAACGACCTGTTGTGTACATAAAAAAAAAAAAAAAAAAAATATTGTATATTGATTTTCTTGAAAATGCAACTAAGGGTGTGACTAATATTGATAATGATACTATTCAATGTTAAAATTGGTGCCCATTTTTCGGGTAAATTTGTGTTGTTACTGAAATTTGGTAACAAAACCACAAACACAAACATGTCCTTCCACCTTTAAAATTAATTACTTTTCCGAATTTCGACATAGTAGTAATTTTCTAATCATCGAATATTTGAAGAACTAATGCTATACGCTCCACCTACTTAGATCCAGGAATCAATCAGATAACTTTCTATAAGCAATATACAAGGTATTACACACACTATTGCAAACAATCTCCTCGAAACTAGTAACCGCGCGCGGAACACACCTCGCTCCTGTGCCTGTGTGCAACTTGCTCTCTTGCGTCTCGGTCACCAGGACATTTTCTGGCTTTTAAAGTACGCATTTCTTGATTTCCCTTCGGTTACGGGTTTCAGAGTCATTGTCTGTTTTTGCTGCGGGATATTTTTATTTTGAATAAGTCGTAACCAAATAGTTTACACCATTGTCTATTTTTTAAAGTGATTTATTTTGCACATATTTACGAGGTTATGATATATATTACAATAAGTTAGATATAGTTATCTAATATTTGTAATTATGAAATGTTTTAATTTTGAAACACAGTTATTATACGCATCACAATTTATTTTTATGAGATTGTCGCGACAGCTAATTATGTTAATTGTGTTGGGATCATCAGGTGTTACAAACAACATGTCAACATATCAGTTGTTTGTGACACCTGATGGTGCCAACATAGTTTGACGAAACAGCTGTCGCGACAATCACATAAAATATAACGAATACATTGTGATGCATATTATAACAATGTTTCAAAATTAAACATTTAATAATGCAATTTATAAGTATTTCGGCCAAAACAATTGATTATGGTGTTCTTCTACCGACCCTTATCTATGGAAGCGAAGCATGGAACTAGCAAAAGAAGGATGAAAGTATAATAAATGCAGTAGAAATGAGATCTCTTAGACGAATGTGTGGATACTCTGTGTATGATAGAGTGTCGAATGAAAATATAAGAAGTAAATGCGGTGCGAATGATGGTGTTATGAACAAAATAATGAAAGGATCATGATAATGGTTTGGACATATGGAAAGAATGAATGAAGAAAGAATGGTAAAAAAATTATATGTTAACGATGTAAATGGAACCAGAAATAGAGGAAGATCGAGGAAAACGTGGCACGATCAAATAAATCAAATATTGAATGTTGGCCATGTGAGGAGTCAGAAATCGACGTGCGTGCATGACACGATGTATTAATGTTGAGGAAGCGAGAGAAATATGTCAGGAAAATAAGTGTAGCAGTCCATTCTTTCTGCCTACCCCCTCGGGGAGACGGCGTGATGGTTAGTTAGTTAGTTAGTTAAAATTATATTTTAAACAAACAATTTCTACATGTTTTTTCTAAATCTTAGAACACATATATATATTTTTTAAATCAGTAAACTTAAGTATTTAAATTTTTAAAAATACTTAATTATCGTTATTTTGCTTATTATCGTAGTAATCGATGGGCAATTTAAAATATTTGTTATCTAGCAAATAACAAAACGATTTCTTCTTTTCGATTCAGAAACACGAGCATAGGTCGGTTAGTCTCCATAAGCCCCACAATGTCGCGCTCTGCACAATTCAGGCGCTTCAGTAATGATGTCAACTGGCCCGCGCCACCAAGACAAGACCTATCCCGGTGCACACTAGTGTCACTTCGCACCCATCCACCGAACCACGCGGTCACTCGCTAACCAAGCACTACACATGTGATTCGTTTTCACCCGTTCTCCTTATACGAGTACAATAAGGTAACGTCTCCGAATTCACCTATTCTAAAAACATCAATAGTTCACTAATACCAAATATTTATACTGATCAAAATAAATCGTATTATAACAGCTTGAGCGCGCTATTTAAATTATGCGTTTTTAGATTTCATTACTGAATACATTTTTTGTGTGAACAAATTATAGCTCCGCGCGCTGAACGAATCCATTTAGCATTGTTCGATTCGTAAACAATGTGTTATTAAATCATTTAGGCAAGTAAACATTGACTCTACCGTGATCGGTGAAGTGCTCCGTCGCAGGTAATTTGTATCATTACTGAGTAAAGTGTAACGATATCTGTGCGTGTAATTTCGGGCGCCTTCTACTATATATCGCCACCGGTGGGCCGACTTAAACTCTATCCTCCACCATGGCCACCGTAGAAGACGTTGCTATTCAACAAGAGTGAGTATATTTTCTATCTCCAACAAATCTTTCATTACACTGTTAGTTCATATCTATAAAACATTTTATCGATCATTCATTTTAAGTATGGAATATTGGCGATTTTTATTCAAATAATTTAAATTTCCACTTTTGATTTTATTTTTCTCGACATGTTTCGAAGGCTTTACAACTTATAGTTAATATCGTTCTCCCGATGATGAAGGTGTAAAGCAGTGGTTCCCAAAGTGGTCGATTTCGACTTGCAAGGGTCTACGACAATTGGAAAAAAAATGAGGGCCCATGAAGCGTAAATGGCGGTCTACGAAATGGTTAAACTAAATTGAAGCCGAATATTAAAATTTTGATATCATAGCATCAGACTCATCCCTCCTATTTAGAACATTGATTTGTTCGTGTTTCTATATTTTGTAAAAACATTGGATTTGCATTTTGTTTCGTTTAAATTAATAATTTAAACGCAACAAAAGTCGACAACGAATTTCGGCTTTTTTCGGATTTTTTTTCTATCGGCCTGATTTAGCTCTGTGTCAGCTTCAAAAACCACTTTTATAGTTATAGATGAATTTGTAAAAAAAAAATGTTAGGAAAGCGGGGGGTCTATGTACATAAAATAGAAGAAATCGGCAAGGGGTCTACGGGACAAAAAAGTTTGGGAACCTCTGGTGTAAAGCCTTCGAAACATGCCGAAGAAAAAAAATAAACTGAAAAGTCGAAAACACCGTGTTTTTCCACACAGTGTTAACACCTTAAGTTTTTCTAAAAAATAATAGTACTAAATTTCTTTTTTTGTTTCGCCGTTTAAATGGTTATTGTTTTATAAATGTATACCTATTAATTATTTTTTAAGGGGGCAGTCATTCAATTATTATTATTTTGGTGAATAGCTCTTTACATCATTACAACGCGAGCCAAATTGATGTAATTGATATAGCTATTACATTGATACTCATGACATATGATAGGTAGCTAATTACTGTCACGTACAAGACCAAAGGCAGTGTGAGTGTAAGAATCACACTATCATCGCCGGGAATCGAACCTTCGGTGTGCATTCATAGCTGTTGTCACTCTCTCACGAAGGGCGTCATTATATTTGGAAATAGATTAATTTCTCTCACTACAAAATGCTTTTACAAATATTTTATCAGTGTCTAATATATATTATTATTATGTTATTTTAATACATGTTAAAACATATATATGTTAACGGAACAATGGGGTCATTCTCACGATGTTATTATAGGGGTTGAAAAGAGAAAAATAAAGTTTCCGTCGTTAATACAAAATAGCGATTAATAATATAGCAGTTCGATGGGCCGACTCGTGTAGGTAGTCGGCTTGTAGGAGTAGAATATATCCACAGCCGTATGAAACGAGGTGACCAGGCGAGCTCACTGTGGTTGTCTTGGACATTGCTATTAAACCAACAACTGGGAAAATCGCAGGAAAATCAATATTCCGGGTAACACCGCAATTTTTCTTAACTTATTTACTGTGTTGACTATGTTGCGTCAAGAATATTTCAATGTTATATTTTCATATTCACAATGAATGAGTTATGGATTTTGATACACAGTTGACATATTGAACCAGCTATTAAAAATATCAAGCTAAGTGCTCGGAAATTCTGATAAACCTCTTGACTCACGTCTCTGGCATTCGAGGTACATTATGTTGTTTGAATACTCGCATACGAGTATGTGATCATTACGAAATCATCGAACCAAAAATAAAAAATGTTCGCTTTTCATAATTTACGAGTATTTTAACATTAGAGTATTTTTATACCTTAAAGAGGTTCTAATATATTTTTTTGAGTTTCTGTCTATTCTGAGAATCATTTATCATATATTTATCATACAGGTCGAAGAAATTAACCGGTGCTTGGGAATGGGTGTGTAAGGAACTAATGTATTATAATATTTTATATGTAGGGTTCTTGTGAATAAAACCTTCCGTTTATTTTAATTGGGAACATCTAAATTGATGGTGGTTTCTTTCTAAGACAGTGTAAATTTATTTCCAATTAACTCAACGTCTCAACATGCGATTGTTAATCAGCTAATAAATAAAAACTCTATTATTAAGAGATCGATAGCTAATGTACCACGAGTGGTGGGTGTATGGTTAATGGTAAAATCTTCAACGTATTTAACTAATCGATAAACGTCTCACGCTCCGCCCTATTCATTACTTTTAGCATGTCCTATAGAAGATAAACGTATTTCATAATTAACGTATGTGAGTGCTTAAACATCTTTTCATTTTCTTTTCCTTGGGACTTAGTGTTAGTTTACGACTGCAGGATGAATGAAAATAATTAGTATACTCGAACGCCAAATATGACTCCAGGCAAACGACAGGATGTGGAGCACTCCATTTATTAACCATAAATTATTGGCGATGTTAACCGTATATGTATGGCTATACACGTTACAGTTTTTTTGTATAAAATATTATGGTGATCGTATATAATATTAAGGGGTAAAGTAGGAATAAAATCTTTTGGATTAATACACAGTTTGACATGTGCGGTAGAACTTTGATTGTCGATTTCAACAGACACGACGTTCACTTAGTCAATATTCAAATTTCCGGTAAAGGTCTTGTCCCACTAAACAATCGTAAGACGTGACGATGAGGTCCCTATCCACCCTTCTATGCCAAGACTTGTATATTGAGCTGTAGAAAGATTAAACTAAAGTTGGTTAAGAAATCAAATGACGTCACAGCTGATTTTCATTGGGAATAATTAATTAGCGATTACTGTTTGTTTATGAATGAACCATGAACACAGAGCTGGCGCCTGCGCAGTGTCCGCCGCGGGCATGCGTAGTGTTCCCGATATAGCTCCCGGCGCCGAATTCGTGAATCGCCCTTACTTGGAAGCGAGCCAACTCGCCCATTCTAATGGGCCTCATCAGATGGCCACGGGTGGAACGTGTCATTTGCCATTGTCTTTGTTTACTACGAAAATAATATTTTTGAACTTGCATTTTTCAATGGCCTTCATCTTCAGTTACATTTTGCTTTTTCCGTACATTAATGGGACATATCTCATTTATTATTTTTTAAAAAGAATGCAAATTATTACCGATCAGAAATCTGTAATCTGCATGTTTGGTGGAACATATATGAAAATAGGAGTAGATTCAATGTGGCCTGGATCACTCTTGATTTCTTATATATATTTTTCCAACGTAAGTCCCGCATTGGCGAGGGACGAACCTAGAGTTTGAATGAGCGAAGTTGGCGAAGCCGACCCCTATAACCCATCAGGAAACCAACTCTAACACGGCTGTAGCGTCCAGTATTTGGATATCTCGAATGTTCTGTGTCCCAATACCTTCAATAGTAGTTATTTTCATTGATATGTTATGCCCCACAACTGATGTGATGAATTTATTTTTTATCGTAGCAATTTTTGTTGCTTTTTAATACTAAAATATTTAATTTTAGATAAACTTAAAGCGTTAACACTGTGAAATTCCATAATGACGAATTTTAATTAATTAAAACACTATTTTTTCCACTTTTGAGTTTATTTTTCTCAACATGTTTCGAAGGCTTACACCTTCATCTCGATGATGAAGGTGTAAGCCTTCGAAACATGTCGAGAAAAATAAGCCCAAAAGTGGAAAAACAGTGTTTTAATTCACTAAAATATTTTTTTATTGTGAAGCTTCGAACTGGCAAAATAAGGATGAATGTAGATATGAGATATCTTAGAAGAATGTGTGATTAATTTGTATATGATAGTGTCAATTGTAAATATAAAATTGATTGCAATGCGAATGAAGGAGATAGAATGAATGAAGAAATAATGTATATATTAATGATGTAAATAGAAGAAGATACAGAAAACCAATAGGGAGATGCCTATTGGTGGTGATGAGGTTCGCAACCCATCACATATATATTTTATGCGGTTACGCCCCTGCCCAGGCTTGTGGCGATAAGGCCCGTGAGCCTAGATATCAGAGTTACGCCTTTCGTGGCTAATTCATAATCGGATTGGCACAGACCGCGGCTGTTATAACCGGATAATCTGCAAACCCTTGTTACGGCAATCTCTTCAGCCGGATTATCTTTTCACCCCTTGTATTACAAATACTTATTTTTGCTCAATAACAAACCTCTTCCCGTTAATACGCCGGGCAATCCACTTTATCCATTATTTATGGATAGTTTCTTAGAATAGATGCAGTAGAAATGAAATCTTTTAGACGAATGTATGGAAAATTAGTGTCAAATGAAAATAAAAGAAGCGAATCAAGTGTTTTGAACAAAAAAATTAAGTTTGGACACATGGAAAGAATGGTAAAAAGTTTATGTTAATGATGTAAATGGAGCTAGATATAGAGGCAGACTGAGGAAAACGTGGCACGATCAAATAAATCAAATATTGAATGTCGGCTACATGAGGATCCGGAGAAATCGACGTCCGTGGATGACACGATGTATGAATGTTGAGGTAACGATATGTATATCAGGAAAGGACAGGTGGCTCTCCATTCCCTCTGCCTACCCCTTCGGGAGTGATGGTAAGATAATTGGTTAGTGTTTTTATTGATTTATTTATTGACAGTCCTGCAACATACCATAGTGCATACATAAACATGTCTTTAATCTCTTTTATATTCGCCTTAACTTTGTGTTGTGGCACTTTGTATTTGAATAAATAGAATTTATTGATTATTTACCAAGTACAGTATATGGTTTTAATACCTCCCGACTGGGGTAACCCGTTCTAGGGAGGCGTTTTTTGCACTCTATATAATCTCAATATATAAATTACTAAATTAGGGAACAAGTGGAACAAAACGTATCTTGACGTGTATTAATTTAAAAATAATGATTCAAGCCGACCTTTTTATTATCTCTGAAGTAACGTAGTTTTGTATTTGTCTATTGTCATTTCTTACACTTTGTATTTTTACACTTCATTTTACTACTCGCAGATATAGTTCGGTTGTAAACCCTTTTTGATGTTCAAATTTTAACTATGAAATATAACAAAATCTTCACTAATATATAAATTTGGGTAGGGGTATATTTTTAGGGTTTAGGGGGGGGGGAGTAACGAGAATATTTTGAAAATGATAATTGAAGCTAAACTTAGTTAATTATAATATTGTCCAATAACGTAAATATTATGAACAATTAACTAAATTTAATCCCCCCTCGATCTTAAAAATTCGCACCCACCCCTAGACATAACTTTACTAATTTAAAATATTAGATATATAAAAGACGATTTCGTTTTATTTTATTGTTTAAAAAGTGCGCATCGAAAAGGGTAGTGCCAAAATTGAAACATGTCTTCGAATAATAAAATGAAGTCTTGTGAAAATACAAAGTGTAATTCCACAATGGCGAATATCGAAAGTTTTACACCTGCATCATCGGAAGAATGATGCAAACTCAAGTTTGTCGTTCTACCGTTCTACCGGTGACGAAAGCGTAAAACCTTCGAAACATTTCGAGAAAAATAAACTCAAATGTAAAAAAAAGAAACATGTTTTAATTGATTAAAATAATTCGTCAAAGTGTAATTCTAACTAACTAACCATCACTCCGTCTCCCCTAAAGGAGAGGCAGAAAGAACGGACTATCACATTTTAACCGATGCGGCACTCCATCCTCTTTTCGCCCCGCGGAAGACGCGGTGTGATGGGTTGCGAACCTCATCGCCACAAAAGTGTAATACTATTTATTCAAATGTTAATACATTTAATAATGCCTTAGACAGGCAAAATATGTCATTCACGCAAATTAAAAGTATTTTTTTCAAATTAATTTAAATTAAATTAAATTAAACTTCTAAAAACATACGTATTTTCATTCGTATTAATTATTTAATATGAAGTTTTACACGATTGTTCAAGAATCAATAAATTATTCAAGTGTCTTTAAACATTTAGAAACTTTCTGCCTCTTAAATCATTGTAATGAATACTTGAACCAAATTTACATGATGATGGGAACTGCGTTGATCTCCTAAACGTTGGTTACTGGATTATGATTTGGAGTCTGTCGCTCCGAAATAATAATATGGGAATGTTTATGTTGCAGGTCAGAGCGCTCCAAGGTCCGCGTGTCCTTCTTCCAGAGCGTGCGCGCGCAGACCGTGGCCGAGCCGCCGGCCGAGAGCCCCGCCCCCCCCCAGCCCGCGGCCATGGCCTCCCCCGACCGCGCCGCGCCCTACACCCGCCAGGAGAGGTGAGTGCCGCACGTGGCCCCTATACCCTCCCCTGCAATCCCATAAACCGCAGACACATAAACCCCGGCCGGCCATAACACCAAGCGACTCGCGTCCATCGTGGGAATATGAAATCACCTCACGATCTACGAGTATATGCCTTTGAAATGTGAATACAATATAGTATCATGGACAGAGAGTAGAATACATGCAAAAACATGAGATCTCTTAAACATCTGTATACGATAGAGTGTCAAATGAAAGTGTTATGAACAAAATAATGAAAGGGTCATTAAGATGGTTTGGAGATTATCGCGACAGCTGTTTCGCCAAACTACGTTGTCATCATTAGGTATTATAAACGACTAATTTGTTTGTAACACATGATGCCAACATAGGTTGGCGAAACAGCTGTCGCGAGAGTCGCATAAAAATAAATCGTTATACGTACAATAACAACAAACATTTAATAAATTTATTAATTTATTGTTTCTTGAACAATGATGTAAAACATCAGTTTTCTAGAAGTTTTATTATATTTTATGGGAATGACATGTTTCGCACTTCTGAGGCATTATCAAATGTGACATTTGATAATGCCTTAGAATGACGAATCATGTCATTCCCATAAAATATAATAAAACTTCTAGAAAACTGACGTTTTCATTCGTATTAATTAATTTTTTTTAACATTTGTGTTAAAATTCGCATTAAAATCACTGCATCTAAATCGTTTTAAGAATATCTTGTGTTCCACTTTTTCGAAACACCGTGTATACCTGCGGGGTCGCCTTTGTCGGCGGTTGTGCAGGCAGACTGGTCATCGCAAGATCCCGTTTCGCGTGAGGCTGCGGGCGGGGGGCAAGTTTACGACGTCTGCCGGGACTCGGCTGGACCAACTAACTCTGTCTCGTAATTATTTTCTTAACCGGCAATCTAGAAGACGGCCGCGATAACCTCAAAACATCCTTACATTGTCTCTTGGAACATCGACTTGGCAGGCCGAATTTAGACACTTTCATTAATCATCTCGCATGCCTCGCTGGGGAGCTTTAAAACACCAAAATAAACAAGAAATAAAACCAACTGCAACGTCACTTTAAAAACAAATATTTATTCGTTAAAATATGAATTCATCATTAATATTCAGACAAGATAAGTTTACATAACATACGATTTTGAAGAAAACTGACGTTTTCATCGATATTGAATAGTTAATTAAGTTTTACACGTTCAAAATACACTGAAGAAGACTTTGTTAAAAAGTTTTTTTTTTTAAATAAATTAAAGGGTTTTTAGTGATTCTCTACAATATGTTATAATTGTTTAGACCCTTTTTTTTAAATATATAATTATCAATTGATTTTATTTTTATGAAAACTCTTTTTCATGACAAAACATAAAATTCTTGATCAATTAACGTCGTAAAATAACACTTTAAAGTACTAATGACATTTTTTATAGCTTGCTACGTGGTAATAATAATAAGGTGCTAATTTTAAAAGCGCCGTTTTTATGATGTAATCACCTCAAGGGTGCATTAAGACGTGTTTTAAATCTAAATATGAACGCTGCACAATGTGTTCTTGTGCCAACCCTTGTGTATGGAAGTGAAGCATGGAATTGGCAAAAGAAGGATGAAAGTAGAATAAATGCAGTAGAAATGAGATCTCTAAGACGAATGTTTGTAAATCTGTATATGATAGAGTGTCACGGCGTGTTTGCAAATCACAGATGTTTGGACACATGGAAAGAATGAGTGAAGACAGAATGTTGAAGAAGGTATATGTAAACGACGTGAACGGAGCTAGAAATAGAGGAAGGCCGAGGAAAACGTGGCACGATCAAATCAATCAAATATTAAATGACGAGAGTAACGAGAAATCGACGTGCGTGCATGACAAGATGTATGAATGTAGTGGAAGCGAGAGAAGTATGGTTAGTTATTTAGTTAGTATAATGTACACATGTTTACGACAAAATGTAATTATGATGAATCGGACCATCCTACAAGTGGCTTGTGAGTATACTCGTATATGGCACTCTATCCCAGGATCTTCGGGCCGGCAAGGTGGGCTCGCTGATTCTCTGCATGATTCATGGCGGGGGGTCGCAGTGCTTAGTGCAATATTAATCCAGGGACGGCACGTGACCGTCTGCTCCAATTAATATTGTATCAAGGATCCCCATCGAGCTGTTGATATATCACAATGACCGAGATTTCGGGTGCCTACACACCCGTACCTATCTATCAGAAGGTCCACAAAATGTTCGTTCCCACCAAAATATCATATTTAAATCCTAGACACTTGTAAATTCTGGATCAACTGAGTTCACACTGTTTCTTTGAGTTATAGTAATATTAATGGAAACATGGGTTACATCCTTAAAAACTGAAAAATATCGATCAACCTGAAACGAAAAGTCTATGAAGCCTGCGTTTTGCCAGTTGGTACTTATGGTCTTGAAACTGTAACATTGTCCAAACAAAGTGCCGAAAAACTACGAGTGACCGAAAGAGACATGTTAGGAATAAGCCCAAGAGACAGTCAGAAACGATACGGTGAGAGAAAAACCAAAGTCACTAAAATCATCCACCGGGTGGCGACTCTAAAATGGCAATGAGCAGGTCACGTAGCCAGAAGCTCAGATGAAAAATGGACAAGAAGACTGTTGACTTGGAGACCGTGGACAGCAAAGAGAAAGGGTGACCGCAACTACGGTGGAAGGATGATCTGAACAGACACAGGATGATCTGAACAGATGCAGTCTGCACAATACAGGGTGACATGGAAGCGAATGGAAGAGGCCTTTGTCCAGTAGTGGACAGGAATAGGCTGAGGAAGAAGAAGAAGAAGATAGTAAAATTATTATTGGCAATTGTTTAATTGAGTGTAATCACCGACAAAACGCTTCTGTGGTGAGAGATGTAATTACAACTCTGTGTACCATTAAGTCATACGCCAATAGTTTAGTTTGTGGTATGAGTGTGTTTACGGAATATACCACAACTATGTTGGTTATTGATTTTAGCGATTGTAATTCTAGTACTTTATATTGTATTTCACGTTCAATGGTGGACTGAATATATTTGTGTTAGTCATGTTTATCTACACGAAAGCGAATGTAATCGTTAATTGCCGAGCTCGTGGTGGCTCTTTCGCTCTCTACTCGTGTATTCGTGAAGATTTCCTCGCCATAATGCTAATTCTCACAATTTTACTAAAAACGTTTAAAATGTTAAAAATATAAGATTTTAAAACACGATGTACTTTGATTAGATATTTTTTAAAAACTGTTATCAATATACGGGTATTCTGATTCGAAATGAGCAACAGGAAATTAATAGAACTTTTTGTGCGCTGTTCTTGCTTGTATTAATAAATACTATAATATTTTAATTCGTGGACGAATTCACAAGATGTTAGTATATCGCTTTATGGCTTTCGTTTCGTGGGGTCACGGACAATTTGAGAGGTCAATTGTTACAAAACAACACGTTCGTCCTATCGAATCTGTGCCGGGCTACCGCGCACCTTATCAACCGCAATGGGACCAATTAAAGTGGAAATCAGACGACATTCTCTCCCCGCGGCGGGTCAAAGGGTCCGCGTGGGTCCACCATGGCCCAATTGTCGGAGCGTCTCACGTGAAATCTCAACACAGGCGTCCAATGATGTGCCCGGTGCTCTGATAATATCGCATAGAAATACAGAATAGCACCGAGGCCAGACATTATCTTGGACGATGAAATAACGATAATGTCATAATCTTTTCAAAAAACTGTTTTCTTTCGTCGTGTATAATGAATACCGAATATCATTTATAATTTACATACTTTAATATAAGAAATCTTATATTTGATTTGGTATTGCACAGAACTCCCCTTAAATTTGGAATCAACTTATTTAAAACCAATATCCGGGAATGTAATGGACTTCCTTCTACATCCCATCTCTGAACTTCCGCAAATAATCGGATTAGGGTTATCCTTCAGCCGTCTGCTGTCTGGTGGGACGTATATTTCATTTTATTTTATTTCAATATTCACGATGTTGCTTGATCGAATAAAGAAACACCAGCGAACAAAAAATGTTTTTCGAAATGTTCTCTTATGAATATATAATATTTTTAGGGATATGGCGTTATTAAAAAAATATACCAAAACTGAAGTTAAAATGTTTGAATCTAAGACCCTTGACATTGTGGATACCTACGCATAATTGTGAAGTATGTAATTTATTAAATTTTATTTATATATTTTTTTTCATCATTCTTCGTTTTTTCTCCCATCCCACACTCTGTCCCACCCTCACAAATATCTGTCTGAAATAACTTTATGATAGGTCATAATATCATGTTCCACATTTTGCTGTTTTGTGAGATTGGGACGATTGAATGTCGGTCACGTGAGGAGTCGGAAAAATCGACGTGCGTGCATGACAAGATGTATGAATGTAGAGGAAGCGAGAGGCGTATGTCAGTAAGTTAGTTAGTTAGTTAGGGACGTAGAAGTGAATTGAACTATTGTAGATTAAATGTGGCCTGGATACACCTTTGCCTTTTTTTCTGGAATGGTGCATTCCCCAGTTAATGTCCCGCGTGGACGGGGGGCGGGCCTGGGGATTGTATAAGCGTCGCTGACGAAAGGGCGCCGTTTCGTCCTATAACAGCTTGGGGTAAGCGGCGGGTAACCTATGTATTTATTTAACTGTATGTTTGTTCTTTCGTATGTGTATTAACAGTCACTGTGCGTTAGCCTACAATACCATAAATGTAATGTAATCTTCAAATATTCACATTTTACCAGTTTATGGAGGGTACTCTACTCGGGAGCTAAATAATCCTTGACCTAGTTCCTGACGGATAGCCATGGGCGCCCTGCCGCCTGCCAGGACAGAGTAGGGGGAACGTTATTGCCGCAAGTAAATGTTGCGGTCGTTAACGTCCAGTGGACTGTGTGGATGCATTTCGTTGGATTGTTATACATCAGGATAGCTGCCCGTTAATTTTTTACTGTGGACTTTAAACATGTTAATGTAATTAAACGATTCAAATCGCGTACTCTTTTTGATTCTTGCTAATTGTTGCGTGGATTGATTTTTATATATTTATACTATCTAATGGTATCCCAAGAACCAGCAAAAAAGTTACACTTTGCTACAAACCAATCCCTAGATTAAAATTTATAAAAAAAACTACATAATGTATCAAACAAACAAACCATCACGCCGTTTCTCCGCAGGGGTAGGCAGAGAGAACGCACCGCCACACTACTCTATCCTGACACCTCTCTAGCTTCTTGCACATTCATACAACGAGTCATGCACGCACTTCGATTATTCCGTATTCTAAATATGACCAACCTTTAAAATTTGATTAATTTAGTCATACCATGTTTTCTTCGCTATATCTCGACTTCGTACTCTATTTACTTCGTTAACGTATAATATATTTTCTTAACCATTATTTCTGCAGCCATGCGCTCCACATGTCCGAACCAACGCAGCGATCCTTTCATAATTTTGTTCATAATACCTTATTTCGCTCTACATTCCTTTCTTATATCAGCATTTGAGATTCTGTCATACATTGTTCTACATACATACGACTTAGGAACCTCATCTCTACCGAATTTACCGGATCAGAACTCCATTGTGAACGGTCGTTTTCACTTTTATTGATAAATTCTTGTTTCCAATCAATATTTTTAAAGCTCCATTCCCTTTGTTACGTGCACCAACCCATCTTTCGACTTCACTATCCATTCGGCCATCCGCTGTGAATATGCTTCCTAAATACACAAATTCACTCATCTACACAAGTTCTCCCTTTCAAAATCTATCACCTTTGGCTTTCTGACATTGATAATTAAATCGTTTGTTTGTATGTGTGGAATCACCCAGACTTTCACCCATTATAGGTGATGGGTGGACGAACATATTGGCACGCCGTTCCCCGTGTTTGCTCATTAATGCATCCGCCGCGAGGTTCCCAAACAAATGCTAAATAAATAATAACACATTAGGTTATTCGAGGCTCGCGCGATATCGATTAGCTTCTAGAAGTAAACACGGGCGGAAATATTTCGGGTTCAGTTTAGTGGGCTCCTGGCAGGCCGCCAGCCAGCGCACGAGGATGGCATCAACAAGTGGCCTGAAGGTTGCCAATGGGCGGCCGTCCAGTCAACAGCTTCTATGAGAAATGTTTATCCGCCTTACGCATACTCTTATGAAATAATACACAATAGCCGCTGGAGGCGACGACTTTTGTTTCATCTAATAAAACTTTAACGAGAGGGTTCTATCTAAAATTCCAGTCTAATCATTGTGCGTAATTTAAATCGCGTGCCATTATAACAGTAATAATAATCACATGCTAACATTTAATGCACCGTTTTTGTGGTGTAACGTTATTGTGTAATGTTTTTGTGATGTGATGTAACAGATGAACGCTGCATCTGATATTCTCAATCGGTTAGAAAATAATACAAAAACAAAAGGAAAAAAATGCAAGTCGAGTTTTATTTTGGGTATGAAATATGATAATGATAGGTTTTCAGCTTATGTCTGAAATCTGTCGGATCATTTATAGTATCTAAGGTACGAGGGGATATTTTTACAAGCTGATGGGCTGGACTGCAACAGTATGCAGAAAACCTAAATAAATCCGCTTTTCAGCCGAATGTGCTGGCAATGAAATATTCAACCCATCTCATCTAATTCAGTGTTATTTTCTGTACTGTTAAATTCCTTATATCTAGAATAGTATTTCTCGTGTCCTATAAGTAGACTTACGTACCTAATTGACCGCAAGCTGTGCGAAATAAGTCGTTTCCCGAGCACTCCACGCCGTGACAAAGGCCCAAAACATTCATCTTTAACGAACTTCCCTACCTTTCTCGATAGTAAACCCCTCAGTAAATTACCCGAGTATGCCACCTTCTGACTCTAATATTACATTAATTAGCAGCTTTCCTGTAGTGTTTTTCTTCTCAGAGTTTTGGATCTGGGAGACTATTTACATTTTCAACTTATACGTTTTTAACGGGCATCAGAATTGCGAAAACACTGCAAATAAACTGTGTTCTTATAAATTTCAAGAAACTGGCCGTTGTGTGGTGAGGCGTTAATCATTCGTGTGTGTTGTGATCTGAGTGAAGATTAAAAGTGTTCATTTTTACGAGGACGTTAAACTATCATCTGGAGGGAGTGCGACCATTGAAGGGGACAGGCGAAAAGAAAGTTACAATTAGCTCAAGCAAAGTTCTTCATTAGTTATACTAGTTTTTTTGTTTGTTTTTAAACAAAGATGAAACTCCATATTAAATTAAAAATAGGAATGAAAATATGTGAGCTATCTACTGCCTTAGAGGGCGAAAACATGTGATTCCCGTGAAATAAAATAAAACTTCTAGAAAACAGACAGAAAACGAAATTACTTGGAAAGGAAAATCCTCGGACCCGTGAACGGAAGGACACGGAGAAGTTGCAACTGGAGCTCTACGATCTGTACCAGAACATCAGCGTGGTAAAGTTTATTAAGATTAACAATTACTATCGACTCCGCGTGTATGGGAATGGGGATTAGGTTCACAACCGTGTCTATGTGGGGAAGCTGCCTCCACTTCAGCGAAGTATGGTGTAGTGGTGCGAATGCTAAAATGTCCTCTCGAATAAGATTCTAATAGATCAGTCGTTCGCTGGCCCGTCAGGTGGCTGAAATGTAATTCCCCTCCTCTCGTAATTGTATTTCTCTTTCGAAGCGTAATTAACTCTTCGCTCATTTCCGATAGACGGATGCCGCCATCCGACCCCTGAAATATTATTACCTTTCTACCACTGGCGTAATGTATAAATGTGAGGTTCTAAAATTGTAACCGTAATAAGCGTATTTAAATTTTTTTAACAGATAAACAATCGGGTGGTGGTCTAGGAGGCAGAACACTTGGCTCCTGATCCAGGGGACTTGCTTATTTTCTGCTCACATTAAAGATTGTAAAACAAATTCTAATACCATTGATTTAAATCCCTGGTAGCAGTCTTTTTCGAAAAATCAATCAAATTTTAAAGGTCGGCCATTTTAAAAGTCCTAAGAATCAGCGCACGTGTATGAATGTGGAGGAAGCTATAGAGGTGTGTCAGGATAGAGTAGTGTGGCGGTCTATTCTCTCTGCCTACCCCTCCGGAGAAACGGCGTAACGATTTTGTTGTATTGTTTTTATTGATTTTATTATATTTATATCGGTGTTTATTTCAAAAATATGTGAAATTCTGGCAGACTTGCAAGCAGCAGCTCTGAACAGGGATGTTGTGCTGCAAATGAACCATTCTCGAAGGTTTTCTAGTCAGGATTTTCTTCTTCTTCCGACACTTCGTTTTCCGTTAATTTTACCTTGGATAATCAGTTGCAACATTTTGTTTTTATCTTTTCTAATAATACACCATATTTTTTTAATTTTATTTCGTTGTTTATAAGTCTAATAACTGAAAATCCTTTTATTTTCAAATTATTCCCTTTGGGGTTGTGCCCTTATTTTAGAAACATGATTAATTGGATATTACCCTTTACGAAGTGTTATTTCAAAATAAGCAACAAACAGGAGGGTCGCGGGGCTTATGACACCGAATATCCCCTGCGATATCGGAACACGAGTACATTCAGTCCACGCTTAGGATAATGAATGCGTGCACTTCGGTGCCGGTACTTATATTTCTTTGAACAAGTGTTCCGTCCGGTGGCGCCATCTCGTGACATTTGAGCCGCCCTTGGCCTTTAGAGAAGACTGGCCTCGTTCGGTCCACTCGAGTGTGATCGAATGAGTGAGGAAGAAATGTAATTAAGAGATAACTCTTTATATGAAATTTCTTGTCGGTGTTTTTTATCCTTTGATTTTTGTGCTTAACACCTCTAGTGCGGCTGACTTCATTTGCAGTACAAAAAAAAAATTAGGTCCTTACATATGAAATTGGCGTTTTGCCGTACTGGCAACTTTGATCTCAAATATCTTCTCTTTGGTTAGGAATTCCAAATTCAAATTTATACAGCTATTTACTCAAGTATTTGTGTTTCGAAAATTATAATTCATTTGTTTTTTCCTCAATTGTTTTTTTTCTTTGCGTCACTCAGTTTACAAAATGGAAAACTTGAAATATCGCGTTATTTACGAGTACGAGTTCCACCGTGGCACCAGTGCTGCAGAAACGGCTCGAAGGATTAATGATGTGTATGGCGACGGTGCCGCAAAAGAAAACACAGTGCGTTTTTGGTTCCAACGTTTTCGTTCTGGAAATTTCGACCTGCAGAACAAGCCCCGTGGACGGCCGGAGACCAAAGTTGATAATGAAGAATTGAAGGCTATTGTGGAAGCGGATCCATCGCAAACCACGTCCGAGTTAGCTGCAGGCTGCGGTGTTAGTGATAAAACTGTTTTAATCCACTTGAAGCAAATTGGGAAGGTGAAAAAGCTTGAAAGGTGGGTACCTCACGAATTGAGTGAAGCAAATCAACAAACGCGCGTTGACTGCTGCGTTGCATTACTCAACCGGCACAATAATGAAGAGATTTTGAATCGAATCATTACCTGTGATGAAAAGTGGATCCTGTATGATAATCGGAAGCGCTCATCGCAATGGCTGAACCCTGCCGAACCAGCCAAACCATGCCCCAAGCGAAAATTGACTCCAAAAAAGTTACTTGTGAGCGTTTGGTGGACTAGTGCTGGTGTCGTTCACTACAGCTTTCTTAAATCTGGCCAGACGATTACGGCAGATGTCTTTTGTCAGCAACTGCAAACCATGATGGAAAAGCTAGCTGCTAAACAACCGAGGCTGGTTAATCGCTCTAGGCCACTGCTGCTTCATGATAACGCTAGACCACACACTGCACAACAGACGGCTACCAAATTAGAAGAGCTTCAATTGGAATGTCTAAGACATCCACCGTACTCTCCGGACCTTGCCCCAACAGATTACTATTTTTTTCGAAATTTGGATAACTTCTTGCAAGGGAAAAAATTCAACTCCGATGGGGCAGTCCAAACCGACTTCAAAGATTTTATTGATTCCCGTCCGAATGTTTTTTTTAGTAAAGGGATCGATGAACTACCTATGAGATGGCAAAAGTGCATAGATAGCAATGGTACATACTTTGATTAAATAAATATATTATATTTAAAAAAAATCAACTTTATGTTCCTCCCATACAAAACGCCAATTTCATATGTAAGGACCTAATATATAAAACTGCGGAAGACTACATTTGCAGATCATATAGGTATGTGTATATGAATGTAGCATGTATAATTGTAGCCAACCGCAGTTGGAGACATTTTTTTTTTATATTACAAATTATGAAAGCCGCACAGTGGTGTTAAGTATTCTTCCACCTTTACTTTCCCAGTGCTAATTTTCAGGGTTCTTCTATTGCTTGTTCTGTGGGTTTCGAATAACCCCAAAATCTTTAACAAGAGAAATATTATTAACTAACTAACCATCACGCCGTCTCCCCAAGGGGTAGGCAGAAATAATGGAACGCCACACTGTTCTGTTCTGTCCTGACATACTTCTCTCGTTTCCTCTACATTCATACATCTTGTCATGCACGCACGTAGATTTCTCCGACTCCTCACGTAACCGACATTTAATATTTGATTGATTTGATCGTGCCACGTTTTCCTCGGTCTTCCTCTATTTCTAGCTTGGTTCACGTCGTTTACATATACATTCTTTACCATTCTGTCTTCACTCATTCTTTCCATGTGTCCAAACCATCTTAACGACCCTATCATTATTTTATTCATAACACTTTCATTCGCACCGCATTCACTCCTTATACTTACATTTGACACTATTCGTCTTAGAGATCTCATTTCTACTGCATTTATTCTACTTTCATTCTTCTTTTGCCAGTTCCATGCTTCACTTCCATACATAAGGGTCGGCACAAGAACACCATATTAAATCGTTTTACCTAATTGCACATATTATCTCATTTAACCACCGGTTTCGCTAAACAACTTCATAACCTGAGGTTTTAGTTTAGTTTTGCTCTGTCTGACGATGAAAACGGTTTAAAAACTGTTTCTGTTTTAAAATCATTCTCTGAAACCGGTAGTGGCTAAGACACGTTTAAGATCATATTATAGCAGGTAGTTAATACGTTAATGCTTCAAGCGTTTATTTATTTTACTACGATAAAAAAGGGCGAGAATAAATGCCGTCAGATTTGAATAAGAACCTTCTAATCCTTAAGCCACCGCTAATATTTTTGCAATTCAAATACTGGGAATATCACCCTTTTAAATACTTTTATACCGGATTTTGTTTCCGCTGAACCTGCTTACTGTTTTCACACCATATTTGTTCTTTGACGATCTTTAAAAAATTTCTGCTTAAGACGGTTATCTGATAATGTTCTCATAATAACCGAGAAATTTTCCTGGATACTAATTAAACTCCACTGTTCCTTTCATTGTGCTCGACAAAGTAAACTTTCTTTATTAAAATTTCCATTCAGCGTCTTTACGGCCGCACAATGGAAATTTTGATGGCTCTACTGGCTCGCGATAGGCCGATAGAGCAAAGAAAGGGATGCTTACTTATGTTCACCCTTGTTTTATTCCCAATGGAATGCCGAGTTTTCATAATCGTTTTAAATTAGGAATATTCATTATATGAGTAGGTGTGATTCATATTTATAACTAACTAACTAATCATCGCACCGTTTTGCCGGAGGGGTAAGGCAGAGAGGATGGACTGCCATTCTGACCTTCGTGGCCGAGTGGTAAGTGCATTGACTGCCACCTCGAAGGTCCCGAATTCGATTCCCGGCAATTACAGTGTAGCTGTCACAATGTCTTTGGTCTGGTGCAGAATTCACGTGACAATAAAATGGCGATAGATTAGCTACCTATAAGTAACGAGAATCAATATGACAGCCAGTGGCGGTGCTGCTATAGAAACCCAGAAGCACGGCTTGCGTAAGAAATGTTAAATCAAAACCCTCAAATCTAAGTACTCATGCCCCCGCATAAACCAACAACCCACCAAATCACCTTCCAACAATGTTCCCATCAGACGTAAGAGGAATAGCCACAAGAGCTGAAGAGGTTTTGATTCAAAATTTGAAAAATGACAGCTACACCCCTCACATCGATTTGGCTTGCGCTGTAATGTTATAAAGAGCAATTCAACAAAATAATAATAAGAATACTGCTCTGTCCTGACATAACTCTCTAGATTCGTCTATACCCATACACAGTAATATGCACGCTCGCCGATTTTTCCGACCTCGAATATTGCCGCCTTTCAGTATTTGATTAAATTTGTCATGCCATGCTTTCCTTGGTCTTTCACAGTCAATACAGACGATGAGTTGGGATAGCGGCAAGAAGAAGAACCAATCATTTACATCTGCCTTAAATTTCTTCCTTATTTCGTCGTTCGGTATTCTATCGTGTATCATTTTCCGCACATTCTTCTCAATGATCTCATTTCTACGGCATTTATCCTACTTTCACCCTTTTTCATTTATATTTTCTTTGTTACAATCGAAGCTGGCGATTATTATTTGATTAAAAATTGGTATTTCCCGTTTGTTGATATTAATATTTTAATCAGTTGGCCGTAAAGGGCACAATGAAATAGCCATTACGACGTGCGATAGAGAACTAATCAACATTATCGTTTATTGATCTCCTAGTCCGGCGTGCGGAACTATTGTGTCGAGGAGGAATTCGGGGGTTATTTTTCTTTCCGCATTAGGCAGCGAGCAGTCCATTACGGTGCCGGATACACGTACCGAGTGTTACGAATGGGACCGCACTGTTTAAATTAATCAAAGCCAAAAGACCGCAGGTGGCGAAGTGCGTGACGTATTAATTGACCATCTACGGGTCCCGCCGCACACCTCCGGAATGTAAGACGGCAGCGGCTTTCATAATCACGGCAGCACACCTAACAGTAACTAAACGCGGATAATTAGCACACTTCTCTAGTATCAAAAACAAATATCACGCCTCTTTCCTGGATGGGTAGGCATATGTGCCCTTATAGTTCTGGGACTTGTGTATGGTAGTGAAGCTTGGAGCTGGCATGAAAGAATACCGAACATTCTTCTCTCTACTACCAGTGCTCAAATCAAGAAACGTACACAGAAAAAACAAAACCCTGTATAAGACAATCATACGAACAGTGGTGACCTATGGGTGTGAGGCGTGGACAATGACAGCGAAATCCGCAGAGCGACTGGATGCTTTTGAGAGAAGGGTGCTGCGCAGAATTCTAGGACCTAGGAGTGCGGCATAATGACGAGCTGTACAATATTTACAAAGCTCCCAGTCTCTCCACACAGGTCAGACTGAATAGACTGAGATGGGCCGGTCACGTGCAGAGGATGCCGTCATCGCGAACCCCAAAAAGATTGCTGGAGTGGCACCCAGGTGGTAGAAGACCAATTGGTCGACCAAGGATGCGATGGGAGGATTGGGAGAGATGGGGCGAAATTGTTACGAGTGTCAGATTGGAGGGTCGAAGCGGAGGACAGGAGGCTAAGGCTCGATATGGACTGTAGGGCCATCGAAGAAGAATACCGAACGATGAAATAAGGAAGAAATGTAAGATATATGATTGCATCCGAGGTAAAATTAAAAAAAGACCACTTAGATGATTGAGGATATAAAACGAATGGATGAGAGAAGAATGGTTTAAAAGTTGTATACAAGCAATGTGAGTGGGAAAAAAGAAACCCGGAAGACTGAGGAAAAATTGGCATGACGAAATTAATTCATTATTAAAAAACGGTTACAATCGGAGTCGGAAAAATCAACGAGCTTGCGTGTTACGATGTATAAATATATAAGAAATCTCGAGAGGTATGTCAGGACAGCAGTATGGCCGTCCATCATCTTTGGAAAAGTAAAACAATATTTTTTAAATTATGTCAATAGTCGGACCCCCTGAATGAACCCAAGGACCCCTGGGGGTCCGTGAGAACCGCTTTTGGAACCACTGTTCTAGTGGATAGAGTACGAACGTGGTACAAAATCGAAAAATTCTTATTCTCTAAAAACGTCTGTTTTCTAGAAGTTTTGTCACGTTTTATGGTAACGACATTTTTCGCCAAATTCCGTAGGAAGGCGAAACATGTAATTAAAATAAAATGTGTATTAAACAGACGTTTTTGTTTGTATTAATTATTTAATATATGTTCAAGAAACAAAACATGCTTTGTGACTCATCTTAGAATATGATGTAGAAACATATTGTTTTCAGGAGGTACTACGGTTTCGGAACAGCATAATTGAACATGCTGTTACTTGTGATAGTCGGATTTCATTACCCAATGAAATTCATAACGGGTTCGAAACAGATGTCTGTCCACATATGGAATTTGTATACAATATATACATTTTGTATCAAACTGCCTGTAGTGTGTATGCCGGTTGTGATGTTACTTTAATTATTCGCGTGCACGCTGTCCAGCAGTTGGGTAATTTATATAAAAATTCACTAATCGAATGTCTCGAATCGGTGTCTCGTACTCCCAACACTATACAAGTAGAGTTTTGCTCTCAATGTATGCACAACACACTATAAGGCTTCCTCATTTGATGAGGAAACCACAGAAAACTGATCTCGTTAAACATATAGACTAATTGTGGTAGATATAGTTGTAATGAATGGGGTATTCGTGTAGTGGTTTTTAATTATTTTCTCAACTAGACTAGTCAAACTATCGACCAAGAATTCTCACAGCAAAATCCTACACTTGCCTCAAAATTTAAACATTTGTATTTATTTATTTTTAAATAATAAATTGTAGTAAAGTCTTTAATAACAGAGGATCTTTTGATCCACTTTCCCATATTTAGCTATGAATTTCATATATAATGTTTGAATTTGAAACACTGTTATTAAACATACAATTTATTTTTATGAGATTGTCGTTTCGTCAACATAGCTTGGCGATACAGCTGTCGCGACAATATCATAAAAATAAATTGTGATACGTATAATAACAGTGTTTCAATTATAAATATTTTATAATGTTGAAGTACTATAGTGTTTCAGCCAAAACAATGGATTGTCTGATAATTTCAAGCACCCAAAATCGATCCTTCTTCAGAGGAACACTCCCGGCCACTGAAATCAAGCCCCCAACCAATAACCCACCAATTCACCTTTCCAATAATGTTTCCATCAGGCGTCAGAGGAATAGCCACAAGAGCTGAACCTCTGTAAGCCAGAATATCCAAGTCTAATATAACAGTTTTGTATATCAATTTCAGCAAATTCCTTTGGGCAACTGGCGACAGGACAATCCAACGTAAACTCCAACCTAGACTTTTTATTGAAAAATGTTATTGTATGCAGTATTTGTTCTTAAAGTTCGCGTTTCTAGCGCGGTACATCGCGTCGTTTGTATGGTATGTGTTCGTGTGCGTGTGTGCATGCCGAGCGCATATTAGCAAAATATATTTATAGCGCTAACACCATAAAAGCGAACCACGAAACCCCCCCTATCCGCGACGTTGCGAGCCTAGCTTACAAAATCGTGTGATACTCTGTTTAGAACTCAATGTCACTCTCTTCCTTTCAAAATTACCCATGTTCACGTTATTTTTAAAATATCGGTGGTGTTTAAAGCTACATTCCAACCCTCATGTAAGGAAACGAGGAATATGACTATCGTCTTCTTTCGGTGTCATGTCAGCTGCCCCCGTCGTCACTATCACTTGACAACCAAAATGCTTGGACTTGGATCTTTTGGCTTACAGAGGTTCAGCTCTAATGGCTATTCCTCTTACGTCTGTAGGAAACATTGTTGGAATGCGATTTGGTAGTTGTTTTATGATGGGGCTAAATGTATGGCCCGGAGTGTCCCTCCGAAAGAGGGCGAGGGGGGATTTTGGGTTTATGATAAAGTCTTACATTATTGTCAAGTAATGGAAGACCAGTTAGGGTTGGGATTGTATTTATAAAAAAAGTTTGTTCTCGAGGAGAAGATAAGAGGAGCAGTGCCTGGGTGGAGTTGGGGTAGGAGATAGCGTCCTGCATGAGACCATTTTGTTTGGCGGAGTACGTAGTGGGCGAGTGTTAGTGGGGAAGAGGATTTTTTTGTCCGCATTGATTGCGGGAGGGATAAAGGACTGAATGATAGTGGATAACTTGGTGGTAAAGGGTCATTATTTATAAGGAAGATGGTTATAATTTAGGTCGTGGTCTGGAAATGAAAGAGATGAAGTTGGAGTAGTGCAAGGAATAATAGAGCTGGAGTCGCAGTATTCTGATGTACCAAAGGAGTGTGGTAACGGTGGGCTGTCATCGGGCAAAGACGCTAACATTACTCATTAAATGATATGGACCTGTATTTCCTCAATGCCAACAATCCTCTTTAGAGAGCAAGGGAGAAACTCGCCGAAAATTTGAACATCGATGTTCATATACTGTTTCGAGCTCTCTAATTTCACCGAATTAGTCCATGTGAAGTAACAATGGCGTATATTGGTATATTTGGTAAAGATGAGATCTTTTAGAAAATTATTAGTTCGTTTTACCCCTATAAAAGAAGTAAACTAATATGATATTAATGAACGGTGCACGGGAACGAGGCTGTCGGAAAAGTCGTAAAAATCGTCGTAAAAGTGTGTGCATGGTACACTATATGTTGAACTATGATTCACAGAATGGAGCCCTTATTGTTGAAATTTTGATAATTTTATAGTAAAATAAACACGTGGTTTCATAACAGGCAACGCCCACAATTTCCCGCCTAATGAAACGGGTGTCTTTTTGCTATCACAATTTGGAAGGTACATTCCCGTGAAGATAATCGACTCCGGCAAAAGTCAAAGCGACTCCGTATTCTTCAACTCGGCAAATTTCTCGAATATGTTACGGATGAGGGTTTTTGTCTAGCTCAACTGTTGGGCTTGCTTTTCTTGCGCATGCGTTTTTAGACAGTATCTTTGGGCGGGAAACAGCATTCGCTTACTAGTCCAAATGACGTAACTTCGATTTATGTAAAATTTTATTTGTTTAAGTTTTTCAAATATACTCGGATTCGGTACAGACGGGGCGTTTCGTGTGTAATTTTTAATAGAAGTGTATTTTTAATAATTAATGTATAAAACGAATAGTGTTTATACTTTAGATGCTATTTATAAGGTTTTAAAATATGTATATTCTCCTATTTTTTATATCACCATTATTTCCTAATATGGGTCTCGTGTTTTCTCTATATCCATAATACGTCATATCCCGCACTCGTCGATTATTTCGACTCCGGATACAGCCGCCTTTTATCCTCTGCTATTCCCGTTACCACTGTTTGAATACAACTTTTTAATGACTATTCCCATCCCATACAGTAATGAATGGTGCTAGTACGATAACAATAGTTTATTGGATTTGAAATTACGTTATTAGTTATTGTTAGCGTTTTACACAGATTTTCTACTAATAATAATCTAGGTAAATTAGTAATAAATAATAAAGAAAAAGAGGAAAAAATAAAAATAATTATTATATTTTTATATAGTTAAAACATCAAGGACCTTTAGTTTAAGAGAAAAAGAGCACAGATGTCTCTCCGATAATATGTTTTCATTGAAAAATATCATTCCTTCAGTAAAAATAATGGCGTTGAAATTTTACACGTTAATAATAGAAATATAACTTTAAATAACCTTGAAATGTTATAAAGTAAAAAAAAACATTATAATTATAGAAGTAAATATTATAAATAACCAAATATGTGCACTAACTTCAAGTCCCATAGTTCTCTAACTAAATAATAATTAACCCTACCCCTAATTCCTCCCCTCCCCTGTTTTCATTTATTGTTAGTGTATATGTAACGATTTTGTCTTATTTAATTGTAAAAAAAATCTACACTGAGGAAGGGCGTCTGTGTCCGGTTGATTGTAACACCCATTGGTTAGCGAAACAGCTATCGCAACAATTTCATAGAAATGAAATCAATTGTGATATTATATAACAGGGTTTCAATTAAACAGTCGAAGTGTCCGCCAAAACAATTGATTATCTAACAAATAAAGTAGTTTCTTCTTGGAGTTCATGTGTTGAGTGAGTTACACCCCTGCGACTGTTCACTCCCGCCCGCCCGCCCCGGCAGGCGCCTCGCACTCTTTAGGAAATCGATCCGCGAAAGTGGTGCCGGGTCTAACTTCCTCCATTGTGGCGAGCGTGTTTTCGATTTTCTACAGACCCGAATATAGCATCCTCGCTCCAGATACCTAACCACATTCAATCAAATTAAATCTTACCTAAATTCAAATGTTTAATCCAATTTATAAGTACATATGTATTTTTTTATAAATTGCTATATTTCCTGCACTTGAGAGTTGTTTCATTGTTTATTAATGCTTATCCATTGTAGCCAACCTGTTGGTATTATAGTCATTTTCCCCCTTTTGTTTGTATTAACAATAACGCGCTCTGCCAAATTGTACCGACCTCTATACAACTCTGCCAAAGCGACCATTCCAACCGTTTTAAAAATAGATCGCGTGGAAATTATTACAATTTTCAAATAATTTCGAATTGAGAACTCACCTCAATTCTGTTCCAATTTATGTCGTCGGAATATGTACAGCAGCAGTAGAGAATATGTGACTTGATTATGTTCAAGTATCGTGGCAAAATCACCTACAGATTCAGGACATTTCTTCTAACAATGAGCTATTATTTAGAAAAAAATAGTTCACTTAAGACCTATATTAGTCTAAATAAGGAACGATTTGAATTCTTTTGTTTCAATGAGAAGATAAAAACAATGAATGCCGTGATCTACGTGTATTTCTGATTTTTATATATTGTATCATAAATAATAAATTATGCTACCTATTAGAATACATATTGTATGTGTTTTGATTTGTCATTGTACAAACAAACAACTATGCATACTACCAACCTTTTCCCTCCGTTTTCCCTTCAGAGTCAAACCTTTTGGCCACGTGCATGTAACACACATTACGTAGTTTTATTTGGTTTTTATGGGTCCGAAAAGACTTTTCTAGATCTATTCCACAGAAGGCTTCTAGCTAGCGTATTCGTGAACATCACAAAGTCCAAGTTAGTTATTCTTGATTTATTGTATATACTTAATATTCTGTCTTCTTCCGTTCAGATTACCTTTTGTGCTCCTAATAAATAAGCTATTTATTTATTGTTTCTTGAACAATGATGTAAATAAACTTCATAATAAATAATTTATACGAATGAAAACGTCTGTTTTATACAAGTTTTATGACATGTTTCGCCTGTCAGCGTTATCAAATGTAAAAAACAATTGATAATGCCTAATACAGTAGAATCATGGATTCACAAAAAATAAGATAACTTTTAAAAAATAGGCGTTTTATTTCGTATCAAAAGGTTATTTATTTACATCAATACAGTTTCAAGAACTTTGTGGAGTAATATTTTATAATAAGTGAGATACAGCCAAGTAGAGAAAGACACACGAAACATTTGACGTTTAAAATGTGTTTTATGCTATTTGATAAGTAAGTACCTGCCAGTAATATAGTGCCGGCTATAGCACGTGAACACACTCCCCCCCAGTGTAATCACATTTGGTCTGTCGGATATGGGATGGGTGATGGCAGGAGGGGATATGGAGTGTCCACACCCAGCTCCCCGCCCCTCCCCTCACTCAACAGTGTGCAAGCCTCAACAGTGAATTGATTGACTCCTATAGCACGATTTCCGTGTAGGCCTGTTAGGTTGTCTGATGGGCGCCCTGTTTCTTGGTGGGTTGTTTCTTGTTTTTATTTGTGGAGTGTGTTTTTGATTAATAAATACTTTCTATGATGTTCCGCACCGCTGCGAGGCGAGTTATTTATTATAAATTACACGATTTTCATGTTAAAGGAGTCGGACTTGCGAGTGACGGCGGTGCGTAGTGGCGGCAATGCCGTGTCCGCTGTCTCCCCGCTCCGCGATATGAAAATATCCCGAAATAACTGCGCGATATTCAATCAAAATCTACAAAATAATATATTTGGGCTCCATGAGCCATGTTAAGCAGACTGGTTCTGATCAGCGCTGAATAATAATATGTTTTAATATGCATCATCCAGATTAGTCACAACCCTTGTATTGTACGAGTATACTACTAAAACTAACATGGATTTGATGTTCCATGAAAATTCCGGTATATAACGCACAGCAATCGTACAAACGTGTCAACTCGAGATATTCAACGTGCTGACATGTTCCTTCTACCGCAACACACAGAAATAATTGCTTATAGTAACGATAAAACATTGTTTTGGGGTCATATTTAGTACTAAGTGTTTCTAGAAATGCAACCTTGAAGAATAGTTGGCACAAAAACGGCGCAATGGAAATCCGTCTAGCATTTTTGTTAGCTTCGTTAATGCTTATTTGTTCAATATTTGCTTGTACGCGTTGAAGCATTCACCACCTTAATCACCCAGACAAAACATTCAATCGGATCCTCGACCTTCCGAATACGCCGCCGAAAATTCTCTCGCTTCGATCACCGACAGTGCACGAGATGTGTGGTAATTAGCAGCTGTCGTACACAAAATTAATCAAGTAAGGCTCGCGTCTTGTATGCTTCCCGACTTGAAGGGGATATTTTCCGTTTGACCCGCGACTCGGCGCTCAGTAGATGGCGCGGGCGGAGTGCGAGGCGCGGCGCGGCGCGCATGCTCCCGCGCGCTAAGCAGGGCACCGGGTCAGTACTTGCCTCACTTTCCGGGAAGGTACCGCGTCCTCGCCGCCGGCGAACAGCGCGCCGCACGGTCAGCCCCACGGAGGCCCCCGGACGCGCCGTAGACTTCGGGACTTCATCGACATTCCTTTGGCTTGCGAGTTGTTGGATGGTCCGACAGATCGCGGATAGAAGTGTCCGCCGTGCTCCTTGTCCAGCACGTCTGTTTATAACATAGTATTTTCTTGATTGATCTCCGCTAAATATTTGTAACCTATTTAAGCCTCGCAGGTGGGTTTATTTTTAATTCCTTACATCTGGATTTCTCATCTCGCGAAATGCGTAATCTTTGGCTTAATGTTCTCCTTCATGTGTTCGGCGGCCAATGTTGCTTTGCGAAGCGAATTATTTGTATTTTAGTCATAAGTATAATTAGTACACTGCCGTTAGAATCTTCCGCATCGACTTGAAACTTCTTGCATTCACAGCGATATGCCCATCTGAAGTGTCTTGTGCTGTTCCTGCCTTTATTATAACATATATACACCGTATGACGACATTGCTGCGTATTCAATACCATGTTTGTACTATTTCAATACATTCATTATTGAAATCGCGTATATTCTGCCACAACCGTATTCGTTTTTAAACGATCTTTCGACTGTGTATCCAACATACTACTGTTGTACAATTTGTAAATGAACACCTCGTATTTTCACAACACTCTATTTTTCGATTTGCAGACCTGTTTCGGTGCACAAAGACCTTATTCGATCCGTAAAGCAGGCTAAAACTCATGCATCGAAGAAAGTTGGGTCACAACCGAAACACGTCAGCAAATCGAAAAATAAAATATCGTTCTATTTATTCTAATATGGATCCACAACACAAAGTGAAGGCGGATATAGAAGAAGTGTGGCTTTATATTTTCCACCCCTTCCCCAGGCGAGCCGGATGGGCGCCTGTCATTCGCCGTTTATAGTACTACTGGCATACTCGTGTGTCCACCATCCGTAACTGCCCCGTGCGCACCCCGCGCCGCCCTCCATCGCACTATTCTCACTACCCTGTAAAGATAACAATCTTTATATTATAACAGTTAGTTCCCGCCAATTTTAATGATCAAGTTTGTTTCCTTTCAAGAAGATAATAAATATCATTCTAGTCAAGGATTAAAATTCTGTATTTTTATTATTGTTTTATCTCTAAAATGGAATCAACTCGGAGCTCGAATTGGCTTCGATTTATCGACTTATAACTCGCGACAATGCAGGGGCGGGCAAGTTAACAAGCATCGAGATATAAAGACTGGTATTGGGTAAATAGCCCAGGTTCTTATTGTCTGTTGAAATAGAGATACCCAATATGTTTGCAATTATATGTTTATCCATAATAATAAAAAATAGGGTCACTAACCGTAGCTTAGTATATACGATAATCGACCGAATGGCCTGATTATCGAACCACCCCTGAGATTGTCCGTCGCCGTCCATCATAATGGGCGACCTTTACCGCCGCCTGCCAATCCGGCCCGCGGCCGGGGCGATGGCGATGGTATACACCCGCTCTGTACACTCACTACCTTACACATAAGATTCAATATTTTCATTATTTGTTTCCAAATAACTTTATTTATTTATTTTCAATTCAATTATTGTTTCACCCCCTCGTGCACAACAACCTTTCTTTCCACCGATATTCTTGTTCCTAGTAGCGATATCAATAGTAATAATAACTCACCTCAAGGGCGCATCAACTCTCATTACGTGCTCCAGTCCGCACTTTCTGCGCTAGATTTTGTCCATTGATAGTGAAATCTTTCAGAGTTGCACTGTATTCACCTCATGGCGCTGGTGGATATTTCGTCTACAATAGTGATCAGTCAGATATTCTTAATAAATGTAGCCTACACGCGTGGAAGTAATATTTAATATTTGGACTGTAGTGTTACTTTTGTTATAATAGTCGTATATTAGAAAGATAATCGTATTATAATGTTCAGAATTTCCCCCGGGCTATTTGTTTCACCTGTATTATTACGAATATATGTAGCTAAGTGGTCGTGACCGAGCGGGACCACTCCGACCTTATCTGGCATTTTAATCTTGAACAACGGAGAGATTTATACAATCAAAGGAGCCCCGTGGTAATATACTCCCCCGGTTAACTCTTTGGCCTTTGCTCGGAGCCGCGGAGGGGCGAGAGCATATGCCAACCACCGTTTGGACTCGCTTATCCGAGATGCTTTACTTCCTCGTTAATATCACGATTGTGCAGAGTTCACCCACTATTTTTACGTTTAAATAAACAATCTTTTTACAGAATAAATGGTGCACTTAAAGTTGTCATCGCAAGCAAAAAGCCTATCCAAAAAAGCTAAGATGGCAGTGCACAATGGTGTTCTTGTGCCGACCCTTATGTATGGAAGTGAAGCATGGAACTGGCAAAAGAAGGATGAAAGTAGAATAAATGCAGTAGAAATGAGATCTCTAAGACGAATAGTGTCAAATGTAAGTATAAGGAGTGAATGCGGTGCGAATGAAAGTGTTATGAACAAAATAAGGAAAGGGTCATTAAGATGGTTTGGACACATGGAAAGAATGAGTGAAGGCAGAATGGTAAAGAAGGTATATGTAAACGGCGTGAACGGAGCTAGAAATAGAGGAAGGCCGAGGAAAACGTGGCACGATCAAATCAATCAAATATTGAATGTCGGTCACGTGAGGAGTCGGAAAAATCGACGTGCGTGCATGACAAGATGTATGAATGTAGAGGAATCGAGAGAAGTATGTCAGGACAGAACAGTGTGGCGTTCCATTATTTCTGTCTACCCCTCCGGGGAGACGGCGTGATGGTAAGTAAGTAAGTGTCTTTTTACATCAAGCGTGCAAGTTATTCTTTGTGTGAAATGCCTGTCCACTTCTACATTATTCATTCGTGACTTATTAATTGAAACTTCCTTTACTCGTCCGATGTTTCGAAGGGTGATGATTCTTTACCATCTCCTGAGATGATTTCACTCCACACCTTTCAGTTATTCCAGAGTTTCCGCAGACTGATAGACCGTCAGACTTCTTTCATCGCAACTACTCCTCTTCTTTCATATTGCATCTCATCCAGGCGCATCGATTGATTTGGTTATGAGAGTGCGCGCGGATGCGAGCGTCCGCGGTTATTAGCGCGGCGGACGTTAGAGCCGAAAGATGCAACTGTTCCATTTCATAATTATCAACAACTAAATCAACTGGCACCAATACATTATTAGCGTTGTGAATACACTTTAGAACCTTTCATATATTAAAATATTGCCATAAAACGCCAAGCCAAAGATCGTCGAAGAGATTCATCTGCCGATACCCGTCTGTACATTTTTAATTGGGAACTCATTATAAATTCGCATTTCTTCTTCTTTGCCGTATTCATCACGATTGAGGGTCGTGTCGATCCTGTAAACCATTGACCATGGCACGCCATGCGCTCCTGTCACCCGTCAGTCTCCAGGCTGCAGTTAATGAGAGACCACTTTCATGATTTGATCGGACCAGCGGCTCGGTGGTCGTCCCTGTAGTCGTCTTCCCTCCCCTTTGCCTACGATGATGAGCAACAAATAAAATCTGGTACAAAAAATACAATGAAAATGCATTTCGTTATTTCGGCAGATTGATACTTCTTATTCACCATACATAAAATTAGTTAATCTTTAATATTTTGATTTATTGTTATTTTCCTATTGGTTGGCAATTAGGCAATATAATTGAGTTGAAACGAGGTGCAGAGGGCAATATTAAAATAGGAAGATGTGCGATGGCGCGTCCAGCAAAAATATCGTCATCAGATCAACCGATAACAATATTTTTAATTCATGTTCGACCAGTTGAAAAAAGTACATTTTTAGGTTTTCCTGTACTTACGAACGTTTTCGTTATATTCGAACGCTTTACTGTCCTTAGATTATTTGGCACTGGCAGAGCTGGGTAACTGGGGACATCCTCATTACTCCTATTAATACCTCCTGGACCGCCGCCGCTGGCTGCAATTAGCCGACCTTGATCTTCGGTAGCGTTGGTCGAGAGTAATCTCGCCAGTGGCGGATCAATCGGCCGATTATAGTCATTTTATCATTCATCCAACATGGCGCATGGCGGGCGTAATACCACAGGTCAAGTCTTGCGTGTGTCGCCAATCGGGTTTTGCTCTAATGTAACTTGCCTGCGAATGATTTAGATCTGATAAATTCTAGTTTTATTTGTTTAACCTGTGTATCAGGTCTCGCGATGTCTAATTTCATACTAAAGTTTACTCTTAAATATATATTATTAATTATTGAACGCTAAGGGATTAAAACAGTGGAATTCCATAGTAATATACTTAGGAAATTAAAAATAACTTTGTTTAATCCACTAATTATTAAAAATGTATTTTAAAAAACACGTCATGTTACGGAGGATATCTCTATTTTCAGGTGTAAAAATATAATTAAAACTAAACAAAGAAAGACTAATATAAAAACTCGATACAATAATTCAAATTTAAAAATTAACCTGGGCTATACTACTATGTACTATGGGAAGTACTAATAATATATACATTTATTCTTTTTTAACAGTAAGAACTATTAAATAATATTAAATAAAAATAATACATGATGATTGTTATTATTATTTGAATTATTGTATCGAATTTTAAATGCGTTTTTATATTAGTCTTTCTTTGTTTAGTTTTTATTATATTTTTACACCTGAAGATTATCCTCCGAAACATGTAGTGTTATTTTAATAATTAGTGGATTAAACAAAGTTATTCTTAATTTCCTAAGTACGAGTATATATTATGACTATTATTGTTTTAATTTTAATTAATAGTGTAGGGGTATTAAAATAATATATTAAATTCCGTTATTCATTTTGTAATTAACTAAATTCGTTCTTCTAGTTTATTTTGTAAAATTTAAGTACGTATTCCTGTTCTAATTTGATTTTATTATTTGACTCTATCTGAAAGCGATCTGACTTCGAAAGTACAAAAATTGTATTCATTAAAATTAGTTTCGTTTTAAATTTATGTATTAAAAATCCTGTAAATTTTAATTTAACATTTTTTTCTGATACTTTACTCAATAAACCACAGATTTTGGAGCAGCATTTAAATCTATTTACTTTCATTGAATTTAACATATCTTGAAGTAATAAATGTATTTTCTTTCAAAATACAGTTACATCTCTATGAATGCGAAAATTCCCCGACGAGTACCACATTAAAATGTGTGCTAAAAATGTATTGACTGAAAAGTGAAGTTTAAGTTTGGTTGATTAAATATTTGCCTGCGATGGCCAACACGCACGGAGGAGTGCTGTACTACGTCATCACGGGGCCCAAGGATCAGGCTCGGCAGCCCAACGGGTGTGTATGACCGAACCTCGGTGACTTGTTTCCTCAACTCCTTTACCTACCACATTCTACTTTCTCCTTGCCCCTTCCCATTACTCCAGATCTGCCACTCACCTATTATAGAATATTACTTACATTAATGATCAACCCATTGATTATCTTACAACTAGTAAGATCTAAAAAAAAATCTTTAAGTAGAAATCTGTCCAGAAATTTTGACTATCATCAAATAAAATGTAACAAAGTGCAATATCTGGTTTTTTTTTCGAGTTCTTGAATATTTTGTTACTCGTTGATTGCTGACACTTTGGAGGTGGTTACACCTTAGTTTATAGAATATGGTGTTTCTCCAAAATCAAACACCAGTTGGCATCGTATATGAACGAACTAGTAACATAGGATAAATTTACAATATGATCATAAAGAATTAAGTTCTCAGAAAATATTTTTATCTTTAATTCATTATAAATATTTTTTAACAGTACCGAAAGCGGCTGGGATAACCCGTTCCGACCCGACGGAGACTTAAGCCGAGAAGCAGACGAGATTGTGTCACTCATCAGATGGGGCAAGCCAATCACCCCTACTCCAAACAGCGCCAACACTCCGCTGCTGCCCTCTCTGGATGAGACTGACACGCAGGTCGCCAACAACACTGGAGTGAGTATCTTGTCTTATATGCTGAACTGCTACCAAAATACTACTGTCAATTCTATGCTCTGCAAATCTAACATACTCGTACACCGCTGCCACTTACCCAAAGCTGTAATGAGTAACATATTATACTACATAATTACCTTCCCATCTTATGTCGAGTCACCCATTACATCTATTTTTTGCCACAGCCCTATATCAGGTGCTACTTGACATTTCCTAGACCAGCTTGGAAGAATTCAGCTCTAATTGCAATTTTCTTTTTGTCGATCCCAAACTGTATTATCTTATGACATTTCTCTCTCTGTTTGAATTGGTATCACAAAATATGTATTTACCACTCCAGACAGATTACATTTTTATTGATTCTAATATGGGAGCAGATTGATATGACGAGAGATCAACTGCAACTGAATTAGTGTAATTAGAATTTTTTGATCCTGGTGAAAAGTAATAATAATATATATTTTGGCAGTTAAAGATTGTTAGAATATTGTCTGCTATACAAATGTTTCAGTGATACATCAATGACAAATTGATTAAGTTAATATCTTATTGGTGATATGATTTTCTTGTGATAGGTGGCGACACCGATCACGCAATCGCCGGTGAAGGCGCTGAACAGCGCACCGCTGGAGAGCAAGAACGGGGCCAGCAATGGTGCGGAGCCGCGGACTGTGGAGCTGCAGCGCTCGCCCGAGCCCATGCAGCCCGAGCATGTGCTCATCAAGAAGAAACCCAAGTGCAAGTGCTGCGTCATCCAGTAATACACTTGCTCCCTGCTCCCACCTTCACACCCAAATTCAAATTTGGCCATTTTGAAACATTCAGAATTGTGGATTTTTTTTGGAATCGCTCGATACAATTGAACTTATTGTTAGAATATTGATTTCATGTAAGAATCATTATGTATTAATTACATTAATGGATGACATGAGATAATGTCAATTTTTTAATGTTCTATTAATCGTCACATTGATAGAAGCACATCTGTAAAATTTGAATAGGAGTTAAAATTTCTGACTGGAAGGATGAAGCCTGATTGTGAGCAAACTGCCAAGAGCCATCTTTATGGTAATGAGTAGCATTCACTGTCGCTTTGTCTTTTCATAACATTTCTGATTCATAGTTTTATCGAAGTTATTTAGATTTTTTTAAAGAATGTTGCAGAATGGAATCATAACATCTGTTGCGATAGTGATTACCTTCTTGGGTAACATGTAACACAAGTGCTGTGATACATTTTTTAAAACAATTGGAAGTATATTTCTGTTATAGCACTTCAACTTGTTTTCAAGTCCCAAACTTCATATTTTCTAACAATGGACAAAATTTCCTTCAATGTAAAGTGTAACGTGTGGGTTGTGTATTGGGGGTTTAATTCTTCATGAATGCCAGAAATTGTCTCCCCTAATTCAATGATTTGATCCTCGGGTGGCCTTCTTTATTGACCCCTCCTGGGATCAATGTCTGCGACCCACTGTCTGCTCTGTTTTGAAATGGCCAATTGTTTATGGAGGAGCTATGATTATGTGTCTTAGGGTGGGAATTCATCTACTGGTTTGTGAGATAGAGTGGCAGCAAATGGTCGGGCAACTAAAGGTTACACGGAGTTCTATTCGGGCTCGATTCAACAACTCGCATCACTCAATCAAGTTCACTCTCGATATTTACCTACTTCAATAATTAACTTTTCATATTGTATCGCTACTACCTTGTCCACACTTTTTTGTCAATGAAGTCATGCCTATTGACACAATTTTAACTCAAACTTTTCTAGTTCAATTGTAATATCAATCTCAAATATATTTGTCCTTCTACCATTTTACCTAAAATTGGCATGTTCTACCATATTATGACTATAACTTCTTTGTAGGTTTGCCAACTCCGTTGTCCAAGTCGAGCCCGTTAGTTACATTTGAATTCATTCTTATTTGGAACTATAAACGATTTGTCTACGATGTCCAATGAAGAGACATTACCTCCAGATAAGCTGTATCTGCGTATGAAGTAAATATTTTAATTGATATTGTAATTTATAGAGTAATGTTGAATTTGTAAATTATATGAAACGCTGCTGCCGACAACTCTGGCATGATGTTCCATCCCCGTAACATTGCACGGCCACTGAGGCCCGCCCGCTGTGCATTGGTGTCTCTTATACTTAAGTTCCGTATCATCTATGCTAGTTTAATTATTTTAAAGTATATTTATTTCAAACGTGTTTTTACACAAATCAAAAATTGTTGTTTTTTCTTAATCTGAGTTGGAAAATAACATTCCAAGTATTACTGAGAATATTTTTATAAATTTGTGTAAATATAACTGTTTTGTGGCTGCTATTTTGTAATCCCACCAGATCGGCAGTTCTCCGCGCCGTCTACATGGTGCAGCTTTTATTTTATCACGCAGATGAATCACTGAATACAGTTCACTGGGAAAACTTATCACTTGTGTATGCTTGATTTTATACAATTATTTTACTTTTTGTCTAGTTTTTATAAGGTCCTTAGTCGCATATAGTCGCAAATGTGATCAGATGTTTTTTTAAACTTCCTTTATTGCCTATATTAAATTATATTAACATAGCGAAGATGTTAGAATAGTGGTAACAATGATATTACATTTGTTGGCAGCATGTTTCGCAATGTTCCGAGTTGACGTTCGTAGCGGGGCTGGAGTGGCCAAGGGCGGGTGCTTGCAGGGCCCAGCGGGCATGTGTACTCGTATTGCTGTATCATAGGAATAATCTTTTTGTTACTTGTTTAAGAAGTAAACATTTAAGCTTCATTTTCTGATTAACATCTTTGGAAAGCGATAGTATGTCTGGTCCAATTTGCGGTTTCTTACGCATGGGTGATAAAAGTGTAACACAAATGTTTTGGCATTTTTATATTAAGTAATGTAGGATCTGTGCCCCGCGGCAAGTGCAGAGACTCTCGGCCAGATTACGGGACGGTGTCTGATATCCTTATTTGTACTCGTATTATTTTGTTCTTCAAATATATTATATAATGAAAACGTATTTTTTATCAGTCACCTTGTTATATACATACTTTCATTACCACACTTACAAAACCTGTGGCGTTAATCATTGTCCCCATCCATAAAGTATCACCAACAGTCTCTTGTTTGTTTCATTTCTTATCAATAAAACGTGTAGTTTGAAAGGGAGGTTGTAATTAGGTCACCGTGTTGACATGTTCCTACATCGGAACTGGAGTGTTCAGTACAATGTGAAACAAAACGTGAGCTTTGCTTAAGACTGTTGTTTACTTTTGTGTTCAAATCTATTTCGCTATTCCAGCCTGCAGCTTCTAGGGAGGACGGTCAGGCTAGCTGAAACGCGCAGCTTGGCGAGTGGGGTCTGTTTCTGTGCTGATAACTAGATGGATAAATAACTACCATGTAAGCTTCTAGGAATACGCCTAACTGTAGGTTGGTGCCGAGACACCGTCCCGTACTTCCCGTCGGAGAGGCTACATCCTGATAGATTAGTGGCAAAATCTACTTCACCTTTTCACCCCATACATTCATACACGGGGACATTCAATTCAACATTTTTCAGAATTATTATTTCTACTGTTACAAGATTTTGACACTAAGCTATTGAATTCTAGAAATTATGTATGTAAATACATTGATTGTTATTTTTCTAAGTATGGGAAGTAGTTTGAAATAAGTAAAAATTATATAAAAGGAAAAATTGTACCTACAAGTCAGGGTGGAGTAGCTTGACTTGACCAAGGCATTCAATGTGTCTACGCCTAAATTCTGAGCCTGTATTGGTTAATAAGATTTATTAATTTATGAATAAAATCGTAAAAGAACCACATCCATGCATTTTCACTTATTTATTCTCCTGCCCACGATTGCTTACCTGGTGCCAACTTATTTCCTTGGCACGTGCTTCAGTTTCCTTCTTATGAAATATCAAATGTTTGCACTCAGTTTGGCTTTACAACCAATTTGGATCATTGAGTCATTTGCTACACATTGGAAAGAATAATCATAAAACAAATGAATAACTTGTATTAATAGACATCCTTCTGGTTAACACCAAAAGTGGCAGCTAGCTACCGGATCCCACCGGAAGTAGAATATCAAGTCGGTAGCTTCATATCAAAACAAGTCACTTCCACTTTTTAGGATTTTGATTAATGGCAAATTTATATTTTGCTGGCTATTAAAAGCAGACAAATAAGTTGTTGATCGAATTATTTTTAGGGTGGTAAAATGACTCTGGAAAACTATAAAACCAACAGGATTTTCATGTGTTTTAGGAGGTTTATAAAATTTTTGACTTTCCTTGGATTTGACTGGTTTCGCAACTACAGAAGTCAAACTTTTTATGTCATCATTGCTAAGGTAACATTATTAGGAACGAGTGACAAATAGAGATGGTAAAATGTTTTACGAATCAGCAGGACAAAAACATATGATCCGGGGTTTTGGTAGAGCGCCTACAGAAAGTACCCGTGCCCTGTCTGATGGAAGAACTCCCATACCGCAGATTATAGGTAGGATTTTTGAATGAATGGTCGGTATCTATAAGGTGATTGGCAAATTCAGAGAATCCATTTGTATTTAAACAAATTGTTTATTCATTATCATGTAAAACTCCATTTTTAATATTAATTAAAACATCCATTTTGTGTTTTATTTCTCCTGGCTAGGGCATTATCAAATACCCGAGAAAGCCGAAACCTACCATTCCCATAAAATATAATAAAACTTTTAGAAAACTGATATTTTCCTCAATATTAATGATTTAATATGGAGTTTTACATCATTGTTCAATAAACATTAAAATATGACCAAGGTTGAGTGTGTTAATTGTGTGTAATAGATGTGGAAAATAAGAAAACATGAAATTACAAAATAATTTATTTAGTATCATAAATCTTAACAATGTCTTGTTCTTCAATGAGTATTTCCTTTATAGTTTAATAATTGAGCATAATTGTGTATAAACATGTAGTAAACAATAAGCGCATGATCGCATGATTATATGGAAACATATTGACTTTACATTATCTGATGAAAGGAACAGGTGACATCGCATAGAAGAGGTTTTGATCTATTCGTCCACCTGATACAGTTACAGAAACATGACAATATTGATGGAATACTATTCAACTTGTTGATTAGAGCAGGCATGAGTGTAGAATGCTCACAAAGGGAATATACATCTTGCTGATTGATGATTTTGGAAATCTCTACATAATTTTTTTCACAAGTGTCTTTCAGTTTGCACACTGAACCTGCCTCAACATGGTGATAGAGAGTAATGAAACTATTGAACATGTTCCGATATCTGAGAATATTTAATAACAAAAATAATTTTAAAACACTTTTCTACTTGTTTATTCACCAGTTCATTTTTGTTTTATCAAATACGGGTTTCACTCTCGCCCGAGCATCGTCAGGGTTACAAAACAAACTAGTCTGTAACCCTGACAAAGCTCCGGCAGGAGCAAAACCGGTTGGTTTGATAAAACAAAAATAAAGTGGTGAAAAAACAAGTAGAACAGTGTTTTTGAATCATTTTTAATAATGCCATGCCACAAATTAAGTGATTCATACAAAAGCAACAAAATATTAAACAGAAAATGCTTGAAAATATTTTCCTGGCATCCGACAACTACTCGCATGTGTTTGTGTAATACTATCTACTATCGAAAATCATTTAGGATTATTTAAACAAAACTTGTACTTAATAAACTCATTGACATGGTGATACTCCTAGAAATATTCATTATGTACCGAGTTGTTCCGCACTTTAAAAATAAATATAACACCTATTATATAAAATAATGGAACTGAAATAATAAAACAATAGATTGGAATACACCAAAAAAAACTGTAATATTTAAGGAACAAATAATTAAACTCCATTTTAGTTACAACATAATGAGTTGCTATAAAGCTAATAAAATGAAAAGTAAATATATTAGGAATACAATACAAATTGTGTCCAAATGATTATTGGCAATTTTGTATGGCAGGTCACAAACGTGACCTTTTCTATTTATTGAAATAACAAAATATGTATATATCGTTGCTTCCACCGCAAAATTACCTAACTGCAAAAAGGTCATTTTAGAGGAAAGTGAAAAAACCTCCCCATTTAAAAATAAAGTGAAATTTTTATTATAATAAAACACGTATATAATGAATATTTTTTCTGTTATTTTTTATTTTAACAATACTTAAAATATATTTACAATATAATGGCAATGTTACTTTTGGAATTTTCTTTCTTTCATTATTAACTTTTAGATAGTATAGATGGGAGTATCTTCTTCGATGGCCCTACAGCCCATATCGAGCCTTAGCCTCCAGTATTCTTCGCCTCCAACTCCTCCTGTCCTCCGCTTCGACCCTCCAATCTGACACTCTTAACAATCTTGTTCCATCTCTCCCAACTTCATCCTCCCATCGCAGCCTTGGTCGTCCAATTGGTCTTCTACCGCCTGGGTGCCACTCCAGCAATCTTTTTGGGGTTCGCGATGACGGCATCCTCTGCACGTGACCGGCCCATCTCAGTCTATTCAGTCTGACCTGTGTGGAGAGACTGGGAGCTTTGTAAATATGTACAGCTCGTCATTATGCCGCACTCTCCAGCCTTCACCGTCATTCACAGGCCCCAGAATTCTGCGCAGCACCCTTCTCTCAAAAGTATCCAGTCGCTCTGCAGATTTCGCTGTCATTGTCCACGCCTCACACCCATAGGTCACTACTGTTCGGATGATTGTTTTATACAGGGTGATTTTGGTTTTCCAGTGTACGTTTCTTGATTTGAGCGCTGGTAGTAGAGAGAAGAATGTTTTGTTACCAATTGTGATTCTTCTTTCGATTTCCTTGTGATCTTCGTTTTCTTTTGTTATAGACGAACCCAGGTAAGTGAAGTCCTCCACCATCTTAAAGTTGTATCTGTCCTTGAATCTGATGGTTCGCCTCGAGTTATGGGTTGCATTCCTGGTTTGTTTCATTATTTGTGTCTTTTCTTCGTTTATCTCTAAACCAACCTCCTTGGCTGCTGTCTCTAAAGGCTCAAATACTTGGTGTATGGCTGCTAGGGATCTTCCTACAATGTTAAGGTCGTCTGCATATCCTATGATCTGGCTGCTATGAAAGTATGTGTTGGGATTCGTGTTAAGGTGGTAAGTTTTCCTTATGGCATATTCCAAACTCAGGTTAAAAAGTGTTGGGGCTAAACCATCACCTTGTTTGAGGCCCTGTGATACCATGAATTCATCTGTGAGCTCTCCTCCTATCTTGACTCTACATTTTGTATTATCCATGGTTGCTTTTACCAGTCTTACTAACTTCGTAGGGATTTTGAAGTTCAAGAGTACATCATACAGTTTCTCTCTACTGATACTATCATAAGCCTGTTTGAAGTCAATGAACAGCTGATATACATCGACGTCAAATTCCCAGCATTTTGCTAGGATCTGCCTTGCTGTGAACAATTGATCACTTGTTGATCTGTTCCTCCTGAACCCAGCCTGGTACTCTCCGATGATGTTTTCTGCAAAGTGTTCCATTCTGTTTTTAAGTATTGTGGTAAAGATTTTGTATGATGTACTCAAAAGTGAGATGCCTCTGTGATTCTCGCATTTCAACTTGTCTCCCTTTTTGTGGATTGGACATATTATACTCATCTGCCAATCTTCAGGGATATGTTCTAGGTTCCATATTTTTGTTATAATTGTGTGGATCAACTTATGGAGATGATCATTTCCATATTTCAGTAGCTCAGATATTATTATAGATATTATCCACTCCCGGTGCTTTATTGTTTTTTAATTTCCTAATTACTAATTTCACTTCTGTGATTGTGGGAGGATTTACTTCATCATTTTCTGTGGGTACCTCGGTTATTTCATTTTCGGAACTTGTGTTTGGGTTAAGTAGATGTTGGAAGTATTGCTTCCATCTGTCTTTGATCTTCTCTGAATCCGCTATGATGTCTCCCGCAGCGTCCCTACATAAGCTTGTATTTGGTTTGAACCCCTTCTTAAAAACGTTGACTGCTTTATAGGCTTCTCTTGTGCTGTTTATAACAAAGTCCTGTTCCATTTTCAGCAATATATTATTCATGTATGCTCTTTTTTTGGTTTTCAGTATTTTGTTGGTCTCCCTTCTGGCTTCTTCGTAAGCCTGTCTCTTGAGTATTGTACCTTGCTCTATGTATATTTTTCGAAGTTTATTTTTGATTTCTATTTTGTCCTTGCATTCATCATCAAACCACGGATTTTTGGCTCGCCTAGGTCTGTTGCCTATACCTGTTTCGGCTGCATTTAAAACTGCATTTTTAACCTTATCCCAATCTTCTTCCATGGTTTCTTGAGATATCGCTTGGTCTAATTCGTTTGGGAGATGTTCTATGAGCGCATTGTGGTATCTCTCTAGACCTTCGGGTGTTTTGAGTGCATCAGTATTGAATTTCATTACATCCTGTTGTCTTGTCGTTTTGTGATTTGAGATGCGACTCCTATATGTTGCTACTACCATGTAATGGTCTGAATCACAATTTGCACCTCTGTATGTTCTCACGTTCATGATATTTGAGGCCCCTCTTTTTTCTATTAATAAGTGATCGATTTGGTTATGGTGTCTGCCATTTGGAGAGGTCCACGTCCACTTGTATATGTCTTTCCTAGGTAACTGTGTGGATGATATGACCATATTCCTGGACCCAGCAAAATCTATGACTCGGAACCCATTGTTATTACTATCCACATGTAGGCTGTGTCTTCCTGTAATATGTTGGTGTGCTGTGTCTCGACCTATTTTCGCATTGAAATCACCTATAACAATTTTTATATCGTTCGAGGGTATTGAGTCAAAAACATGTTCCAATTTATGATAAAAAGTGTCCTTAATTGCATCATCCTTATCTTCAGTCTCTGCATGCACGTTTATCATTGAAACGTTAAAGAATCTGGTTTTAATACGGAGAACACATATTCGCTCGTTTATAGGTCTGAAACCAATAATACTGTTTTTCACATTTTCGTCCACTATAAACGCAACCCCGAGTTGATGGTGCTTCTTGCTACCGCTGTGTAGAACCGTGTGAGTTGTGGTGTCAAACGTCTCACTGTTCAGCCACCTTGTTTCCTGCACCGCCATTATTTGTACCTTATACTTCTTCATCTCTGCAGTTAGCTCTCTAAGAGCTCCACTTCTATTCAGCGTTCTAACATTCCAAGTGCCAATTCGTATGTCCATATTTCGTTTGCCGGGTCTAGTCCGAGTTCCAGTCCTTGTCCGAGGCTCTGCGTCTGGTTTCGTAATCATTGCTTTTTTATGGGGAGAAGTTATTAGCATCTCGCCCAACCCCCTACCAGGAGGGCCAGGGTTTTTCTGTTGGGGATTTCCTTCCCTTAGCTGGGTGGTTCCGGTTTTATGGCGCCAGAAGTTCGCCATTCATCCTCTCCTATCTGCTATGGCTGATGGTATTGCCAGTGGCCACATTGCCCGGGGCTCGCGGGGCCTAAGAGACCACTCGTGGACGCTAGGAGTAGGACTATTGGTAGTGTTGCTGATGGAATGCAAGATGGGATGGGAGTATTGCCTCCTAAAACGTTTTGTAGGGACACTGTCTATTATAGAACTAATGTTTGTTTTTTTCATGTCCCAGCAGTCAAATTTGCAGTCATAAATGGGAATTGTTCAGATAGGTATTTTTAGTTAATATGTATTTTTTTTAAAACCACATTTTTTTAGTTGTATAATTTTGCTGAGTGTTGGGGGTCATAATTGCGGACAATATTGTATAATTAGTCCAAATAGCGAAAATTGTCAGTTAGGTAATTTTGCGGTGGAAGCGACGATATATAACTTAACTATGCTTATATGTATAAAAATATAGACTTCTAATAAAAAATTTATAAAAAAAAACTGATTTGATCTCAAAATCAACAAATATTCAAACGTTTTCATTTATAACAACATTAAAATAGTCAAATACAGTATACAATGGAGTACGCTTTCTGCAGATCCACTGTATTTGACTATTCAAATACATATTTATATACAATGAAGTACCTACTCATGAGCCACCAATAGACCAGAGAATAAGGGATGTTGCATGAGAATGATTAGTTATCTAAAATTCAGTCGTTTTGATAGTCTTTTCATTGCGCAGGCTGACAGCCTTGGAGAGAATGTGCGACACGTCCATGGGTGGAAAGTTCTGGAGCAATTTCACAACTGTGGCAAAGTCTGCTTCCAATATCTGATCCCTCAACAGACTGAAAGCCAAAAAATTACAACTAGTAATAACACACACAGAAAAATTCTCAATTTGAAATATTAAAATTGAGAATTCATATACATATATTGGGAGTATGCATTAATTCGTGCGTTTTTTTTTTCGAAAATTAAAGCTTTATTGTGAAAAAATGGTTATACATTCAATGTTCAAAGTATTGTACATGGAAAGCTACGACATTTGCCCATCTTTCTGGCAGTTTGTGGATTCTATCCCAAAAGAACTTCTCCGGCTTGGCGGCCAAGAACGAATCGAGTCAATTTTTGTTACCCTGTTCTGAAGTGAAGCGTATTCCGGTGAGGGCATTCTTCATTGATCTGAACAACTAGTAATCAGAAGGGGCCATGTCTGGGCTATAAGGCAGGTAAAGTAGAACTTCCCACCCACTGTTTTCCAAATAGTTTTTAACCGGTCTTGCAACATGTGGCCGAGCGTTGTCATGATGGAGAATTATGGATTCGTGTCTAGTCGAATATTCTGGTCGTTTTTCCGCGATCGCTCTCTTCAAACGAATCAATTGTGTTTGGTAGAGGTCCCTTTTGATCGTCTGACCCGATTTCAACAGCTCATAATACAACACACCCTTGTGATCCCACCAAATACAGAGCATTACCTTGGCGCCATGGATATTTGGCTTTGCCGTGGATGTTTATGGTTGGCCGGGCTTTGCATACGATTTCTTGCGCTTGAGGTTATCATAATGAATCCATTTTTCATCACCAGTGACAATCCGATGCAAAAATGACTTCTTTTTGTGGCGTTCAAGCAACATTTCCGACATGCAGAATCGGCGTTCGACGTCTCTTGGCTTCAATTCATAGGGCACCCAATTTCCAAGCTTTTGGATGAATCCCTATGCTTTTAAACGTCTGAAAATGGTTGCTTGATCAACTCCAAATGATTTTGCATGTTCTTCTTGCGTTTGGCACGCGTCTTCATCGAGCAATGCCTCCAATTCTTCATCTTCAAACGTTTTGGCTGTCCGGGTCGTCCTTCGTCTTCTAAGTTGAAATTGCCACTTTTAAACCGTGCAAACCAGGTTTATGGTCACCATAAACCTCCACTAAAATACGATGACTTTCGGTAGCTCTTTTCTTCATGTTAAAGTAATGAAGAAGAACTCCCCGCAAAAACACTTTTCTGGTACAAAGTTCGACATTTTCAAATGAATAGAAAAAAATGTTGTTTACGCTTCAACCAAATGACATATACTGAAAAAGACGCGCAATGACAGTAGCTTTCAAATGAATATAGTCACGGATGAACACGACGCGAAATAATACTAGTAACGTCCTCACTTAGAAAACCGCACGAATCAATGCATACTCCTTTATATGATTATTAAAAAGCTTACATAATCATGGCACAGCAGACTTGGATAAGGAAATCAAATCTCCTCTTATCAGCAAACAAGGAGTCCCAAATCCTGTCCACTTCAGGCAGAGAGAATTCTTGGGACAGCAGCAGAGTAAGCCACCTACACGAGGTAGAAAAAAAAAAACATTGATTTTATTTTACTAACCCAACTAAACCATCACACCATTTCTACAGAGACGCATGTAAAGAAGATAGATAGCTCTCCAATCTTAATACATGTCAAGGACATCCTAAATGTAAAACTTGAAATTAATATTCGTGATTTTAAATCAATTTTATTTATGAAATAAATCTCAATACAAAACATTCATTAATGAAAAAAATTGCATGTGGAAATCCATAATTCCATTCCAGTTTCATTCCACTTTGAGCTTATATTCCCTAAAATGTTTTTAAAGTACTTATCTTGGCAATTAGGAAAACAATGTAAATTAACCAAAAATTGTTTCAAACAGAATACAAGAACCAAAGATACCAAAAATGTGCAAATCAAAATTATACAAAATACAAACAAACAAACCATCTGTTTCTCTGGAGGAATTTACCGCCACACTACTCTATCCTGGCAAACCTCTCTAGATTCCTCCATATTCATACAATGAGTCATACACGCACGTCGATTCCTCCGACTTCTAACATGACCATGCTTTAAAATTTGATTAATTTGGTCATGCCATGTTTTCCTCGGTCTGCCTCGACTCCGTACTCCATTTACATCATTAACGTATACTTTCTTAACCATTCTTTCTCCATCCATGCGTTCTATATGTCCGAACTATCGCAGCGATCCTTTCATAATTTTGTTCATAATACCTTCTTCCGCTCTACTGATGTGGTCTTCCGCTCTACTAATCTACATCTTCCGCGATAGTGAGGCTACCGTCAGAAAACATCTATCTCTTAAATAATGTGTTGTTCTTCTTATTGTTTCTAATTACTTAACTGGTCTTAATTTTGTCTATTGTTTATATTGTAATGAGTGTTGGATATTAAATATGCAAACATTTCACCTGAAGCTGTAATATTGGGGTTTGATGTCAAGCTCCTTAAGGCGCTTCCAGACCTCTTCATCATACATATGCACGGCTTGCTCCAGGCGATCCATCATCTGGTTTATGCCTCCCTCGGCTTCATCCAAGCTCTTTATGAAGCAATCTCTAATTTCACTCATCAAATTTGTAAAGCAGAAGAAGCAATCAGCCTCAGCATGTTCTGCAAAAATTATTATATACATACATAGTAGCGAGCACAGAAATCTTTTCACACTGAAAATATCGTATTTTTGTAATTATATAAAAAAAAAATTGTGATCCCTTGATAGCTTTTCAGTTCAAATTATTAAGCAACACTGTTTAAAGATGATCTGCAAGAGAAGTGCTTTTTTAGGGATCAAAAATTTTTTTTTCTTAATTTTAGAGTTAATTTGTAGATTTTCGATTTTTTGACACAAAAATTAAAAATGCTCACATAAGTTAAATAAACACATTTATTTCAAATAAAATTACATAGGTATATAACACTAACAATTATCAAAAACCAACAAAATCAGTACAATGGAATTCCAACACTGAATTGGCCCGGAAATAGCCCTGACCTAAACCCTATCGAGAACTTGTGGCATAAAATGGCAATTGAAATAAATAAACTGAAGCCTCTATCAAAGGAAAACCTTAAAAATATCATAGAAAAAGTGTGAATAAATTTTTTTCCCAAGACTACATACATAATTTGGTGAAATCCATGCCTAAACGTATTGAAGCAGTTATTTAAAAAAAAGGAGGAGGAACAGAGTACTGATTTTGTTGGTTTTTGATAATTATTAGTGTTATATACATATGTAATTTTATTTGAAATAAATGTGTTTATTTAAATTATGTGAGCATTTTTATTTTTTGTGGCAAAAAAAACTAAAAACTACAAATTAACTCTAAACTTAAGAAAAAAAACAATTTTTGATCCCTAAAAAAGCACTTTTCTTGCAGATCATCTTTAAACAGTGTTGCTTAATAATTTGGACTGAAAAGCTATCAAGGAATCACAAAAAAAAAATTATATAATTACAAAAAAAACGATATTTTCAGTGTGAAAAGATTTCTGTGCTCGCTACTGTATATTAATCAAAAATTTCTTGGGAAGACAGCAGTGGCTTTTGCATTAGAGCGGTGGTTCCCAAAATTGTTTCTGTAGACCTTCAGGGGTCTTTGTGACTGGTGAGGGGGTCTTTAGAAAATAAAAGTTAATTTGGGGTAGTGAATAACTTCGGAGTGTCTGCGAAAGGTTTATTTAAATTAAAATTAACATAGAGTTAGTCTCAAATCATTCAAAGATAAAGTTTTTTTTTAAATATTTTTACGAAAAAGCATTAATTTTAATAGATGTAACTTTAAAATTATTCTTAAGCCAAATTGACCATTCAAGACCTTAAAGTTAAATTTGTAATTGTAGAGTTATTTCACTTGGGGTCCCATGGGCATGGTATATTTACAAACTACTGCATTAGAGTATTCAATTATTACAAAATGTTCAAAAACAAGTCCACTATCCCATCGGGAGCAAGTACCAATAAATTGATTTTTCTCACAAGATTGTGCTTTGATTGCTTTGTGGATAACAGAAATTTAATGTTTGTTCCACAGTTATCTAAAACAAACTAACTTGAGGAACCCAGAATATAAACTATGGTAAGTTGTTCATGACATTGAATATTTTCTTTAATTTTTCTGTATTTTAAATAAATGGCAATATTTATAATTCAAAAGATACGAGTAAACTTAAAAAAACCATACAATAATCAAATTCACTAAGAACAAAAGTTTTACTCCCACTTTCCCCTAATGTAGCCACAATATTAAAGGACAGTAAGATTAATGCGTGAAAACTTCATGTTAAAAAAAAATGTTGGAAAAAAACATTGCAAAATTTAGTAAACGGAGATATGCACTAATATTTAATTATAGAAGAACTTGAAATCTACAGGATTGCTGGGAAAGTGTCAATAATCTAATATTTCTCAAGGTCACAATCGTGTGAGCGAAACATACCTCTAAAGCTTTTATCGGGATCAACAGCAAAAACGTGATAAATCGGCCCGATGATTTCATTCATGCCTTGAACATATCCCTGGCCAGGGTTCAGTTTGGCATACAAGAACAGCATCCGCTCCACCACCTCCCAGTGGGCCTCGTTTCCCTCCGCCATGGGGAAGTAGTCCCCCTTATCCACAATGGACTTTTTGCATTTTGTCAGCTGCAAGTAGAGTATATCTAATAAGGTATATATCAGCGCGGCTGTAGACAAAAGGTCCGAGTGTTGTGGCCATATCAGTTAGACATACGCATCGCTATTTAACTTGTTTTCATGTTGACATTTGATAATGCCTAAATATTGCCTGGTGAAACATGTCACTTCCATAACATATAATTAAACCTCTAGAAAACCAATGTTTTCAGTGATCTCATTTCTACGGCTTTCTTTCTTCTTATCCTACTTTCATCTTTTTTTGAGAGCTCCAAGCTTCACTTCCATACATAAGGGTTTTAAAATTTTGAAATAAGTGTTGAATAAGTGTTAAAATAATGTAAGACTGAAATAAGTTTTGGAAGGAGATTATGAAACACTATATAATGCACTTCATTTATTAAAGAAGTTGAAGAAGGTGAAGCTTGGAGTTTGCAGAAGAAGGATGAAAGTATGCCGTAGAAATGAGCTCACTAAGAATGTGCGTAAAAACAGTGTATGATAGAAAACCTAATGATAAAGTAAGCAAGGAATGTAAGGCGGATGAATGGATTCTAAATAAAATTTAAAAAGGGTCACTAATAAGGTTTGGACATATGGAATGTATTGATGAGTGAAGAATGGTTAATAAATATAAACAAATAGTATGAATGGAAAAAGAAGTCGAGGAAGGCCAAGGAAGGCATGACACAACCAAATTAATCAATTACTGAAATGTGGTCATGTTCAAAGTAGGAACAATCGACGAGCGCGCATGTGACGATGTGTGAATGTAGAAGAGGCACAAGAGTTATTTCAGGATAAGCAGTGTGGCCTTCCATACTCTGCCTACCCCTCCAGAGAAACAGCGTGATGGCAAAATAAAAATATTATTTCATCGTCAGGTGTAAATATGTCTAAATCAAAACCAAAGACTTAGGAGGTAAACAAATAAATAATCCTTAAAAGTACAAATTACAATAGGAAGGTTTTATCAAGAAAGACTTTGGTTTTGATTTAGTTATATTTACACCTGAGGATTGAGGAGGTCGCTTCTGAAACATATTCTATTACAGTGTTAAATATTTTCCTTCACAGTGTTAACGCCTTAACCTTCAATAAAACTATTTTTTTAATTGATATGTTTGCCTCAAAATGTTCTGAAAATGCTTAAAACATGTCAATCATAAAAAATCTCTTAAATCAATTATTTAACATCGCTATTGTGGCATTTTTATTTATTAATTCACACACAAATGCTTCGCATATAAAGAATTTGGTACTTAAAATGCACGCAAGAGATTTGCAATACAACATTAAAAATGCAACAAAATATTTTTTAAACGCAAAAAACAATTACAAAATAAAATGTTCACTACCTTTCTCAGTCCTAGGCCTTTTCTTTCCAACGTTTCATACTTAAAATGTGTGTCTGCTACTCTTTTGTGGAGTCTCTTGTCTCCAGAAGCAAGTACCACCTGAACACAGATAATGCAATGTAAGTAAATAGTATTCATATTAACAAAAAAAATTGGGGTTTATCTTAAAATAGTATACCAATGATACGTGTATTGTAAATTTTCAAATAAATAATTATACAGGTAATAAAATGTCTATAGCTTACTTAAAATGAGTTTGAAATGTTATAAGATATAAAAGGAGATCCTTTCTAGCACTGCTATATTGGACAGGAATAAACAAAAATTTATATGAATACAACTAATTAAAAAATAAAATAAATAATTATTTAAAATTAGAATTTTTTTTAAATATATATTAAACAAAAAATATTAAAACGTCCTAGCCTGGCCTGCAGCAAAATAGAGAAGGAAGGTAAGCTATCCACTCAGCCACTGTTGAAGCCAGTGGCGAAATTCCTTATACATAAATAACAGTGAATACTTTTCCAGAAATTGGCTGGCTAATGTGCTTTCTTGCTTTGACTATAGACGACTCTTTGGGGTACTACAATCCAGCAAAATCCCATAAACAATTCACAAATAAATTTGGAGAAACCCATTGAATTAGTTACCTGCTCGCAGGGGAACTCTGTAGCTGACTGGAAGAATGATATATCAGGACAGAGGCGCCTGACGTCCTTGTCTATCTGGAGAAGCACCTCATTGTCCTTGAAGTAGGAGCCCCAGGAGCTGTTGGGGTTTAAGTTTAGTGGATGGTCTTCCTCTCCACTGGGTGAGCTTATCATTTCATCTGCAAATCCATAATTATTCCATTCTATTAGGATGTCACATGTTATTATTGTAAATACTTTTGTTACATTTATACTCCGGCCGTTTTAAACTGAGTCTTGGGGCCATAAATGTCAATAGAGATAGGGATGGGAAGCGACCGTTATCGATTTTTTTGTCGATCGATATACGATACGATCGACTATAATGATTTTATATGATCTGTACGTTATGATATGTATGATGGGTCACTAATGATTGGTCTTTACCAATTGCAGTGCGTGTTTTTTTTGTTGTTGCTATAAATGTGTTTACAGCAATTGAATAAATACATTCGTGTGTCACCACTCGTTGCGCACTATGGATAGTTTATTTTCTAACGTTGATTTGAATAAATTACATGGCAATATTAGCCCTCAAACTCCAACAGTGATTCACAACGTATGCACGGCTGCGTTTATTTGTGGTGTGAGTAGAGCGACAGTGGACCGAATAAAGACTGAATTATTGCAATTAGGCAGGCCCTGTACACCAAGAGCAAATTTTAAGAAACCAGAAACTGTCACCAATATTGTCGTTTTTGATAAAAGTGTGTTGAAGCGGACCGTTGGTTCATTTTATGATAGTGGAGAGTATCCGTCCGTGAGAACAATTATCTGATTTTAAATGCGGAAAAACTTCGATGAGAACACTCATGAAGGAGATTGGGTTCAAGTATAAGAAAAATTTAATTTAATGGAAAGAACAGATATTGTTTGTGCCAGAATGGACTTTTTAAGGAAATTGAATTTACTTAGAAGAACTAACGATCAGCGGCCGCGTTTCTATCTAGATGAAACATGGATTAATCAAAACCATTCAAGAAAGCGTATGTGGCTTGGAAGCAACGATGAAGGAGGTTTCAAGAACAGGCAAATGAACGAGGCTACGAAGTAATACGGCTGCCTCCACATCACTGTCAATATAACCCAATAGAATTAATTTGGGCACAAGTAAAGGGAGAGTTGCAAATAATAATAATACATTCAAGATAGCAGATGTTGAAAATCACCTCCAACGAGCCATCGATAATGTCACACAAGAAGACTGGGCCAAATGTGTGAGACATGCCGAGGAACTTCAAAACAGTGACCTACAGAAAGCTCGCTCAGAAAGCGAGATCAAGCGCCGCTTATAATAAATTTGGCAGAAGACACTGATGAAGAAGACTCTGATGAGGATTGATACATTTTTTTGAAATATAAACGGCTCTTTTAAGGGCCACAATATGATCTACTTTGTTTTTTATACTTAACTTTCTTTCTGGGTTTATAGACATACGGTATACAAATTTTAAAATTAAACAATTTTTCTGTTTTTACTGGTATTTAATTTAGTATCTGGTAGTCACTAATTTCATACTAATTTAAACGCACGTAAAACCCATAAATAAAGTTTAATATCAAAACTTTGTTAACTCATTAAAGTTTATGAACAAGATACGATAATAAACGTTACTTATCGATATATTTATTTTATTGTTACGCCCAACCCTAAGCCGCTCCATAAGGCCCGTAACTGCAAGCGAGATAGACATAGGGAAATGATTTATGGCTCCAAGACTCAGTTCATTCCGATTTTACTATAGTGTTTTGGTCCAACAATCAATTAATTTCACCACTGAAAATTGTCATCAATTGTCGTCCATCAATATTTGGCAACGCTTTTCTCAAAATTATATGAAGCTGATTGTAATGAAATGAACAAGAGTATGGAACTAATATGGGTGGCCTTTCTTTGGCTATGATTATGAAATAATCAATTTAGGTTAAAACAAAGCATATGCAATGCAGCTGTCCGGTTGATCACGGTCAAAACTGTATTTTATGTGTGCATATTGTTTCAAGAGCAACATACCAACAAATTGCATGTACAAGGATCTCTGGGCTCGCAGTGTGGAGGCACGCAGGGATTTATCCAAGGGGAGGTAGTTGAGAAGTAATTTCCAACACAAAGAGCGAAATCCACCCTCATCGGGTATTCCTGAAATAAATTTACACAAATATTTTTACATTGGTATTATATTATCAATTTTACAAATTTGTAATATAATACCAATGGTAGGTTGATGCTAATGATTTAAGTACAAAATAAATTAATGTATACTTGTTATGGTGTAACCGAAATACAACAATAAAAATCTGGGACAAAATATATTTACACTACATATATATACTGGTTTTACATGATTACAAATGTAATAGAAATGCAATGCCTGCATGTATAACGCGGATGGATTGACTCCTATTGTGAGATACTGTTCTTCAAATTGGTTCTCAATAACTTAACTAAGTTACTGAATTAGATACATTACGCGGTATTGTGCAATTTTCGAATTTTGCGAGTGACAATTTGAATTCGATTTATTATTTAAAAATAACTTACCATTGAAACATAGCGATTGCAATGCAGCCAAATCGATAATATCCGTATTTAGAATTTTTTCAAACTCTATAACTCTATAACAAAATCACAAAATTATTCTTCAAAAAATATATAACATGAAGCCGAGCTAAAAAGTAATAATAAACAATAACTAATGAGCAACGTTAAGCGGGATTTTACTGTACCTCGATTTGAGCAAAGCCATATTGGTTGATTAAGAGTTAATATTGATAATGAGTTCAATAAATGGGTGAATCCAGTCGTTAAATATATTTCCAATATTAAAATTTCATCAATTGATTCACGCGACACTTGACAATACTACGACTTGACTTGGATCATGGTTTCGCCGGAAGTGTCAGCCCTAGGGCTTTTACTCCCCCACAATTAGGAATGTTGAGTGAATGGTGAGGTTTATTTACTTAAGGACGTGGTGGGTTTTGTTAATTTGTGTTTGCAAGAGGGGAATGATTAATTTGTCAGTCAGGTCGGGTCGGGTGGGTATACGCCAAAACACCTCCGAGCCAGTGTCTCCGAGCCCAATGCAATGTTGAAAGTAGGGATGTGCGATCCGCTCACGAGTCGACTCAAAGATTCGAATCTTTTTGGTGAGCGGGTGAGCGATGATCCATAAAAAAGAGCGGCAGCTCAATGATCCGCTGGGTGAATCGTATATTATTTCAAAAGAGGCAGGCAGAGGGATTTGAATCATTTGGTTATGCAGATGACCGTTTAATCTATAAATTGTGCGATTTCGTCGAGAAAGACAAAACAAGGGCTGATACTGGGCGATGTATTGACCGAGTTTCAGAATGGATGGCCGAGAATAAACTTAAAATAAATCCCACAAAAACAGAACTCATGTGGGCGGCCTCTCCTCGGCGACAACATCTTCTAGATTCTGACCCTTTGAAAATAGGAGGGATAGAAATATCTCCTTCAAAGAGTTTAAAGTTTCTAGGTGTTCATTTAGATGGCAATCTGTCTTACAATACGCACATATCAGGGCTTGTTAAGTCTGGTTTCTTCCAACTGAGACAGCTAAAGCACATATGAAGATGTTTACCTGTTGGTGAAGCTAGGACTCTCGTAAATTATTTTGTAGTGTCGCGGTTAGATTATTGCAACGGAATGTACGCTGGATTGCCAAATAATCAATTAAGCAGAATACAAAGCGTATTTAATGCTGCTGTCCGATTGATTATGGGGCAACAAAAATACTGTCATATCACGCCGCTCCTGAAGAACCTTCATTGGCTTAAAATCCGAGAGCGAGTAAAATATAAATTGTGTTTGACAGTGTTTAAGGCTCGACACCAGAGAGCGCCAGCGTATATATCGGACCTCTGCGTGACACCCATGCCAACGGAAAGGCAACGTTCACTCCGATCAGTAGAAACAAGTGCAAACAACATAGCGATTCCAGTCAGAGCCAATAAAGCATGTTTCTATGATCGTGCTTTCAGCGATGCGGGTCCGTTGGCGTGGAATAGCCTCCATGTTAGTATTAAGTATGAGGATAGTGACGTTAAATTTAAGAAACATCTGAAGACTGCATTGTTCGGTCAGTCATTTCCTAGTGCGCCCTTGGAGTAATTGATTTTACAAAACGGCGCACTTAAAATACAAATCATCATAATAATAAATAAATAAATAAAAGAGTCGACTCTTTTTAGTGATCTCTTTAAGGGATCTGAGCTGAACGGTTTCGCTCAGCAAAGTGAGCCGATTCTTCTTGATAATTATCTAGTCGTTTGTTAAAAAAGTTGTTTGTCGAAAAATTGGGGACGGAAATCGTTGGCGACTTTTTTTTTTTTTATCATCTCATCGGCAAAAAATTTATCCTGGTGACCTTTTTTTTATTTTTTTAGCTCATTGATAAAAAAATTATCCCGGTGATCCTTATTTTTTAGCCGACTGGCAAAAAAAAAAGAGGTCGTCAAATATTTTTTTTAGGTCGATGACCAAAAAAAACTATTTTTTTGGTGATGTCAAACCAAGATGTGAAAGCCCCGTTAACCCTGACACAAGCGGTGCTTCCCTCATAGAGGGATGCGACCGCGCATATCAGTTTTGTGCCCACTCCATACTCGGCCAAGACCTTCCAAAGTTTTTTCCTATCAACTCGGTCATGCGTTTTCTGCAGATCCACAAACTCCCAGAAAAGTTTTCGGTCCTTGGCCAAAACTCTCTCTGTTAGACTGCGGAGTCCAAAAATCTGGTCCATGCATCCACGTCCACTCATGAGTCGAGTTATTTATATTTTATTTTCGGGAATCGACACACATGAACCATCTCTCAAGTTTTACAATTCTCGGCGTCTTTCGTAATTTGAGGTGGTCTTTTTCAAAGGCGCGGGCAGACGTAAAACCCTTAAAATTGGTCAGCAGCTTCCTATTTGAAAGCATTGCGTCAATAGGCTAATAGCATTAGCCGCACGTTTAAAAGGACGCGGGACAAACACAAAAATCTTATACATACTGCTTTAGCGGCTTCGGCCCAAAAATTTAGTAATAAAACGAAAAAAGCACCTTGCTCGGCAACATACGGTTCACCAAAAATGCTGACAAGAGTCAGTCGTGGGAAAATTGAGGGATAATTTTATTATACGGCAAAGTTTGTCGACAAACGATACCCCTAGTGTCATCTATGATTCTCGGCAGTTTCAGGAAGAAATGTGTTTCCCAATCGCAAAGGAATGAGTCGCGTCCTCCCTATGATAACACGTTTTCAAAAGTGAGTGATGAGTCATGAAAAAGAGCCAACTCACTTTACTGAGTGATCCGTTCATCTCAGATTCCTAAGATGATTCGTTTTGCCCAACCCTAGCTATAAATAATTGCCGGATTTGAGGGCAAGAGATAATTACTAAACCATAGACAAATTGATTTAGTTAATACAGTAAGGTGATAAATACGGGGTTATTTTAGAAATATGTCCCTATGATTAGGCCGAATTTAAATAATTCATCTCACTAAGCAGGATATTTATGTATCGAAAAAATCTACAAACCTTATTTACGTCTTCCTTTATCATCCTCCACCACTGCCCTGAATTAATATAAGATATGATTCGTCAAGGATTTGGATAAGTATTAATTAATAGCAGCAATAACAAGAGTTCAGAAGCAACAGGTTCTGAACTCTTGTTATTCCTGTCCACTCTTCGATGTTCCGCATCCAGAATAGCTGCCTTCTACCAACTCCCCGACGTCCATCCACTTTACCCACTAATATCAGTCGAAGGAGGTGGTATTTTTCTCCCCTTAGCACATGACCCAATGTGCTTTTTTTATCAATTTAAAATAATAATTTTAAGTTCTTATTGGGGTTCAGGTAATTACTTACAACAAGATTGGACTTGACGTTAAATTTATTTGATTATTTATAATATTATCTTCATTTTTAATTTCTAATATTTAGAGATTGCTCAACGTTATATTTATATTATTAACATGCAAAATTTCAACGCCATTATCTTTATTAAATGTATGATCTTTTTCAATGAGGTGGTTAGCAAATGCAGAAAAAATATTATTAGAGAGACATCTTATGTGCTCTTTGATTCTTAATTAAAAATTACGCCTTGTTTTACCTATATAAAAAGATGAGCAATCATAACATTTCAGTTTATAAATCCCCGATTGAGAAAATTTATCTTCCTTGTCTTTATTATTTTTTATTAATTTGCCAAAATTATTGTTTGTATAAAATGCGGGTCTAATATCACATGGGAGTGGTTTTAAAATTATATTTGTTAAATTATTAATGTATAAAAATCTATGTCATTGATTATTATTTATATTATTATTGGTGGGAGCTGAAGAATACAAGATTGCTTTAGTAAATTTATTTTTATTTTTCTATTTAAAATATTATAAATTAAATTATTATTGTAACCATTATTATTAGCTATATTTTTAATTGTATTAAGTTCATTATTATAATTTTCTAAAGAAAGTATTAATGAAGCGGGTCAACATGGAATGGGAAGCTGAATGTGAGATCGGATGGCTGGAAGTGTTGTGGATAATATTGTTTATATACGTAGGTTTTTGGTAAATATTGAAATTGATTTTATTATTAATTACATTTAAAGTCAAATCTAGGAAGTTCAGTTTTTTATCAAGTATTTCTAAAGTGAATTGGATTTGTTTATTGAAAGAATTGATAAAAGTAAGGAATGATTGTATTTCATTTCCTGTGTTTTGTTGTTTATAATAAATTTAATTGTACTTCTATTGGTTTGTCAATCAACACACATTCAATTACTAGACGAATTACAATATCTCTTTCAGACCTGTCTAACAATCGTGCAGGTCCATTAAATAACAAAATCTCGTAAACGCTTTAAAATTTTCGCGGTATGCCAGCCCACATTGACTGTGCGGGTCTATTGGAATACGATATTGACAGTAGGGAAAACATTATCAACTTTCAAAAAGCGTTTACGAGATTTTTGTTACTTGACGGACCCGCACGATCGTATTAGCCAGGTCTGAAAGCGATATGATTATTGTTCGTCTATAGATTCCTCCTTCGTATATAGATTCCCGCAAAATCAGTTGATATCATACTATACGTGCATGAGTATTATGTTATGTAACCTTTGTAGAATAACATCTTAAGCTTCTCAAAGAATCTACTGCATCAATACTGAAGATAAAAAAAGGAGGAATAGCAGGGGTATCTAATAAAAAGCTTTTAATGTTAACATCTTAACTCTTAAGAGTAAGACCGCTTCAATGCATATCATTCATTACGAAATGTAAAAAAAATATTCTTCAACATCTCTGAATGCTTTGAAATGTGTATGATTTGCGGAAACTCCAAATATGGTGGTGCAGGATAGTCAATAAAAATAATTTGGCTAATATGTACAGCACGGTTTTCTTGAGTAACTCAAATGTTAAAATAAAACACATTTTAAATTAATTGCTGGTGGATTCCTGTACTCTTACTATGAGTATCGCGTAGATGAAATTAAATTTTCATACAATTTAACTAAATTAATAAAAATGCTTAAAGGTACAATATGCAAAAAAAATATTTATACCTTTCATTCCGGCTATTAAAAGGGCATTAATACCTTCCCTCAGACAGTGTGTTAATAGGATAACTCTAAAACACAGTATACTTTATATTTATTAAAATTATTTTAAAATGTCACATTCTTTGAGCTGGAAACAGTTTGCGTTCTGATTAAGGTTCCGTGTAAGGTTCATTGCGTTTTAATTTTTTTGTAATAAAGAGAATAAAACAATTACATTTTTAATCAATCAAATTATATTTAATGTTTTAATAAGGGTAACACTTAAAAAAACCATGACATAAAAATCATATCATCTATTTGTAATTAAGTAAATTTGCCAAGGAATGTACAGATTAGCGCAGATGAGAAAGAAAGAGACAATTGCAATTGTATAATTAATATTTCCTAAAATTCACAGCATGTTGTGGAATTTGTATTTACAATATTAAATTACTGATATTTATTGCAGTATAAGTGAAACTTAAAAAATATATAGATTGTAAATACATTTCACTCTGAAAGGAAATAAACAATGAATCAATGCAGAAAATTGTTGTATAATATTAGGAACATTTAGCTTCTGTCGAAAAGCAGCTGGAGTTTTATTTATAAGCAGTAAGATGATATATTAAATAAAATAATAATGTTAAAATAAGACTGAAGTCGGCCATATTAAGGTGTCATGACACACGTAGGTAAATGTACGTATCTCAGGTAATCTTTTTTAATGCCAAAATTAATAATTATTTGGAGGAATCACAGGTAGGCACTTTTAATTTAAAGTTACTTTAAAACCTAATAGTGAGAGAAGTCGACTATCTGGAGACTGTGCAAAAGTATTCTCCTTCAATAATCAAATGTGTGAAAATTTATATGAATACAATAACAGATACATATACATATTAATACTTATAATAAAAGTTAAATATTTAACAAGTTGACCAATGTAATGATTACACCAGTATTTTCTTTCTTCTTGAAATTAGTTAGAGTTATGTTTAATAAAACGGATATTTAAAAAATAAATACCTAACCAATCAATAATAGAAATATAGACACATCTATATACTCAAACAGTCAAACTCTGTTATAAGCGATGTTTACATAACAGTGGACCCATTGGTAGTTGAGTCTACTATGTTTTCCATACAATTATAACTACTATTGTAAAAACTTTTATAACCACACAATCCATATTAGGTAAGTTTTGAGAAAAAAGAAAACACAAGCAATGATGAACTCAAAATATATTCAGGACACAATAAGAAATAATTATCATTTGTACCACCCTACGTGAAGTTTACCATTATTAAATTTTATTTACAAAATACGAATATTAGTAAATTCTTTCCTAGATTTTGTAAAAATCGTCTCATATTTATTACCATGGCAACCTCAATTGACAAAATGTTAAAGGAAGCAAGTGAAGAAAGATTGGTTAGAATTTATACATTAAAGTATAAACATTCTGGGAGGGAAAATATTGCTAAATATTAACTGTATTGTTATAAAAGTGAAGATATGTTAATTATGTATTACAGAGTCTAACTGTATTTGGTGTATAGACAAAAGAACATGAAATAATGTATTTTATATTGATACAATGTTTTACACTACATATTAGAATTAACATTGCGGTCTGCCATTATCACCAAAACAATTATTTAGGTGATTACCAGTAGCGCGCTTTCCTTTCAAAGCTATAAACAGCACTTAGACCACCGCACAGACCTATCGTTTAAGAATTCTGAAAAAAGTGCCTACCTACATTTCCAAACTTATTATTTAGTGATGAGCTTTTTTCATAAATTAATTACTTTGTCAAGGATGTTAGAAGTTATTTTTTACAGTGATCAATAGTAGAGTACATCTTGTATAGAATACACACCACTAGTATTTATCTCAATGAAGTCAGAAATAGTACTGAAACAATGGGTGGACCAAGTTATGTACGGATAACAAAACTTCAGGGAGAAATACATTTTGTTAAGCCATCAACTCAGAAGTAGTTTTGTGAATATCAATTCTTATAATTTGAAATTTCATGATGAATGCCAAAATATATTCAACGTATGTTCTGCCCTATTCATAAACAATTTATATTTCTTACTTTAACACTCGTAGCATAGTAGGATTATCACATTACGTATTTCATGAACATTATATCATGCCACTTTCGTTGTTGTAGATAAAATATGTTGTTTTCAATATTTATTTCTAAAAGTAGTAATGCCACGAGCAAAAAAAATATACATAAAATTTTAAGTAGTTACTCTAGAAAGTTTTCAACAATTTTACAAGTCTGCTACTCCTTACATAAAAAAAAAATAATTATTTGTGCAGGATTGAAAATATCACAATACAAAAATTAGAAACAAAAAATCGAGTGCATTGTTATATTATGCTCCCTCCAAAAAGTGTAAATGTAACAAGGGTTTAAAAAAAAATTGGCCGTTTAATAAGCCAAACAATAAAAAGTGTACCATGAAATACCTATTACATCACAAGTGGAATATGGATTTAATAAAGGAATGTATAAATTTGAAACAAAACAAACATAAAAAAATTAAATATAAAAGATAAATATGTAGTATTCTCTACTTATGACCTGACTTGACTATTTTGTATATCATTGATTTGTTTTAAATGCATTTCAGTAAACATATTTTAGGAACTAATGTAATTTAATTTTGTACTTATTTAATTTTATATTATACAATCTGTATGATCCGTTGCACTATTCATCAAATAATGATAGAAACATTTAAATAATTATCTTGATAAATCATATAATTATATTATGAAGTAAATTATGCAGTAAATAAATTAAACAATAGTGGAATTAAAGTGTCACGCTTGATGGGGTGAGTTTGCGTGTTTCAAAATAACCATTAGATAGTAATAAATAGTTCAATTACATTTAAGAGATTTTAAAAAGTAATATCGAATAACCCACCCCATGCATGGTAGGTTTAAAAAAAATAAGTTACCAGGTCAGAAATCTTAGAGTGACGGAAGGCCCAGTGCCTCTTATGGTAATGTTTATGGGGTAATCAAAAATCCTTTCACGCAATTACAAGTTCATTCATAAGATTCCAATGAAGAGTAAGGAGAAACAAACTTCAATCGATGTAACACCATCAAATTACAGATAAATTAATAAAACAAACATCTAAAGCATAAAAGTACTTAAAATATGACATAGATATATCCTCTCTAGTGAAATTGTAAATTATGTAACACCGCGAACACAAATGCTTTTCTAAAGGCGTGATCGTAAATCTAAATGTGCTCTGACTTTTAGGATTGAACTTCATAAATAAACTACAAAATTACTCCAATATCTTATATCAAACTGCTATACAAAAGCAAGAAATCTTTATTATGACATAGTAGTTGTTATGCACTATGACTTTTAAAATTAAAGTTCATAAACAAACTAGAAAAATGCTTCGATTTCATATATCAAATGCTTAAAAACAAGAAACAAAATATATGCTTTAATTTTTTTTAATGCCACCACAAATTAAGTGCTTTATACATATTATTATGTGTTTATAAGGGAAAACTAAAAATATCTTATTTAGTCTGCAAGGGAGTAAAATGTAAAAGTCAAAGCACAAAACAATCTTGGAGAACAGTAGAGCACCTTCACAATCCAGACACCGCGTATAACACTGGATGACACCAGGTAGTACCAGGAGCCAATCAAAGGTCACTTACAATAGAAACTTCCCATTGGCTGACTTAGAATAAATATTACTTACAAGATAATGGGAAATCTCTGCAAAGCACAATAGTATATTACACACACTGTGCTGGTATAATGAATGCCAACTAATCCACCAGATTTTTAAAAGGCAGTGTTATCCTAATTTATAGAACATATACATAAATATATAATTTATTGTATTATGACATCAACTTAAATACTAGTGTTACATTGCTTGAACAAAGTACGTGTTTAGGTACTACAATTACGAACTCATATAATTGTATAGACGTAATTCTATCTTATAGAAATCTTGAAAAGTTGTAAAACACAAAAATGATAATTTAAATATTGTAACATTAAAAAAATGTCACCACATTAATATATCATTGAAAATTTAACAACCTGTTCCCTTTTACGACTAGTACTGAATTTTTCATATGCCGATTAAATATGAAAAAATAATTATGCAAACTTTTTTGGGTCCAATTTGGTACTAACCAAATATATATAAGCAAAAAAAAGTGAAATTAAAATAAATTTGTTGGAAATGTTTGGATGAATTTGACAGTTTACATATTACGAGACCAGTTGAGGAACGGGTTGCTAGCATCATATAAGAGCCAAAATCACAAACTTAATTCAACTTCCAGGAGTTCACGTGAAGTGGGCTATTTTATTTCTCGCACCGTCGGTAAGACAAGGGCATAATTGTTAAAAATTCTCAAAATGAGTTAAGTATGCCAATGTATTTTAAAAACATCCCTTTATCTGGAGGAACAAAGTCTCTCATTAAGTTCAGTCTCATTTAGCCAGAGGGCGATAGTGTATGATCAGTATAGCCACAATAACACCATTAATATTAAAAGTCTCTAATGAAAAATTACAAAAGTGCAATTGTGCCCTTGTCTTACCGAAGGTGCGATATGTGTATTTAATAGGCAGTACAGCTGTTTAAATATTATATGTATTTTATGTTTTTTTTATTATTTAATAAGTAATTGTCCTTTGTATACAAAGTTGTGGTACTTCCCATAGAGGGGGTACTGTACCATTTAAAGATTTATTTTTCATAAACTTTTGTATGACTTGAAAATATACAAGAAATTTTCACTATTATATCTCGTAAAAAAAAAACATATCCATTTTAGCAATGAATGATATTTTTTAGTAAAAAAATATGTAGTGATAAAATTTTTGAAAATGTGAACCCAAATAGGAAGTAGCATGCACGACCTTTAACATACATTTGTGTTGACATTCAACAAACACGACTTTCATATTTCTTTGGTTACTTATATATAGACAGTCATTACAAAGCTTGCCGAGGTCTGATTCCGAAGGGAAATGCATGTTTTCATATTTAAAATACGTTGAAGGTAAAATAGTGCCATTTTTTTCTACCCTAAATATTACATTACAAATCGAGGATAAGCAGTAAGCCAAGTTTAGTTTATATATAGAGGTACAAATACCACTCCTTTTACATTTGCACTTGAAAACAATTGAAAATATAAAGAGAGAGTGTTTTGAAAGGAATGACTTGATACACAAATTGCAAAAACAGTGTGAGTTTACTAGTTTTTTTAAAACACATTTTTATAAAATACGCATAGAAATTTATAATATAATCAAATTTTTATTATAAAAAATAGACCCAACGTAGAATAGACAATAACGGTAGTCATTTACGTATTTCTAACACACTAAATCAAGATCTTAAATGAAAAGTATTGATAAATACGCATATTTCGTATCTAGTGTGAACACAGCATACTCAACACACTTCCCCTTCAAGTTCTAACTCGGCACTTTGCGCACAGCCTGACTCCGTGAAGAATATTTCCGTAAATTAAACCCTTTAAATCTAACAAACTAAAAACTAATCTATACCTTCATACATTCTGACAGGTTGCATTTATATATTTTTACGTTCTACCTACATAAACAATATCCACAAAAACTCTATGCTTGGACTTACAATACGTCAAAAATGGCAATCAATGCTTGACTTACAAAATGCAATTTACATTACCCGGAAACATACATACTAATTTTTTGTACTTCTCACACCAACAGCCGTGTAAATAGAGTCAACATGCGGTTTTAATACATTATTACAGACAACTCAGATTTCCTTCTAAACCTTGAACACTTTCAAGTGATTAATAACTATGTAAATATGACTAGAACCACGGCCTGTGATCCAGATACTACAAGAAATAAGATATCTATTGATTTACATAAATCTTAAAACAATCAATATACCGATGGAAGCAATCACACCGCGTCTCCCGCGGGGGCGAAAAGAAAAGGATGGAGTGCTGTATCAGTTAAAGTGTGGCAGTCCATTCTTTCTGCCTACTCTTTCGGAGAAACGGAGATGGTTAGTTAGTTAGTTAATAGTTTAACCAGACAAAATTTGCAGAAAACCTTAAAACTTGTATATTAAACATTATGTATGGCAGGAGCTAGGACGGGTGTTTCCAATGGGTGTGTGCTCCACCATGTAGCTGATGCTCAAAAGTAAACTAACACGGATGTTCTAAATTGTTAAAAAAACTTATGATGATACACAAGCATAAGGATTTAATCAAATTGGAATATATACGTTTACAATACAAATTAATATTATACACAATTACTAAAAACAAGAGAACTTCCTTTCACTGGTGGGGGGAAACGGTTTTGAACTAACCTAAGTACACATTTTAGTACATTAAAAATACATTGATTGATGGGTGGTCTGCAAATTTTTCATGAAAATTTGAAAGTAAAATGTTAAGATATCGACTATGTTCTAAGCTATCAAAATCTAAAAAACATTCAAATTTCTTTTAGGCACTATCCACAAATTATTCACAAGAAAATTATAATATAATAGTCTTGCAAGCAACACAATTATAATGAAACCGGCGATATATATACAAGTATATATTCTTTTCAGTAAGTTTCCACCAATAAGAATACAGTCTTACAAAATGAATCCTGACAACAAAATAATTTTATATCCAGATATATTAAAAAAATATCTTTCTATTTGTTTTAGTTGATATGTCTCACCTTGCTAGGAAAAATGTGATTGCAAAGTGGTCCTTCGGGTCATTAAAATACAGCTCTTTAAATATATCTGATTTGGAATAGAAATTCATATTGTTACTCAGGCAATAAATTATTGTTTTAAGCTCCACAATGATGCATTTATGCATGTATTTAGTATTTAATAGAGTCTACAGAAATGTTCTTCTAAAACGTTGGTGTCCAAATATCAATTGTGATGTGACTTCCACCTGGACTTATCTTTAAGGAAAGGCCACTAATACGAAACATTGTGAAGAATGTAATTCATAAACGCTAATAAATATTCTAAAAAGGTACTAAGCAAACATTTGTGTCACTCTCAAAGTTATCAGTATGTTCTGGCAACCACAAAAACTATGTTCAAAGATAAAATCTTTTAAATGCATTCAAAATACTTCAAAGGTTTCAAAAATTGCAAGGTGTTCTTATAGTGCCCATTAGTTTCATCAAATATACATGAAAAGGCTTTGATATTTATCTAATGGTGTCTCGTCTTTGCAGGATATCGAACAATATCCGATTAGAATCCACATCACTATCTTCGGAGTTGTCTAGAGCATCTCGGGTACGAGAAGTAGAGGGGGCAGAGTCCACATCAGACATCAGAGGGACACTATGTTCTCCTTTACCCTTATGGGTGGTATTACGGCGGAAGAGAGAGATGTCCTGACTGTCAAAGCCAGATAAATCCAATTTCTCGGTAACGATGAAACCCTGAGCTAGACGGGAGGGGTAGTGGATGCTGGGTGTAGGTGGTGGTGGCCCTGCAGAGGCTATCTTATGCACCACATGACCACAGATGCCCAGCAGACACACCAGCAACCCCATCACGTTGATCATGCTCAGCTGGTCACCAGTAAGCTCCACTGCGAGGACCAGTATCACCATTTCCTATAATTTAAACAATCATTTCTTGTTTTATAACTTTCAAACATTCCCCTTCACTCCATCTGTGACCGCTATTTCAATGAGCAAATGCTACTTTCTTAATTACTTCCCAGATAAAGCTAAATTCACTTATTTCAGGAGCAGTATAAGGTTTATTACTCGTATATTTCAAATATACCGTTGAACATATAAACAAAGCAGATAAGATATACAGTTTTATGGCTATAGTATTGAAAACAACATAATATAATTTTTATAGATTATCAAGTACATAATTTACGTATTTACGTAATGATTAATTTATATTTATTATTCAAGAGTTTTATTAATGGGGAAACTTCTTTAAATCACTTAGCGACACAATTGAATAAAAAAAACCTTCATTGTTTTCATTTAAACACATTTATAAGAATAAAGATAGTTTATTTTCAATACGGTAGACTTTCTGTGTCTGAATTTCATAAAGATTTCTATATGTATGTTCATATATCTTCTTCGTCAGCCTTCATCAGTCCACTGCTGGACATAGGCCTCTTCCCTTCCTTTCCAATTGTCTCTATTTTCTGCAAGCTGCAGCCACATTTTCCCCCCCACGGCAGCAATGTCGTCGGCCCACCTTTTTTGCGGCCTGCCGACGCTTCTTCTATTTTCCCATGGTCTCCACCTTATTATTTTCTAGGACCATCTATCCTCACTTTGTCTCGCCACATGACCCGCCCATTGCCACTCCAGTCTCGCTAGTCGTTCCATGATGTCCGTTATTTTTGTTCGGCGTCTAATCTCCTCATTTCTGATTTTATCTCGGAGACTGACGCACTGACTGACTGAACATATGTCTTTCCATGGAATGCTGCATGACTCTTAATCTCTCTACATTTCTCTTGGTGAGGGTCATAGTCTCCATCCCACAAGTCATCACCGGCAGTATGCATGAATAGACTTTTCTCTTTAGACATATTGGAGTTTCTTTGTTTTCAGACGTGTTTTAGTTTGCCGAAAGCTGCTCAGCTCAACCCATTTTCATATATACACTTTATTTATAAGATGCCGTTATATTGTAAGAAAGGAATTTTAAAAAACTCACATCAAAATTTGAATGTGGTAAAATCTTAAACTAACTATTTAAAGCTTAATTTAAAACTAACCAAATTGAAATAATTACCTTAAATATTCCAGCAACCGACAGGGTTAGGCTGGATGTGTTGGTCACCACGAGATACTCACTCAGCTCCATTGCAAATGCGAGGAATGCTCCAAATGATATTTGAAATGTGTATGGCAAGATGGCTTCCTTCGGTACCGTCATCAAGCTTTGAATGAGCTGCAAGCCTAAAGAAAGACATTTTACACAACGAATCAATCAAAACATTCTCAATATTAGTAGCATGGCAACCAAATTGTTTAAACCGCTGACTAGTGAATCTATTGTCTACAGATTTAGTAGTTTGTCCCACCGGAGGAAGGTACAGTAATTAGTGGTCTACCCTTCAGTGCCAATTATTTTGTGTATTTAAATTTTACGCCAATTATATAATATTATGTCAAATATACTCGTATACCTATGTCAAAAACAAAGAACTTAGTTTAAATCATGAATTATCTTCAAACAAATTGCATATTTCTTTACTTAACTGGTATTTAACCTACATATTATAACACAGGGTCATTACATTTATTGATGCTTCAGTAGTCTAAATATTGTTAAACTTAAAAAAAAATCTAAAAAAGTAGAACATACATTTTTTTAATAACACTATAAAATAAACACAATTATGACGCTGGATATATGAATAAACAAGTACAAAGTTTGGAAGGAGAGTTTATAACACTGTTTATATCCATTCTATTAATTAAATGTTTTTACAAACAAACATATTTCACATGTTTCTGGGGGTATTAACGCCTTAACCTTCAATAAAGTACAAAGTTAAAAAAATAAATGTTAAACACTATTTTTAATTATTAGCTGTTTTGCAGCCAGCCAGGATAGCCAGATGGTCCAGGAGAGCCGACCCCAAATAACAGGAAATGGCTAGGTGAAAGAAGAAGAAAGTTGGGTCTATGCAGCAAACACTTGATGCTGTGAATAATTTTATCATAATACTAAGTCTGTTCAATCTTGTTTTATATATTCTGTTATCAAAACTATTATCCAAGATGTGAAGGAACACTAGTCACGTGGGCACTGCGATTTAGTTATTAGAAAAAAAAAACTTTTTTGCATTTTAGTAGGACAATGTGACCACTTTGATACTACACTTATAGACAAGATAGGACATTTATCATTACCCTAAGATGAAAATTTTACCCACTAGAAAAAATGTGTATTAACCCATTCATCGCCGCATGTTTGTAGAAACAGCGCGCCAGTACACCACATATTTTCTCCCAAACTATCGAAAATTATCGATCCTTTTTGGTTTGTTAATAGTTTTAAATATTCATAGATGTTTTGGGATTATTTGCCCACTAATTAATTGCCAGGGTACTGGTGCTAGAGTACTGGTGATTGTGCCAGCAGGCAGATGTGGTCTAACTCAATATCTATACCATATAACGGTGTTATCAAAAATATATTATTAAAGTCAAACACAAACACAGATTATTCTATTATTTACACAGTAACCACACTAACTAGAAGGATATGGGAGCACACCTGTGTTTTATATAATCAACGTTCTTTTGATTTCAAAATGTATGTAAATGTATGTTTTAATGGCACAGACTCAATACTTCTGTGTATTTAATACCGGCCTTGGATTAATCCAAGAGAGATAAAAACTTGATTACTTTGGTGAATTCATTTTACATCTAAAACTCCTCAGTGTACTTCTTCTTCTCCTAACAGTGAATGTGACAAACAGGGTAAAAATATTAATTATCACTTCGCAAGAGGGGTAGACTCAGAGGATGGATCGCTACACATTTATATTTTGACATACTTCTCTAATTTTCTTCATTTGAATACACTTTTTCATTCATCATCTCCTTTGAATTCATATAATTTTTGACAGTGGATTCATGTGCCCAAATAATCTCAATGGTTTATTCAATCTGCACATGGGTCTGTTCTTCTCCAACTTGCTGTGGACTCAAGTCTTCTTTTGTTACAAGATTCTCATTTTGATTGCCCTTTTGAAACCCACACATTAGGTCTTGATAGTGTCTGCCCTTACCTCAATGTCAATGTGAGGATAAGTTGCACACAGGTCTTATAAATGCGTACCGTGTTATCTGTTCTCATATATTTATTCCCACAACTGCAGCTTCATCTGCCCAAAGCCTTACTTCTCTGGGAAGGTCACGAGAGCTACTATTTACTACTATTTTGGCGGTACTTCCATACAAGCCGTAAAGTCGGGCTTGCCTTAAAGAAGCAATTATAAAACGATGTTTTTTGCGCGTTTGAGCCGTCTACGAATAAAATAATATTTTGAATTTTTGCGCGAGTTAAAGCGATTTAATTCATTGCGTTGCAAATTACGTGCCGTATTTTATTTTACTCATACGTACCATAGGTGAGATGCCCGCGAAAACGCCTACGTCCACATATTTTGTTTCTTGTTTTCGATGGGCTTGCAAAATCTACAACTTTTTGTATGGATTTGAAGCCGGGCTTTATCACTCTGAAGTATGTTACTATTCGATGTGTCACGAACTTCATTTCTATTGTCAGAATGTTATCTGTCATTTACGTTATGTGCAGAATGTTATGAAAAGAAAGATTATGTCATTTCTTTACGATCATTTATTTATAATTCGTGTTTCAGTGTTAACTAATTTATTATTATTGTCTATTTACAGATTATTTCTTATTAATTATATTTCTTTTTGTATTTGAAAAAACATTATTATATTATACTATTTATACTATATATTATATATGAGTTTGATCACGTATTTTTTTTTGTATAGATTTAAAATGCACCTAAAATGGGATTTAAAATCAATTGATTCACAAAATTAATTTAGAAAGATAAAACTTTTAATCTGGAAAAATACATTATCGTTACCCTCATAACATTTTGACACAAAAAAATCGGACGGGCTTGCCTTACTGGTTGACCCTAGGCACGCCACTGCTGCCAAGATATCTGAACTAGGTTACTCGTTCAATTAGCTTATCATAAACTGGGATTTTGCACTCTCGTAGGGGTTTGAAGAATACTATAAATTTTGTTTTTTCTACGGAGATAATCATGTACTTTGATCAGGATTCATAAAACTTTGTGAGCATTCTCTGCAAATCATTTTTATTTTCAGCTATGATCGTAGCTGAAATCGTCAGCGTAATTCTCACCGCTTCCTTATCAAGAGCGTACCCAAACTTGAGAGATCTTTTTTTAACTGTTAAAATGCAAAAATGTATTTGTTCAGTAACGATAAAATGCAAAAATTATTTAAAAAAATTACAGATATTTCATTTCTATTCTTCATCAGTTACACACTGAATTTTTATATTCCAAATTTTTTTATTTAACCGCCCTACCGTTGGGTTATTTTCCGAGAAACGTGCAAAAAACAAGCAAATTTTTTATTAATGAAATTTAATTATATACTAATTTTATTTTTTTAAATTACGAAACGTCAAATATTCGGCTGCACACTTCGCCTACCCCTTGTAAAATTATCATATTTATGAAGACTTGTGCTCAAGTTTTGATGGCACACGCGCGTATCCCTAAAAATTTGTACATTTTAGGTACATTACTTTTTCTCAAGCCCGTACGTGATACGGGATATCGTAGAATGGTACAGTCAAAGTGAACGTATCACGTACGTTCAAATAGGTAGGGTGGTTAAATAAGATCTCATTATCAGTCAGAAAGCAAAAAGGAATACAAACTATGCATTATTCTGTAGATTTTCTACATAAACTATATAGTCTTTCTCTCTCTAGACACTAAAATAAATAGTCTTTTAAACAAAATATTTTGCATTCTATTATACTACTGAAGAGACTTTTCTATTCTTCACATAGATGTGGGTGCCAACTGGCGGGATTAACAATCAACTAAAGGTGGGAAAGTAGGGAATACGCTCTATTAGTAAAGTTTGCATTGCGTGTTAGTCGCTACTCATCGCATGTTATATTAGATTAAACTAAGTATACGTAATAAAATTCGCAAATTACAAATCGCTATGAAAATGAGTGTGCTTATGTCATAGAATAGGTAAATACATAAAAACACAATTTTGACCGGAGAATAAAAACTGGTTTCTTATTTTAAATTACTTGATGAAAAAAGGTACAACATAATATCAGATTTTTTTTATGAAGTACTGATTCCGTGACCAATAAATATTTATTATATAATTATTTCAATTGATCTATAAATTTGTAAGAAAAGAATACTGAAAATAACACATGGAAGGTGTAAAAAATCTTTTGTACTTTAGCTAAACATCGTTTAGCTTTAAAAAATTAATTCAGGTCTAGAATTACGAATAGGGCAGAGAATGGTATTAACACTGGGGAAAAGGAGAGTATTACCTTCAAATCCGATGGCAAATGGAAGGACGGAGAGCATCATCCAGGGCTGGACATAGTACACAATGTCGAGCGGGCTGCTGAGGCCGAGCTTGGATTTCTGCATGAGCAGTTGGGCAAATGTCCAGCGCAAGCCACTGGCCAGCGAGGCCACCAACAGCAGCCCGAAACCCAAGGTGTTGAACTGCGTAGCCTTGTATGTGAACATCACCAGCCCGCAGCTGATCATGACTACAATCATCACCAACGACCATGACTGAAAGTATTGAATTACACCATTACACATACATACTAGCAAGGAGAAATGATTATGGAGCAGATGATCACCAAAACAATAGAATATTGTATACATATTTCAAAAATAAATATAAGGCACGCAAATGTGTTCAAAATACTTAAGATTGGATAAGTAAGATGGTGTAAATGGTTGAGGAAAGAAAGCTCAAATAGCAAGAATGAATCCTTGACCGAGAATCTCATTTATTGATGAACTAAAAGTACCCAATGCTTCATGATAAAGTTAAAGGAAATATGGAAGGATATATTGGAATTTACAGAAAACTTGATTTTGAAATATTTGTAGCTGAATATACTTAAAAATTGTGGGTACTGTAAGACCATCTTTCAATCATAGAACACACAATTTATTTCAATTTTAAAATTTCATGGATCTAATAAAAAAAGTATGCAGTCTGAATGTAAGGTGATTCGAAATGTAATATTTATAATTATATAGTTTTCAAATTTAGTGAATTCTAAAATAAATTAATATCTTAAATACAGTTTTTAGTATTAGTGGCTTTATACATAGTCCCATTAGTCCCATCTGCATTATAATTTGTTTAGATTTACCCGCCGATCACATTTACTCTGAGCCAGTTAAAATACTATCTGCTAACTATAGGGGGGAAAACTATCTATAAAATGACGATGCAATATTTGAATATGGTCAGCTGACATTTAACTCTTTATAGTTCTGAGAACAGTAATAAATATAACCAATATTTAAATTGATACATTCACAAATCATTAATAGATTACAATTTTAATACCAAAAATGGTATCATTACTTTCATAGATAAAAAAAATATGTGTATTTGAGTGCATATTAATGAATAATACTGGTAGAAAAAAGTTTATTTTTAATTCAGACGAAGGTCTTTGTTTTACAAACTCTTCCTACAATAATTAATTACCTTGAAAGTATGCTTAATAAATTGGAGGTTTAAATGGCAATGAATAAAGGTCACAGTATCGATCCAATGTTATTAGGTGTATAAATTTGCTTCCGCCGTTTTTTTCCGAAATTCGAGGCTTTAGCGTAAAAAACTGGTTATACATTTATGATTTAAAGTATTTTCCATTGCTGGCCACTACTTTCTCCCATCTTTCGGGCAGCATACGAATCCCGCATTGAAAAAACTGGTCATCTTTTGAAGCGATCCACGAATCGATCCAATTTTTGACTTCTTCATAAGACCGGAAGTGCTGGTCAGCTAGGTCGTGTGCCATTGATCGAAACAAGTGATAGTCCGAGGGAGCAACGTCTGGAGAATACGGCGGGTGGGGTAGGACTTCCCATTTCAAAGTTTCCAAGTATGTCTTGACCACTTTCGCAACATGGGGTCGAGCATTGTCATGCTGTAAAATCACTTTATCATGTCTCTCGTTGTATTGCGGCCGTTTGTCTTTCAATGCTCGGCTCAAACGCATTAATTGCGTTCGATAACGATCGCCTGTGATTGTTTCAGTCGGTTTTAACAACTCATAATACACTACGCCGAGCTGGTCCCACCAAATACTGAGCATAACCTTGGAACCGTGAATATTCGGTTTGGCCGTCGACGTGGAAGCATGGCCGGGATATCCCCATGATTTTCTGCGCTTGGGATTATCGTAATGAACCCATTTCTCGTCCCCAGTCACAATGCGATGCAGAAATCCCTTCCGTCTTTGCCTTGCAAGCAGCTGTTCACAAACACACAAACGCCGTTCAACATCTCTCGGCTTCAACTCGTACGGCACCCAATTTCCTTGTTTCTGAATCATTCCCATGACTTTCAGGCGTTTTGAAATGGCTGGTTGCGTCACACCCAATGATCCTGCCAATTCTTGTTGCGTTTGACACGAGTCTTGATCAAGTAATGTCTCCAATTCTGCATCTTCGAAAACCTTCGCTCTTCCACCGCCATGCTGGTCTTCGACGTAAAAATCACCGTTCTTAACTAACTAACTAACCATCACGCCGTCTCCCCGGAGGGGTAGGCAGAAAGAATGGAACGCCACACTGTTCTGTCTTGACATACTTCTCTCGCTTCCTCTACATTCATACATCTTGTCATGCACGCACGTCGATTTCTCCGACTCCTCACGTGACCGACATTCAATATTTGATTGATTTGATCGTGCCACGTTTTCCTCGGCCTTCCTCTATTTCTAGCTCCGTTCACGCCGTTTACATATACCTTCTTTACCATTCTGTCTTCACTCATTCTTTCCATGTGTCCAAACCATCTTAATGACCCTTTCCTTATTTTGTTCATAACACTTTCATTCGCACCACATTCACTTCTTATACTTGCATTTGTCACTCTATCAAATACAGATTTGCCACACATTCGTCTGAGAGATCTCATTTCTACTGCATTTATTCTACTTTCATCCTTCTTTTGCCAGTTCCATGCTTCACTTCCATACATAAGGGTCGGCACAAGAACACCATTGTGCACTGCCATCTTAGCTTTTTTGGATAGGCTTTTGTTTGCGATGACAACTTTAAGTGCACCATTTATTCTGTTGCCTGCCCCAACCCTTCTTTCAATATCCTTCTCCACCCTCCCATCCTTTGTAAACATACTTCCTAAATAAACAAATTCATCCACTTGTTCCAGATTTTCACCGTTTACACTAATGTTGCAGACTGTCATGCTTCCTTCTTTTTCGAAAATCATTACCTTAGACTTATTCACATTCATCATCAAATCGTATCGCTTGCATACCTCATACATACTAGACACCAGGGCTTGCAGTTCGTGCTCGTTGTCTGCAAGTAGCACAGCGTCGTCCGCATACAACAAACAGCTTACTGCCACACCTTCCATTTTTGCACCTGCTTCCAACCCTTTCAGCTCTTTCATACACTTGTCCATATATAGATTAAACAACCATGGAGACATTACACACCCCTGTTTGACACCTTTATTGATATCAAACCAGGCTGTAAGATCCCCATTTACTCTGACACTAGCAGTGCTTTCTGTGTACAGCGATGTAATTGCCGTGATCAGTTTTGTGTTTATTCCATATTCCGACAATATTTCCCACAGTTTACCTCTATCTACGCGATCATATGCTTTTTGCAAATCGACAAACGCACAGAAGAGTTTACGGTTTTTGGCCAGAAACTTCTCTGTCACTGTACGAAGTGCAAAAATTTGATCCATACATCCTCTGCCATTCATAAAGGCGCCTTGCACATCCCAAACTCTATCACTCGTCGTCTTTCTTACTCTTTCTATTAAAATTCTGCCATAGATTTTACCAACAACACTCAAAATACTAATAGCTCTGTAGTTTCCACAATCCATATGGGATCCTTTTCCTTTGTACAGAGGCAAGATAACTGCTCTCCTCCAGTCGAGTGGGGTATATCCCTCCTCCAAGCATTGGTTGAACAGTTTACATATCCATGCGGAAACTACTTCGCCGCCGTTTTTGATAAATTCTATAGCGATGCAGTCATACCCTACAGCTTTTCCACTTTTCATTGCTTTCACAGATCTTTTAATCTCATTCATACTTATTTTTTCTGTATTGTCATTTATACCAATCGCGATTACACCAGTTCTAATGCTTTCGTCAACACTTATATCACCACCATACATTTCCTTAAAATACTCCATCCATCTTTCTTGTACGATCTTACTTTCCGTTAACATTCTTCCCTCACTATCCAAAATTGCTTTCACACATCCGCTTTCAGGAGGATTTCGGGCTTTCTTCACTTCCTTCCAAAACATTTTTATATTGTCCTGGAAGTTGTTTGTCATTTTGAGCCCTTCTTCTTCCTTCAGCTTTTCTTTTCGCGCTTTCACTACCGACTTCACTCTCTTCTTGCATGCCTTATACGAATTTTTTGCACTTTCATACTTACCTTTGTCATTCTTATTTATCGAAAGCATATTCAACCAAGCATCCTTCTTCTCTTTAACTGCACTCTTCACGTCATTATTCCACCACGCATCCCCTTTCCTTCTTCCTTGTACACATACACCACACGATTCTTTCGCTGCTTCACACAAACTTCCCTTTAAATACTCCCAGGTATCGTCAACATTCAACACACTTTCATCACGCTCACTCAATCTTTCGTTCACTTTTCTCACGAAATTATCTCTTACGTCATTGTTTTGTAGTTTTTCAACTTTGACTCGAGTTGGTGCGGCCACTGTTTTGCTTCTTCTGGTTCGCCATCCCCGGAATAAGATCACTTTTGCCACCACTAAAAAGTGATACGTTTCCATTTCGGCTCCCCTGAAAACCCTCGTATCCACAGTATCCGCCCGCAATCTAGAGTCTACAATGACGTAATCTATAATAGACCTTTCGTTTCCTCTTTCCCAAGTATATTGATGGATTCTCTTATGATCGAAAAAGGAGTTCGACACAAAGAGACTCCATTCCATGCATACTCCAAGCAGTCTCCTTCCATTGTCATTTATTCTTCTATCTCCAAACCTTCCCAGGCAATCCTCATATCCACTCCTTCGAATTCCCACCCAACCATTCATATCACCTGCAATTATTAATTTTTCATTGTCTTTCTTGCACATCAATGTCTCGCTCACCTTATCCCAAAACTCATCCTTAATCGCCTCATTTTCGTTGTTGACGGGAGCATAACCAATTAACAGGAATACTCTCGTTAACCCGATCTTGAAGCGAATCCACATGAGTCTTGAACTAACACATTCATACCCTTTCATACATTCTATCATCCTTGGAGCTAGCACCGCCGCCACGCCCTGACATGCTCTGTGGTCTTTAGGTACTCCCGACCACAGAACAAGCTTATCTGCATGCTCCTTGGATCCACACTCTTTCATCATGCATTCAGTCACACATAAAATATCTAACCTCTTATTTTCTATCTCTACACACATCTCATTCATCTTTTCTTTCATACCCCCTCTAATATTTAACGTTCCAATGCGGCATTCCACTCTCCTCTGTTCGCCTCCGCGGGAGACGCGGCGTGATGGGTTGCGGACCTCATCGACACCTGTCGGCATATCTCCCGCACACACTTACTATCTACGACATTACTTTTCTATATAATTACACATTAAACTAAAAACTCTCGGCACGTTCTTTCACTAATAGCGGACTCACCATAGGTATTTGAGAGCATTCGATGAGCCTCAGCCGCAGATTTCTTCATATTAAAGCATAAAATTAAAACCTCCCGCAAATGACGAGAATTTGGCTCGTAAGCTGACATGTTTAATCGGGAATAACTTTATGATGCAGACACAAATCGACTAATATTTCGATGGCGTTATGTTTACAAATACTTTAGCTTATTGTATGACATCTATGATCTATTTATTCCAACTACCACTTACCGCTACTGCCATATATTGCAAAACGGCGGAAGCAAATTTATACACCTAATATATGAAAATACTTTCTCACAAGAGTTGACTCTGCATCATATTTTATTTTTAATGTAGTAGAATTGAGGTGAAAATGACATAATAATAGGAAATATATTAAAAATAAACTAAAAACCTCTTAACAACCTTTGTGTGTTACTCATTTTTCACAAATGATTGTTATAAATTTAAGCTTGCTCAATATAGATTACAAAGACTTATTAAATTAATACTACTATTTGGGAAAATTGACAATTGGGCAAGGGAAAATAAAAGAATGGCGAAGCAAAGCAGATATTTCACAAACAACTTAATAATATAAAATTCCTAAAACCTTTTTTTCGAGTCCCATGAGAATTGCAAATCCCAGGATAAAAATTATGGTGGTGGATTTGGTCATGGTATAGAGGGAAACGGTCACAAGCTCTAAGGCCCAATTAGAGAAGCTGACATCCACGCCGCTGGCTAGCCCAGTGGGTCCCACGGCACGCAGCCACAGCAGGAGCGGCAGTGACTCGCGCGTGGAGCTTGTGCCGCAGCTACCCGCCAAGGTGCCTGAACAGCCGCCAGCCCAGGCGCCCGAGCAACATGCCACGCCACGCAGCAGCGCCGCCAGACAGAACTTTACCAGCAAGTGGTACATCACCACCGACAGTGGGAAGTGCAGGCCCTGAAAAATACACCCTACAATTACACTGCTACTTTCCCACTCCTGTATTAAGAAATAATAAATGTTACTTCTTCAATCTACGTCAAGGGTAATTCTAAAAAAAAAGAGGAATTGAACAATTCAGACACCCAGGCAATCAAATAAATTCAAACTAATCACACTTTGACTTGATTTCAAACTAAACCTATAACATTTAAGAAAATATTCAAAATTTACTAACTAATCATCACGCCGTCTCTCCGTAGGGATAGGCAGAAAGAATGGACCACCATGCTGTTCTTTCCTGGCACACTTACTTTGCTTCCTCAACATTCATACATCGTGTCATGTACACCCTTAGATTTCTCTGACTTTTCACGTGGCCGACATTTAAGATCTGATTGATTTAATCGTGGCACATTCTCCTCGGTATTTCTCTCTTTATTGTTCTATTTACATTGTTAATCAATTATCTGTACAAGGTCATGAAAAAAGAATTACCGGTGACAATAAATAATTTAATTTAGTACAAATAGACAACTGTTTGTTATAAACTTAAACCCATGTTCAAGAAATATATTTGATGGGTACCGACGTTATTGAATGGTAAAAATAATAATTATTGCAATGTTGTAAAAATGTATTGCTGAAATTTTAAAAATTATGCCCAATTTCAATATTTGCACATTTTTATAATTCATCTTTAAAGAAATATACAAATGAAAAAAAATCACATCTACAGCTTAATTTCGGGGCGTGGTTGCAAAAAAAATCTGAAAAAAAAAATTGTTCTGTAATAACCATATAATCAAAATAACTTACCTTTAATAACCATCTTTGATAAAATGTCAAACCAATCGACAGGGCGAAGTATATCAATATAAAACACAGAGATATTAATGCCTTCTGTAAACACACCCCATTTAACAAGCCTGATTGAGTTTTAGGTGGAATATCGGATTCCCTGTCATCGCCTTTTGTATTTACTTGCTCATAACGCACAATCGGCATATTGACAAGTCAATGTCAACAACTAGCATGTGCCAACATATGCCACAAGTGAAATTAAAATCGCCAACAATTTTATGTGGATAGTATAAATTTTTTTGGTATAATTTTATTTTGTTCAATTATTCACTTAACGTGTATAAAAAAATCCAGTCCTAACACAGGGAGTAAATTTGCACAAAAAAACTATTTACAAGACATAACACTAGTCACTTAACCACAGACGACAATCTAAAACAGATGGGTCACTCTCATAGATAAATTTAGATTTATTGACAAGTAGGAAAAACTACATATGATGTTCGAAAACATAAAATTGAGTAAAAACTTGATATAGCTATGTTTCATGGCATACTCGGTGAGCTTGCACTAGACAAATTTTACATGGCAGAAAATACGTTTTCTCTCTGGAGACTTGTTTGATCTTAGTTAAGTTTAATTTTAATTAGTGATAAGACAATTTAAAAACAATAATAGTGCAGTGACGATTTTGGTGAGTGGCAACACTTTGGGGGGCGTGATCTCAACCCCCCCACCCTGTGGAATTGCAACTAGAGGGTTGCGTGTAGCGACGCGTCAGTTGGAAATCAGACTCCCAAGGTAGCGGACGGGTCGCTCCCGGCGCCCCACTGGTCGCCGGCGTTTCGCGCCGGCCAAGGGCGTTCCCGCCATTTTGACCACGCCGGGGCCGGGCGAAACGCTTCTGAAGAGCCGGAGACCAGAACGGCTTTCGCTTCCATAACCAATAACCTTTTATAACGGCTTCAGTAGATATATTATAAATTACCAAGGATGTTTTTATTTTTATTTATTAAAACACACAATATACATTATTGCATTCCCGGGAGTTTATGTAACTCCTTTTGGGAACGAACTTGTTTATAAAGAAATAATAGGCGGAATTTTGCAAAGTAAGATTGTGAAAAAATAATTACAACTCGGCGTAGCTTTAATAAAAATGGACATTATAATTTGGACCACCAAGAAACATCAATTCGTTAGAAAAAAAAACAGGAAAATGTGAGAAACAAATCGTGCATCGAGAGCACGGAAACATCTGTATAGATTAAATGGGTCAGTTTGCATTTAACCAGTGAAGACATAGAATGAGAATAAAAAAATTGTTACCCAGTCACCATGTATCAAGAAATCAGTTAAGCTGATTTCTTCGATTTAACAGATGAGTTCTATGTGACAAGGGAATGGGAAAATATGCGCGATGCCGAGCTGATGTTTCTACCATCGACCAAAACCTGATGTTTAACCGACTCATCGCCGCCATCATTGCAAAGAATAACGGAAAACATTAGCTGCTGTCCCATCATGAGGAGGGAGAAATCGCGTGCTGCAGGCTGTCCATGCAGTCTCCGAACACGAAGGCTTGGCAATTGCACTTCACCATTTCAATTGATTTACACTTGCTTACTACGTTTTTATTTATAGTCTCTATTTTTTATTTTAATGTATATGATTGTACTTGATGCATGTTCGATATAATAAAATGTAAGTAACAATTCAATTGTTACGTCTATTAACACATTCAATTCTCGAATGAATCACCATATAATTAAGTTGGGGCATTGATGATACCAAAATATTGAAAATTAGAAAAGTATACGAGTATGTAATAAGATTCTTCCTCCACATATGGATCTAAATATAATTCTAATACTTACTCACCTATTATAGGCTTGCTATAAAAAAAATCTCTTGATCTCTTTTTTCGCTTAAGTGTTAGTATTTTTTCTCAGATTTTTAATAAAATAAAGAACTTATTCTGTGTTAATAAGAATACATCATAATACTTAATAAATAATTTTTAATGATGATTACAAGTATATTTTAACGGTGTAAATGGAAATAGAAATAGAGGAAGATCGAGGAAAATGTGGCATTATCAAATAATTTCGAGTGTCGGCCGCGTAGGAGTAGTATGTATGCATGTTGAGAAAGCGAGAAAGGTATGGGGGTCAATTCTCTATGCCTACTCCTTCGGGGAGACGGCGTGATGGTTAGTTAGTTATATAATTAATATTTTTTATCGATAGATAAACGTATAAACAGCAAGCTAGATCTTGCCTGTTTAAACTAGATTTTAGAATCTAATCGCGCATTTTTTTTTTACATGTGTACTAAATACACAGCACCGATAAAAAATATTGACGGTACTGTTAGGAGAAGGTTGCTGTCACGGGGTGAAAAATATGAATTTAATCGTATTTCATTCCCGATCTCGTAACAACTCCTCTCAACGTTGCCCATGTGCTAACTAAGATCAAACAAGCCTCCAGAGAGAAAACGTATTTTCTGCCATGTAAAATTTGTCTAGTGCGATCACACCGAGTATGCCATGAAACATGGCTCAGTACCAACTGTTTTATATGGTTTTTGAGTTTTCGATTCAATCTAAATAGCGTCAGGGTTCTATGGAATAAATGTAATCGATGTGTCAATGTAAAGTGTCTATGGAAGTGACCTTTTTGTGGTAGTGTATATCTTTGGTTATTCTTTTTTTCTGGATCTTCGATTCGTTCGGACGCGGCAAGTGTCTACCACTTTAAATTCATTTAGTAATTTAATTGGACTTTTATTAAAATCACACCATTTGAAATTCAGTGTCTTAATTAATTTTATCGTTACCGAGGGAACCAAAGGAATTCGATTGCCCATTTTCCAGACTACATGTTGCAGAGAGAGGAGTATCATGGCTTCACCGAATACACGTCGAAAGCTGCAGGAATTGCGCCACGTTCAAGATAATAACGTGAGGGTTTCATTATATTTTACTTGTATGACATTTTCTGGCGATTTCAAATTTGTCTTAATGCGATCAATATGGCGCAACGTCTGGCCCTAATCGGACGTCGTATTAAGATTTGTAACTTATTAAAACCATTGTTCTAATGTTAATCATGTGCACAAATTTTGTAAACGGAAAAAAAATTACTTGCATCGCACATCCGTTACAATTTTCTCTCTATGAATTCCCACATGACAGCCATTTTGTTTTCTACAAACAAATATTTAGAGAAATACACATTCCTGCAGCTATAATCAGATTCACACTCTATGTTATGCACTAGTTTGCTCCGTGGCCTGTGTTTCAATTCTACATCTACTAGAATAGTCTACCTGTGTTGGACACACCCATTTGTTATTTGCCAGCACATCACCTTCTTAATAAATATAAAGTTAGCTATTAATATTATTCATACCATTATTGTTATTATTTGCAAACCTTACGTTACATATGATAGTTTCACCAGAACACACATAAACAACATCCATTAATCCGTGTTACATTCCTGTTTGATGAATTCAAATTGAAGAATCGTTTTTCGATTTTTTTTTTATGATTAGGGCTAGCAGCCCACTACGTCCCTGTATAAATACGTGAATAGATAGTTGTTGGTAGAAAATGATGATTGGATCTTAGTTATTTAGGATACAGAAATACCCAAAATCCCACAATTATTATCCTTATAGTTTATAAGCGCTTTTTTTCCCCTTTGCCCAAACCTATTAAGCGACCCTCTGATATTTGCTATTTATAAACTGTTTTATGTAACTACCCCTAATAATTGAGATACAAACACTTGTCATACTGTTAGTGTGGGGCGGTGGATAATACCAAATTCTCATGAGTTATTAATACCTTGTACGCAAATGCGAAGCCCGGGTGATCGTGTCGCTAAGTAATGATAAGAATAAATTTAAAGTTCGTGTGCATTTTTTTTTATGACATTAGTGTACATAAAATTACATATAGACATAAATTCAGCATTTCATGTAACCTTCGTGAGTTTCTAGTGGAAACTAAAATTATATGTATATTTGGAGAACTGGAACAGGTGAGGGAATTTGTGTATTTAGGTGGCATGTTCACAGCAGATGGCCCAACGGATAGTGACGTCGAAAGAAGGGTTGGTGCGGGTAACAAAGTGAATGGAGCTTTAAAAATAGTTATTGGAAACAAGAATTTTTCAATACAAGCGAAAACGGCCATTCACAATGGAGTTCTGGTCCCAACTCTAATGTATGGAAGCGAAGCATGGAACTGGCAGAAGAAGGATGAGAGTAGAATAAATGCGGTGGAGATGAGGTCCCTAAGACGTATGTGTGGTAGAATGATATACGACAGAATCTCAAATGCTGATATAAGAGAGGAATGTAGGGCGGAAAAAGGTATTATGAACAAAATTATGAAAGGATCGCTGCGTTGGTTCGGACATATGGAACGCATGGATGGAGAAAGAATGGTTAAGAAAGTATACGTTAATGATGTAAATGGGGTACGAAGTCGAGGCAGACCGAGGAAAACATGGCATGACCACATAATCAAATTTTAAAGGTTGGTCATGTTAGAAGTCGGAGGAATTGGCGTGCGTGTATGACTTGTATGAATGTGGAGGAAGCTAGAGAGGTGTGCCAGGATAGAGTAGTTTGGCGGTCCATTCTCTCTGCCTACCCCTGCGGGGAAACGGCGTGATGGTTTGTTTGTTTGTTTGGAGAACTGCACCAAATTTATCATTGTTTAATTATAATTACTTATATTTAAAATATGGTAAATGATTTATTTTTAGAATAACGTATTGAAAAAGAATTTCAAGGAAATGGAACAAAATATGTCAATTAAGTACATTTATTTTTTAAATCCTCGTAATATGTGTTTAGTTTTATTCCATTCGTTTTTGTAGTTTCATACAGCTTCGGGAGCTCGTTGCCATTTTCTGGGCTATCCAGAAGGGGGCAGCGAGCTGCCGAACTAATCAAAACTACAAGAGCAAGTCTAATGAAACTAAGTATGTATTATGAAGCTTTTATTAAACTACTTCCACGAAATTAGAGGCGTTGAAGTATTTTTGGGTAAAAAGATTTGCATGTTGTGTTCTAGAAGAGTAGGGTGTGGATATTTAAAAAAATGATGTCATAGTTTAGTCTAATAAATTGAATTATTGTTTAATGTGGTTGCAATTATACGCAATATAACTATTAGTGTGTTTTAATAAAAAAACAATTTTGCTAAAATAAATAGGTGATAAGGATAGGTTCCTAAGAATACCATAATATGTTGGTAGATTATCAGCCTTGACTGAATTACATTTCTTGGGACTTGGTTATGGTGTGTATTGTGATTCCACGGGATACAGATATATTCAAGAAATATAAATCCATGTTTTGATTATTAACATTTCACAAGATTACGCCATTTTTAATACTACAGAAAGAAATTTAATATTTTTACACTCTCATGATTTTAGTAAGTTTGTATTTGCCGTTGAACCTTAAGGAATTATTATGTATGTGTCTAAGCGAATGCATATTTTTAGTAATCTTTATCCCCGCTAATGATCTTTAGGTTGCAGAATTCTAATCATTAAATCTAAAATGATCTTATTTTGTTATTTTCTAGCAATGCTTTGAATGTGGAACTCTAAATCCGCAATGGGTTTCCGTCACATATGGCATTTGGATATGCTTAGAATGCTCTGGAAAACACCGGAGTCTAGGAGTACACCTGTCCTTTGTGCGTTCAGCCACCATGGACAAGTGGAAACCATCTGAGTTAGAAAAGATGAAGGTTTGTTTATTTATTTTAATTGGTATTACAATCAGATTTGAAAATATATTTTTTAGTTTCTTTCACATAATTATTATGAATATGAGTGGTTTCATTAGCCATGCTAATTTAGAAAGACTGGTGACCATAGATAACCTAACTAGCACCACTATACTTCCTCTTCTACAAAATAAAAATACGTACAAAGCAATGAAAAAATTATGTTAAATGCCGACTGACATATATGATTCCCTTCTTGGGGACAGGAAATCTAAAGAACATTGCTAGACTCCAAAGACATGAAAATAAATTTAACTATCTTACCCCAACTATACAAGTATACAGACAAGCAAAACAAATGGACATATCAGACCTGACCAAATTCGAGACCTTGAAAATTGTACACAGAGTGATCATGGAAGAGACAACATATAGCAGCTACAAATTAATAAAAAACTCGGACGTACACAGACACTGGACCAGGAACCGTGACAGATATTACTTACCGAATGCACGAACAAAAACAGGACAATCAAGGATATTGAACAATGGACTGAAACTTGACAATGACCTACCAAAAGACATAAGGAGTTTTACTAGAAACTAATTAAAAATATATCTGAAGCATAATATAGTTATAAGTAAGATCTAAAGATGTATCCATATAACCCAATTGGGTTTAAAAAAAAAAACAACAAACATATCTGAGCTACATGTTAAATATATTTATAACAATCGTGTGAAAGAAATCATTTTGACGGATGTAAAACCTGGAAGAATATTGTTCTTCACAGGAAAATTCAAATCTCTGTTTCTCAGTTTTTCATATTTTCAGGTTGGTGGTAATGAGCGAGCTAGGGATTTCCTGCAGAGCCAACCGGATTGGAAAAGCGAATCTAGTATAAATCAGAAATACAACACGGATGCAGCAGCTATGTACAGACATAAGGTAGAAAATTTCTTTGAAATAAATTGAATTGAATATCTTCCTATCCTCTAAAGGTTAATCTTGAGTGGTATCTGTTATTTTTATTCCTGTGAGATTGTGTTATAACTACATGTAGATTAAATTCATGTTTATTAATAATGACAGATATAAAATATTTGATAAAGTGTAAAGAATAAATGATTGCGAGGAAAAGATGGAGCAATGTAAAAGTATGAAATATTAAATAAGTAAAACGAATGAAAACGTCAGTTTTCTAGAAGTTTTATTATATTTTTATGGGAATGACATGTTTCGCTCTTCTAAGGCATTATCAAATACATTTGAAAATGCCTTAGAAGGGCGAAACATATCAAATACATTTGATAATACCTTAGAAGGGCGAAACATGTCATTTCCATAAAAATATAATAAAACTTCTATAAAACTGACGTTTTCATTCGTATTAATTACAGTGAAACCCCTATTTTACGTTTTATAAGGGACCGAGAGAAAAAAACGTAAATGGGTATTGAATTTTTTTTTTTTAAATCACGTAGATTAGTTCGCGAAACGCGTGAAACAAAATTAAACCAATGTAGGGGTATTGAAAAAACACCATTTATGTTTATTTATTTTTAAATCACGTAGATTAGCTCGCAAAATGTATGAACCTAAATGAAACCGTGACGTAAAAAGAAAGAAAATATTGTAATTAACTTTTATAAAAAAATAACAAAAAACGTAAAAACTGTTTGTAAATGACGATCGCGATTAATGTGAAAAGAACGAATCGTTCCAAATCGAAAACCAAATGACAGAAGGACCGGCAAAAATTGAAAAATGTCGGCCAATAACAACGTCGCTCACCGACCAATCACGGCCGAAACGATGCGCCGACTCATTGTCAAGCGCGCGTAACTCCCATATTTTGAATATTTTCGATGTAAATTGCGGGGAAAAAAACGTAAAAGCGGGTAAAATGTACTAAAATATATCGGGACTGAAATAATAAAACGCAATTGGCGGGAAAACGTTAAATACGGAGACGTAAAATCCGGGTTTCACTGTATTTAATATGGAGTTTTACATCATTGTTCAAGAAACAATAAATAATATGAAATATTAGTCTAGTTTTAACAAAAACATGTGTTGCAGATTACCACTCTGTCTGAGGGAAAAACTTGGAACGAATCCGTGTATAGAGATTATAAAAAGGAAATGAAGAGTAAAAACTCTACTTCGGACCTCTCATATCAAACGAGTTCTTCCAGTGCAATCAGCGGTGATACCAATTATCAGGATAGTACCGGAATAAGCAGAAACAGCTCATTGTGAGTATATATAAATTATATGACATATTTGCATTGCACTTGTACTGCTTCTAACATATTTTTTTGTATTTTCGTATTAATTTGTAGTGTGACACTTAAATGAAAAAATGAAACACTTAAATATTTTGTTTTAACACCACTTTATTTTTTTATATTTCAATAAAGTGATGTTAAAAAAAAACCTTTAAGTGTTTCATTTATTTATTTATTGGTTAAAAAATGCTGTGAGCTCCGTATATAGTATTTAATTTCCAAGGAATTGTATATTATTTAGAAGTAATCTTTTTTAGAGGGTGACATATCCCGCCGAATGTAAAACTTACCTTTTCTTTGATATTCATTACTGTTATTTTGTTTTTTACGTATGTATTAAGCTTTTTAAACATGAAGAAGGAATAATGGTTTTAAAAGAGACACTTCATCATCTGAAATTAGCTAACAATTGTCGGTATATTTTGCCTGGCTTTTAAAGTTTTTGGAAATTTCTTCCTTTCAACTTAATTTTTAATTATTTTGTCACAAAGTGGCTTGTAAAATGTTACAAATTCTATGAAGGAGTATATTCCAATGTAAAGTTATAATTATTTTTTAGTTTTGAATTGTGGTTTGATGGAACTGTAATATATCTAAGCGCACGTGAAACCATTTATATTTTCAGCACTTCTAACAATTCCGACAGTCGTTACTTTGGTTTTGGGAATAGTAATTATAACCAGCAGAGTAACAATAACGGACAAAATTCAAAAGAGATGCTTGATAACACAATGAATACGCTGGCCAGTGTAAGTAGTCTTTCTGTACTGTTTGTGATTGTACTATTATCATTCCAAACACACAACAAATGCAACTAGCACAAGAGTGAATGACCGTGTGACAGTCCACTGAGGCTGGGTAAACTACTATGTAGTGTTGATGACAAAATTGATAAGTTTTTATATTTGAGTAATGTATGCTCATAATAATACACTATTATTTTTGTTTTATTTCCTTCTTATATTGCTGTGCTAATTATAATTATGTCAGTTTTAAGTTGTTTAATTGACCTGGTTGGTAAATATGCAGTAAAAAGATTTTCATCTAGAATATTGTACTTATGTATGTTGTTAATTGTTGCAGGGTTGGTCAATGTTTACTGCTTCTGCTTCAATGATTGCTCAAAAAGCAAGTGATAATGCTTTGAAATATGGAGGAATTGCTTCTCAAAAGGTTTATGAATTAGCTAACAACGTCAATGAAAAGGTATCTTGAATAAATGTTATTATTGTGTGAAAAAAAAAATTAACTAATTTTAAATTTACTATGTACTATTTTGTATGATCAAAGATTATTTTTGTTGGGAGGTCACATGCGATTGTGTGCATGTTATTTTGTAATTTCTGCTACTGATGCATTGTAGATTATTACTGACTCCCATTATCAAGGTGACTATTTGTAGTTAACCCGTAGACTGTGATACAAACATAACTCTGTCATCGCTACGCGGTACATTCTTTATACAATATTTTCTTGTAGATCAAATTATTATATTGATTATATCAATATCTTCCTCAAATAATCAATGAACACACACTCAAAAGAGTCTTTTTCCTAAAGTATCTGATATTAATAGAAATATGTTTTATTGTTAACGTTTTTCCCTTCAATGACTGTTTACTTGACATTTATTCAGATGAATTCGCGCGGCAGTTGGAGCAGCTTGAGTGGAACCAATAGTGCTTCCTGCAGGAGCACCTCTCCGTCAGCTGGGGCCCACACCGCATACCAATCTGAATTGTCCTATGGTGCTCTGCGGAGTTCTGCCTCTGAGCCTAACGCAGACTGGTGAGTGTCTTCAAACATTTTTTTGTGACGTGCCCATGATATTTTCTCTAATTTTTTTCAATTACCAAATTAATTCATGGATTCATCATTAAAAAAAAAACATTTCTTATATTTATTACATAGATCGAAATAAATATAATTGTTTGAAAATAAATAAATATTTAAAACATTAAAATAATTACACTTATAAATATAAAAAATCAAATCTATTTAACTATGGTTGTTATGCTTAATGCTATTAATAAGTTTCGCTTGTCCCCAAGCTTTGTCAGCCCAATATAAGAGATAAGCTATATAATTGAAGAAGATTTTTAAAACATTTCTATAATGAGCACATCTCACGCGGGGCCGGTGGAGCGCAAGTTAATGAGTGACGCGGGTGTATTCCGCTCGCGTAACGTATTAATCGCAACAGCATATAAATCATTAAAACATTTTAAATCTCACCTATAATATTATGATGTTTTTATGAAGTAGTTTCTCACATGCACTTAATACATTTTAAATGAAACTAAAACTAATAATATGCCTTCCCCTCCATGGATTGCATTCATCCAACGATAATTCTTGGGTTGGTTTGCATATACGTATTGAGAAACGCTGCTTTAACGAAAATTCAACAGATGTCACTATAAACCCTAAATAATCCAATATAATAAGCAGGACTGTGCCCACATCTCCTGATAAAGTGGTAAAAAATTTGGCAATTGTAATTACAGTCTCCCGCAAAAGGCGATTGGCTGGCTAAGGACATGTTAAAATGTCTAACCACAATGTGAGCGGTTCAAATAATAAAAAAAAATATTTTTATGATACTGGTGTCATCAAAAGACTTTCCTCGATCATTTAGAATTGAACCCAAAATAAACATTTCATACCAGGTTTAGACATTTTGGACTTCTCCAGAACCTTGTGCGTCTCCAAATATTTTTTTAAGATCCTGCTATAAAGAATTTATGTAACTGGTATTTATATTTGATTGTGACTTAACACTGGAATTCTGTAAATATGTGTTTTTATTTAAATGAATTATAACGCTGTTTTATTTTCGCTGTTCAGTAGAAAATCAGTGTTTTCATAAACAAATTCTCAGTTGTTTTTTAAATTTTCGCTTAGAAGTAATATGTTTATTTGTTTTACACTTAACCCACAAATGATTGAATTCCGGATTGAGGTTTGGGTGAAAGGTGCTTTGTTTCTAATTGCCTGTTCCTTTCCAGGGGAGCTACATCTAGCCCGCTGAGTCCCCCCCGGAGGCCCATCCAGGATATAGACTTGAAGTCCGGCTTGGACGTGAAGAGTCGTACATTCCAGACCAAGGATGATGCAGCTTGGGACATCTTGAACGGTTGATGGTTAGCAGGTGTATCAGATCTGTAATGAAATGGGAATTAGCTCTAGCTTTCAATGTAGTGACTGTTAAACCATATCATTGGCACTTTTTTCTTGGGTTTACATTTGTCAAAGACTTTTAACTGTTGACTTTTGACTTGCGGAACGAAGAATGTAGAAGACCACCGAGAAAGTTTGAAAATACAGAATTACAAGCATTGTTGGATGAGGATGACGCTCATACATCAATAAATGTGTATTTTCTATCAAAAAATTCCCGGTTTCATGCACAGAACTGGTGTAATAATTAGTAATTCCAATATTTAATCTATTTGTTGTATTATTTATCATATAAGTATAATTTTTCTTTTTTATATATGTATCTATGATTGCATGTATATACATTTGTTTTTATTTTAAATGCAGCCAATCTAAATGTGTGCAAAAAAAAAGTTTGCCTGGTCGGAAGCATTTATACATAAAACAAAAAAAAAGACTTCTGGTTGTCAGATATCCATAATTAGAAATTCGTAAAATAAGTTTTGTGTCAAATTTCAACTTCCTGAGTTAATTCTAACCCGTGCCGACTTGGCCTCAGTTTTAGAAAATAGCTGATTTAAGTGTCTCTTAAATGTAGTTGTAGATGAACACTTAAAACCATTATGTTAGATAAATATTTATGAAAACATATATTTGTATAATGCTTTTCTTGTAATTATCAAAAAGATCCAAATTTATATTTATTTATTTGGATATTTTCTCTTCAAAGTCTCTTTTTTTACAGTCTGGGTAAATTTTTCTGTTCTTGCACACACCATAATATGAACTGCTTATGTTCTTCATCTGCGGTAGTCAAACCACGAAAGTCTGTTATTAGATTAACAGCTCTTACAGCTGTGTCATAAACTGCTTTTAAGCAAATAACCTTTTTTTTAGCTTCCACAAACGCCACGCTGTCTTTTTATGAAGATACAATTTCTTGAAGGAAACTATTATACTATCAAGTTTCAGTCGTGAAAATAAATCTTTACTCTTGACAGAAACAAAATCACTCAAAGATTTTCATAAAACAAGATAACAAATACTTGTAGTACCTATAAATAAAACAAATAAGTTCTACTTACGTACCATATAGAGAGCCAGACATCTATTCCTTTGATGGATTTTTGTAAGTTTTCTACAATGTTTCCTTTGGTCTGCTCCTCAACGTTGTCATCAAAAATTAAAAGGATGGCTATTTCCTATGAACAAGTACCACAAATGACTGAACTTGTTTAAAGCCGCTTTGGAAATTGTCAACTTTTTCGTAATCTGTTAAGGTCTTTAAAAAACAAAAATCTTGATTCGGCGCTTTTATCGCCAAACTACGAGGGTAATTCGTAAAGTAAGGTTCCCTATGCCGTCAATAAAGATAGCGGCGCGCTGGGAGAAATCTGGCAGCACTGGCTGACTCATCAACTCCTCCACTCTCTATCCCTGCCGCTCTCGCCACACTACATCCCTCAGTGTCGGCCTGGCAGCCATCGAAGATGGAGCTTCCTATCGCTGTCTCCGCCAGATGCGAAGTTGAGAGCATAATGCTTGAGGATCGGAGGATTACCATTAACGAACTGGCTCTTCGTATTCCTGGGACTTTCAGCACCACAATTCACAAATTTTTAACTGAAAAATTAGGCTATCGAAACGTGGGTACCACGAATGCTCACAGAGAAAACCACAATCAGAAACGTGTTGAGCGCTCGACCTCATGTCTCAAATCAAACTCAAGAATTGCTGATAGATTTTGGCTGGACGGTTTGCCCCACCCACCCTACAGTCCAGACCTAGCCCCTGGTGATTACCACTAATTCCCAAAATTAAAGGAATACTTTGGTGGAATGCGCTTCCATACTGATGATGAAGTCAAGGAAGAGGTTATTCGATTTCTCAGAGGAATGGCGGCAGAATTTTATGACTCGGGGATACAAAAGTTGGAGCATCGTTGGCAAAAGTGTTTAGACCGAAACAGCGATTATGTAGAAACATAGAGTAAATTTTAAGCCTTAAAATCATGTATAATGCTAAGGAAATCAATAAAGCTGTATGTTTAAAAAAAATATGGGAACCTTATTTTATGAATGACCCAAGTACATCCAAGCCAGGGCTTCACATAAACTGCCACAGTAATAAACAAACATCTCCTAAAGCTCGTTTGTCCATAGCGCACATTTTAAACTGGGACTGCAGCAAACATATTTTTAAGGAGTAAATAGCTCTTGCCATCCATCGTGCTTGATGCATTGGGCCAGCAGGTCTGATTTTTATTTTATTTTCATTGCCTCCACCCAGAAAAACAATCCCAAGCTCAAATAGTTCGCTGTAATCATCTCGTACAATCGATTTTGCGATTCAAACGCACTTTTGAGCATCAGTTCGTATATATGATGGCGGCAAGCATAGAGTAATAAATCTCTTTCTAGTTTTTGCACACAAGCTCCGTTCAAGCATCCAGTATAAGATGCTGTCGTATCACAGCACATTCAAGAGCAATATCGAATAAATGATCTAATTCAAGTTGAAAGTTCTCTTTGCGGCGCCTATGTAAGTCCTGAATCTTCTTGCTATTTTTTTGCAGATCTCATCAGACCTGATAAAGATCCACTAACTTCTTAACATAATTAAGAACAGGTCTGGTAGGTATTCTAGCCTTTTTTTTAGAATATATTGCACTCCAGAATGACAAGATTTGCGCTATCATTAACAGTCAAATTAACTTCACGTATGTTGAAAAATAGAACTGCGAGAACTTGACGATTAGATGGTAGTTAACACCTGTTATTTGGTGATTTACTTCACCAACCAAGAAAATAATTTTTTAATTGTTTCTTAGTTCCACTTACATCTTCGAAATATAAAACAATCCATGCTTACTACCCGACAAGCTGAGACTAAATGATAATAACAATGACAACGCCCCGCTCCTGTGACGCAATTTGTATGGGACATCTTTGCGCGCAAGTCGGCACGGGTTACACTGTTCCGAATAAGGAAAAAAATTGTTTTCGAATGATTTAGGCCCAAATGAATAAAACAATAGCCTATGCATTGTAAAATTAAAACTTTGAAAAATAAGGGACACCCTAATACGCGCGTATGCCAACAACACTCGAGTACAAGTCTTCATAAATATGATAGTTTTACAAGGGGCAGGCGAAGTGTGCGGCCGAGTATTTGACGTTTCGTAATTTAAAAAAATAAATTTAATATATAATTAAATTTCATTAATAAAAAACCTGCTTTTTTGCACGTTTCTCGGAAAATAACCCAGCGGTAGGGCGGTTAAATAATCATTTTCATAAACAAATTTTTTTGATTTCAGGTCATTTTTCATACCTGTAATGTTAATTTTTTTTACATAAAGTGGTAACGGGGGCTCTATTATTTGGAAGTTTCCAGAGATCCTTAGATAATCCAGTATTAAAATATTATGATCGCTAATATTGTTGTCGATATTCGTTATCCGGCCAGCTATCTCCGTATGTTGGATATTATGTGATCAATAAGGGAATTACGGTTTAGGGTATCGCGAGTCGTATGTGTTTTGTTAAGAATGTTAAAATGGTATTATAAGATTTCAACGTGTTTAGGTAATTGTGTAAAGAGTCACTAGGCACTGAGAAGTCAATATCAAAAACTCCCAGAATTAATGTTTCTCACTGAGATTTTTTTAGTATATTGTAGATTCTAGAGAATTAATAAATGGGTTAATATTATGTTTTTCTCTTCTTCTTCTTCACTTTCGGTAGAGTCAGGAGTCTGTTATTTCAGGCGGGTCCTCTTGAGACGCTGAACTCCAGCTTTCTCTCCACCCTTTCAGGGGTCTTCCTGGTCGGCGTTGTCCGTTTGGCGTTCCATGGAGAGCTATGTATGGTATCCTATTTGAGCTCATTGACGTCCCCATCTGACCACATCTTCGACCTCGCAGATTTCTCGGATTGCTGTATTCCTAACTCGATCACGTAGGGTCTTGCCAGCTATAGCGCGGAGTGTTTTCATCTCGGTTGTCCTGAGCATGCTCTTTGTCTTGACAGTGTCTGCCCTCGATTCAATGCCATATGTGAGGATTGGTCGCACACAGGTCTTATAGATGCGTACCATGCTGTCAGTCCTCGTGTCCTTGTTTCTCCATATGACATCTTTCAGGCAGCCTGCAAGATACACGGCTTGGTATAGTAGACGAGCCGCTGGCGTTCGAAGGCCCCAGGACGCAGTACTCAAACGCCGGACCTGCATAAACAAATTCGCAGACCTCTCCGACACAGCCTTGACGTGCCCAAGGAAAGAGAGCGACACATCGACCTGAACACCAAGATATCGAAGTGAATTCTCAAACTTGATGCTAGATTCATTCATCCGTATGACCGGGTTCCTGTTACGATTTAGGTTCCCACGGAGAAGCATGCCGGACGTCTTGGCAGGGGAAAAGGAAAGTTTTTTGTCAATTCCCCAATTAGCTATCATATGCAGACAAGAATTTGAGATATTCTCAATCTCACGTCTGCTTCTGCCGGCCACCAGAAGCAGAGCATCATCTGCATAGGCAACAATGGTTGAAATTCCCGGGAGAGGCAAGAGTAAGAGATCATCAAAAAGGATGTTCCACAGGGTTGGGCCAAGGACCGAACCCTGAGGACATCCCATCGTCGAAACCCTCTCAACTCGAGTCTCCCCATGAGATATCTCAACTCTCCTACCGCAGAAGTAATCTGAAATAATAAGGAACAATTCTTTTGGGCAACCGCGATCCTTCAGTTTCTTGAGAATCATCGGCCACCACGCATTGTCAAAAGCACCCTTGATGTCCAGGAATACTCCAAGGGCATATTTGTACTCTTTATTTACAGAATCATTCACCCAGTCCAGAGAGTACCTAATTGCATCCTCCGTAGAACAGCCTCTCGTGAAGCCAAATTGGCGGGGGCACGGAGGAGTCAATAGGACATCGAGCCTGTTGCGTATCAGCCTCTCCAACACCTTACCCATGACAGGCAGGAGCGTGATAGGCCGATACGCACCAGGATCAGTACGTGATTTGTCTCCAGACTTGGGAATGACCCTGATGGTACCTCTCTTCCAGTTTGTGGGGAGGACGCCTCTCCTCAAGCAAGACTGCATGACGAGAAGCATCTCCTCCTTAGCATATACCCAGACAGCTTTCACAATCATACCAGTAATCTTGTCCACCCCGGGTGCCTTATTTGAACCAAGGTTGCGAACGATGACCCCCAGTTCAGCTAAGGTGACTGCCGCAACAATTTTATCATTCTCCTGTGGAGGAGGAACACGACACGTGGCTCGAACCAGTTCGTGCAAAGAATTTTCAAAACTATTTGTCTCTAAGGGAGATAACTTGTCCAGAAGCACCGACAGCGTCTCCGAGAGATTAGAAGTCTCCTGGCCGTCGCCAGTGATTATGGTGGAGAAGTAATCACCCTCCAGAGACCTCGCCTTCCCGATTAAACTGCAGATTGTCCAGGGATCCGAGTTTCCCACCTCAGTGACCCATTTCCGCCAAGAGGTAGTCTTGGCCAGCCTGAGGGTCTTAGAGTATGCATTTCTGGCAGAATGGAGTCCGTCCAGGAGAGCTCCCTCTTTCGTAGGAGAAAGTCCGCCCTTCCTGGCCTCTCCGGCCCGTCTGTATGCACTTCTATAAGCTCTTTTGGCTTCTGTACAGTCTGAGTTCCACCAGACTGATCGGACGCGCCGACCAGGCTTAGTGCGACCCAGGGCTGTATCAGCCGATCTGACTACCGCTCGGCTGAAATGGTTCCCTAACTCATCAGGATTTTCAACGGCGACCACCCTAACCTCACTCAGCTCGTTTCTCAAGGTATCGCGAAATCGGTCCCAGTCAGCGTCAGCTGTCCGGAATCGCCACTGACCCCGTTCTGTCTGTCTCACCGCGACCCCGACCGAAAAGGTGATGAGACGATGATCGCTAGGAACATCGCACTCATGCACCGTCCAGTCGAAGACACAGGGGGACAGCAGACTCGAGCAGAGCGTGACGTCAATACGACTCTCCCCACAAGGTCCAGCGAAAGTAGGGAGCTTCCCTGGTTGAGAACTTGTAGGCCTGAAGAGACCACAAATTCCTCAACCTGTTCAGTTCGCTCCCTACTTCCATGGTTCCTCGTGGTCTCAAACCAAAGCGGAGAATGCCCATTGAAGTCACCACCAATTAAAACTGGTCGATCACCAGCCCTCTCCAGAATTCTCTGTAGAGCGCTGATATACGGCCCAGCAGGGTCACCATACTTGAAGTAAACGGAGACAATGATGATTTCCTTACCTCCGATCACAACAGTAGCACAGACGACATCCTCACTAGAGAGGCCCTCCAACAGGAGAGGACGTATTGCCGGGTTGACAATAACAATCCCCGCTCTGGGGGAGGAGCCTCTCTCAAGGACAAAACTGGGGTCATCAAATCCGCGTGTTCTGCCGCCCCAAGTATACTGCTCCTGGATCAAAACCAAATCAAGCTTCTCTTCATGAGTCACACGCGACAACAGGAGAGTTGCAGCGCGCGATCGTCCTAAATTTACCTGCCCCAGTTTGGTGTGCGGTCCAGCAGCCATAGTCGGTGTTTCTCACCACCGACTGTATGGCCGCCAGATACGCTGGTCAGTTCTGATCACTCGTGGAATGACTCGCCGGCTTGCGGAAGTTTGTGCAGGTGCCACACTTTCTGGGTCAGTCCTTCTCTTGCTGGCCCTTGACGGCGCACCCGTGGCAGGTGTCCTCTTTCTGTGGGCACCGTCCAACCATATGGCCGTATAGCTGCCATATGGTTGGACGGCCACGTTTTCCATTTAATTCGTTCCAGAAGAAACAGTACGCATTTTCTCTGTCACCTTCATAAATCGTCAAGTTGTAGACACAGAGTTTTCTTCTGTAATAAAACTGTGAAAGGTTAGATGACGGTATTTGTAGTACTTTTTGTAAATCAAATGTTACGGTTTTAAAATGTTGATCATTTATTGATCTCTCTTTATCTTCCTGTTTTGCTTTATATCAATCTTGTTTGCGCACAGTATGTGTGGAGTATTTTGCACTTTCGTATTTATGACATGTTAAGCATTGGTCTTTTTTTGGTTTAAAAAAGGAATAATTATAATTCATGCAAAATATTCGTCTGTACGTGTTGGCACTGATTGGGTTACGTTTCTTTCTCCACAAAATGTTAAGTATAGTTCGTACATTTTTAATATTGATAAATTGCTATCAAGGTACTTACATAATGTGATTCGACACAAGGGAATAATTCAATATGTTCTTTTACCAAGTTGAATTTTTCAATGGGGGTTTTGTTTCCGGGTTCTTTCTTACCCCTTTTGTCAGATCCAGAAAAGCAACCTGTTGTGCTCATTGAAAGCATTGCTGTGTTGATTGGTCCATTTGATATACTTACTTCCTATGGCCATACAACTCTTGAAGAGTTTTATCCTCCTTGATGATTTTTCGCCAAGATCCTCGATCCTGCGCTTTTTGCTCCCAGCAGTCCGATTCGCCCAACCTAGCCAGGTCAGCCAGAACATTGTCCATTAGGCGCTGTCTAGGCCTTCCTAGAGGTCTTACTCCAGTCGGTCTAGACGCGTACAGGGTCTTGATTGCTCTGGTCTCTTCGGCTCGGCATACGTGCCCAATCCATGCTAGGCGACCGGCTCTCGCGGTGCTCGTTATAAGGGGCTGCTGGGTCATCGTACGGATCTCTTGATTGATCCTGTGCCTCCAAGTTCCCGCTGCAACACCGGGTCTGGGTCCCAGGATCATTCTAAGTATTTTTATTCTCAAACCAGTAGATTCTTTGTTGCTCTTTTAGAGTCATTGTCCATGACTCAGAACCATATGTGACTACTGGCTTGATGATGGTGTTATAAATACGAAGCTTGGTGTTTCTGGATAGAAGCTTGGACTTTAGGAACGTTCGCAAGGAGGCTGCAGCTCGTAGGCCTTTTTGAACTCCATTCGATATGCAAAGCGTTTTTTGAAAAAAATGTTGAACATACTCTGAACTGTCCTCTACTATTTTGGAGAAAGTACGCTTTTGAGCCTTGGACATATTTTCTTTTTGGCTCACTTGATTTAACATATTTTAAAATAAAATCTTTCAGACTTCGGAAATCTACAAGAGACCAATACAAAGTACACAGGTCTTTTCGCTCCTCTTCAGTAAAGTTTGAAGTGCATTTATAGCGGCAAGAAGAACAATTAATGGTCTTTGGCAACTTTGCAGATAATTGTTTAGTTTAACCGCCTTACCTTTGGGTTATTTTCCGAGAAACGTACAAAAAACAGGTTTTTTATTAATGAAATTTAATTATATATTAATTTTATTTTTTAAATTACGAAACGTCAAACACTCGGCCGCACACTTGGCCTGCCCCTTGTAAAATTATCATATTTATGAAGACTTGTACCCGAGTGTTGTTGGCACACGTGCGTATCCCTAATAGTTTGTACATTTTAGGTACACTACTTTTTCTCAAGTGCATACGGGATAGCGCAGAATGGTACAGTCACAGTGAACGTATCACGTACGTTCAAATACCTAGGGTGATTAATTTGAATATGGTAGGCACTGATATCTGTTTGATTTGGTAATATTTACTTTCCACTTTGCTTCATTTTTTCCCGACCATCGTTTTTTTTTACTTTGTAAATCTTAAACCTCACTCCCATCAGAAACATTCTCATTATGAGGTACAAATTCTTCATCTGAATTACAAGGTGAAAAATCGGAGTCCGAATAGTTATAAGTACTAGTTAATTGTTGCAGAACATTTACTTGTCAAATTTGGGGATGTTCAACCTGGAAGTTGTTGGTTTACATTCTTTGATTGAATTTTGAATTTGACCCCTTAAAATAGTTTAGACATACTTTCTGTTAGAGATTATACTTACCTGGTTTCTCCCGCTATTGTCAGGATGATTATTGAAAAGTGTGCCTTACCTTTTTATTATTTTCTTGATTTTGCACCTTATAACACATTTGCTTTCCTCTTGAGAGAAACATTTTAATAAATGATTTTTTAAATAATAAACACTGAAGTTTTAATGAAACACGATAATTGTTTTTTTACACCGGAGGGAACACTAAGTAAAAAGATTTCAAGAAGAGAATATATTTTAAAATAAAGCTCAGAAAGTTAGTTTGATCATCTCACTAATGTATACCACTTTGTTTTTACGTAAGACCGCAGTTATTATATAGTAAACTACCTCTTCTATCTATGAAAAATCACACAAATTAAGGAACACAATGACCGTTGAACTCAAATGTGTCATCAATATCTAGCAAGCGCCGCCCCGAAACGCCAGCGGGCATTTAGTGAAACAACAATGGAAGCTTGCAGTTTTGTCGCCAGGTAAAACTAATTGAGTGATTTCAAGATATTAAAACAATAATTAATAACGTATTAAACTTGGTGGTTTTTCCTGAATAGAGATGTTGGTATTCATAAGTCATTTTGGCCCAATATTGCGGTTACTGAGTTTTACCTCTAAAGGGACGTTATAGTTTCCTACCACAATACTTGAATCATGTATTTATAAGTGTGATATTCACTTCTGTGTAACACTGTAACCTGTCGATTTATTGTTGTTAAGATTAAGGTCTTTCTATTTATCTTATGGCACAGTCAATTACAATCTACTGAAAATGAATGTCTCAGCTATTATTTTACTATTCCATTCATCTCGGTGAATCGAAAGTCCTCCCTCTGTGCTATATTTTTAATGTTTTTAATTTTAGATAAACTTAAGGCGTTAACACTGTGGAATTCCATGTTTTTAGTTTATAATATAATTTTGAGATTGAAATATAAAGTTTATGTTATCTATTTATTCTAATATTTGTTTTATTTTTCTTGGCTCTGAATTTATTTCATTTAAGTTTCCTGTACTTTACGCAGTGTCAACACGTATCGTGCCATGCATATTTAAAAAAAAGAACCATTGTGCCACCATATAAATTTTGTTGTATAATATGTATTTGTATATAGGGATGATAAATTATATCATTTTTTTTATTAAGGCTTAACCGTTGGCAGTCACATATAACTGCTACGGTGTATTGGTAACAATTGTTGGCAGTCACATATGACTGCCATGGCGTGATACGTGTTAACGCCTAAATTGCTAAATAATCTACATTTACTATAGACATTTATTTCACTAAAGAAGCTTGTTTAAAATCCATAATCTTTGAAATACTTTTGACGGATCTGACTGTGATCCTGAATGGAAGTATTCTTATAGTTGTAATGTCTGTAGAAGCAATTCAGACATGATTGAACATTTTCTTCTCAAAATTTTAACAATGCTGCATTTGCTCGCATTGGTTAATGGATTGGAAGCTTTGATCAACTAATTAATTGAGAATACACTATGATTTCATACTGTTTTGGAATGAAGGGTATTATTGGTGAGTATGTATTTTGGTAGATAGCATAATCTAGGAAGAAAACGTCTGTTTTCTAAAAAATTATTATAGTTTATGGGAATTACATGTTTCACCTTTCCAAGGCATTATCAAATGTCAACAACTCTACAGGTATAATACCATTTTTACTGACTTATATGACATTTGTTAATGCCTTAGAAAGGCAAAACATGTCATTCCCATAAACTATAATAAAACTTCTAGAAAACAGACATTTTCATTTGTGTTAGGTAATAATTTAATATGCAATTTTACATACATTTTCAAGAAATAATTAATAAAGCTAGCTGTAAATATTCATCCATAGCTATATTTACATGAACAATTATATGAATTGTGGGTTTTACCAAAGACTTTTGAAGCAGATTTTATTTAGTTCATCCTAAAATAATTATATCAACTTAAAACTAAGACAGAGGATGTTAAGGTGTTATGTGTGGTCTGTTATGTTATATGGGTGTGAGACATGGACATTAAAGGTAAATACAATGAACCGGTTAGAGGCATTTGAAATGTGGCTTCACCGAAGAATGTTCAGGATCCCATGGACAGACAGAGTGACGAACACACAAGTCCTAAATCTTGCAGGAGTAAATAGAGAGCTGCTGACATTGATCAAAGTCCGCAAGATTGCATATCTGGGTCACGTTCTGCGAGGAGAGAAGGATCGCCTGCTGCATCTAATATTGAAGGAAAAAATAGAGGGCTGCAGGGGGGCAGGGAGAAGGCAGATGTCCTAGCTGCGCAACGTGAGGGAGTGGACGGGAATCGGAACTGTGGAGGAGCTGTTCCGGACAGCGCAGGATAGGGAAGAGTTTACCAGAGTGATCGCCAACGTCGGGGGGACCTGACAGGGCACTTTAAGAAGAAGAAAATGATATAAAATTGAAAGTTGAAGAGGCTTTGAATGCTGAAGAAAGTCTTGACAAAATGTCGATACATCATAGAATTCAATACAATGGAATAGTATAGTGATAAAGGATTCAATACAAAAATGTAATATCTGTCCTGGTAAAATATGGTACCTACAGAGTTGTTGGTGACGATCGAGAGACTGCGTTCCGCAGTTATATTTGTTGGGTTAGGAGAGAAGATGAAAATTAACAGGCTGGCATAAAAATTGGTCAAAATAATATATTTTGCCTCCTGTCATTTAGAACCGTGTCCAGGTAGTAAGAGTGAACGTTTGGATGTCTTGTTGTGCCTTATTTCCAACATTTCAAGTAGTAATTTTTTTATAACATAAAGGTAAAAAAACATCAGATTTATAAATTTAAATATGTGTGAAGTGCATTCGGGACATAGAATCCTCTTCTTTTTCCTCGCCTCTTCCCATTACTCGGGATCAGCTTTTTTTTATCACTTGGCAACAGGTATTTCCCTGGTAGGCATCTTCTTCCAAGATCTAGGGCCTAGGTCTTTTCCAAGATCTTTTCAAATCAAATCAAATCAGTTTATTAACTCAAAAGTCATTACAAACAGCAAAATGTTTAAGGCATCTATTGAGTACAGGTCAAATATTATAAAAATACAACATAATACCAGGAACGCATTAGAGATGGTTCGACATTAGGAAGACAAGATGCTTTCTAAAGTCCAGAGTGTTTGTCACCTGAACGTACCTTCACGAATATGAAAGACATCGATCTCCGAGGAGACCGCGTTCAGCAGACCAATTGCTCTTCCGCTTGCTTGCCGCCGGTGTCACCAGAGGCTGATTGGTTCCGGCTGGTAGGTAAAACAATCTGCTGTCGCTGTCGGAGATTTCTATCAGGGACAAAAAGACCAACACCCTCTAGCACGGCCAAGTTCTCGAAATATCCCCTGATTAATCTAAAGAAATGGGTAATGAAATGCCCATCTCTTCGAAGCTGTAAAGAATTGGTTCCGAGCATTCCCAAAAGAAATGCTGTGGGATAGAGCCACGGATAACTACCATACTCCCTCGTGTAGGGATACCTCTGAATTTTTCTCTGAACCCTCTCCAGTATAACGGTATATCTCGCTTCGTGAGGACTCCATATCACAGAACCACTTTCTAGTCTGCTCCGAACCAACACGTTGTATAGGACTCTGAGCACATTGGGATCTCTGAGAACTCTTCCGGTCCGAATGATGAAGCCCAACATCCTCAGTGCAATGTCACATATCCTCTCGATATGTGCACGAAAAGACAGCCTACTCTCATAGATGATTCCGAGATCTTTCATCGTAGATACATCTTTACTTATGGAAGTGAAGCATGGAGCTGTCAAAATAATGATGAAAGTACAATAAATGGTGTAATAATGAGATCTTTTACACAAAAGTGTGATAAATCTGTATAATAGAGTGTCAAATGCAAATATAAATACGAAGTGTAGACATTGTACTGTCACGTGAAGTCTACACCAGACCAAAGACAGTGTGACAATCACAGCCATCGTCGGGAATCGAACCCGGGACCTTTGGTGTGGCAGTCATAGCTTTTGCCACTCTGCCACGAAGGTCGTCCAAAATATTTAATAATTATCCCTTCTAACATCTGTATAAAGGAACGATCAAAGCCGCGGCTTTCGATTCTGATTAAAATAGAATGAAACAAACCAGGTGTGCGGGAACAGTTTTATTTTATTCAACATTAAATGCTATTATATAACAGATTCAATTTATCAACTTAGATTAATAATCATTTGCCGGGGTTCGAGCACAGCACTATATTTATTGTTTCGATTATGTTGGATTTTGGAAAACTAGAAAGTGGAACCTCTTAATAGGTATACGTTCAGGCAGTAAAAGGGTCACAATGCGAACTGTCAGAAACCGAAGATCTGTTATCGTCAGAATAGAATTTAAAAAATATATGTGTGCATTTTTATAGCGCTGTGCTAGGGCCCCAGTTTATTTGGCGATAGAGTTATCTATCTAGAATATAGACTAATACATCAAACGCGTCGATATGGCAAAACATGCGATTTAAACATCGTATTTACATCAGGAATTATAGATATACCACCGGACTATACGTATTGATCCTCGTGCCACAAGTATCACTTCCCCTCATTGGACACTCGCACTGTCATGTCAATACTTTGTTTTAACAAATGTTTATATACCCAAAAACTGGTTACAACACATTCATTTTCTAGAAAACAAATTCATAAATCTCTCATTTTTTAAATAATTTATTCGTTTATCCAATACATCGTTATTATCATCCCTCGGCGCAACAGATATTTATGCCGAGTGTGGATAATATGAGTTTCAAATGTTAGAAAAACGTTAAGGTAGGTACATAGTTTTACACAACACATATTTCAACAGATAGACATAAATAAATAATTAGGAACATGCACGTTCAACTCATGGCAAGAAAATTATTTGGAGATTAATATATTCGCATGTTCCTAATTCCTTCCGCTCAGGTGCTCTGGAGTTTAGGTATCTCGAAAATCATCAATTTTATAAATAACTTATCAATAAGATCAAAGTAGCTCCTAGCTCCTATACCTACGTTTCAATTAGAAGAGTTACCCAAATAAATAAACACAGAGAAATAACAATGAAACCAGTAACTTGAGTAAATCCTATACGAGGTCAAACAATATATTTGATTACCAAAAGGTAACCATTAAACGCAAATAACACAGCATGACAATCAGATCTCTTTAATTTGAACGACCAGCTAATAATAATAATAATATAAGTTTTAGATAATATATAAATATGGCATAACATATTGAGTAACTTCAAAAATAACAATATCAAGATATCACATTTTTTGGACACGGAAAAAACAATTCATCGCGTTTTGCTTTCATTAAACATAAAACTTCTTACTGTTCGTCCAAGAACATTCCACTAAAGTTCACTACTCCGTTCAGTGTGGTACGTTCGTTTGAGCGTATGCAGCTGCTGCTCACCAGACTGGAGCCTCCAGTCGAGTAGTAACACTCCTTCACATGATATATCAAATATTCGTAAATTATATTATACATCGACACTCGATATTTTTCCACCCGTTCATTAGAAATGAATATTGGCAAGATATCGTTCGATTTCAGCTGCAGACGTAGTTAGAGAGACGAAACACCTTATTTATCTTTTGCCTGGAATGTTGTCTTTGGTGCAACTAATTCCCGAAACTTATTGCTCGCTATGGACAGCCTAGTAATGCCTGGTATCTCCAGCCAGCTCGGCCATCGGCGAGGACTCGGAGGGCGCTGGGGAGCTGCCCCCCGAGCTGGGGCGGGAGCCGGCGCGATGCGTGCGCATGTGCCGCGTGATCATGTCTCGGCGGCAGGCGGCGTACGGGCACTGCGGGCACTTGTAGGGCTTCTCGCCCGTGTGCGTGCGGCGGTGCGTGGCTAGGTGGTCCGAGCGCGAGAAGATCTGGCCGCACGTGGTGCAGCGGTACGGCTTCTGGCCGGTGTGCAGGCGCAGGTGGCGCGTCAGCATGTCGGAGCGCGAGAAGCCGCGGTTGCACTTGTGGCAGATGTGGCTGCGGCTGGGCGAGCGGCCGCGGTGGCGCGAGGCCACGTGCTTGGCCAGCCGGTCGCGCTGGCTGAAGAGCTGGCCGCACACGGGGCAGGCCCACGCCGTGTCCGAGCCCAGCGGCATCTGCTCCACGACGGGCGACACCTGCAGGTTGTAGCGCAGGGCCACGCTCTCGCGCGTGGTGGGCGAGGCCACGTCTCCGCGCACCACCGGGTAGGCCGCGCGCGCCCGGCTCGCCCGCGCGCTCGTCTTATGCGGCATGTTCTCCGCGCAGGGCTTGCTGTCTCGGGCGTTGCACCTCTTCGACTTCTGGGCCGCGCTCTGCACCTGACGGCTTCCCCTCACCGACAGATCCAGCGGCGCCTGCTGGTATTGTTGAACTTCTACCATTTCAGTTTTAATTTCTCGCGAACGTTTCCAATACGCTTCCGTCCTTTCGTCTTTAGCCTCGGTGATTTCTTGTTTAATTTGAACGTCGCCAATCATCATCTGAGAAATTCGCGCTTCGATCGTATATGGACGGACATACTCGACTCGGGATTCCTCGTTGGGTTGTCGAGATTGTTGGTAATACTGGTAATTCTCCAGAGAGCCAGAAGTCACCGTCTGTTGCAGTCGGCGATTGTTGTCAGCCGCGCGATCAGCCGGCGGAGGTGGAGGTACTTGGGCGGACAGGCCGCAGAGGAAGTAAGGCTGCATTAGGGTGGAGCTGGGATCGGGCAGCACTGGAAGTACGTCGGGCACCGAAGCCCCTAGGCGCGGCTGCGGTCTCGGGACTCGCGGGGCCCCGGGAGAGGCGGCCACATTGTTGTTCTCCTGATCTTGGAGCGCGCCGCTTCCCAGCCCGGCCAGTTTGTCCAGCACGAGGCTCAGTCGGATTCTCTTCGCGCTCAGGCACTCGGCTCCGGGGGCACCCTCTTCATTCGCCATCGTTCTTTGCCTCACCACGCCTTACCGGAGATCTGAAAATTAAAATACCAAGAATAAGAATATCCGAATTGGAAACAAAATAATTCCCTTTATAAAAATGGAACACCGTATATTTGAATGAAATCTAACACGAACATTGTTATTTCTAATTTGCAAGAGTTTATTCCGGTTTCCCAATAGCCAGCCGCCCTCACCTCTAACACCATCCCGCTGGCCCGACGAGTCCGGTGTCTCGCGCCTATCCCTGTCAGCTTCTTAAGCATCTGAAGCACAGACAAGCGATTTAAAAAAGCTTTATTGCTAAGTTTTTATTTATTTTGAATAATGTATGTTAAGTTCTACGCGGCATCGCAGTATAAATAATGTAGCAGAACACGCGAAATGTGAATGAATGGCGCTTTATAAATCATCCAATTTATTTTAAATGCATTCTATGATTGAAAATGATATTTCAATACACTCGTATACCCTACCGCATAAAATTTCATATTAACGAACAAGTTCAATCAATTACTCGGACGTTGCTTACAAAATAAACGTAGGTATGTGCGCGTTCTCAATGGTTGATAGTCGAATTAATAATTTTAGAAACATATTGTTGTGTCGTGTCGCGACATAACCCCACATCATCGTCTCCACACGAAGCGTTGCGACACGCGGCTCTACAGCCATTGCCGTCTCGAAAATGACATTACGACAAGCCGCAATGTTCTTTTGATATTGTTCATGGTTTTATTTGGAGGAGGCCTACCAGTTATTCGATTGTCTCTCGTGACGCATGTCGGTCGTGCGAGTTTATCGACTATATTTCAATTAGTTGTTGGGTTTTCTTTTATTATTTCTGGTAAAATCTTTATGAGAATTCGTAAAATACGTATCTAAATATATATGTATGTATTTAATATATCTGTGTCATAAATGTAAGTTACAGTTCATGAGTTTCCTGTTTTCAGTATCGCGTGTGATTTGACATTTACAAGTGTGTGCTTTTCGTGTTTTTATATTTAAACAGATATATTTTTGTGATAAAACCATTATTTTATAAAAATCAACACGTGTTATTTCTGGTAAAATCTTTAAAAGAATTCATAAAATACGTAAATATATATGTATTTGATATGTCTGTCTCATAAATTTAAGTTGCACATGATTTGATTGCAAGCTCGATTATTTCGCTCACAAAGCCTTAATTAAGAAATATTTATATTTTTTAATTTTAATTCTTAAAATATATCGATTACAATTAAAAAAAAACATCGATTAGTCGTAACAAATCTGTAGAAAAAAAACGAACAAATGACAGCTAAAGCAACATCTGATGTGAAAGCCTCCTCGGTCGGCCACATTGAATCGAACACGTCGGATTGTTATAACGTCAAGATGGCATTGCCACAGCAATGTAATAGTGTGATAACCATACAAACTGTAGGGTTCTGATATCACTGTGGCCCATCACGACACACCACGACATGTTAGTAGGCTTCTGCCTTTAGAGTGTACACTGACAGCAATTTCGCATATTCGAATAACTATGTTGGGTACCTACTACTCGTAATGAATTGGAATATGTATAAAGGTTTATATTTTAGCGGAAATAGGAAGTAAGACATTTTCGCTACTGCATTTTCTGCCATCGCTAAAAAATAACGCCCTACGATATGTTGGTTATGCTTATTGATTATCTCAAATATCTCAAACGTTTCATGAAATTTAATGTTTAGTGGAGGCAACATAATGAATTGTACGCTAAGAGTCGCAAATAATAATAGTTTTGCAAAAATTAAGATGGTAAACGGTATCTACGTAATGGGGTTTTATTACTTTAGACAAACATAATAATTCGAAAGACTGAAAAACCGTCGTTACGAAATAATAAAACTGTAATATGGACCATGGTAAAAGTCGAAGGAGTGCGGCAGCACCGAAAAAATATGTAGGCTCGTCATAGTAATCAAAAAAATTAAATGTTATTGAAATTTTGTAAACGAAATCCACTAGAATATTTTTATGAGCTTATCCCAGGATAGCAACGGTGTCTAGAAGAATCGCGTTTTTGTATTACAGAGTCGTAAAACAGTATTAAATAATTGAAATTAAATTTGAACATTTGAAAACATACATGAAGAATAAAACATTTTTAGATGCTATACATAAATACAGTGTCGCGCGCAGCAGAAAAGTTGAAAATATCAGATGGTCGCAAGCTATAGTATAATATATTTAAGATGATTAATATAATAATTACCAATTTTCTTCCGATTAATTGGTTGGATTCTTGTCCGGGTGGGATTTTTCAGAGCGCGGTCCAGTAATCTGAAATTGATAAAAAGGGACAGGTTAGTTAGCTATCTCGATTGAAGAGGCTCTGTATGGCATACGCCTGTTTAGTATTAGGGAGCAGTTCGTCAGGATGAGTGTTGGATCCATTGTCGCTCCAGAGAAACTGCGTAATCGATAGTTCCGTTATTCGATTAAAATAACTCGGTAAATATATTTTTTCTCTATAGCATTTCATAATAATAATAATAATAATAATAATATGCTAACTTTTAAAGCGCCGTTTTTGTGATGTAATCACCTCAAGGGCGCATTAAGACGTGTTTTAAATCTAAAAATCTAAATGTGACCGCTTAAAAAGCCATCGGTTTAAAAGTATAGTAGAACAAAGTATAAATGTTTAACTTGGGTATGAAATATGAAAAAGATGGGTTTTCAATTTAGATCTGAAATCTGTCGGATCATTAATGCATCTAAGGTGTGAAGGGAGATTGTTCCAAGCTGATGGACCGGCTACCGCGAACGCTCGATCCCCGAAATTTGTACTGGGGCAACGCTTCGGCTCAACTAGTTGTAGTTCATAGTTGTAAAATTTGTAAAACTTTCGTATTTTCGTCTGGAGAAGATCGATTATATTCAGAACTAGTAATATATTTAATTATTTGGTATTGGGGTGATGTAGATATATAGGCACCCACCTACCAAGATTAAAATAATTTTTATTGATATTGGCGATTCACTATGATAAATGCGAAATTGCCAAGCTCTTTGAAATATAACAAATTAACACAAAAATGTGTAAATAGGTGTAAATTAAATATTTAAATACTGCGTGTGATTTCCCAAGTACGATATCCAACGGACTGTTATTTATATGGAGTTGTAATTTATTAATTTCATAAAAAAATAAAAAATACGCCCTCCCCATTTCCATTCCCGTCGTCCCGAACCTTTTTTTAAATCCACTTAAATATTTAAACAATAAATATATCCACACTTCTGCCGTCACAAGGTCTTCCAATTCGTCTACCCGCGTTATGATATTTTTTGTGTTATATTTAAGACTGTGTCATTTCCAAAAGTGGTTAGATTGTGTATTTTATTAGCTTGAACACATTTTACATTATTAATCGTAGTTATCGATGTTTTATAAAACTATGTAAGCTGTGTACTTTCGTGTAGGTAGCTATTCTTAATATACATATAAATAGTGAAGTAGGTAATGCATAATGTAAACATAAACATCATATTTATGTTTGCATTTTGAAGATGTACACATTTATTTTCTGTTCTCTGAGCAATATTGTAAATTCAAAATACCGGGACACTATCAAAATGAATTGATAACAAATCTAAACATTTTGTCTAAGCGTAAAATAGAGCTCAATGAATACGCGTATATCAAAATAACTGATGCGCATACTTATTTCATACCGCCTGACACCGGCTAATCTCCGCTAGTAGTGCGTAAGGTTGATCTTGACACCGGCATCTCCCGGGTGCGAGAAGTGAGGGCGCGTGTAGTAAAAAGGAAATAACTAGAAGCGTTCTCTGAACTTGTTACCCCGGATGCAGAATGTGACCGGTGTTTGCACCGACGTAGAAGTGTGGGAAATAATCGCAAAACATCATTTTAAAAGAGATATTGTTCTAGACGTCTTCAAAACGTAGCATGATAACTTTGAATTTGGTTAAAGTGTGAACATTGATTATTAGATTAATTGATAACGATGACAAATAGCTGCTCTATAATTTGGATATAATTTGTTTATATGAAAAGTAAATTCTAAGCTGCCCTCGGTCCACCAGTGAGAATCTAGTACGAATAATGTTCTCTCTATCTCGCAGTAGGACCAAAGCAAACCAGCGACATGAGATATTGCGAAGTCTTAATACGCAGGTCACGTTATGAGATATGACCAATATCACCAGAGGTTATAATGGATATAAAAAATAAACGGAGAGGCGTTGACCGAGAAATAAGTCCTGGCACTGCATATAAAGTGCTGTTCGGGGGAACCCTACGCAATGGGTTGCCTGGCTTGTTCTCGGAGTGTTCGTCGCAGGAGAAACGGCGAGGTAAAGACGAAACAAGAGCGATGGCGCGAGGGATGGCGCGACTTACGCGGTGGACGGGGCTGGTCGCGGCCATCGCCGAGCAGATCCCTCGCGCGCCGAGGTCCGCCAGAGACTGGCGATGGCGGGTGGCCGTACACCTGCCGAGTACTACTGCGCTCACAAAAAATTAACTGTTCACCAAAGTTCGACCAGTTTGTGTCGTGGGAGTGTGTGCCTGAGCACTCCCGCACATGCAGCTACGGTGACCATCGGCCCGCCCAATCTTACGATTAAAGCGCTCCTATCTAGAATACGGATTGAATGTATTGTATGTCCTTTGATATGGTAGTACCTAATATACCTCATACTCGTACATTTTTCAAAGAAAAGTCAGCTTCGTCTCAAATTAAAATACACGAGGTAACGGTTGAATGCAATCAAATCGTCTTAGAAACTGTGTCCTGGTTAGTAAACTGTGTTTTCATTAATATCGCATAAGCAATCCTGTTTTGCAAGTTGCTATGTCCCATTTGTATCCAGCCGTCACCACCAAAACCCTACACATTGCAAATTAGTAGACTTGGTTTAATCTTCTTCGCCTCCAACTCCTCTTGTCCTTCGCTTCGACCCTCCAATCTGACACTCGTAACAATTTCGCCCCATCTCTCCCAACTTCATCCTCCCATCGCAGCCTTGGTCGTCCAATTGGTCTTCTACTACCTGGGTGCCACTACAGCAATCTTTTTGGGGTTCGCGATGACGGCATCCTCTGCACGTGACCGGCCCATCTCAGTCTATCCAGTCTGACCTGTGTGGAGAGACTGGGAGCTTTGTAAATATAGTACAGCTCGTCATTCTCTAGTCTTCACCGTCTTGGTTTAGACTTGGTTTTAAAGAGAGATAAATAATTTAATATTTAACAATCAAATGATCTTAGAGATTTAATCTAATAAAGATGCACACATACCATACATTTTGATTTGGTATTACAGTAAAACCTCGATATAACGTACCTCTATTTAACGAACTTCGGATATAACGGACAAAAATAGGTCAAATGTAAACAAATTAAAGACGTCCTGTTAATATTATACATGCTTATATTCAAGTGTAGCACTAGAATTTGAGACATAATGCCGAGATATAGCGAAGATAGCGAAGAAAAAGAAACAACACTGACAACAATGAAGTTATCAGTGGTAAGATCACATCTCGACGATCTAATAACATTTATTGACTATTCGTCAGATAACGAAGTTCAACTATATTATACGCATTTTCGTAATTTTAGAGAGCTGATTATAAAAAAAACAGCAAACTTCAAAAGTGCAAACAAAACTTGTTTCCTTTTTCAATGCAGGATTACCGAAATGAAGACGCGTCGATATCAAACAGCAACGTCACTACGCCGAAGACAATAAATATAATTTTGTTTGTGTTTTGTATAGTGCAAATGTTTTCAATTTTTTATTTATTTATTGTATGGAAGCGAAGCATGGAACTGGTAGAATAAAGATGAGAGCAGAATAAATACGGTAGAGATGAGGTCCCTGAGACGTATATGTGGTAGAACGATGTACGACAGAATCTCAAATGCTGATATTAGAAAGGAATGTAGAGTGAAAGAAGGAATTATAAACAAAATTATGAAAGGATCGCTGCGTTGGTTCGGACATATGGAGCGCATGGGTGACGAAAGAATGGTTAAAAAAGTATACGTTAACGATGTAAATGGAGTACGGAGTCGAGGCAGACCGAGGAAAACATGGCATGACCAAATAAATCAAATTTTAATGGTTGGTCATGTCAGAAGCCGGAAGAATCGACGTGCGTGTATGACTCTCTGCATGAATGTGGAGGAAGCTAGAGAGGTATGTCAATCAACTCTATCCAGAGTAGTGTCGTGGTTCATTCTCTCTGCCTACCCCTGCGGCGAAACGGCGTGATGGTTTGTTGTTGTTGTTATTTTATTTATTTTAAATCTATTTATAAGAAGTGAATGCGGTGCGAATGATGGTGTCATGAACAAAATAATGAAAGGATCATTAAGATGGTTTTGACATATGGAAAGAATGAATGAAGAAAGAATGATAAAAAAAATATTTGTTAATGATGTAAATGGAACCAGAAATAGAGGAAGACCGAGGAAAACGTGACACGATCAAATAAATCAAATATTGAATGTCGGCTATGTGAGGAGTTAGAGACACCCCTCCCCCCAATTAATATCGAGGTTTTACTGTATTTTTATAATTTCGATGTCCCTATAGGAATTTATCTATTTGTTAGTAGAAAATGTAATTTTGCAGGACTAGTCGAGATCGCACGAGCACCTTCGGACTTCACGGTCACCCTGGGCTTAGCGGTCGGCAGAACTTTCGCGCGCTGTGGCCGCCGCGGGCGGGCGCGGGGGAGGGGTGGAGCGCGGGGGAGGGGTGGAGCGCGGGAGAGGTGACCCAATATACGGACTTGGTTATCGGACACGGCTCGTAGGGATCGCACAACTAGGCGATTTTCGCTACCGGTATTTTAATTGTCCGATACCGCTATTACTATGTGTTTTTAAACTGTTTCATTAAATGTCTATTTAACATCTTTTATTTATTTTATCGATAGTGCGTGAAAGGACATTTTGTGATGTATAGGATACTTGATTAATAATTCAGAAAAATTTAACCCAACAGGACAAAAACACCCATTACATTAATTAACAGATTTCAGATACAATTAATATATTTAATTTAACCCCAAAACATGTACCCTGGTTCAGTCAGGACCTTCAAGTATCTAGGCATAGACCTGGTGGGAGGAGCTGATCTGCGGGAAGAAATTCAAGCCCAAGTTAAAAAGGCACCTGCAGTCTCTGGCGCTCTAAAATCCACAATATGGTATAACAAAGACATGGCCATTAGGAGTAAGATGAGAATCTATAAAGCATGCGTAAGACCAATAATAACATATGGCGTCGAAGCAAGGGCAGACACACAGTAAGGACTAAACAAATTTTGAGGACTTCCGAAACGAAGAAACTGAGGACGATAGCAGGCAAGACACTGAGAGATCGCGTGAGGAACACCAAAATAAGAGAGATATGTGAGGTTGAGGATAAAATAAAATGGAGCTGATAGCGAAAAAGGGACTGGTACGGTCATGTTTGAAGAATGAACACCACCAGACTCCCCTATATTGCATTGCATAGTCTGCCTCATGGGATTCGTCCTCGTGGACGACCTCCTAAAGGATGGAAGGACAGCTGGGGGTCTACTTCACAGGAGGAGCAACACTCTGGAGAACAGTCCACTTATATTATAGGTACACGTAATAGTTAAAATAAATTTGTATTTTATGTGCCAAGTATGTAATTTAACCTCGTTCGTTTTATTTTTTAATGTAGTTCTTATTGTACTTTATGGAACCGTATTCGAATTAAACATCTCCAGTAAAACATGTTTTATATTTTATGTGTTATGCTCAATTTCACTACGAAGACACACTTATTTTGCTAGTATCATTTCTATATTTCCTTTTTTAGATCAGTGGCCGAGAAGGTCAAGTCTGCAATGCCTTTGTGATCACTTAATTACTTCAAGAACGGTTTAGTGTATTTATTGTTTCTTGAACAATGATGTAAAACTCCATATTAAATAATTAATACGAATGAAAACGTCAGTTTTGTAGAAGTTTTATTATATTTTATGGGAATGACATGTCTCGCCCTTCTAAGGCATTATCAAATGTGACAAAATTTCAGCTCGTTGCTGCTTATAATACGAGTATACACCAGTAAATGGAGGAGAAGAGAAGAATACATTGATTGACTCTACGCACGCAGGAAGGCGATTTTATAACATATACGAGTATAATACTTAGAATCATTAGTCACCTTGAAATATGTAAAATCATTTGTTAACAATTTGTAAAAATATGTTTTTCGTAGAAACTTATTTCCACTCAAATAACTTTTTTTCAAATAACTTTTTGATTTATATAATGTCATTTAGTATTCCTTAACTATGTAATCATTGTCATAAAATTTCTTAACGAGTTTCAAGAAACACTTTCCAGTATTTCTGGGCCTACTTAAGTAATTTTTGTTAAAAATGTATAAAGCCACATCAATTTTCCTTAATAACCATATTCTGCTCTATTTACTAGTGTAAATAAACAGCAACGAGCTGAAATTTCGTCACATTTGATAATGCCTTAGAAGGGCGAAACATGTCATTCCCATAAAATATAATAAAATTTCTAGAAAACTGTCGTTTCATTCGTATTAATTAACATGTAGTGTGTATTAAATATATTTTCATCAATCAGTGGTGAGTTAACTTTATGGCTTTAATATTTGGATTTAATTTCCCCAAAATTACCGGTATACGCGTATTTCATATTCCAATCCCTACTGACTCTACATACCGTATGACTTACCTACGTACATGTCTAAAGACCTGCCTGGGTATATTTCTCCTCCTCAACGAACCACCGGCAATGACGCCGTACTCCTGAACATTGAAGACGAGAATTCTTTTACTTATTTCGTTGTTCAATTTTTTGCAATTGTAATGTTTAATGAATTGATACGAATGTAACTTTAATACTCACACAATAAAACATTTTCGAAAGGGTTAAAATGGATAATGGTACTTGGGAACCGGGGAGGTAGAGGAATTTTATTTGCAATATTTGATTACTTCCGTAATATGTTTTTTGATGTCATTAATGGACCCTATTGACAAATGCCAGAACATTAATTGAAAATATTTGTCTTTTTCTACTTTCACACGTTGCAAAATTATATACAATAATAATAATACATAAAATGTATATTTAGGTAGGTGTAAGATAGGGGTGCAAACAGGTATATATTCAATATAATAAATACCATTTGACATTCCGCACTGAAGCTGTCGACAAAAATGCCAATTTTGACGAACTAACTAACCATCAGTTAGTTAAAATTGGCGGTTTTGTCGACAGTTTCAGTGCGGAATGTTATATGTTGTTACTGTTTGCACCCCCTTCTCATATATACCTAAATATACATGCCAATTTTAAGGCTACCTAAATTACAATATACAGAATTCATGATGTTTATGATGTCACTTCAGCATTTGAAAGAAGGATTCTCAGAACACCTAGGCCCTTTGAAAGATCATAATGTGAGGCGTTGTCGATAAAACATCTACGAAGAGCCCGATGTGATCAGTTACATCGAGGAAGGGCGCTTGCGATGGGCTGGTCACATAATAAGAATGAATGAATGACGAATAATATCAGGAAGAATCAAGTTGCAATGGAAGGACTCTGTCAGCGCTGATGACATGACACGTTACACACTGGTGAACAAAGGCCGCAGACTGTCAATAATGGAGGAGACTCCTGGATTCGGCCAAGGTCTACCCTGGGCTACGTGGTAGACTTTTCGATAAAAACGTTTTTAAACGTTGAAAACTTTTTATTATTTACGTAAACTTTATATATTAAAACTAATGTATGTTTGTAGCAAAACTGGAATCTTTTTCCTCCGGGGATTTCTGTTGGTAATTGTACAGGAGGATCCCACGGTGCGGGGTGTGGACAAGGCGTGTGTTTATTTCTAAATTATTAGCAGGGCCCCACAGTGAAGTTTGGCTGCGTTCACGAGGACAGGGGCGTCTTTCTTCCCGGCACAATAGCCGTCGCTTGTTGTCGTCCCTCTAATACAGGTGTTAGAATTAAACACGTCGGACCGTGAGACTTTTCGCTGAGCAAACATGGTCGCCACCCATAATAATCGGCTCCTAGGAAAACGGACGTATTTGGAGAATTAAATGTTTCATACCACAATTACTTTTAACCGATTTACAGATCTGTACTAACAGCAAATCTTAATCTGCTGGAATCCTTTCAGGAGTTGACGGAATAAACATAAAATATAAAACTACTAACTTTATCGTATTTTTATGAGTTTTTTTTAAAGAATCAATTTTAAAAAATCTGCCTTAATGTTTTTTTTATATTCTATTCAATTTAAAAAAATACATTATGGACGAAAAATATTTTAATGAAGATGTGTATGGGAATAGTGTCATGCCTTTTACAAAATTCAGTTGTGGGATTGAATAAGATCGGACTTTCACGTGACAGTTATGGGACATTTATTTTATTTTTAATCGATTATAAAGTAACAAATATATATATTTTTAATATAAATATTTCATTGTAACCCGACTGTTGGCCTTGAGTGATTCTAATTGGCGAGCAATGCTGGCAAATAATTATTTTATTATGTTTATGCAACTCCTTAATTTTAAAAATATTAAATAAATATAAAACTTTGACCAAAAGACTGCTGACTTGGAGACCGTGGACGGCAAAGAGAAGTGCAGGGCGACCGCAACTACGGTGGAAGGATGATCTGAGCAGACACGTCGGAATAACCTGGATGCAGTATGCACAGGACAGAGTGACATGGAAGCGAATGGAGGAGGCCTTTGTCCAGGAGTGGACGGGAATAGGCTGAGGAAGAAGAAGAAGAAGAAGAAAAAACTTTGTATTTTACCGCGGTATGGTTATTATAATTGATGCCAACTAGTTTCGCTTGGATCCAAGCTTCACCAGGGAAGTATAAAAACAAGTTGGTTAAATATTAAGTTTTTTTTATTTATTTTATATTTTTAAAATGTCTAACCACAAAGTGAGTGCTTCATATGAAAATTTAACTTCCTTAATTTTAAGACATTATGATTTGGTTTTAACCAATAAAACTGAGTTACTCCTTTTCGTTTTAAAACCGAGATATGATTTATGACGTCAAAGTTGATAAGCGAACGTGTTTATATCGCCGTATATTTCATTCGATACCAAGAATTGACACGCGGGGAGCAGTTCGTCTTCGCTGCAATATGGTTTTGGCAACAAATCTCAGCCGGTGTATTACAATCGCTCTTGATTAACCACTCTCCCAGAGGCGGGCGAGCGAGTTGTAGTCAAATTTACTTTGTCGCGATTGCAAGGACCGCCCATCGTTTTGTTGCAATAATTTATGATTAAAGTAAAATGCATATATTCGCGAAAATATATATCGGAGGAGCAAATCTCTCGAATCTCACAACCACTATTATTTAAACTAACACATCAACTGCACATTCTCGTTTGTGACAATGCACCGCCACACCTTTTAAGTATTTTTTTGTGTCAGTTTTTCTTAACTTCTAGCGCCATTCGCATTATTAACGTTATACTTCGTTGTGATCCATTCAATTTAATTATATTTTTAGTACTTTCGCTTTAATGCATTCGGTTTATGAAACGAAATTTGTCATTTTTTAAAAACGTTTTAACACATATTCGTCGGATGTCTATGTGATTTGCTGCTAAATTTTGATATTGTCAGAAAATTAAATACATTATATTCAGAAAATTGGTCATCTGCAAAGTTTTATATCTTGTAGGGCTGGGGCGATTAATTATTGATTATCATTTAAAGAAAATTGCACGCGAGTCTTCTTCTTTTGCCTCTTCCTTGTTGTAGACCTATGTGGCTGTTCTTCAGAGTGTTGCTCCTCCTGTGAGGTAGACTCCCAGCTGTCCTTCCATCTTTTAGGAGGTGTTCCACGAGGCTGATTATGCAATGCAATATAGGGGAGTCTAGTGATGTCCATTTTTTTAACATGCCTGTACCAGTCCCTTTTTCGCTGTCTGCTCCATCTTTTAATCACGCGATCTCTCAGTGTCTTGGCTGCTATCGTTCTCAGTGTCTTCATTTTGGGAGTCCTCAAAACTTGTTTGGTCGCGAGTAATTTAGATATTTTTTTTGAGACGACTATTCTATGGTGAACGAAATTATTAATTATAAAAACCTAAAGAAAAAACTTTACAGTGAGAATAAGTCATGAATTTTTGTTCAATATTGAGGCTTTCCCAATCAATAACCGCGGCATGTCTTTGCGTGTAACTGCATCTTTCTAGAGACATTAAAACTTAACAGGAAGCCACGAAGATGCTGATTGCGTTAGTCCCTGATGAAATGTCAACTCTGGTCGATTTATACGTGGGTGAACGCGCTGAAGAATCTAGCTTGGCGTGTATCTACATGATAATTGACAACCGAAGTAACAACGAAAAAGTTAACTTGATGGTAAAGGGTTATTACTAATAAGGCAGATGGTAATGATTTAGGCCGTGGGCTGAGAATGAAGGAGATGAAGATGGAGTGGTGCAAGGAGTAATAGAAATGGAGTTGCAGTGATATGATGTACCAAAGGAGTGTGTTTACGATGTCCTGTTACCGGGCAAGGAGCCTAACATTTCTCATTAATGATATGCACCTGCCTTTCTTCAAAGTCAACCATCCTCTTCAGAGAGCAATGGAGGAACTCGTCGAAAATTCAAACATCAATAATCATATGACGCTTCGTAGTTCTTCAATTTTACTGAGTTTTTCCATGTGAAGTAACAATGACGTATATTGATAGTTGACAATATTGCACGTGCGATTAATGAAGTGTTAAAATTATTCGGATGAAATAGGTGTTATATTGTTTTGACTTTATTTTGTCCAAATAAGCTTATATAGATTTTATAACGCAAGCGAATTATAGTACACACATACATGTATATGATATATTTAAGATATAAAAATGTGTGCACCTAACTGACCTACAAATCAGAGCGCAGCATAAGCGGATAGGACGATTATGCCTCCATTGAGGGACATTTGCATAGGAAATTAGGGTACTGAGTAAGTGGGTTCAACAATCTGTGCATGGATACCGCCATGATGTAATCTAATGATTCGCAGATGCTGCTGGAGCTGGGTATCAGCAGCATTAACTGAAGCACATCATTGATGTATGACACTAGACACGAATACTGAAAGTGCAACCAATTGTCTAACGGCTTGAGGCTAATATCCTCAGTATAAAATTGTAACATAGACCAGGTATAAAAACCGAACAAGGATTTATGGGAACAAATGAAGGTTGTTTCATGAATCTCCAATAGCTTATGTAATAGAAGTGAAAGATCTGACGCCGTTTGACCCATTCGAGGTAAAATTTCTGGAGGGTTCAAAGCTGTAAAATCTGAAAGGTGGAAATTAAATTGATTATTTTGAACGCACATAAAGAAATTGTTGGGAAGCATAAGGCATTTGATTTTCAGAGGTGTTACGACATCATTTTGTGGACATTGACGTCATCATCGGATACGACCTTCGTGGGAAGGGTCAATACTTTGATTTCAAGTGTTTTTTACCTCAACTCAACTAACCGTTACGCTTTTCTATGTGGTAAATGTTAAGTTCTATTACTGCCAAACCGAAGGTCCCTGGTTAGATCCCGGCGATTGCAGTGTGATTGTCAGTCCAGAGGCGGATTTGCCCTAAGACCCAGTAGGCCCGGGCCTAGGGAGGCCAGATATCAGGGGCGGCCAAACGTGGCAAAAATTCATACTCATTCATACCTACTATTGCAAACGATCTCCCTGTCGTGAACGAACTCTACTGCAACGGCTTAGGGCGGTCAAGACTGCAAATCCGCCACTGATTTTCACACTGTCTTTGGTCTGGTGTAGAATTCACGCGACAATAAAATGGCGATAGATTAGCTACCTATCACATGTCATGAGAATCAATATGAATACTCTACCTTTTACATCAATTTGACTCGCGTTGTAATGATGTAAAGAGCGACTCAACAAAATAATGATAAAAAAATAATAATATTGCATTCCAGTGAATTAATAAAAGCAGCATTTAAAAATACATATAGAATATAAACATATAAGTATTTTGGCAAAACAATGGATTATCTAAGTAATTTTTGAAAAACATAGGTCAGTTGTGAAGTATATTGTAAGGCAGTCTATCCATGCAAAGCGAGACGGTTAGCCGAGTTGAGATAAAAAAAACACTTGAAAACAAAGTATTGATCCTTGTAATAAATTTAAGAGGCCGTCCTCTATGTCAGGCGACAGTTTCCACTTCCCAAATAGTTAAGAATCCATCTGATGCACGCAGCACAACTAACACAATAATTTGTTCCATCAATATTTCAGAAATGTTAAAAATCAGATACATAGTAGAAGTGTGGTTCATATTATAAACATTTAACGCCCACAAATGCCGACCACTTAATTTATTACTTTTCACCCCGTAAATGCAATAAATAAAATGCGTAAGTGGTTTCACTATTAGTTATCAAATTAGATATTGCTGTGGTTAAGTGGATTGGTTTTTTGTGGGATGAAAGACTTTAAATTACTAAAACCGTTGAAGTGGACTTTGGGTATAATTTGTATGACTAAATTATCAACAGGTTGTCGGCTACATAAAAATAGCGCTATTTGTTCACAGACGAATGTCTACTCCAGACTTCCGAGGATACTCATTTGTACTGCAATCACTTTGGTCTCCGACGTTATGTGGGAGACAATGCCGCCGCACAGTGTACCCCACCACACAAACTAGACGACCATAGTTTGAAAAGAGAACGATGTAAATTTGTATAATTCTACACATATGGAACGTATATACATATATATAAAAGATAGCCCATGGGCCACATAGCTCAACTGAGTCAGCTTAGTAGACTTGAAATTAAATGTAATGTATAAACATTTTTTTTTATAATAATTACTAAACCTTGAGATAATCACCAGCAAGGATAATATTATACAAATAAATAAGGAAAAAAAAACTCTACATGTAAATTAACATAACATAGCCAATTGGTTGATTGGGAAACTCTAATAGTGTTCATATCTTTATGATTATCCGTTTGCATCTTTCAAAATAGAATTAAATTACGCTTTCTAATTTTTAAAATCATTGTGTAATATATCTTAGACGAATGTGTGATTAATCTTTATATGATAGAGTCTCTATGGAGACGGCGAATGAAAGTGTTATGAACAAAATAATGAAGCAATCATTAATATGAGAAAGGAGAAAGGATCATCAAAATAATGATATATTTGATCATTAAGATTAATGAAGAAAAAAAGGCAAAGAAAGTACATGTAAACGCCGTAAACGGAACTATATATAGAGAAAGACCGAGGAAAACGTGGCAGGTCAAATCGGAGGAATTGACGTTTGTGCACAACACGATGTTTGAATTTGAAATATGCCAGGAAAGAACATTGTGGTGGCCCATTCTTTCTGCCGATGGTAAGTTAGTTTTTATGTAATTTTTCATATGTGCTGAGACCCCTAACAATTGATGAGGCCAGTAGAAGCTTGTAAAATGGTGTTCTATTACGGCACGATAGCTGCCAATTTTGTCCGCCTGGCTTGTGAGGAAGGAGCCGCGGTGCGGCGCTCCGCCCGCGCCGCCGCCCGCCAGCTCCTTTTTGCTCTGTGCGCCTGGCATTTCGTCGAACGCGGTCGTTGACGACGGCGATAGTCCGAAATAGACGCGGATTCCAGTCACCTTCGCACCGTTGTCTCGGGCAGGTTCTATTTCTAATGCGAAACCAGGGGGATTCATCATACCAGTTCAATAATCGGTTACAACTTACACTTCATTTACAGCTTTACCAAATACATTTTCATTGTTACGATGCGTTATTCCAATATCTTCTTATTCTTCAGTCTTCGTCCTTTATCTTCTGGATATAGAACTCTTCCATTTTCCACTGTCTTGTCCTTTCCGCATCCAGGTCGTTCCAGCTATTCGGGCAATATCGCCAGTCCATCTTTTAGGTGGCCTCCTGACACTCCTTTTATTTGTCCAAGACCTCCAATGAAGTGTTCTGGATGTCCATCGGGTACTGTCCTGGCTTGCTACATGTCCAGCCCATTGCCACTTTAATTTATCTGCATGATCCATGATGTAGGCAACTTTGGTTCGGCGTCTTATTTCTTATTTTTTCTCGGAGACTCACACAGAGCATTTGCCTCTACATGAATTACTGTGTGTCAATATGTAAATAATATTTTTTTAGTTCCAACAATTACGATTATTGTTTCTTATTAAAAAATTTTTTTTTCAACAATGGCGATGAGGTTCGCAACCCACCACACCGCGTCTCTCGCAATGGCGAAAAGCGAAGGGTGGAGTGCCGCATCGATTAAAGTGTGGTAGTCCATTCTTTCTGCCTACCCTTTCGGGGAGACGGCGTGATGGTTAGTTAGTTAGTTAGTTCAACAATTTATAATATCTCTATTCACTAATAGTGATCAGTTTGCGCGATCAGTTAGAAATAATACACATCTTCATTAGGACGGTCGCCGAGGTTACAATAAAAAAGTTGTAAAATGCGGTACTACAAAGTTAATGCTGGTTTAATGACACCTAAATAATTATTTTTCTTAAACATTACAGAAAAATAATGTAGGGAATTAATGCAAAAAAAAAAAATACAAAAGTAGCATTAAATGTAATTATAGAAACAGCTGTCGCGACATTTCAGATAAAATATTATGATATACGAGGTCTGTTCAAAAAGTATCGCTAATTTTATGTTTTTTCAAAAAGTATTTATTTATTCATGAATATCTATTTTGTCCCCTTCAAAGTAATTCCCCTCGGATATAATACATTTATGCCAACGTTTTTTCCAATCCTCGAAGCACTTAAAAAAATCATTTTTTGTGATCTTGTTCAGCTCCTCCTTCGATGCCGTCTTTATCTCCTCAATCGTGGCGTAGCGTCGTCCTTTCATGGGCCTCTTCAGTTTTGGAAACAGGAAAAAGTCACAGGGGGCCAGGTCTGGGGAATACGGTGGCTGCGGCACCATTACTGTGTTGTTTTTGGCCAAATATTCGCGCACAAGCAACGATGTGTGAGCAGGGGCGTTATCATGGTGCAAAAGCCAGTTTTTGTTCTTCCACAAATCCGGGCGTTTCTGGCGGATTGCTTCGCGCAAATTGCGCATAACTTGCAGGTAATATTCCTTATTGACCGTACTACCCTGTGGCAAGAACTCATGATGCACCACGCCCCTGCAATCGAAGAAAACTGTGAGCAAAACCTTCACGTTCGACCGAACTTGGCGCGCTTTTTTTGGTCTTGGCTCATGCGGCAGCTTCCATTGGGATGATTGAGCTTTGGTTTCCACGTCATAACCATAAACCCATGATTCGTCACCAGTTATGACCCTCTGGAGCACATTTGGGTCGTCACGGACCGAGTCCAACATCTCCTGAGCAATGTTAACGCGATGCTGTTTTTGGTCGAAATTGAGCAATTTTGGCACGAATTTCGCGGCGACCCGACTCATGCCCAAATCATTGGTTAAAATCGAATGGCACGAGCCAATCGATATGTTTAGGTCCTCAGCAACTTCTCTAACGGTGATTCGACGATTGGCTAATACTATTTTCTTCACTTTATCAATGTTTTCGTCTGTTGTTGACGTGCTCGGGCGTCCGGCACGCTCTTCGTCGTTCATATCTTCTCGGCCCTCTGAGAACATTTTGTACCACCGATAAACGTTGCTTTGGTCCAAGGTAGCTTCACCATATGCCACAGTCAACATTCGAAATGCGTCCGCGCACTTTATTTTGTTTTTCACACAAAATTTGATACAGATTCTTTGATCCATTTTTTGGAATAGGCAAAAATCGAAGACGAGCCAAAACACATCCAAGCAAAACAGCTGTCAAAAATTAACTAAACATTCAAAATGGCCGACCTTGTCAGCATAAGTAAGGGACATGAGTACCAACATAACGCTACAAAAAAATCAAAAATCAAATATACGTAGCCAGCGGAAATTCAAAATTCGCGATACTTTTTGAACAGACCTCGTATATAAATACAGTGATTCAAAAATAAAACACTTAATAATGTTGAATTACTATACCATAGTCATTCAGTCAAAACAATGGATTGCCTACGAGTAAAAATAATTTAAATATTGATCCACCCACGTGTGCATCTTTTCTAATTTAAACCATTTGTTTGATTTATACGATGGATGGAACCAAATGAGATATGATGTTTCTGTGCCTCGAAGATATACCATTTTATGAAATTGCTTTTATTATATGTAAAATTATAAATAAGATTATTTTATTCAATGAACTGATTATATCATTACCACCCGAAAAACTAGTTGAAGTTGCGGCATAATAAAGTTGAGCCGCGCCCCGCGGTTTAGAACCCCGCAGTGGGGCGCGGGTGAGATGGACGCTTCGATTGATAATTGTTAAACCAAATAGGTCCAATCCACATTTCGGAAATTAGCAGTGTATTTTAACCCAGTTATTTAACACGATGTATTTTCAATTAAACTTCAGTAATAGATAATAAATGGAAATAAATAATTAAAGTTATTATCTAAAAATGATTTAATCCAAAATTATTCTGTTTTAATAATAAACAATTTTATGATATTGAAATCAGAAGTTAATATAATACAATACATCACAGATCAAAGTTATGGTTTGTAAGTTTGTAAGTGAATGTGCATGTTAAAAAGTAATGTTTGTAAGTGAATATGTATGTTATGTATGTTAAATGTACAATAAATGTGGTCAGTTTAAATTAAGTTTGTCACACCAATCTTAAAATCTTCTATAACCTCACAATTTTAGTAAAATTTAGATTTATTTTCCTGGTGCGAATATTTTAATTCAGCAATATACCTTTGGCCGTTTTATCTGTGTTAATCTAAATTTTGATTTGTTATACAATTACAAAAATGTCAGTGTATTCATGATAGTAATTTCTGGGAGCTTATCCTCCTGTTCTCCGCTAGTTTCAAACCAAGGGATTGGTTTGCACCAGTGTGTAAAATTTAAGTAGATTGTTGGGTTGCCACTTGGGCCTTTAATGGGGTAGTTTCCCGTTGCATGCCCATTGTATAAAGCAGGTTTTTCTCCTATTATATTCCTTTATAGTAACAACATAATGAGCAGATAGTTAAATCTCCTAACTCGGGCAGACCAGGTACTACTGTGCTCAGCAAACATAGAGAAAGTTGTGAAGAAGAAGTCAGGTGGTGGTCTAGGGCGTAGGTTCCTAACGGAGGCGTTATCGACCTCAACTGGCGATAGAGCTTTCCATAGAGGCGATAGCGGGTCCAATGGGGTGATGGCGTACGTATTAATAATTGGCGACCACCGTGGCAGAGTGTCAAAAAATATGACTGCCGTACCGAAGGTCTCGCGTTCGATTCCCGGCGATGGCAGTGTGATTGTCACACAGTCTTTGTTTTGGTGTAGAATTAACGTGACAATAAAATGATGATAGATTAGCTATCTATAACATGTCATGAAAATCAATAAAATAGCTAAAATAAATTGTATACAGAGTTCAAACAAACTGTTGTATATAAAAAATAATTAAATGTTTTGAAAACAATTTATTTCGAATAAACCATTTAAGAAGTTATTTTAAATTCAACTTTTCTGATGCATTTGATAATCTATTTAAATTCAACTTTGTGAATATAAATACGATAGATATAGACGGTGTAAATCTTTTATTTTTTTATTACGGGAGAGGGTGGATGTTTCTTGTGAAGGGGATGGTGTTACAAAAAATGTTGGGAACCTATGGACTAGGAAATTGAACGCTTGCTTCCTGATTCAGAGGACTTGAGTTCAAACCTGGATACGACCGGATTAATTTTATATATAATATTATAATAGCGAACTATTTCTGCTCAGCTTGGAGATTGTGTAATAAATTATACCACAATTAATTTAAATCCTTTGTGTTAGTCTTAAAAGTGTGGATTGGTCGCTTTCAGCTCACACGTTCAATTGTCACTTTAATTAGCCGACCAGAAGAAAGGGGCGAGCATGATGCCATGAAATAATGGGATGGAGACGTTTTCCGAATCTTCACTTTTAATCTGAGTATGCATGATTCATAAATATCGCTTTTTAAACCCATTGTAATTTATATAAATACACCAGTTGTCTTAGAACGTGAACGAAGACGTAATAATTCGGGTGGTGGTCCAGGGGATAGAACGCTTGGCTCCTGATCCAGGGGACATGGGTTCAAGCCTAGACACGACCAGATTCCTTCTTCATAATAATGAGCTATTTTCTGCTCACATTGAAGATTGTAAAATAAATTCTAATATCATTGATGTAAATCCTTGATGTTAGTCTTTTTTTTAACCCTTAACGTACCGTGTTCAAAACAAAACGCTCGCTCCCATGTGGTAAGTTCAGTTTACCGCTAACTTTATCTAAATATCAAGCATATGACTAGATGAATCAAAATTTAATTTATGTCATCTTGATATCTATAACATACATGGATTATTTGAAAAACATATCATTATTAATTTTTTTCTGGAACCATGCGATTTCTGATATGTAATGCGTCATAGCATACGGGCGACTGGACATCGGGTATAAACTTGTCTGCGCGCCGCGGCCGGCGGGGCGAGGATAAAGGCACCTAGGCAAAATGTATAGTACGTTCAAGACAACGAGTACGTATTAATATTTGTCCCTTTTGGTAAAGTGTTAATATTTTCACAGTTCTGATATTATTAAGTTGCGTCCTGCGTTTCCGTCCACAGTGGTATTATTACGTACATATTGAAAAGGTCAAAGATATAATTTATAATACGTTCAAAACAGCGAGTAAGTATTTGTCACTTTTGATAAAGTTGTAAATATTAGCAAAACAAATTCTACCTTAACACGAATGAAGGTGAGGGCAGTCTTAGAAAATATTTTTTTGGGATGAAGGAAGTAATTTTTTGCTTTTTTTTTTATTACGAAATATTGAAAACACTTCAATGGAGGATTACAATTTTTTTTATAATATTAGGGTCCATAGGTTTTAAGAAAATCAACTTTAAATTGGCAGTGGAAACTCAATTTACCACATGGCAACGCGACGGTTAAAAAAAAAATATATCATTTCGTCAACTTAAACTTGACGACCTTTAAGACAGAGTGGCAAGAGCAATGACTGTCACACCGAAAGTTACTGGTTCGATTCCCAGCGATGGGAGTGTGATGGTCACGCTGTCATTGGTTTGGTGAAGAATTCACGTGACAATAAAATGGCGATAGATTGACTACCAATCACATGACATTAGAATCAATAGGTAATGTTATAGAAACTACCGCATTAAAGGGTCAAGTGCTATCCCAAGAACCAGAAAAAATATTATACTTTGGTGCAAACTAAACCCTTGGATGGAAACTAGCGTAGCCTTAAAAAACATTATTAATCAATTAACAATTAAACAAAAGGCGTGAAGCCATTATTTAATACTTTAAATTGTAGGGTAGTTAATAAAATTAAGAATAAAATGAAATTAGCTTATTTGACATTAGACACTGACTTGACATTATTTGACATGTAAATAATATGTGTATTGTTTTATATCATTAAATTGAAAGTTATAAATAAGAAGTGACAATTGCACGGTTTACGTTCACTATTGCATAGAGTTAAATAAATATTAGTTTTTTGTTCGTGGGCACTGTTTATTTTAGACACATTAAAGGCTATATATGATTCTTATTCCGATCCTTTGGACACATCCTTTTAAATTTATGTTTGTACTTCATACTAACAGAGTTTTATTTATTTATTATTATTATAAATATTCATACTTCTGATTAATTATGTCAAACGTTTAGACCACAGATACACTATCAGGGTCCATATAAAAATTTCTAAAGAATAACATACGTTTTACATTTTTTCACAATTAAGTAAGATTAAAGAGCAGGTGTAGGTATATTATTTAATTAATCAAGATCGGATTGCGCGTATGTTGTATACTAAAAAATTAATGATTGTAAACACTGAGATGGTTTTATAATATCTGTAGTCTGAGTGAACAATCGGAAAGAAGACAAAATAACGAAGAAGAAAGCATGTCACAGTTAAATAAATTCGATGTTTTCAGTAAAAATATTGTAGGTATATGCCAAAAAATTTAAGTGTGGCAGCCCATTTAAACGACGCGTTAGTTAGTTTGGTTTCGTAGTATTTAAAATATTTTTATTCATACAAATAATATACCTGAAATTCTGATAATATATTTTTTGGAAAATATTTCAAATGTGTTAAGGATAACAATTATTCAAAAAGAATAAAATTTTCATTTCGAATTTAATTCAAGTAGATTTTGTGCATTGTGACACGGTGAGTTGGTTTCCTCCATCGTTACAAATCATCTTTAGAAGATATCACTTTAAGAAATAAATTAAAATAGCCGCAAGAAGAACAATACAGAAAAACTCCAAGTGACCCAGCGGGCAATGGAGAGGAGGATGTTAAACATCAGTCTGCGAGACAGGAAGCGATATGAATGGATCAGAGAAAGGACCAAAGTTGTGGACAGAAGAGAACAGAAGAATTGGGCCCGCCATATAACAAGAACAACGGATGATCGGTGGACAAGACACACCCTGGAGTGGCGACCGAGAACCGGCCATAGAAATCCTGGCAGACCACAAGCCAGATGGTCTGATGACATCAAGAGAGTAGCAGGAGGTCAATGGCACAGAGCGGCGAGAGATAGAGAGTTGTGGAAGTCGGGAAGGGAGGCCTATGTTCAGCACTGGACGACTAAAGGCTGACGATGATGAGGAACCGTATTTTTATCAAAATATATTATTAATTTTATATCAACACATTTGTGATTCTAGCATAGTCTTGTAGAATATTTATCCGAGTAAATATTACTAATCTAATAAATATATATGTACCTAACCTAAGTATCCTGTTCTGGTCGTGCATTACGTTGCAAAAAGGCTTTAAAAATGATTAGTTTCATATTACAAATCAAATTCTCGATTAAAAGGGTGTAAACTGAAGTATTTTTAAAATGACACGGTTACATTAAAACTAAGATAAAAATACTCACCCTTCCTCTAATGTACAGCGCGTCTGTGAAATAACTGATTATGATGTGGAAACAGCCCCTGAAAATAATACAAATAAAATTTTGTACATTGAAAAAGGTTATGTCATAACCGTTCAATAGAATCCACAACACAAAGTGAAGGCGAATATAAAAGAAAGTAAAAATAATATTAATAAACACAATTTCTTCAGACAATTAATTTATTCAATTTGATATCTTATATATTTTTGGCTTTGTTTTGTGTTATGGATTCTAATTTGAAAAAAATATTAGAAAAGCTTGCATTTTTATAACACCTAAAATTCAATTTGTATATGGAATAATAAAATCAAATTTATAACATGTTGGTGAACATTGAAATATAGTGTTGTGAAAATACAAATGTTGAAACATTCATAAAAAGAATAAGATATTTACCTAACTAGTAGATATACTTAAAATTTACTTGGATTCCCACGACACATTACTTAAGGCGAATATTATTATTATCATTTAGTTTTATAACTGAAAATTGTCCTAGTTAACAACAAACCATCACGCCGTTTCCCCGTAGGGGTAGGCAGAGAGAATGGACCGCCACACTACTCTATCCTGGCACACCTCTCTAGCTTCCTCCACATACATCGAGTCATACACGCACGTCGATTCTTCCGGCTTCTGACATGACCAACCTTCAATATTTAATTAATTTGGTCATGCCATGTTTTCCTCGGTCTACCTCGACTCCTTACTCCATTTACATCGTTAACGTATACTTTTTTAACCATTCCTTCTTCACCCATGCGCTCCATATGTCCGAACCAACGCAGCGAACCTTTCATAATTTTGTTCATAATACCTTCTTTCGCTCTACATTCCTTCCTAATATCAGCATTTGAGATTCTGTCGTACATCGTTCTACCACACATACGTCTTAGGGACCTCATTTCTACCGCATTTATTCTGCTCTCATCTTTCTTCTGTCAGTTCCACGCTTCGTTTCCATACATAAGGGTTAATATTTAATTATTACTAAGTCCTAGTTAATATTTAATTATTACTTCACTAGTCAAATAAACACAGTTAAATTGTAAGACAATTTACCATTTAAATTATAACTCGCATGGTGATCATGTAATGGTGAAAATAACAAAAAATGAAGCGAATTTGCGATCTTAATTTGTAGTGACCGGTAAATTTCGCCGCCGACGACGCGCTGGTCACCCGAAAGCGTCGCAAGATTGAGAAAAGGAAAACCCCAATCTATCTTTGATTGCGTTCGCATTTGTGTAACAGAACTCGAGGTAGGTACTGCAATTGTCTTTGTTTGACTTACTAACGGAGACCGGGGGACCGACTGTCTTCACAACACAACACAAATAATCTAAGAGCTCATTTATTATAGTTTTAAAATACATCTATATTAACTCAATAATACAAGGCCTCAGCGAACTAATGTTTAAAAATCTGAATCAGCGTTTATTCGAAATATCAACACATTTTTGCTTATTCGAATATTATATTTCCGGAATATGAAGTTTATTCAAAATATTTTGTCTATTATTCGATTCGCAATGCATAAATTGAATACGCGTTTAGGTATATGCCATTGTTTTGATTAATTACAAACGTAAATATTCTACACATACTCATATTTCTATCCATGTTTTTATTTCTTTAATAATTTAAAGCGGATATGACAATATTATAACACGTATACATAAAAAATAGGTAGAATATTTTGTTGTTAAGTAAAAGGTATATATATGCCATTGTTTTGAATAAACTCGTCGCGTTAAATAATTAACGGTATATTAAAAAATGGGTACATTTTAATACAAATTTAACGGATAGTGTAATATTAATTATTATTTATATATAAAATAAAATAACACTTCGTATATTATAACCACGGAATTAATATATTGAAAATGCAAAGTCTTACTTTATTTTATATATTTATGTTATAATTTATTTGTCTAATCAAAAAGTGATTGCTTCATATGAAAATGTAATATTTATGCTTAGAAATGTATATAAATGAACAAAATTATGTAGACAGTGTAGCAATTATAATTAGTATGACAATATTAATTTAGATTGCACTTTTAAATAAATAACGTTTTAGAACTAACCAAAAAATTAATTTAATTTTACACACTAATATAAGTTTTCAGGATAATCAATTGGAACTGTTCTTCAACAAAATGGAAGCCAACGGAAAACATTCAAATCTTTCCCACCGGGCTCCGAACTACGACGCCCGCGTAAAGTGACACCAAAGATCAGCAAAAAAGTTTTTATAACAAAAGAAGAAAAAAAAACGCTGATTTCATATTGTGAACACGAAATAACGCTGCTCGAATAACAGACGAATTGTTTTAAGTTGTAACGGCATGGCTTCACTAAAATCAACAGGTCGCCTCTTGAGTATGTGATAGGTATAACAAAAATATGCGTTCTTTTAGATTATTACAGAATTTTTATTTTTACATTAAAGAATACGTAAACACTTATTTATATCTAATTTATTATAAATTATAATTTGTTTATAAATTATTTTAATTTTATAAGCGATGAAAAAATGGCATTCTTAATATTTATAAATACAAAATAAATATATTAAATAATATTTATAAATACATTCTCAATAGATGCCTAAAACTAAAATTGTTGTTTGTAATATCTTTTGAGAAAATAAATTGATTTGATTTGATTTGAAAAAACGTTAAGATTTGATTTGTTTTTAAAAATCTTGTAAAGTAAATAAAGTGCTAAAAATCATTGTCGATAAAGAGGATATAATTTGTAAGCAATTGAATAAACTCACCCGTACCGTGTGCTTGCCGAAAAAACAATGCCATGGGTCTACAGAGCAAGAAGCACTAAGTACTAGGATGGCACGTGCGGCGGGAGGGTGGAGAGAGGTGTGTCTCGGGGGAAAGTGTCCTGGCGACTGAGAGAGGCGAGGAGCGCCCGCTGCAGGCGGGAGGCGTCTTGCCCCCTCCCCTCCCCTCCCCTCCCCTCCACCGGGAAAATGTTTACCTTCCATCCCACACCGGCGCGGCGCATGTGTCGCCAACACGGGGGCGCATCATTACCAACTCTTTAAATTGTTCTATTACCGCACTACAAGGCTACTATCTACTCTCTACAATATCAAATAATCCATTTATACTTTTTATAATGAATACGAATAAACACTTCTGTTTTCTAACAGTTTTATCATATTTTATGGAAATGAAGTGTTTCATCAAATGAAGATTTGATAATGACGTAGCTAAGAGGCGAAACAGACGTATTAATTATTTAATATGGAGCTTTACATCATTGTTCAGGGAACAATACACATTTTATATGTATCAAAATTATATTTAAAGGTACCTACACAACAACAAAATACAAATTATAATTATAAACTAACTAACTAACTAACCATCACGCCGTCTCCCCGAAGGGGTAGGCAGAAAGAATGGACTGCCACACCTTTCTTTCCTGACATATTTCTCTCGCTTCCTCAACATTCATACATCGTGTCATGCACGCGCGTCGATTTCTCTGACTCCTCACATGGCCGACATTCAATATTTGATTTATTTGATCGTGCCACGTTTTCCTCGGTCTTCCTCTATTTCTGGTTCCATTTACATCATTAACATATAATTTTTATACCATTCTTTCTTCATTCATTCTTTCCATATGTCCAAACCATCTTAATGATCCTTTCATTATTTTGTTCATGACACCATCATTCGCACCGCATTCACTTCTTATATTTTCATTCGGCACTCTATCATACACAGAATATCTACACATTCGTCTAAGAGAACTCATTTCTACTGCATTTATTCTACTTTCATCCTTCTTTTGCCAGTTCCATGCTTCGCTTCCATACATAAGGGTCGGTAGAAGAACACCATTGTGCACTGCCATTCTATCTTTTTTGGATAGGTTTTTGTTTGCACCATTCACTTTGTTGCATGCCCCAACCCTTTCAATATCCCTCTCCACTCTCCCATCTCTTGTAAACATACTACCTAAATACACACACTCAACTACTTGCTCCAAGTTTTCACCATTCACGCTAATGTTGCAGACTGTCATGGTTTCTTCCTTTTCAAAAATCATTACCTTGGACTTATTAACATTCATCATCAGATCATTTCGCATGCATACCTCATACATACAATTCACCAGGACTTGTAGTTCATGCTCGTTGTCTGCAAGTAGGACATTATAATTATATATATAATAAAAGGACAGGGACAGGTTCGCCGAGGTGATCGCCAACGTTGGGGGGACCCGACAGGCCACTTGACGAAGAAGATATAATAAAAAAAGAATCTTAAAAATTACAATATTTTATTCGGAATACAATCAATAGTAAATAATTATAATAATTATATTAGTTATATTTTTTGTTGGCCATGCCACATTTTCTGTGGCTTTAATTGACTTTAATTATCTATTTAGATTGATAATTAATTAATTCAATATGCTCAAACCACCTTAACGAACCTTTCTTAAAATTATTAGGGTCGATTTCATTTGTCGTACATTCTGTTATACGTCTCTTCTACACGTGTTCTTCGTTAAGATCTCATTTATTCTATTTTATTCCTGCTTCTGCCTGCTCCACGCTTTTAGGGAGAACTCAAACACTGTACTGTTATAACATTAAATAAAATATTACGATTGTGGTAAATGAGATTCTGTGCAACATAATTGATTCTCGTTTTCATAATAATGTATTCACACAATATTTACAAAAAAATTATAAAATCTTCTGTAGATGGTGTTGTGGTATAGAAGTGAAGCATGAAACAGACAAAAGATGGATGGCAGATCAAATTACAGTGAACAAAATTGCTGAAATATCACTATGATAGACGACCTTCGTGGCCGAGTGGTAAGAGCATTGACTGCCACCCCAAAGGTTCCGGGTTCGATTCCCGGCGAGGGCAGTGTGATTGTCACCCTGTCTTTGGTCTGGTGTAGAATTCACATGACAATAAAATGGCGATAGATTAGCTACCTATCTCATGTCACGAGAAATACTATGATAGCTAAATACCTTTTACATCGACTGGCTCATGGTGTCAACAAAATAATAATAGGTTGGATACACGAAAATAATAAATTATGAAAGAACCAAGAAATCTATACCAATACACACGTTGATGAAAGGCCGAAGATAACGTGGCAAGACTAATTCAATAAGAATTTTGATGTCGGCCATAATTGGAGAGGTAAAAATCGACGTGTGTGCATGACACTCTGCATGAATGATGACGAAGTCAAAGAAAAGTAAGGCGGCCCGTTCTCTCTACTTACCTCTTCGAGGAAACGATGCGATGGCCAGTTAGATATTTCGTTGGTATATAAATATGTATTATTATATTATTATTATTTTGTAAACTTTGATTTGGATCTCTTAGTTATTTAGGTAAGTGGAAATAAAAAAGGTAGAAGGAATGGGAGATAATGCATATGTAAAATGTGTAAATGGAGCAACAAAATAAAAGAGAAAGGAAAAAACGTGGCATGTTCAAATTAATTAAAATTTAAATGTCGACAACATGAGGAGTCGAATAAATTGACGCGCGCGCATTAAAAGGTAGCGGTCCATCCTTTCTGCATACCCCTGCGTAGAAATGTCATAAAATAGAACATTCCATCAATATAAAAATTATCTTGAAACTATTTATTTCTACATAACCATATTAATTTTGGGGTTAACAGTTGTTTTTCAGTTTATTTATATAAACATAATGCATTTTAGGTCCAAGTATGAAGAATATACACAAAAAATACGTTTAAATAAATTCTGTATCTAGTGGTTTTTAATTTTACGTTTTTGGGACATTTTAACTTTGCAGAAAAAGAGAACCAAGGAGACAAATTTACTATAAAAATATAAGTTGTCTCAATGGTTGATATACTCGTAGGTACTTATGATATTTTTATTGTATAGTAAGAACACAAAAAACAATTAGGTTATAACAAACAGTTTTTTATATTTATTTAAAATTATATTATATTATAGTATTTGGTATATTAATCGGTTAGAGTTGATAGAATTTTGTATAATATTATATTTCTTTATCAAATGATTTAGTCGAAAGGTGAATCAGCAGTCGAATAAAATTAGCAATCAATAACTAATTTTAATACAACATAATATATCTCATCCAGGGACTCGCACGCCCAGAAGTGCCACTGTGGGACCTACCCTGCTGGAAACGCCACCTTGTATGACAACAGCAAGACTTTCAGCAAGTCCGAGTCCCTGGCGTCTTAGAATGGTCCTGGTGATCCCTCAAGTCCAGGGCATTGTGATCACTGACTTCGCCATCAGGGTCATAGCAGATAGGGACAGGACTTTTGATGTATCTTCGGCGCCACAAAACCGAGAACCATTAGCTAAGGGTAGGTAACCCCCACAGAAAATCCCCGGAGAAGGTAACGTGAAACCGTTCCAATAATACTTCCCAGGAAATCACTGTGGCGAGAAAACATTGTCCACAATGATTTCCAACGTCAGGAGGACCTGTGACATGGCACTGTTAAAGAAGAAGATATCTCATTAATAATTATAGGTCCAAATTTTATTTATTTTATTATTTTTTCTTGTATATAAAAGGTCTTTTGAACTCAATTACTGTATACAATTTATTTTAGCTGTTATATTGATTCTTATGAAATGTGATAGTTAGTCAATCTATCGCCATTTTATTGTCATGAGAATTCTACACCAGACCAAAGACAGTGTAAGAATCACACTGCCATCGTCGGGAATCAAACGGGACCTTCGGTATGGAAGTCAGAGATCTTCCTACTCTGCCACGAAGGTCGACATATATTTTATCAACGTTCTAAGTGTGTATAAAGCTACTTTGCGCGGCTAGCTTCATTTGAAGTATGAAAAATGGTCTCGAATTGCGATTAATTATAACGAGTGAGTTCCAATTCATCATAATATTATGTATGATACAAATTGGTAGTAAGGAGCTAAAGTAAAAATGTTTAATTAGGTATCTACATTCAAATATGAGCTGCAAATGTAGTCTGCCGCAGTTGGAAACATTTTTTTGCAATATACTTGAAGCCAGAATAAGTTCTTTTCGATACTTATAAAGTTATACTCTTTGGTGATAATAAAGTTTGATGGTTGAAGAAGTCACATAAACGTCGGATTCGTTGTTGGTACATGTACGATTTCTTGTATTTAATTACTTTTCCCTAGAGGTTTTAAGGGTTGTCGTTCTCCGTTTTTCAATACGGAAAATTTCTCATTTTATGTAACAAGCTGTGTTATGATTTTGCTTTAGGACTGGTCACAAATAAATAAGTCCGTCGATTAAACAATAAATGTGGGTACTTACAACAGCTTCGTTGAACTCGTACAACTTTTCGTTTTCGCCATTGTTTACAATTTCTTTAAAAAAATGATTTAATGTTGTAAACATAAAATTACCAAAGGGGGCACGCCAATTCGATGAATAATAAATAATAATAAAAGCGATAACATATTTTCAATTTGATTACTGACCTTTTCATAAGCATTTTTTGTTTGTTTATTAAGCAATCTTGTTCTTATGTCATTACTAAATTACATTAAACTGGATAGGTAATATTAAATAAAATCTAAGACTTCTTAAATTGGGAAATGATAATGAAATAATTATAGATTTTTAACTAACTAACTAACCATCACGGTGTGTCCCGGAGGGGTAGGTAGAAAGAATGGAACGCCATACTGTTCTGTCCTGACATACTTCTCTTGCCTCCTCCACATTCATACATCTTGTCAAGCACGCACTTCGATTTCTCCGACTCCTCACGTGACCGACATTTAATATTTGATTGATTTGAGCGTGCCACGTTTTCCTCGGTCTTCCTCTATTTCTAGCTCCGTTCACGTCGTTTACCATTGTTTCTTCACTAATGTTTTTCATGTGTCCAAACCATCTTAACGACCCTCTCATTATTTTGTTCATAACACCTAAATGAGTTATGGGAAATACATGATTTATTATGTATTTTTATAAAAAAAAAAAAAAACACTTTCACTCGCACCGCGTTCACTTCTTATATAATACTTGCATTTGACACTCTATCATATATAGATTTACAACACATTCGTCTTAGAGATCTCATTTCTACTGCATTTATTCTGCTTTCATTCTTTTGCCAGTTCCATGCTTCACTTCCATACATAAGGGTCGGCACAAGAACACCATTATGCACTGCCATCTTAGCTGTTTTAGATAGGCTTTTGTTTACATGACAACTTTAAGTGTACCATTTACTCTGTTGCCTACCCCAACCCTTCATTCAATATCCTTCTTCACTCTCCCATTCTTTGTAATCATACTTCCTAAATAAACAAATTCATCCACTTGTTCCAGATTTTTACCTTTACATTAATGTTGCAGTCTGTCATGTTTGCCTTCTTTTTCGAAAATCATTACCTTGAACTTATTCATATTTATCATCAAATCGTATCGCTTGCATACCTCATATATACTAGACACCAAGGATTGTAGTTCATGCTCGTTGTCTGCAAGTAGCACAGCGTCGTCCGCACACAACAAACAGCTCACTGACACACCGTTCATTTTTGCACCTGCTTCTAACCCTTTCAGCTCTTTCATAGATTTTAATTATATAAATTAAACGATACGGTGAGAGAAAGAACAAGTGTCACTGACATTATCCACCGGGTGGCGACTCTAAAATGGCAATGGGCGGGTCACGTAGCCAGAAGCTCAGATGAAAAGTGGACAAGAAGACTGCTGACTTGGAGACCGTGAACGGCAAAGAGAAGTGCAGGGTGACCGCAACTACGGTGGAAGGATGATCTGAACAGACACGTCGGAATAACCTGGATGCAGTCTGCACAATTTAGAGTGACATGGAAGCGATTGGGGGATGCTTTTGTCCAAGAGTGGACGGGAATAGGGTGAGGAAGAAGAAGAAGAAAAAAATTAAACTTATAAATATCACCAAAACTATTTTAACTTCCTATGCACTTAGCTAAATAGCTAATTAAAAGATGGACCGCTGTACGTCTTTCCTGATATATTTTTCATATCTTCATAATATTCATACATCGTGACATGCAAGCACGCCGATTTAACCCGCCAATTTGTTTTTTTTGTTTCGCTTACCATACATCGTTAACATACTTTACCATTATGTTTCATTGATTCTTTCTGTGTGTTTAAACCATCTTAACGAACTTTTCATTATTTCGTTTATAACTCTTTCATTTGCACTGCATTCACTCCGCTTCTTGTGAATTAAAATTTGATATTCGAATTCAGTTATTTCGGTTGACATGTTTATCTTAAATATGCCATTATCAAGGCGTGATTGATGACAAAATTCGATAAGGCAAATAGTATAGTAATATAAGTCATGACTTAAATGGAACTAGATCAAAGAGTACTCGTAAATATTCACATATTTTGAATGCAAATATAATAAGTGAATGAAGTGCGAATGAAAGTGTTATGAACAAAATGAATGAACGAAGCCAGAATGGTGAAGAATGTATATGTAAAACGCGTGAACGGAGCTAGAAATAGAGAGGAAACAATCAAATATTGAATGTCGGCCACGCGAGGAGTCGGAGAAATTGACGTGCGTGCACCACACGATTCATGAATGTTGAGGAATCATGAACACAGATCGGCAGTAGCTTCAGTCGATATACAATATTTCTATTTGACGTAATGGTTTTGAGTGCACCATTTATTTTGTTTCCAGCACCAACCCTTCTTTCGATGTCTTTCTCCATTTTTTCAATTCCTGTAAACATGCTTCCTAGATAAACAAATTTGGTACCTTGCTCCAATTTCTCACCGTTCGCACTTATGTCACAATCCGTCATTCAATCTTCCTCTTCAAATACCATAACTTTTTATCTACTACTGTAAATAATCAACCAATTGCTGGTTATCCATAGAGATGTAAAGCAATCTCGTCATAAAGCATATCAAGGGTGTAACATGCTTCAATAATGAACTGTATTTATTTATTTACTTGAAATAGTACACATGTACATAACACATGTTCTAATAAAAACAATTAAATATTCAATTATAATAATCCACATACACATCAATATATGGTTACATTTTGTTTACATTTTTATTAATTCTATTCTATATCTCCGGTATATCTTCATAAATTTAAAATTCTTTATACATAAGGGAATTCTGAGATTTGTTTTTTTTTTCTGAATGGGAGCTTTAGTTTATTTTTCTTTCTTGTTTCATATTGATGTTCATGTTGGTTACTTTTTATATTCCTTAAAAATTCTTGGGAGGTGTGACCATAACAATTTTGTGTATTAGTGATAAAACGTTGTATGTAATTTTTTATCTATTATTAAATTCAAATAAATTTACGCAAACTTTGCGTTAGAAAAGTTTTGTTCTGGGTAATGGTACAAGTTCATTGTAAATAATGCAAATTTTTTTTTCTAAAAAATATTTTTTAAATTTATAATATAGTTAAAAACCGAGAGTTAAAAACCACTAATGTTTGTGTCAGCAGCTCCAATACTTTTTTCACCTTTTATTTTCCAAAAGATCCACTTTTTTCCCCTTATATTTTCCATCTATGAGAGTAGACTGAATTTTCGCACATATTGAAAAGATTTGTGGCACTCCACTGAGGAAGTTGGGCTTCATCGTCCTGACCGGAAGGGTTTTAAGACATCCTCATGTGCTCAGAGTCCTATTCAACGCATTGGTTTGGAGCAGACTCGAAAGTGGTTCTGTGATATGGAGTCCTCACGAGGCGAGATATTCCGTTATGCTGGAGAGGGTTCAGAAAAAAATTCTGAGGTATCTCTACATGAGGGAGTATGGTAGCTATCCGTGGCTCTATCCCACGGCATTTCTTTTGGGAATGCTTGTGGCCGACCATAACCCATTTCTTTAGAGATTACTCAGGGGATATTTCGAGAACTCGGTCGTGCTGGAGGGTGTTGGGCTTTTTGTCCCTGATAGATATTGTTTTACCTACCGGCCGCCAGAACCAACCTGCCTCTGGTGACACCGGTGGTAAGAGCAATTAATCTGCTGAACCCGGTCTCCTCGGAAATCGACGTCTTTCATATTAGTGAAAGTAAATTCAGAAGGCAAATACCCTTAATTCTGGAGAGTATCCTGTCTTCCTAATGTCGAACCATCTCTCATGCGTTTCTGGTAGTATAGGAACTATACACAATATATAATTTTACCTGTTCTCAATAGATGCATTAAAAATTAAATTTGTAATATCTATCGTTGAAATAAACGGATTTGATTTGATTTGAAGAGAGTTATTTTCAGTAGTCAAAATGTTCGTTGTGAGCATCAGTCGCAATTTTCGTCTTATTTAAAAAGCCCATTCGTGCACGTTACTTGTATTGTGTGATTTAGTAATTAAGAGAAACGTCAAGCTGGACACGACTCCTGAGATATGGCGTATCGTTGATCGAAACGTCGAATATTTCCCAAAGCATATTGGACCCCTGTCAGTGCAGATCTAACGTATTTATTTCAGTTTCACCCCCAGCGGAATCGCCCGTGGTAGGTAACAAAGCTTACAGCATACGAGTATATGCTCACGAGGCGGGCGAACAGAGAATATGGTATACTCGCAATACCTACACACAACCAAATGGACAAAGGCGATCCCTTCACACGCAAGTCTCCATGGTAATGTTCCAAATATGGTGGATTAAAACATTCTACCCAACGTAATCTCCGTCGAAGAGAGCGATTTTCTTATTTACTTATTTCTACAATAATATCGCAACTTCATTTATATCGTCCGATTCAAATAATCCATTTCCAATAGACAGTAACGCACAGTAAAATACATCAATTTGATAATTAATTAGAATGAAAACGTCTGTTTTTCATAAATTTTATTTTATTTTATGGGAATGACATGTATCGCCTTGCTAAGGCATTTTCAAATATGTTGTTTCATTTGTATTAATTATTTAATATGGAGTTTTTATTTATTATCATTGTTCAAGATAACAATAAATACATCAATTTATGAGACTCCTCTACCCGAATACTAATACAATAATATATTATACCACAGATAACTAACTAACTAACCATCACGCCGTCTCCCCGAAGGGGTAGGCAGGAAGAATGGACTGCCAGATTTTTCTTTCCTGACATATTTCTATCATCATTCAAAAGAAACGTTGTTAATGAACATGCTGTCATACCAAACCTTAAAACCGTCCTTTAAAAGAGGAGCATCTCAATTGAAGAGAGCGCTTGAAATGAATCTCTCATGAAAATGAATCTCTCATGAAAATGGCGCTTTAAGAATCGTTACCATCATTATTTTTTTGTATTTTACTATTTTTTTAAAATAAATACACTTTCTCCGCAGATTATTGAACAAAGACAAGCGTGACATGGAAGATGAAAATTTGGAATAGTTAATAATATCAACGAATCATGATGTCTTAATAAGTGTTTTTATACTGCAATGAATATTTCACATGAATATATTAGAATAATAAAAGAGAAAAATTATATATTATTAATAAGAATAATCGTACGATTCTAGCTAAAATATCTAAAACGTAAATAATAATGAAATAAAACGACGTTTTTTTTATTAACTACTTCAACTTATTGTCTTTATTTCTTGGTTTCACCAGGCTAGCTGGCATCAATAGACTGGAACAGTTTTTTGATGCCAGCTAGCCTGGCGAAACCGTTTGTTGTTGAAATAAATATCAAAATCATCTTAAAACGTAAATATATTACATTATGGAGAATTAAATAAACAAAAACATGAAAATGAATGTAGGTAAAGGTAGATGATGTAATTTATGAACAAAATTATATAATGTTTATTCCTAAGAGCCCAGTGCCGCTAATGTCCGCGTCCTTTTCGTCTTTGGTTCTCTGCAGATGGTGAGTCATGAATCACGTCACCTGCGACGCAATACGGGATCTGCGTCGCACTCGGCCCGGCAGGGGTGGGGGGTGGGGGCTCCTCACGTGGGAAGCGGGTCCTCCGTGAGAACGGCCCTCCCCCCGCGGGTCTATTGTGACGGCCCCCTAAATGTTTCGTTACAAGGACTAAAAGAAAACCGGCTATTACCACAGGCGCGGAGCGGGGATTTGCATTCGTTGCTTCGGAGATCAATCTTTTTGAGAATGCAAATTATTCCTAATAATAATAATAATAATATGCTAACTTTTATAGCGCCGTTTTTGTGATGTAATCACCTCAAGGGCGCATTAAGACGTGTTTTAAATCTAAAAATCATAATTTTCGCGATCGGTTAAAAAGTATAGTAGAACAAAAACACGTAAAAGTATAAATGTTCAAATTGGGTATGAAATATGAAAAAGATGGGTTTTCAGTTTAGATCTAAAATCTGTCGGATCATTTATGCGTCTGAGGTGTGAAGGGAGATTGTTCCAAGCTGATGGACCGGCTACCGCGAACGCTCGATCCCCGAAATTTGTACTGGGGCAACGTTTCGGCTCAACCAATCTTCCTATTGCCGAGGAGTTCGCCGAGCGAAGTGTGGATTTCCTTGTATTTAGGCTGTCCGTTATACAGAGTTTAGATATATAACTTGGTGCCATTCCATGTAACGCTTTTAAGACTGTCCAGCAGAGTTTATACCGGATTCTTTCTGGACTTTTAAGCCAGTGAAGTTCTTTGAGATGTTATGTTATATGGGACTTTTTTGGGATGCCTTTAATGAGTCTTGCTGCTGCATTGAACGCAGATAAGCGTCTTGTAAAAAGCAATGGGAAACTACCACATTAAAAAGGCATAAGATGCATCCCAAGAACCAGCAAACATATTAATAGACTTTGCTGCAAACTAATCTCTAGGATTGACACTTTAAAAAAATGTTTTGGCCGATCTGGCTAGGTTGGGCGAATCGGACTGCTGGGAGCAAAAGGCGCAGGATCGAGTTTGGAAGAAAATCATCAAGAAGGCTGAAACTCTTCAAGAGTTGTATGGCACACGTGACATGCACGTTCCTCGATTGTTCCAACTTCGAACATGTACGAGTATGTTGTAGATCTCTCAGACGAATGTGTGGTAAATCTGCATATGATAGAGTGTCAAATATAAATATAAGGAGTGAATGCGATGCGAATGAAAGTGTTATAAATAAAATAATGAAGGGGTCGTTAAGATGGTTTGGACACATGAAAAGAATTAATGAAGAATGAATGGTGAAGAAAGTATAAAAAATCAGTATATCGACGTAGCGTATACGGAACTTTCCACCAACGTCGTTTTGAGTGACTAAATAAAAGCAGTATTTTATATTATTTTGAACTCTAATACGCTGTAAACTATGGATATTATTGAATCTGGATCATATAATCCTTCCAAATAACATAAAACTCTTGAACAAAAAATAGCTTATCAATGAATATTTTTCGTTCATAAAGTGCAAAAGGAGCGTGGGACACTAAAAAAAATCATCATTCTTCCATCGCATATTCCCAAAATTAAGCAAAATAAACAGATATAGGTACTTTTTGATATGTGAATAATCAATTTTTGAGTTATTCTGTTGTTTTGAGATATAAAAAAACAGTTTTAAAATCAGTAGCCTGCAGAATTACCTCGAAAGTCAAAGGACATGTAATTTTCGAGTAAACATTTTATTTGAAAAACACCCATATGTAAACGACGTGAACGGGGCTAGGCATAGAGGAAGCCGAGGAAAACTTGGCACGATCAAATTGATTTTTAATTTTTGATAAAAAATTTGTTATTTTAAGAATAGGAACTAACTAAACTAACTAACTAACCATCACGCCGTTTCCCCGGAGGGATAGGCAGAGAGGATGGATCACCACAATGGCCTGTCCTGGCATACCTCTCGGGCTTCCTCTACATTCATACGTCGTACCATGCACGCACGTCGATTATTACGACTTCGAATGTGGCCGCCTTTTAGTAATTGATTAATTTGATCATGCCATGTTTTCCTCGGTCGTCCTCGGCTTCTTTTCTCACTCACGCTGCTTGTGTACAACTTTTTAACCATTCTACTCTCATCCATTCGTTCCATATGTACAAACCATCTCAGGGATCCTTTTTTAATTTTATTCATGATACAGTCATCTGCCTTACATTTCTTTCTTATTTCATCGTTCGGTATTCTATAATACAACGTTTTCCCGCACATTCTTCTTAGTGATCTCATTTTTACGGCGTTTATCTTTGCTTCTGTGGATATATTTCTATTTGCAGTAATGACTTTGAGTGCGCTATTTATTTTATTCCCAGCACCAACCCTTCTTTCGATGTCTTTCTCCATTCTTCCGTCTCTTGTAAACATGCTTCCCAGATACGAAAATTCAGTAACTTGCTCCAATTTCTCGCCCATCGCACTTATATCACAAATCGTCATACTGAAAATAATGAATTCCGTCGAAAATATAAATATACGCAAGTTTATGGAATCTATTTATATGAGAGGTGTTTTACGAATAATGATTAGCTCTCAAAATTATTATATTGACATAACACGTAAGTAGTTACAAAGCATTCCTTTTAGCTATCAACTGAAAAAGGATCACGCACAGTGATTAAATTCCAATCCCACCCTGGGGAAAAGAAGAAAGCCGGCAGCAAGTACACTGTGAGTTAATCTCGATTAGAAAGATTTTAAATTTACTTAGATTTTGTGGATAGATTTAGTATCTCTGTATAAATAGGAATATGCATATCTCTGGAGAATGTAGATGGCGTTTCAAAATCAATTTAGATTTGACGATTGATATAGAAAAACGTTACGACAACATCAAATGCATCATATCGACGACCTTCGTGGCCGAGTGGTAAGTGCATTGACACCTCGAAGGTTCCGAGTTCGATTCCCGGCGAGGGCAGTGTGATTGTCACGTTGTCTTTGGTCTGGTGTAGAATTCACGTGCCAATAAAATGGCGCTAGACTACCTACCTATCGCTTGTCACGAGAATCACTATGATAGCTATAATACTCTTTACATCGATTTGGCTCATGCTGTCATGATGTAAAGAGCGATTCAACAAAATAATAATAATATTAATAATACCAAAAACATTGTAAAAATTACAACAAATATATATTTTTAACGATTTTTTAAATGGGAGGAGTCAGTGTAAGACTGTTGTGAAGGAGGCCAAATCCTACCCCGGGATGTAGCGCCGCGAAGAAGATGATTATGCGGGCGTGCAATCAATTTCATGAAAATTATAAAAATCCAGAAACCGTGTATAGTGTACGTATAAAACTGATTTAATTTAAAATTAAAGTAATAATTTTCACACGTTTTGTCAGAAGCCCTGGAATATGGAATAACTAGAAGTATTGAGGTAAAATTATATAAACTAGGACCAGGATCGTGCCGGATAATGGTGTTCTTGTGCCGACCCTTGTGTATGGAAGTGAAGCATGGAACTGGCAAAAGAAGGATGAAAGTAGAATAAATGCAGTAGAAATGAAATGAAGACGAATGGCGAGTGACAAATGCAAGTACATATAATAAGTGAATGTGGTGCGAATGAAAGTGTTATGAACAAAATAAGGAAAGGGTCATTAAGATAGTTTGGACACATGGAAAGAATGAGTGAAGACAGAATGGTAAAGAAGGTATATGTAAACGGCGTGAACGGAGCTAGAAATAGAGGAAGGCCGAGGAAAACGTGGCACGATCAAATCAATCAAATATTGAATGTCGGTCACATGAGGAGTCGAAGAAATCGACGTTCGTGCATGACAAGATGTATGTCCTCCCCGGAGGTGTAGGCAGAAAGAGGATTCCATTCTTTCTGCCTACACCTCCGGGGAGACGGCGTGATGGTTAGTTAGTTAGGATCATGCCTCATCTTTTGTAACACAAGCAACTGGTGGTATCTGATAGAGAAACGTAAAGTTTTCGCTTGAGACTATGACGCAAATCACCCCCATCGGGAGAGCCATTAATTTCGGGTCACCGTTTACTAAGTTCCATACAATGGCCGATTCTTTCTTTAAGGCAGGCAAACATGGGGGGGTTTTAATGCCTGAGGTCTCAAAATTTTGCATTTCCGATAGTAATAATAATTGTGAGGTTTGACAAAGGGGAGGGCCGAGCACCGGCGAGGGGGCTCCGTTGTGCTTCTCCTCGAGTCTTTCCGAGCACCTTACCTACCCTATACGAGTAGTTAGTTGTAATGCTGAAATCACTAGAGGGGGAGATTTCAATTTCAATGCACGGGAGTAACTATTGTCTCACCTTGAAGTGAACGCGACGCATACTTATGTACATTGGGTTGTGCGATCTTACAAGCGTTTTTATTGTAAATAAATCATATTTCAGACCAACAGAATTTCTATTACGTGCGCGATCTAACAATTAGGATAATTACTTCATTAAAATTATTTTTTATTTGTATTTAAAATAAAATAAAATAAAAACACTGCCCTTTGTTTTTCACCCCTACGCGGTTATTTAATTTTTTAAATTTAATATATTAAAAAAAAAAACAATTTAGTTATTTGAATACATTTTTAGATATTACTTTTAATTATGTAATGTTTCAGGTATATTTTAAATTGAATTCTAGTGAGACTCCTTGTGTCTTTTGGTAGTTCATTGTAAAGTTTCAGTCCATTGTTCAATATCCTTGATTGTCCTGTCTTAGTTCGTGTATTCGGTAAGTGATATCTGTCACAGTTCTTGGTCCAGTGTCTGTGTATGCCAGTTAGCAATTAAAATAACAATTAATAAAATTGGCAATTAAAATAACCGCACAGTGGTGAAAAACATAGTTCAGTGATTTTATTTTATTTTAATTTAAATACAAATAATATATAATATATTTTTAATGTCTTACTACAAAGTGAATGCTTCATACGAAAATTTAATAACTTCATTATCACAACCATGTTACTTATGACCAATGTTCCGATCGTGAAGACTATAAGATACTATTTATAGCTTCACAAGATATTGAGGATTATTAAACATAAAACTATGTTTTTTCCCTAACATGGCAAACACGTCACTTACAATACAATAATGTCAATATTGTAAAATAAAATAGTTTTCATCAAAATATAAAATATGCAATTATATATTTTTAATTATTAAAGCATTATAGATTTATCAAAATCGATTCGTTTACATGGAGTAAGTATCAAATTAAGACATAATACGACCTTCCTGACAGAGTGGTAAGAGCTCTGACTGCCGTACCGAAGGTCCCGGGTTCGATTCCCGGCGATGGCAGTGTGATTGTCACTCTGTCTTTGGTCTGGTGTAGAATACACGTGACAATTAAATTGCGATATATTAGCTACCCATTACAATGCATGTCATAAGAATCAATATAATAGCTGAAATCAAATTGTATACAGTAATTGGGTTTAAACGACCTGTTAAACGACGAAAATGGCATAATTTTTAATTTGTGGCAACAACAACAAACCATCACGCTGTTTCCCAGCAGGGGTAGGCAGAGAGACTGGACCGTCACACTTATCTATCCTAAGCACACCTCTCTAGCTTCCTCCACATTCATACAGCGAGTCAACACGCACGTCGATTCTTCCGACTTCTAACATGACCAACCTTTAAGATTTGATTAATTTCGTCATGCCATGTTTTTCTCGGTCTGCTTCGACTCCGTACTCCATTTACATCATTAACGTGTACTTTCTTAACCATTCGTTCTCCATATGTCCGAACCAACGCAGCGATCCTTTCATAATTTTGTTCATAATACCTTCTTCCGCTCTATATTCCTTTCTTATATCAGCATCGTTCTACCACACATACGTCTTAGTACTCTACCGCATTTATTCTGCTGTCATCCTTCTTCTGCCAGTTCCATAGTTGGGACCAGAACTCTATTGTGAACGACCGTTTACGCTTTCATTGATAAATTCTTGCTTCCAATAACTATTTATAAAGCTCTATTCCCTTTGTTATTCGCACCAACCCTTCTTTCGACGTCACTATCCGTTCGGCCATCCGCTGTGAACATGCTACCTAAATACACAAATTAACTCACCTGCTCCAAGTTCTCTTCGTTCATACTTATGTTAAAAACTGTAATTTGCTCTTTTCTTTAAAAAAACCATCACCGTTGACTTTCCGAAATTCATTATTATTTCATTTGACTTAATTTGTGGCAATATATTATAAAATATAATAGTTTCAATCCCCAAATTAAGATAAAATTGAAGCGTGGACGATTGAATTCTGGTATTCTGGTGTTCCTTACGCTATTTCTTAGCGTCTTGCCTGCTATCGTCCTCAGTGTCTTCATCTCAGAAGTCCTCAAAACTTGTTTGATCCTTGCTGTGTCTGCCCTTGCTTCGACGCCATATGTTATTATTGGTCTTACGCATGCTTTATAGATTCTCATCTTAATGGGCATGTATTTGTTTTTCCATATTGTGGATTTTAGAGCCCCAGAGATCGCAGCTGCCTTGTTTACTTGGGCTTGTATTTCTTCCCGCAGATCTGCTCCTCCCACCAGGTCATCGCCTAGATACTTGAAGGTCCTGACCTGTTCTATGGGTTGATTTTCTATAACCAGGTTACATGTGGGTGTTTTGGAAAAGGTCGTACATTTTGTTTTTTCGATAGAGATCGATGTATTTCTTGCGGACGTGATGTAGTCTGTCTAGCATTTTTTGTAAGTCATTTTTGATTACAGCTATGATTATAGCATCGTCTCCATAACATACCACATTGACAATTTGCAATTTGCAAGGTAAAATATAATATATATAATATAATACCAGGAACGCATGAGAGATGGTTCGACATTAGAAAGACAAGACGTTAATTAGTTTGTTAGTTGGTTGTTATTATTATATTACACATATGGGATACGTCGGCTTGTGATGGTTATGTTATCAAGGGGTAAACAAATTATCTTTCATAAGAACCACCGCGGTGAAAGGGAAAGATCATTTGAGTCGCCCAGTGTCTACGTACGTATTACAGTATCCCGAGGGGATGACTCGGCCCGGGTACGAAGGGTGTTGAAGGAGGAGCACCTGGTTGACTGGTATCTGCTCCAGACGGTGGGGTAGGCAAGCTTACGTCATTATTGAATAGCCCAAATTTACTGCATCCCTAATTTATTCACTTTTATACTGACTGGGTTCCGATACTGTGTTCTATTATAAAATATTCGAGGTTATGTTTTGACTATTAGTACACGTTGAATTTTTTTAGACACGATTTAGTTTCAATATTTTAATATAATACGAAATTTATTATATAAAAAAATATTGATGTGAACTAGAGATATGAACTGTAATTATTATTATTATTTTTTAATATTTCTTTATTTAGTTATAAAAAAAAAATATATTTCTTACAACTATTATATGACACTTTTAAATACATAATAGTTAAATTTATAATGAAATCAAATTTATAAAGAGCAATTAGGCACAAAACACACAAAGAAGAAATTTAACAACAAGAAAAAAAATATTAATTTTAAAACTTAAAAATGTGACCGGACATACATTATACATTGGTTGCGGAATTTGTGAACATTATCTGAGTCCTTCATGACTTGCGGCAAGCTATTAAATACTTCAAATCCTTGTAAGAAAATCTGTTTATAAATAACTAACTAACTAACTAACCATCACGCCGTCTCCCCGAAAGGGTAGGCAGAAATAATGGGCTGTCACACTTTTACTGATGCGGCACTCCATCCTTCTCTTTTCGCTCCGCGGGAGACGCGGTGTGATGGGTTGCGAACCTCATCGCCACCAATAGGCATCTCCCGCGCACTTTTCGATCGTCCAACACCCACATAATAAATCTAAAACAAATAATATAAAATACAATGATATAAAATAAAATAACAAAATAAAAATAATTTAATACAAAATGTTCTTTTTAGATGGTGTTTATAAATAATGTTCTATTAATTCTAATTTGACACATAGAACGCATGGATAAAGAAAAGATGGTTAAGAGATTATACGTTAACAATGTGAATGGAGTACGGAGTAGAGGAAGACCGAGAAAAACATGGCATGACCAAATTAATCAAATTTTAAAGGTTGACCATTTTAGAAGTCGGAATAATCTACGTGATAGTATGACTCGCTGTATGAATGTGGAGGAATCCAGAGTAGTGTGGCGTTCCACTCTCTCTGCCTACTGTTCCAGGGAAACGGTGTGATGGTTTGTTGTCGTTGTGTTTAATAAAAACGTATCTTTGTCATATTATATTTTATGGGAAGGATATGTTCGATGATGATATTTCGAGCTCCTCGATCATACACCTTTTGCTCACAACAGTTCCTTTGATTACCAATCAGGTGTTGTCTACCTTGAGATTCTACTCCAGCTTTTTATTTTTTTTTTTCCATCATTAGTTTCAATTATAAGATCCTTGCTGGTGTTAATCTCAAAGCAAAAACTAGTAATTATAAAAATTACTTTATTTTGTATTTAATTTCTACGATACAGAACTGACTCAGTCAAGCTCTGGGGTATGTGCGCTATCTACAGGCGGCCGTCGACTTTCGAACTTTCGCTATTTCGCACATTTTTCGACTGTCGTTTTTTTGTTCGATAAACGATCGCTCGCGTGTCGCTCACTCGTGTCTCATGTGTAATCGCTCTCATCTCCGTTTGTACGTTTGAAACAAGTTCAGTCCTGCTTTGCAGTACGGACTGACACTACGCGTTTTGCCGGTTTATATGTTTATACTCGTATACAGTACACTTGTGTTAATATTTCGCCCTTACACATTTATTTGAGTGAGAAACGAAAAAACTGCAGTGTTAATACAAACAATCAAAAATCAAGGACTTAGACGTTCTGAGAGCTACGAATCATTTTCTAGAATTGACCGTTCATACGACATTAACCGGTCTATGATATGTTCGATTTAGAAAAAGAAGAGTAAAATAAAGGAGTACGTTCAAAACTGTGAAAATACATTTTCAAAAATTGTTTCCAAAAGACACGGCATGTTTAATAAATGTACTAAACAGGAAAATAAAAATAAAAAGTAGGTATTCAACAATCTTTTGACAAATTCGTAAAGAAGATTTCTAAGTCCTAATTCGTTTCGTTGTTCTATTATGTATGTATGTATGTACCTATGTGATTGATAAATAGATATATAACCGAAAATATTAACCATTTTCGTGCTTTTTTGACATGACCTCTACTTTCGCACATTCAAATTATGCACACATTTTCAGGATCAATTAAGTGCGAAAGTCGAGGGCCGCCTGTATATATGTTCCGACATTCGCCTTACCTACAGCAGAATAAACCACGTTAAACCTCAACCGGAACATTTAGGGTATGACTATGAAGAGAATAAAAAGATGTTCGAAAATGTTTATTATTATATATAAGAACAATTGTGTACACTTAATGTAGCTTAAGGCTATGTGAAGGCGAGATTCACTATACCTGTACACATATACTCGTATCTATGTACTTCCTGTTATTGTTTATCGTTTTTAATTTATTATGTTTCATTCATTTTGACTCTATACTTTGTGTAATTGCTCCTTCTATGGTAATAACTGTTTTATTATTATTATTATTTTATTATTATATTTTCTCCTATAAACAGTAACTAACCGTTCATTTAATTAAAATATTTAGGTACCTAACTCAATTTCAGCAAGAACTTCAAAATTATATCAAAGAAATTATTCAAATTGACATAGGAACATTTGTACACATAAAGATTCGAAAAATCACGAAAATTTGAGATTATTGTAACACCTGATGATGTCAACATTGGTTGATGAAACAGCTGTCGTAAAATATAATACAATTGTGATACAAAAACCAAGTTTTTTCATTAATAGTTATAACATATATTTTATTTATTTAATGTTCTCAATTTATTAATTATTCTACTCCAGCTGGTCTTGACACGTACAGGGTTGTGATTGCAGTGGCTCGGCATACGTGGTCAATCTATACAAAGTGACCGGTTCTTACCGCGCACGTTATAATTATATTTCCTATAATATTAGTAAACTATTAGTTCCTACTTCGTATATTGCTACAGAGTATCGCGTACGTGACATACCGTCCCCAAAACCAACACCTTTGACTTGTTCGCGGTGATAAAGCGACAATAAGGTATGATGTGTTCTTATGAAAGGGGGGACATTTGCGTGGGATTTGTAGTCGTCGAAGTTAATTCTGCCGAGAAGTGCAGCGGTTCCCACGGTCCCGTACAGCCCCGTGCACAATAGCCTCACGCGGCGCGATAAGGCGGCCTTGGGTATCCCCTTCGGATATCCGATAGATACTTCCACATTCGGGTTATCATCCTTAATAATATTCTATAATTTGTTAAGTTTAACCAAAGATTAACAGATATACGGTATATGGCTCTTCCCACTGCAATCATTTCCCGCGTGTTGCGGGCCAGTTTTTTATTGCTTCACACTTGTTATTTCTTGTGCAATGTTATTGCTTGCTTTCCGAAAACATATTTTTTAACATCGTCAGCATCACTTCGGCGCTGGTTGTTTAATTGCATTGTGTTTTTATATAAATAGATACGCATAAAAAATATGTATTATAATAATTACGCAAGTGCCGAATTTCTGGTTGTAAAGTAACTGGTTATTATTGAACCGGATTGACGAAGAATGCTACAAATCATTGCTGGAAGTATATGTTTTCTAGGAGTTAATATAATGCACCCACTATTATTGCAGACGTGGGAAATAGTTTGAGATGAATAGCAACAACTACCCCCTCTGTAAGACACCCCTAAAGTGACGCAACAAAGAATGACGTCACACTTGCCGAAGGAGCCCCGGCGGGTTACACAGAGCAGCTGCTTCCTTCCAAGTCCGCGCGCGCCGTCCTAACGGATCTTCGTGATTGCAGGAGGGGAGATATTTCTACTTTATATCCAAACACCGCCAATTTTTATTATTATTATTATTATTATCAAAATAAACAAACTAAAACATACGTACAAAGTGTTCAGAAACAAGTCTACGGTTTCTAAATCATATTCTAAGATTATTTTCTTAAATTATTATAAATTTGATGAAAGTGTTTTATTTATTGATCATTTACCAAGTACCTGGTTTTAATATCTCCCAACTGGTGTAACCTGTTCTAGGGAGGCATTTTTCGTACTTTATATAATCTAACTTAATAAAGTAACTAACTAACTAACCATCACGCCGTCTCCCCGAGAGGTAAGCAGAAAGAATGGAACGCCCCACTGTTCTGTCCTGACATACTTCTCTCGCTTCCTCTAAATTCATACATCTTGTCTGACTCCTCACGTGACCGAAATTTAATATTTGATTGATTTGATCGTGCCACGTTTTCCTCGGCCTTCCTCTATTTCTAGCCCCGTTCACGCCGTTTACATATACCTTCTTTACCATTCTGCCTTCACTCATTCTTTCCATGTGTCCAAACCATCTTAAGGACCCTTTCCTTATTTTTTTCATAACACTTTCATTCGCACCACATTCACTTCTTATACTTGCATTTGACACTATCATATACAGATTAGCCACACATTTGTCTTAGAGATCTCATTTCTACTGCATTTATTCTACTTTCATTCTTCTTTTGCCAGTTCCATGCTTCACTTCTTATATTTTTAATATTCAATTTCGTATTCCATGTAAAAAAATTGTTTTACTCTCGTTGAAAAATATATACAATATATTTTAGATGACATTACTTTTTTGCTAAAGACCTACACGTGGTATGTCCTCCATTGTTTCTCCTGTGACGTGGATTCCCAGCTGTCCTTTCATATTTTAGGAGGTCTTCCACGAGGTCCCTTCAGGCTAACTGTGCAGCGCAGTATAATAATCGTAAACGTGACACGATCAAATCAATCAAATATTAAATGTCGACCAGGTGAGGAGTCTGAGAAATTAACGTGCGTGCATGACACGATGTATGAATGGACGGTGTGGTTGTCCATTATTTCTGCCTTTCAGGGAGTGGTCTTGATGGTAAGTTAGTTAGTTTTTATATATTAAATCTTTAGTTTTAAAAATTAAGAATACAAGAAATTTTATGGTATGTTTTTAAATAACATATGATTAATCGAAAAAAAAATTAAATAAACATTAACTCATCATGAATTATGTATGGAGTATTTTGATGTACGGCTGCGAGACATGGTGCCTATCCGAAAGATATAAACGGAGACCAGAGGCTTTTGAGATGTGGTCCTCTAGAAGACTATTAGGAATTTCCTGGAGAGACCACATCACGAATGATAAGGTTTTTCAAAGAATCGAAGGAGGAAGGCACTTGCTCAGAGCCTTGTCCGAAAGGCGTGCAAGATGTATCTGCCATATAATACGACAAAAAGACCTTTTGCATGCCATAATGGAGGGTATGACCGAGGGGACAAACTCTAGGGGACACCCACGCCGAGAGTACCTAGAGGACCTGTTGGTGGACGTGCGCTGCTCATCATATGCAGATTTCAAAAGAGCCGCACAAGACAGGGAAGAATGGAAGAGAAGAATAGAAGAAATTACTGCAAACCAATCCCAAGATTGAAACTTTCTAACTAACTAACAGTGTTTATTACAAGACGTGCTATTCATAAATACTTAAAATAGCACATCATCTGTACAAATGAACTAACGAATGAATGACGTCCTTCGTGGCAAAATGGCAAGGGCTGAGACTGCCACACTGAAGGTCCCGGGTTCGATTCTCGGGGAAGGCATTGTGATTGTTACACTGTCTTAGTTCTCAGAATCACTAAATAAAAAAATATGTTTGGATTCAAATATCCTTCTGTAGACAAATGTGGAAGATAATATTTAGAAAAGCAATTAGTCTACTGAACGCGGTCTCCTCGGAGATCGACGTCTTTCATATTAGTGAAAGTACGTTCAGGGGACAAATACTCTTGACTTTAGATAGTATCTTGTCTTCCTAACGTCGAACCATCACTAATGTGTTCCTGGTATTATGTTGTAGGTATGTGTATAATATTTTACCTGTACTCAATAGATAAACATTTATGCTGTTTGTAATGTCCTTTGAGTAAATAAACTGATTTGATTTGATTTGATAATCGTTACCAAGTTCTCGTCGTCTAGGAACAAGCGAGCTCGAGAGATATTTTGCGTGAAAGTGGAAATTGGACTTAGACAGATACGAATGTGAATGTGGAATGTGGAAAATACGATAAAAATGAGTTCATTTCAATGTATGTAAAATATGATATAATGAAAGGTCAATGTCCGACATAAAAGAAGACAACATGGCGGATGTGGTGGCGTTAGGAATAAAATCATAAAGGCGTAATTAAGATTACAAATTTGATAGTATTAACGAACTTTGTCTCCAAGTCCCTTGATTAAGGTGCACACTTGTGCATCTACTTAGATTGCTCGTGAGCGATTTTTAAAGAGCGTTTGATAAGGTGGACCACCAGCTTTTGCTTCGAAAGCTTCAAAGAATTGGCTTTAGTGACAATCTGCTCAACTTTTCTATAACTATCTAACATCTTGAAAACAATATGTTTCATAAGGACTTTATTAGTCATCAGCCTTTTGCACCTCATCAGGCGTGTCACAAGGGTCCAATTTAGGACGTGATATTCATTAATGATATTTCTAACGAATAAAGTGTTCAAATTTTCTATTATTTGATGACTTAATTTTTTTTGGAAATACGGACTCTCAGATTGCTTCAGTTTAATATTCAGAGTTCCCAATGGAGTAAACGTTACAAATTATTCTTCCACGTCCCTGAGTGCTTTGATATGTCATACACGCGAGCATCGAAAATATAATTTCACTTCTATATCCAGATATCTCGGTGTTCTGTTCGATGCTCAATTATCCCTGTTTATTTGCCCCTGACCTTCGTCAAAGACAGCACATATTATTTTATTAGCCAGGCTGCAGAACCAACCTGCCAATGGTTATGCCTGTGGATAGAGCAATCTCTTTGGTTGATCGGATCGCCTTGGAGGTCGACATATTTCGTGATAGTGGGAGTTACCTCAAGAATGCAACATCAATGTTATGATTCTTTCTGGTTCTTACATTAATTTTTTTAAGGTTTCTCTAATAAATTCTTTTTTCATAATTCTAAATCTGTCATTTTCGGGATATTTATTTTAATAAATGAAATGAAAAGACAAAAGCATGCAGTACGAATGAATTCGAATTATAAAATAGTTATACGAGAGTAATGCTATTGGAGGTTGAAAGGAAGAATCGCGGATAACCAAATTGGTAGGTACAATGTTAACAAATATTTTTCTTATTTTTCTGATTGTAGATCTTGCGATCTGTTTATGCAGGATATCAATTTTCTTTCTGTGATAAAGACGACCAGCCTTTTTTCCATCTCTTTGATAGTCATCCTGGTAGTCGACGGCCCTCTGGAGTCTCGTGCATCGTGATCTTAGGAATTCTTGCTGGATCCATTCTCTCGATGTGGTCCCTCCAGAATCGTCTTCTCTGCCTACTCCATCTCACTATGTCTTAAATTTTGCAGGATTTGCGAATGTTTTCATTGGGTATCCTATCTCTAAGGGTTCTCCCCACAATAGGCCTATCAATTGATTTATTAAAATTGCTTTATGTTTCTTGAACAACGATCTAAAACTCCATATTAAATAATTAGTAATGAAAACATCTGTTTTGTACAAGTTTGATTATAACTTACGGAAATGAAATATTTCGCTTTTCTAAGGCATTATCATATTTTATACAGTGCGTGCAGTTGCCTTAGAACAGACGTTTCTTTCTAAGGTTTTCCTTGTGGTGGTTAGAATAATCGACGTGCATACGAGTCACGCTTAATGAATGTGTACCTATGTGATAAAAGTGTAACTTTGGTTGTCCACCCGAACTGCCTAACACTCATGTATGTCCTCTTTAGTGGAAAATAAACATAGAATCTTTAAGTTTTATCTGAGGTAAATAATTTTGAAAAAAAAATGAAAGTTTTTTTTAAATTCAACACAATTTATTGTGTCAAAATATGAAAATTGTTCGTCTTACCTGCCAATGATTGTCATGCTGTACTCTGATTGGTTCCCCGACCGACCGAAGTCTCCGCCTATTAATACCTACAAAGCCAAAACAAACATAATATATGTGGGTAGATTTTTTCATGTACGCCAACGCACAAGTTCTCTCATTCAATATACTTATTTATGTATAATATAATATGTAGGCATACGCGTCTCTCCTTACAAGAATGTGAAGGCGTTTTCCCGCTAAAATTTATATTTGTTAGTTATTTATTGACGTTTCCACCAGACATTCATTATACCGTTCTGTTGTATTCCATTTTTATGGGTAGGTAATTCGATAAATCAGCAAAGAAATTAAATAATAATATTTGTAAATTTTAAATCACACGAGATTGTTCAGGATCTCGGAGTAAGCAGAATTATGGTTCACCGTCTAATTTCGCTGAGCCGAGGCCTTGAAGACTGCAAGGTTTGGAAATTGTTAAAGATTTTGTATACCCGGGCTCTCCAGTCATTCTCCAGACTGAACAGAGCCTGGATAGATCGAGATATTTCCATTTCTACCAGAGTTTAAAATATGCACACCCCCGTATTCTCAATATTTTTTTACGCCTTTGAAGTGTGGTGTTGGCATCGCGTGCTGGGGATCCCGTGGATAGCAAATAAAGAGAACGACTCGGTCCTTAATGAGCTCAAAGTAATAGAAAGACTATCTGTAATATTCAGTCGGCGGGTGATAAGTTTCTTTGGTCACATTCTTCTTCTTCTTCTTCTTCTTCTTCAAGTGCCCTGTCGGGTACCCCCAACGTTAGCGATCACCTCGGCGAACCTGTCCCTGTCCTGCGCCGCTTGGAACAGCTCCTCCACACTTCGGATGCCGGTCCACTCCCTCACGTTTTGGGCCCTCGGCGTCCCTTAATTTTCCCATCCAATATCAGTTGGAGAAGGTGGCACTTTACTCCACGCATTATTATTATTATTTTATTGAATCGCTCTTTACATCATTACAGCGTGAGGCAAATCGATGAAAGGGTACAGCTATCGTATTGATTTTCATGACATATGATAGGTAGCTAATCTATCGCCATTTTATTTTCACCTGAATTTTGCACCAGACCAAAGACATTGTGACAACCACCGGGAATCGAACCCGGGACTATCGGGGTGGAAGTCAATGCACTTACCACTCGGCCACGAAGGTCGTCGAAGGTCGTGAAATATTCCGAACCTTAATAGTTGACAACAGCTCCCTGTCTAATCTAGCTCGCCTCAAGGACTTCAGTATTGGTAACCATGTCTGTCCAGGAAATTATGAGCATTCAGCGATAGAGCCACATTTCAAATGCTTCCAGTCTGTTCATTGAGTTGAATTTAAGGTCCACGTTTCACATCCATTGGTCGCATTGGCAGAAAAAAAGTATTGTCACAGGAAGTGTTCCAGGTAAAAGAAGTAGAGGCAAATTTCGCGATGGTGTGACCGAACAAGGATAAGCGAAAAAAATCCAAAATATTCAAGTCCAATAACATTGATCTAAACCTCCGGAAACAACTAATAAAAACATTGGTGGGGAGTGTTTTACTATACGGCTGCGAGACTTGGTGCCTGGGCGAAAGAGAGCGCAAAATGCTGGAGGCTTTTGAGATGTGGACCTACCAACGAATTGCCCATGTTTCATGGAGGGACCACGTTACAAATAAGTGGTCCTCAGCAGAGTTGAAGGGAACAGGCACATATTGAACACCAAAGCGGAGAGGCGCGCGAGATGGATTGGTCATGTGTTGCGACACGAATGTTTCCTGCATAACATATTGGAGGGAATGGTCGAAGGATCGATTGGCAGAGGACGACCTCGCCAGGATTACCTAGACCAGATTTGCCAAGATATGGGCTGCACCTCGAGTTGCCGAGGACCGAGCGGAGTGGAAGAAAAAATGCATCGCCTTGCTGCAAAGCATTAGATTGCATTTACTAAATTATACATGCATTTTATTAAATTTTATGTTGCTCCATAGAAAAGATTTACGTTAGATAGAATTGAAAATCAAGTCGGTAGAGCGCGGATTGCTAGAACATGATGTTAAAATACAAATGGTATAAAGGGTCGCCTGTTGGGTGTGCAGATAACAGTATCGTGTGAGCTGGAGCTAGCGAGCTACCAGCCCCCAGCAGTACCTTCGCCGCGGGCGAGGGAGCACCGCGATAACTCTATAAAAAGACAGTTGTTTCGGGGGACATCGGACAACTATACAAATATGTTTATACTTCTCATTATCAATGAACCTTCTTGTAAGGTTTTTCGTGTCATTGTATTTTTTTACACATACGAGTATTAATTGTTGTTACCAAAAATATTATTTGATAGTTAAAATATTTACATGTTATAACTAAAAAACTAACTAACTTACCATCACGCCGTCTCCCCGAAGGGCTAGGCAGAAATAATGGACTGCCACACTTTTCTTCCTGATAAATTTCTCTCGCTTTCTCAACATTGTAGTACCTTCGAAGTAAAACCTTCTTCAATACCTTCGAAGTAAAACAACACCACACTACCATAGTACATAATACTACGGGGTATATCTTCAATATATCTGCAAGCTATCAGAATAACATTAAAATTCCGATATTAAACCCGAAGCATTCTCAAAATTATTTTCTCTATCTTGGAAAAAAATACTTTTAATGTGTGTGTGTCTGTGTGTGTGTGTGTGTGTGTGTGTGTGTGTGTGTGTCCGCGGCGACAAACAGGTTGCGGACCACTGCCCTAGACCACCACCCGATTTAATTGTTATTATCATACATAAGACCTTGTGTTTTCTAGTTAACAGCGAACATGAGGTTAGAGAATATAAAAAAAATATTTGGGATATAGGTATTAATTATATTTTTTTACTATTTTGGCGAATACAAATCCGAGCCCTTATCATAACACTGATATTTCATCCCTGAAGCAGCTCCCACTATCACGAAATATGCCGAACTCCGAGACGATCCGATTAAGCAAAGAGATTGCTCTATCCACAGGCATAACTATTGGCAGGTTGGTTCTGCATCGCGGTAAATAGAACAATCCGCACTGTCTTCGAATAAGGTCCGGTATTGTCGACTTATAATCGAGGGCAGACACTGTTAAGACAAAGAGCATGCTCAGGACAACCGAGATGAAAACCCTACGTGATCGAGTTAGGAATACAGCAATCCGAGAAATCTGCGAGGTCGAAGATGTGGTCAGATGGGGACGTCAAAGACGGCGATACTGGGATCAACATGTAGAAAGAATGAGCTTAAATAGGACAACGCCGACCAGGAAGACCCCCGAAACGGTGGAGAGAAAGCTGGAGTTCAATAGGACCCGCCTGAAATAACAGATCCTCGAGTCTACCTAAAGTGATGTTTTTTTTATATAAGGTCCTAGCGTTGACCACATGCATAAATGTAGTTACTATATGGCCATTCGACTATCGGTGAGTGTGTTTTCATTGATCTAGATCGCACAACTGCTCCTAGCTTCGGGAATCCCGATAATGGATGAATACATTCAGAAACTTACAAAATGTTTTTACGGAAGACTCTCTTCTCATCCTAACCCTACAAGAAATGACCTCTTATCAAATTACGACCCGAGCACTCGCAGCCGCCACAAGCGCCCAAATTCGATCCTCCTTTAGGGGAAAAATATAAATCAACAACCCACAAAAACATTTTGCCAACAATGTTTCCACCAGACGTAATAGGAATACCCGCAAGAGCTGAACGTGCCGGAAGATCAAAGAAGTCCAAGTTTTTGAAAATAGGTTTAGAAAACATAGGATTTAGTAGACAAAAAATTTAATGATAATTCTTCCTTATTAATTCATATTTTTTATTACATTATAATAGGTCCTTACATATGAAATTGGCGTTTTGCCGTACTGGCAACTTTGATCTCAAATATCTTCTCTTTGGTTAGGAATTCCAAATTAAAAATTTTTACAGCTATTTACTCAAGTATTTGTGTTTCGAAAATTATAATTCATTTGTTTTTTCCTGAATTGTTTTTTTTCTTTGCGTCCCTCAGTTTACAAAATGGAAAACTTGAAATATCGCGTTATTTACGAGTAGGGTAGACCGAGGCGAATCGGATCACTTTTTTTTGAGAATATTTAAATCATACTACAGTATAATATATGAAACTTTTATTGACAAAATAGTAATCAGTAACAATCTAGCTACGCAATAAAGATTTTAAAACTTAAAATTTTCATTAATTCTTCAAAATATTAACTAAAAACTCTAAAGACAGAAATATCCAAATCGCCCCAATTATCGGGGTGAATAGGATCGTACATAACATATATTACTAAATTAAAATTTTCTTGACACTTAGCTTTGGAATCATTACCAACATTTGTGAGATCAATATTAATAAGTAACACATAAATCACATATATACGGGCCTTTTTTTACTGTTTCTAAAGTCTTGAAGAATTCGGCTCTTTCGGAATTCGGAATTCTTTTCATACCGTCAATTTTTGCTCTAAAATTTCTAAACAATCCTTCTGGTTTCCGTAAAGTCAACTGCTTATTTCTTTCCATAAAGCGATGGAACCAGTCCTGACCAGCCATTCCTAACTGCTCTGTTAAAATTGTGTTTAATGTTTTGACGTTCTGCGAATTCAAATGCATATTTACGAATCGCCTTGGGTGTAATTCCGAAGTCATGACTCGCTAAGTGCAGTAAACGGCCTGCTAAAATCTTTTCAGCAGTCTCATCTAAGGCTGGCTCTCCACCAATCGTTTTAATGACACCTCTGGAGAAAGTAACTCTTCTTTGTAGATTCGTTTTTGGTAATTCGTAAATCTCAGCAGCCCGACGTAAGGTTAACTCTTTGGCCGAGACTTTATTTGCAGCTTCTCTCATTTCTTGGGACCATTCTCCCGCATTAGTCTTTCTATTGTACGTGCAAACCATCTACAAGGAAATAAAAACGCATCTTTAACTTCAAATATAAAACAAATCCTTTAAACATAGTGATCCATTTCGCCCCCGAAGACGCGATCCGAATAACCCCGTATTAAAGACTTGAAATAAATGCTGTTTTCATATTAACCTGTAATATTTTGCTTAAAAACTAAAACGTTTTTTAAAATAGGTCCATTCCCAATCAATATAAGACATATAATTCAAAGTTTTAACACATATAAAATTGTAACACACACAAATACCAGACGCGCTGATGCGCATCTTTGACACTGATGTACAAGTCGAATAGAAACATTGCCAACGGCGGAAGGTGACGGGTGTGAAAGGGTCGTAAGGCGCCAGTCGCTTGCATTCCGCGTCAACGCGTTATTCAAATATTACCAAATTTCTTATTTTGATCCGATTCACCCACCGATCCGATTCGCCTCGGGCTACCCTACGAGTTCCACCGTGGCACCAGTGCTGCAGAAACGGCTCGAAGGATTAATGATGTGTATGGCGACGGTGCCGCAAAAGAAAACACAGTGCGTTTTTGGTTCCAACGTTTTCGTTCTGGAAATTTCGACCTGCAGAACAAGCCCCGTGGACGGCCGGAGACCAAAGTTGATAATGAAGAATTGAAGGCTATTGTGGAAGCGTATCCATCGCAAACCACGTCCGAGTTAGCTGCAGGCTGCGGTGTTAGTGATAAAACTGTTTTAATCCACTTGAAGCAAATTGGGAAGGTGAAAAGGCTTGAAAGGTGGGTACCTCACGAATTGAGTGAAGCAAATCAACAAACGCGCGTTGACTGCTGCGTTGCATTACTCAACCGGCACAATAATGAAGGGATTTTGAATCGAATCATTACCTGTGATGAAAAGTGGATCCTGTATGATAATCGGAAGCGCTCATCGCAATGGCTGAACAACCGAGGCTGGTTAATCGCTCTAGGCCACCGCTGCTTCATGATAACGCTTGACCACACACTGCACAACAGACGGCTACCAAATTAGAAGAGCTTCAATTGGAATGTCTAAGACATCCACCGTACTCTCCGGACCTTGCCCCAATAGATTACTATTTTTTTTCGAAATTTGGATAACCTCTTGCAAGGGAAAAAATTCAACTCCGATGGGGCAGTTCAAACCGACTTCAAAGATTTTATTGATTCCCGTCCGAATGTTTTTTTTAGTAAAGGGATCGATGAACTACCCATGAGATGGCAAAAGTGCATAGATAGCAATGGTACATACTTTGATTAAATAAATATATTATATTAAAAAAAAATCAACTTTATGTTCCTCCCATACAAAACGCCGCTTTCATATGTAAGGACCTAATATTTTATTTATTATTTATATTCACTTGAGTGCTAACTCTTCATTAGTTGATTATGTTGTCGTCGATTGGTTCTCAATATAACTATGAACTAGATATTATAACCAGGAAGTGTGTTTTGTTTACTTTATTTATAATTAAACTAGCTACCCGGCCAGGTACCCGGCCACGCGTTGGTATGGCTAAAAAATATGCAGTGTATCATACGAATATTTATGTAATTTCATTTATAATCCTTATGTATAATATTTACATATATTATTGAAAATCACTTTTAAATACTGAGCGTGTTTCAACGAAATGTCAAACCTTCAAACCGAAGCGTCCATGTGCCAAGCGATAATGAATGATTGGACTCGTTATTCATTAATTAAAACTCTGACGTACAAAACAAACCTTCACCGAAGTAGGTAATATTTATGAACAGTGAAAATATCACCACGATGTGTCAATTGGTTGCCGAGCCCATTGAGTTCAAATAATAGAAGAATAAGAGGCCCCTCCATTTATTATATACTAGCTGACCCGGCAACGCTTCGCTATTGCTATATTAGAGTATATAAATACACCCAATATATATTAAAGAAATACAATGAAAGTTCAATATCAATTATTTTATTGGATAAAATGACATGTGTATAGGTGCAAGAATGTGTGTATCCTAATTCAGTTCATATCTTTAAAACATTTGTTTAATCCAAGCAAACTTGCTGTGAACTTGAATAATACTAATGTGAATTGAACAATTGAAGTCTGGGCATTACCAAGGTGGCAAGTTTGCAAAAAGTCTGAAATGAGTTTTTGATGCCAATTGGTCTTAAACATAGCTGTGCAAAAGCGCGTTATGATTTAATAATATAGTGTAGTTCAAACGTTACCCTAAAGATGCCACCCAAAAAAAAAGTTTATATATATCTTTTTCAGCTTTATGTTTAAACCATTAAACGTCCAGTCTTAATTTTTTTCCTCAATATTTTAAGTGAAATTAAAAAACAAATAAATATACTATATCACATTTGCATAAAACATTCATACATATACAATTCATATCCGTTCACTCCTGGGCGTAGGCCTCCTCCATCTGCTTCAATGTCTGTCGATCCTGGGCAACACGCATCCAATGTCGTCCCTCCATCGAAGTTGAGGACGTCCTGGGTTTCGGGTTGCACTTCATCTACGCATATATCGAGGTGTGGATCCATCCTCTGCACACGCGCATTCCATTATCTTCTGGGTTGTCTGCCTCATCTCATGACATCTTTCAGCTTGCAGATTTCACCGTTTCATGTTACCTAGAAATAAAAGGAAAAATATTAAATTAATATAGTGTAGTTCAAATGTTACCCTAAGATGCCACCCAAAAAAAAGTTAATATATATCTTTTTCAGCTTAATGTTTAAACCATTAAACGTCCAGTCTTAATTTTTTTCCTTAATATTTTAAGTGAAATTAAAAAAACAAATAAATATACTATATCACATTTTCATGAAACATTCATACATATACCATTCAAGGTCATAATAATGCTCTTAGAAATACAATGTTTAGAGAAACAAAACTCTTGATTTTGATGTCCATTAGATGAAGCTAATAATGCACATTCACTTAACCAATGACGAAATTTGTAAATTTGTGTGATGTCTGGAAATATGCATTGAATCAATTCTCCTTTGGAGTGTGATTCTACAGAAATCAGTTGATAATTTAAAGCATTCATTCCATACAATGAACTTTCATTGTTGCAGAATTTTACCCATTCCAGAAATATTTAAAATGTTGCATGTAGGTGTTTCAATGTTTTGTATCATCATCATCATGAGCCTATATCCGTTCACTCCTGGGCGTAGGCCTCCTCCATCTGATTCAATGTCCTGATCAATGATCCTGGGCAAAACGCATCCATCGAAGTTGAGGACGTCCTAAAGAGTCGACGAACGGTTCCGCTCAGTAAAGTGAGCCGATTCTTCTTGATAATTATCGAGCGGCTCCGGAGCCGCATTTTGCCGACCTCTGCGCTCGGTGAATCGTATATTATTGCAAAAGAGTCGACTATTTTTAGTGATCTCTTTAAGGGATCTGAGCTGAATGGTTCCGCTCAGTAAAGTGAGCCGATTCTTCTTGATAATTATCGAGTCGTTTGTCAAAAAAGTAGTTTGTCGTTGGCGACTCTTTTTTTTAGCTCATCGACAAAAAATTTATCCTGGTGAATTTTTTTTTAGCTCTTCGACAAAAAATTTATCCTGGTGAATTTTTGTTTTTTTTACCGGAATCAACTTTTTTGGTCGAGGAGCAACAAAAAAAAGGTCACTAAAATAATTTCAAACTTTGAACGACTCAAAATGGTGAACCGTGGATCGTTAAAAAGAGTCGGCTCACTTTGCTGAGCGGAACCGTTCAGATCAGATCCCTGAGATGAGTCGTTTTGCCCATCCCTATACGTGCGTATATTTTTCAGTTCAAAAGAGCGACTAATTTCATATCTGACCACGCAAAGAGTCAAAAAGCCACTAATTTGCATCTTATCACGCCAAGCGAATATAGACTCTAAAGATCGATACTCAGGTGATACGAACATGAAGGTCTATACTCGCTCGCACTACGAAAATTTATAAATTTACAAAGTTAATTAGAGCTCGATTAATAACAAAAATATGCCTATGCCCACCGCCGTCTATCTATTAAGGAAGTGTATCAATTTGAAAACGATCTGCCCAGGAATAACCCCGGAATCAGTCCACACACAGAGGGAAACTGCCTTTTATTTATATAGATTATATACGAGTATATAGATATGCCCTAGCACACAATTTAATTCAAAATTAAGAGTAAACCGCAGAAGATACACATAGGTATACTTTTGAGAAGGTTTTGGATTTATATACGCTTTCTCACCCACAAAGCTTTAAATGAAACACGTTTAATGACACAATTTAATCTAAACGCTAAAACAAGTCCACATTTGTCTTAGCATGGAGAAACACATCATATCCATAAAATATCTATTTGATTTATTATTAATTTTCACCATTTCCCAACTGTCAACGGATATGAAACTGTCAATATTAATAACAATAAAAATATTTTGAAATAAATGAATTTTGCTACAAACACATTAATATTGGATATAAGAATTAATTTGTCAACAATATGTAAATGTTTTATTTTTTAATTTTCCAGTGAAAATATAACGTATTTTTAACATTATATTCTAAACATGATTTCCTTAAACCACCAAACAACAAAATATATCTATTTATTGAACAAAATAATATCTATATAGGTATATTGTATAATTTTAATTTAAAATATATATTTAACCTCATTTTGTTTTAGTTTAACTTCAATCTCGTTTCAGACTGTCGTCTTTTAATTGTTAACTGTTATTTTATATTTGTGGTAGCTTGAAATTGTGCTTACTTTATTTTTTGTGTTTTTGTGTCTCTTGAGAGTTTTTTCTCTAATATGTACATGTTGTTGATATCGCTGTATGGTACCCTTAATAAATAACATACCTAAATAAATATTCCAGTTACAATATTCAATTTTCAAATTCGCTTGTAAGGTTTTTCAATAATTCCATAGAACAATAATTAAAAAAACTTTATACTAAAAACATATACCCTATCTATACCTACCTATTTTCCGAAGTTACTAGATATAAGATTACTAATTTAATTTAAAGACCCTTATGTGTGGAAGCGAAGCATGGAACTGGCAAAAGAAGGACGAAAGTAGAATAAATGCAGTTGAAATGAGATCTCTTAGAAGATTGTGTGGATACTCTGTGTATGATAGAGTGCCAAATGAAAATATAAGAAGTGAATGCGGTGCGAATGATGGTGTCATGAACAAAATAATGAAAGGATCATTAAGATGGTTTGGACATATTGAAAGAATGAATGAAGAAAGAATGGTAAAAAATTGTATGTTAATGATGTAAATGGATAGTTACTATATATAAGATTACTAATTTATAGATTTTTCGAATGTAATTGTGTCCCATGCGTACTTCGGTAATCTTTCGAAAATGGAGCACAACATTGAATCTGAATGAAAGTAGGCAGAGTACAAAGTGGAGTCAAAATATACAATTGTTTATAATTAATACGAATGAAAACATCTGTTTTCTAGAAGTTTCATTGTAATTTATAAGACTGACATGTTTCGCCTTTCTAGGGCATTATTAATGACATTTGAAAACATACGTTTTTATTTTGTTTATTTTCTTAATTATTTAATATGGAGTTTTACATTATTTTTTCTATATTCGCCATCACTTTGAGTTGTGGATTCACATTTGAATAACTTTTTGGAAACGTTGTATTTTCACAACGCTTTTTTGCACTTTTCACAAACGTGTTTCGGGACACACTCGGCTTTAGTGTATGAATTTTAGCAGATAAATGAAATGTATCTAACTGTTAAAACTTTCGAATTAAAATACTCTTTCATTTAACTGTGAAAATTCATAGACAGAAGACGGGATTTTTGTGTCCAGAAACATGTTTGTGAAAAGTGCAAAAAAATGTTGTGAAAATACAATGTTTAGAAAAAGTTATTAAAATGTTCAAGAAATAATAAGGAAAAGTTTTAATTATTAGTGATTATTATATCGTATTAATAAAGTATTTACATAAAAACGTTAAATTTGAGGAAAATAAAATATTATTTCTATTCCGTAATGTGTGGTCTAGAATGATCGGAATATGTTCGCAAATACTGGTTTAATGAAGATTCTGTCCCCCGACTGGAGTGGGGCGTAGGGTAAGTGGGGAGCAGGGCGAGCTGGGCTGCAGGTGGGCTCCTCGTTTCCCACGCCCAGACAAAGGACTCGACTGGGGCGTACCAGCGACAAGGTGTGCGGCCAGCCCGATAAGACAACTTTACTAATCACAGTCTTCTGAAATTAAATCTCGCTAAACACGTGTTGAAATTTAACAATTTCCTAGATACGTATTATATTTGTCGATACCGCAGCATATCCTATCTCACGCCAAATCTTTTCTGGGCAACTAAAAGTTTAATCGATATCTTCTTCTTCTTCTCAGTCGTTGAGGGTCGTGTCCATCCTGTAAACTATTGACCATGGCACGCCATGCGCTCCTGTCAGCTAATGAGAGACCAGTCAGATTCCTGATTTGATCGTCCTTGTGGTCGCCTTCCCTCCACTTTGCCCATGATGATGAGCTTTTAAAGGTTGTCCTGGTGTGTCCAAAATATTTCACCTCTCTATGAGAGTACCTACATCCGCGAGAGTCTTTAATTGGAATAGAATTATGAACCCTGTTGATTCATTGTCCCCCACCCAAGGCCACTCCTTGTCATCGTCCCTCGGTCTCCACCCAAGATCTAGGCCCCTGTTAAGGCCAGGTGTATGAAACCACAATGCAAATGTAAACCTTAAAAATGATTTCACAAATCCAGGAAGACGAAGAAATAAAGTACCTGATCCTAATAAGGATTCAGAATCTGAAGACAATGAATAAATACTAGAACTATTTTTTTTATAAAAAGTAAATTAATAAACATTTTTTTTTAGATTAATACGTAAAACTTCTTAATTATTAAGTCTTTTTCATTTATTTTGTATATATGTGTTTATTTAACCACTATAAATATATAAAAATAGATTTTGAAAAAAAATATTCCTAAAAACATAAATTATATTTCACGCAGGGTGTCCCAGATCTCGACGTCAAGATGACAGATGATAGGGCAAGTAAAGATGATAAGTTATGAAAAAAATGTAAGTTTTGTATTTTTGAAATTACAGGCATTTAAAAAAAATCGAGAAAATCAACACCCTGTGATGGTCTTTTAACTACCGTTTCTACTAATCTTTACTTTTTATAATTTTTATTTTTATTATGTAAGCCTTAATGCTTATAATGCTTCTATAAATTGTTGCCTAAAATTTATAGCTAACTACTCCAGCTTGGAAGTAAATGTTACTAAATGCCACGACAACACCACGACAAGGCTAAGGTTTCACAGAGAAAGGAGACGCCATCTACTATTCTGGAAGTGATGATAGTCAACATTATTATGGAGTGGCTACAATAATCACTAGAGTTCAGTAGTTCAGAGTGATATTTCACCAAATACCTGAATATTCCACAAGTGTATGCACCGACCGCTGCTAAAAACGAAGAAGACCTGGAAAGTTTTTATGAAGACATAAAAAAGGCAATGGTATGTATATATTATACAAAAAAGCATGATACCAACATGATAATAGGGGACTTCAATGACAAAATCGGCCAAGAAATTCATCAAAACATAGTTGGAAAGAATGGTTTGGGCATGAAAACTGAAAGAGGGGAACGATTGATTCAGTCCTGTGAGGAGGAAAACCTTGTATATAGTTTCTAATACCGTATTTAAGTTGTCACCGAGGAGACTGAATACCTCTAGCTCTAGATGGACACAATAGTGGAATAGTAAGAAACTAAATTGATTACATACTTGTGATTCAGCGATCGACCACCTTCGTGGCTAAGTGGTACTTACCGTCGCACCAGCATTTGCTTTGACTGCCACCCCGAAGGTCCCGGGTTCGATTTCTGGCGATGGCAGTGCGATTGTCACATTGCCTTTGGTCTGGTGCAGAATGAACTCGACAATAAAATGGCAATAGATTAGCTATCTATCCCCTTACATGGATTTGGCTCTCGCTGTAATGATGTAAGGAACGTTTCTGCAAAATAATAATAATAATTTTGGAACAGTATCAGATCAGTGAAAACATATCCCGGTGCTGATAATAAAGATCACTTCAGATAATAAACCTGTAGTTGCACTTCCTTACCTTTAATTGACCTAAAATAATAAAAGTCAAGAAAATTTATTTATGTCCTTTGAAAATCACACAAACTTACACCCGAGTGAGATTTGAACTTAGAGAGGGACCGCAACCTTCAAAAGAATATAGCAACTTAATATCGCCAAAATATGCACAAAACTAACAAAGATATTAAAACAGCAAAATAACAGAAAGAAAGAAAATGTGGATGCTAAAATAAATATTGCAGCTTATGGAAGAATTAGGTTACTGATATCAAAGGAAAACTAATAGTGTAGAAATATTATGTCAAGGAATTATTCAAAGATGAAAAGCGACCAATGATAAAGGATCTTGGTATTGTTTATGAAAGTAGGCTGACATTCCATATTCACATTGAGAGAATATGTGGAGTTGCACTGAAAATGTTGGGATTTATTCTCCGAACTGGTAGAGTTTTCAAGAATCTCTATGTTTTGCGAATTTTGTATAACTCATCGGTCTGGAGCCGGTTCGAGTGTGGCTCGGTGATATGGAGACCCCACGAGGCGAGATATAGATGTTAGAGAAGGTTCAGAAAAAAATTCTGAGATATCTCTACATGAGGGAGTTTGGTAGCTATCCGTGGGTTTATCCTACTGCATTCCTCTTGGGCATGCTGGGGACCAACAGTTTATAGATAAGAAGGGATGGGTGCACACTTATCCATTTCTTCAGACTTATCAAGGGATTTTTTGAGAATTCCGTCATCTTGGAGGCTATCCATCTTTATGTTCCGGATGGTTATCTTCGACAGCGTCAGCACAGACTGTTTTATCTCCCAGCATGCAGAACCAACCTGCCCCTGGTGATGCCGGTGGGGAGAGTAATCAAAATGCTGAACATGATCGCTTCAGAGATCGATGTCTTTCATATTCGTAAAAGTATGTTAAGAAGACAAATACTCTTGACTTTGGAGAGTATTTTGTATTCCTAATGTCGAACCATCTCTCATGCGTTCCTGGTATTATATATTTATTATATTTTACCTGTCTTAAACTATAAAAATTGTTTGTAATATCTTTTGAGAAAATAAACTGATTTGAGAAAATTTTAGAAATTTGAGAATTAGAGAAAATCTTGAAGGACTTCTGAATATGTTTGTTGTGTTTTTGGGTAACACCGTGTGATAACTCCTTCTCGACCGACGTTTCGGAGATCGTTGCAGTCTCCATCTTCAGGGTGTATCCATTACCCTGAAGATGGAGACTGCAACGATCTCCGAAACGTCGGTCGAGAAGAAGTTATCACACGGTGTTACCCAAAAACACAAGAAACATATTGCTGCCAACCGTGAAAATCTACGCAATTACTTGACGGACTTCTGAATATTTAAGCAAGCAAGAATATTGACACTAAGGCCTTGAGGATAATTGCGAATATGTATTGGCACCAGACAGCTGCAGTATGAATATAAAATCAAACAACCAATAATTGAAATACACAGAGGATTCCAACAGGGCTGCACTATATCACCCTTGCTTTTTAATATCTATTCCGATAACATATTCAAAGAAGCATTTACTGATGCAACTATCAATAACATACGATATGCAGGTAACACTGTTTTTCTTGAAGACAGTGTCCAAGGTCTACAAAGACCAAACTGATATGGGTGGTTGATTCTCTCTATGAAGGAAGCATTGCCAGTGATTGGGTAAATTGGGACATCACGCCCTGGTTTGATATCACAAAGGGTGTTAAGCAAGGCTGCGTAATGACTCCATGGTTATTCAATCTGTGTATAGACAAATGTATGAAAGAACTGAAAGGAATAAATGCTGGTGCTAAGATGAGTGAGATGAATGGGACAGGATATAAGAGCTTGAACAGAAATGGCCCGAAATATCTTGTTCTACTATATGGAACCATGGACCTTGACAAAAGTTATCACCAAAAAGCTGGATGCCTTTGAAATGTGGATATATCTTAGAAAATTTAAAATCTCATCATGGACAGAGAGAGTCATAGATGAGGTAGTACTGCAGCAAATGCAGAAATAAAAATAAATTGTCGAGACCATTAGTGCAGGAAACTGTAATATTTCAGGCACATTATGAGAAACGATAAATACAAAGTGCTGCAGCTGATTGTCGAATGGAAAATGAAGTGTTGGGAGAAGAAGAAAATCCTGGTTAGAAAACTTTGGAGAATGGTTTACACCTGCTGTATCGAGGGTAGAAATAGCCCTGATGTTTGTCAACCTCGGATAGGAGAAGAACACCAAGAAGAAGATGAATATTAACAATGTACATGAAACAAATCAAATCAATCATTTGGGAGCAGTGGAGTCAAAAAACGATGCCACTCTCAAAACTAACTAGTTAAATTGAAAGAAAATGAAGGAAGAATGGTTAAAAGGTGTTGAGGAAATATGAAATGGCGTAATGATTAGTTAGTTCAGGTAAATTCTCCTTTTTGCATGTACCTATGTATATACAATTATGTCATACATTTCATTTCTGTACATATCACAGACTGAACTCTTTTTACAAAGTAAGATACGCTCCTCCCGTGTGTAAAAAATATGGGTTTTACCTCATTATTCATCGCTACTTGATATGTTATTAAAGCTGATATCTTCGTTAGAGATATCCACATTCGTCAAGCTCTTTTATAGAGATTTTTTTGTTGTTGAGTGAATGTTGTAACTGTTAGTTAGGATTTATATAAGATGAAAAATAAAACAAAGTGTTTTTGAGAGAAATAATTTAATATTGCACAAATAAATTTATATTAGTCGGTACAAGTATATCCACGAGAATCACATTTAAATATGCCCATAATAATCACAATTTAATATACCCACAAGAATCACAATTTTATATACCCACAAGAATCACAGTTTTCTATACCCACAATTAGAGATTATGTTAGTACAACAGGTATTTTTTTATGCGTTTTACAAAAAAAAATCTTTAAACTTCAGACATCAAATGCTTTCGGTTGGGATAAAAAAATACTTGTTTTGTTGAAAGTAATAAAACTATTACAGTTAATAACGTTACATGTTTTAACAGTTTACTATAATGCTGTAACCTTCTGGTTCTAGTTTTACTTTCACTATATTTTTCTTAGTTAACATAACTGAAACGAAGATGAAATGTAAAGCATATTTTAACAGAAAGTTATATCCAATTGACACTGATGTCAGGAATTATATTCTTGGATTAGTAACTTAAAAATATATTTATTTTAATCGATAATTTTAAATTACAAAATTTTAATAAATTTTAAATAATTTGTCCAATAACAAAATATTTAATATAGGTATAGTTTATAATTAATAAGTATATAATTTGCTAATCATAGAGAGGACAAAAGATAAAATTAAGAAAATAATAATAAAGGAATATTGTTCCCAAGAAATAAATGAAAAAATATGATACATTTTTTTGTAAAGTAGCTCTTTACATTACTATCACTAGCCGGGAATTGAACCCGTGACCTTCGGAGTGGCAGTCAATGCCACTCTGCCACGATATTGAGTAATACAACTAAGTATGCATTACTAAATATCCATTTTATAAAATAAGCTCTACTCAATTGGCTACATGAGTTTGGACTTATAATAATGAATCAATAAGACAAAATATTTCACTTAAAACTAAAACATTTAAACGCTTGTGCCACATAATAGGCTTCTTAAAGATTGCCGTCTGTTCTGGAATTTAAAACTTTGTAATTGGTTTTATTATTATTCTATCATTACTTATTATGTTTATTTATTTTCAGAAAAGTCACTTAAAGTTTTAGTTGTTGGCAAAACAGCAGTCTTGATAATTTCATAGAAATTAAATATATAATTGGTGATATTACAACAAAAATTCAAATTAAACTGTTAATAATGAAACAGGGTTTAATAATAAGCAGGACATTGAACTTAAGCGTAAGAATAAAGAGACAAAATAATTAGACCAAAAACCTCAAAATAAAGATAATTCTCGTATATAACCTTCGATTCATTCGTCCTCTTCAGAAGTATCCTTTGAAAAATAAAATCCAAAGGACTTGGAGGTCCCTGCAATAGGTTCTTCAATTTCTTGGTTCATAAAAGCATCTCGTGAGATATCCATCGCCTCTTCTAATTGTACATCTAGTCAAATTAAAAGTAGCGAGTGAATTATCTTTGAAATAATAAGTAAAAGGTGTGTGAGGAAATGCTAAAGGCTATATATATTATAAAGTTAGCAAATAGTAAATATGTAAAATCTGTCTTTAATTTCTCTTAGGAAATTTAAATAAGCGGAGACTGTAAAGGGAGTCAGTTTTTTACTTAGAATAATTTTTTGAAATACTGTATGATTTTGAGGTTCCTGGAACCGGATTTTCTATTTCTTCCATGCTCCTAAATTATTGTATTTATAAATGTGATTAACATATTTGCATTCACATTAAGGCATTCAAAAATTATAAAACTATTTTAAATGCCTTTCATTTGCACAACCGAACCACATCACAATTACAGTTTTAACTACATATTTCAATAATATTTACTATTATTTATGAGAATGACAAGTATTGCCTGTCTTAGGCAATGTTAATGTCAGTATTTGATATTGACAAATATTTTGTACTTAAAATAACAATTACCCATTTTTTTCAAATCTCGCAGTACCCGCGTGTTACAAATCTTTTTTGATTCAGTATATATAGGGATCTTGAGTATACCTGACCTTTGGTCAATGATTAGGAAATATCCTTGGACTCAACCATTTGAGAGAATGTAATCCACTACAATCTCCAAAGTTTTAGCGGAAGAGAAGATCACACGACACTGACAAAATCACGAGAAACGTACCAATAACTCTTCCAAATTATATTTTTTCTCGGTGTATTTCTAAGACGGTAATCTAAATATATTTCTATGATGGTATAAAACAATATCGAAAAGATGACAAAATGCTGAAGTCATTTTGAGAGGAGACCCCGAGAATCTAGAAAACTACCGACCTATCGGCTTACTTTCACATCTATATAAGCTCCTCACAAAAATCTAACAAGCGGGATTCAGCAAAGGTTTCGGTACAGCCTACCATTTACAAACTCTACCTCTACTCGTGGAAAAAGTCACTGAATATAATATAAGGATACACCTACCATTCATCGACTACAACAAAAGCTATTGATTCTGTAGAACAATGGGCTATAAATGATAAAAGAGCTCCATGATGCCTCCATAAATATTAGTCTTGAGATGAACACAAATCAAACCAAAATAATGAGTCCATCCAGCACCAATTTAATATGTAGATATACTATATATTATAATACAATACCTTAATTGACGCTGTTGATGAATATGTCTGTCTCGGCTACAAGATCATATAAGGGAAGGAAAACCAGACTGCGGAAATATCCAGCAGAATTGGCCTGGGTCGGGCACTATTTGAAAAACTAGAACACACACATTCCCACGAATCTCAAGAGAAAAGTCTATGAGACATGCATCCTCCCGGTGATTACATGTGGATTGGAAACTATGGTATTCACAGCCAATGCCATTCACAAGCTAAAATGATACCTTATTAAAGTAGCATAAATGCGAACCTTACGCTCCATCGTAGGCAAAACCCTCAGAGATCAGATCAGAAATGAAATGATAAGGTCTGTCTGTGGTGTTGAGGACATAGTGAGATGGGGAAGAAGCAGAAGGCGCTTTTGGAGAGACCACGTGGACCGCATGGAGAATACAAGAATTGCAAAACTTGTTATAGATGAAAACCCAAGCAGCAAGAGATTACCAGGAAGGCCGTCGAAGAGATGGAGAGTTGGCTGGACATCATCATCCCACGACAGCCCACCTTCACAAACAGGTCATACGACCTAAACTAAGAGGAAGAAGGAGAAGAAGCTGAAATGTGCACCACGGGCTATGGAGAGACAAATGCTTGGCATAAGTCTGAGGGATAAAATACCCAATACCGAAATCAGACGCCAAACAAAGCTAGTCGATATAATGGAGCGTGATGCCACAGTAAATTGGAAATGGGCGGGACATGTCGCCAGACAGGGAATAGAGAGATGGACACCCAGAGTCTCGACGTGGAGACTCTGGGAGGAAAATAGGAATTAATTCCAGTCGGGGGAAGAAGAGGGATGAGAGTGGCACAGGATAGAGAAAAATGGAGAACGTTTGCAGAGGCCTACATCCAGCAGTGGAGAGACAGCTAAAGAAAAAAAGAACATTCATAATGCACTGTCAACCATCATTATTCATATAGAATTAAGTATACATTGCACTCCAATTAAACAAGAATTAGGTACAGTATTCTAATTGTGGGAAGTTTTTTTTAATAACAAAACATGTTATTTCAACATAATTTGAGTACTCACCAGAGTGCTGCATCTTGGGGTGGGTCCTAAATGAAGTGGGCATGTCGGGCTTGATACAATTGTCACATCTAAACAGCTTCTCAGCCCCGAGTACGCCCGAGTGGGGTACCTGGAATATTAATTATAAACGGTTCTAAAATGTTCAGTTGAATAAATCTTTACACTATTACAGTGAAACCAAATCTACGCGGAGATTGAGAAAGAGTACTTGTGTTGTAATTGTAGTCATGCTCGTTTTTGAGCATAAAATTCTTGTTTATCTGAATATGAAGATACAAATTGATTTCATTTTAAGTATCCTCCATTGGAAGATACAACCTTTGCCCATCTTCTGGTCCACCAGATTTTAACCGAATACAAATTTAAAAAAAGTTTTTCATCTTCATTATTTATCAATTTGTTGTGCCTATTCCCCCTTTCTGGTCGTTTTTGCTGAATGGCACACTTCCAACGGATTAGTTGTAGTTGGTAATGATCGCTAGAAATAGTTGGTTTCAGAATGGACCAACTCCTATTGTTTTTCAACTATGAATATTGCCATTGATGAACCGGGAGAACCTTTGGGAACCCCATTGTTTGTATAAAATAATGGGTTCCCAAATAAACCTAAGCGTATGCTTAGGGTTATTGTAATGAATCCATTTTCCATCCCCTGTGATGATACGATACAAAAAACACATTTTTATGTCTTTGAAGGACCATCTTACAGGCGACTAGATGCATTTCTACATTCCTCTCTGTCAACCTTTTGGACCATTTCCATCGCATGTAGGGGTTGGTTTACACTCGACGTTTCAACACCCAATACTTCAGACAATTCTACAAGGGTGTGGCAACAATCCTATTCAACTACCCCAATATACGTATTCAATTATTGTAAAACTTTATTTTTTTGACTCAATACGAGATGGAGAAGATCACCTACTGATTTAATCATCAAAATTCTAATTAATTTATGTTAATTGGGAATATGCCTCACCAAGCCACCCTTGCCGGCGAAATAGGAGTTGCAGAATTCACATTGTTTGGGTTGCTCTGCAGCATGCCCGCGTGTATGGGCTATCAGCTCAGCCAAGGTAAAATAACTGGCATCGCACGTGATGCATGCGAAAGGCTTAGCTGTTATGTGGCGCTTCATGTGCTCCCGCAGGTTACGCATCCGGGAGAAACCTTGGTGGGGCATAACAACATGGTCACACATTCACTTAGTTGCTGGTCATACTATTGTATATTGGTGTCCTCGAGTTGTAATGAAACACTATTGTTGATTGCACTGCACTAATATACATTATTAATCTAATTAACTTATGTTTTCAAAGGAGAGAGAAAAGGTACTTACCCTTTTCGCAGACATCACACTCATATACAGGTTGAGGTTTATGATCCCTCAGATGTGAGATCAACATGGATCTGTATTGGAATGCTGTAATCCAAAAACATTTTACACATTATGCGCAGACTCTGTCACAAGTATTAAAAAAATATGTATCAAACAAATTAAACAAACCAGCTACTAATAATTTAGCTATAGTAGGTTGATTCTATTTATTATACAAGGGTATACAACAAAAATAAAAGTGAAAATGGCCATTCACAATGTGGTTCTGGTTCCAACCCTCATGTATGGAAGCGAAGCATGGAACTGGCAGAAGAAGGACACGAACAG